>CAMAPF010000138.1:0-1200000 GCA_945859915.1 Cuscuta epithymum
AGCGGAAACAAAACGATGGTGCCTCGTCCTCTTCATACTCCAACTCCCATTTCACTTCTTGTGAAAATGAGAAGTGGTACGAGACAAGAAAAAAGTGGGCGATTGTGGTTGAGAAGACAGTTGACCCCTTATCAACACCACATTTGAGCTTACAGAGGTCTTCATGCGACTAGGGTGGGCTGTGTGATGCTTACTCTAACAGGAGCATATTACCCTCAATTGGTCTGAAGTTCTACGCCAACATCACCGACAAAGACATGACCTATGCTGTCATCCACACCTCTGTCAAAGGCAAGAGTATCAAAGTTGATCCAAGCCTTGTCTCACGCCTCCTCAAAGTTACTGATGAAGGGAACACCCTGAAATTCAGTAAAAAAGGGATCACCAATGGCAATACCTATGATGAAGCTCGAACACGGGAACTGTATGGGCTCCCAAAACTCCACACCAAATATTCGAACATCTGTGAGCACCTCATCATCTACCTCATTGGATTTAATATTGTCCTCTGAGCAAGTGACCGCCATGTCGTCCGAAAGATAGACATCTACCTTGTCTCCAAAATGGTAGAGGGACTGGGAGCAACTCTAGGAATACCACTCCCCCGTCGTATTCTCAGAAATATGAAAGATGTGGTACGCTCCAAAAGACGGTGATAAGAATTTCTGTTTCCATCTTTTGCTTACCATGATTTTTAGACATTTGAAGGTTGATCTAAAGGAGTAAAGGGTGAAGAAGTCATTTACACTTGTGACTCCAACATTTTGAACAATACCACATGGCCGCCCTTCAACATAAATTTGAGAATGTGGAGTGGCATTTCCCTGGACATTTTTTTGCACAATTAACATGACGAGGAGGAGGAGAGGATAGCTCAAGAGGAAGAGGATATGAAGGATGACCTGGATGACGAAGTCATGCCGCAACCACAGATGCCCCCACAGACTACCGATCCTTAATGGTCTATTTGATCCAATCCATGGATCGAATGCAAACGAGGATGGACACATATGCGGCACGACAAGTTAAGATGTGCATCCGGCGAGAGGAGCTCCACACCCGTTATGATACCTTTGAGACACGCCAAGCAAGGATTGAGGAGCAACTGCACGGTTATGGCCGAAGGTTTTGGACAATTCACCCAACACTTTTATGGCCAATTTGGGTACCCCCTCCCGATCCACACCATTGAGTACCCTTTGTTGTTATTTTTATGACATGTTCTTCTCTAACACAATTTATTGTGGATGTTGATGGAAGTATTTGTTTTTCATGCACATCGTACATTAGGACAATGTATTTTAATTGGGGGGGGGGGGGGGGGGGGGGGGCATCTCATGGGTAGTTAAAACAAAATTTGTGTGCAAAAATATTTTTAGGAAGGTAAAATTGTACTTGGTGAGAAAGGTTTTACCCAAAAACTATCATTTTTTTAGATTCATTTCACTACTTTTTACTCTTCAAAATCATTCCTAAAAGAATTCTTGTGACTAGAAAACATCATCTTCTTTCATTTCCAAAAATGATCAAATACATATCAAAATACTCAAGCATCATTTTGGAATACAAATCCACTCTCACACTCCATCAAATAAATTGGCATCATCAAATGACTTTCAGTAAATATTTGTTGAGAACCATTTCAAATGAGTTACAAAAAAAACCATGGTATCATCTAAGAAGTTCAATTGATCCATTTCATACAGCTGAAAAGTCAAAAACACCAAAAAGCCATCTGATATGCACTAATTAGTAGTGCATAAGTGTATGTTTTTATGTTTGATTTGTGTGTGTTGTTTATCGTTTTATTTAGTTTGTAAACATTTGTGTGATTTTAGTTGTAATTTTATTTTAATCTTCATTTGTAATTTGGAAAGTAGAATTAGGAACTGTGGTGTTGGAAAGGGAGACTTTGAAGTGAAGAAAAATGAGATGGGAGATTGGACCGGGTATAACACTTGACCCGGGTTGGGTAAGATTTAACAAACGAAGAAGCTCAGGAAATTTCCAGACCCGGTCGGGTGAGGAATTTCACCCGGGCAGGTCAGATTTGACGCGGGACATTTTAACGTGCTGAAACACAAGAACGTGAGAGATTATCTGATTTTGACATGCACCCGGTCGGGTGGGCGCTTGACCCGGTCAGGTACCCGGCCCAAGGTGTTGAAAAACACCTATAAATAGCACACTTTTTCTTCACAAATAATCAATTCCTTCTTCCATACTCTTAAGCTCAGTTTAGAATAGTATTTCTTTTATATTTTTATAGCATGTTTAGTCTCCAAATGAGGAGCTAAACTTCCATTTCTTGGTATTGCTCTTGAAGCTTGTTGATTATTAAAGTTGTGAGTTATTTTCTTAACTTCTTTCCTTGAATATTAATTCTTCTTTTAAATACTATTTCTATATCAATGTTGTGGAGTGTTACTAAGATGACAAATTGACAATTAGTTAACATCTTGACATTGGTCTTAGTAATAGCTATTTCTTCCTCTATGTTAATATTGGGGAGTGTTACTAAGATGACAATTAGTTAACATCTTGATATTAACTATAGTAGGATTCATCTTCTTTAATATTTTTCCTTGAGTATTAATTAATTCCTATTCATATTTCATATTAATATTTTGAACATTACTTAAAGGATCAACTAGTTTTGTTTAATATATTAATTATTACTAGAAACAATCAACGAACCGATGGTTAATCGTTGATAGTTTCACAAGTAAGTAACTTCGGTTTATTAATGCACGGTCGTGGTTAATAAACTTAAGAGGGATTAATTTTGTTGGTTAAACCGAAACCGTTGTGTTGAGGTTATCTATCTCAATTGATTTCATCAAGGAGTTAAGAGATTAAATGCTACTATCAAGTCGGTATATGGCGTTGTTCTATACTTGACTAATAGTAAGGGTTATTAATGAACGGTCGTCCTTAATAACTACCCTCGATGAATTGGATATACTTCTCGATTGAGTATTCGAGAGGAGATAAGTTATAGATATAACAATGATCGACTAACATATATCAACAAGTGGAAAGTAGCAATGCCAAGTTCCTTTTATCTTTGAATTAAAGCACATATAAGTCGTTCATCTTCGTGTTTAATTAAATTAAATTAAATCATTCAACCATAAAACCCCCCTTTTTATTTACTAGTTATTTGAAAATAGAATTATTCCTTTCCCTGTGGATACGAACTCTATTACGTTATACTACGTATAAGTGTTAGTATTGAAATTATTTTGACACACCGTGACAAAGTGCCCGTCACCATCTCATACACCCAAAAACATTTATTCACAAATCACTCATCAATTCTCAATAATTTTAGTAGTTTCTACTTATTCTCAAGAGTTTAAGTAGTCAAAAGGGGTCGAGAACCGACAATTTAAGCCCGTAAATTTAGAAACTACTTGTTGTCTTGAGAACTGATGAATGATTTGTGACTAAAGTTTTTTGGGTGTATGAGATGGTTTTTTTTGGTGTTTTTGACTTTTGAACTGTAAATGGATCATTTGAACTTCTTAGAAGAGACCATGAGTTTTTTTTGTAACTCATTTGAAATGGGTCTCAACATGTATTTATTGAAAGTCATATGATGATGCCAATTTATTTGATGAAGTGGGAGAGTGGATTTGTATTCCAAAATGGCGCTTGAGTATTTGAGATGTATTTGACCATTTTGGAAATGAAGGAAGATGATGTTTTCTAGTCACAAGAATTCTTTTGAGAATGGTTTTCAAGAGTAAAAAATTGTGAAATGAATCTAAAAAATGATAATTTTTGGGAATAATAATAAAAAAAACTTTCTCAACCAAATACCCATTAAAATGAGAAATATGACAATTGTATCTTCCTTTTTTTTTTTTTTTTTAGGAAAAAAAAAAAAAAAAAAAAAAAAAAAAAAAAAAAAAAAAAAAGACAATTGTATCTTCCTAAAAATTATTTTTGCTCACAAAATTTATTTTAACTACCTATGAGATGCACCCCTGCACACTAAAAATACATTGTCCCAATGTATGATGAATGAAAAAAAAATACTTCCATCAACATCCACAATAAAGTGTGTCAGAGAAGATATGTCATAAAAATACCAACAAAGGGTACTCAATGGTGTGAATCGGGAGGGGTACCCAAATTGACCATAAAAGTGTTGAGTGAATTGCTTAAACATTCGGTCATAACCCTGCAATTGATCCTCAATCCTCGTTTGGCGTGTCTTAAAGGCATCATAACGGGTGCATAGCTCCTCTTGCCGGGTGTACATCTCGGCCTGCTGTGCCGCATATGTGTCCATCCTCATATGCATTCGATCCATGGATTGGATCAAATACGCCATTGCGGGATCGGTAGTCTGTGGGGGCACTTGTGGCTGGGGCATGTCTTCGACATCCGGGTCATGTAATTGTGCAAAAAATCGCCAGGGAAACACCACTTCCCATTCTCAAATTTATGTTGAAAGGCAACCATGGTAGTATTGTTCAAAATGTCGAAGTCACTAGTGTAAATGACTTCTTCACCCTTTACGTCCACCTTAAAATAACTAAAAATCACGGTAAACAAAAGACGGAAACAGAAATTCTTATCACCTCTTTTGGAGCGTACCACACCTTTCATATTTTTGAGAATAAAGCGGGGGAGTGGTCTTCCTGGAGTTGCTCCAGCCCGTCTACCATTTTGGAGGGAATTTAGAGGTGTATCTTTCGGACGGCATGATGGTTACTCGCTCGAGAACAATATTAAATCCAATGAGGTTGATGATGAGGCGCTCACAGATGTTCAAATATTTGGTGTAGAGTTTTGGGAGCCCATATAGTTCCCGTGTTCGAGCTTCATCGTAGGTATTGTCGATAGTGATCCCCTTTTGACTGAATTCCAGGGTGTTCCCTTCATGAGTGACTTTGAGCAGGCGTGAGAGAAGGTTTGGATCAACTTTGATACTCTTGCCTTTGACAGAGGTGTGGATGACATGATAGCTCATGTCTTTGTCAGTGATGTTGGCATAGAACTCTCGGACTAATTGGGGGTAATATGCCCATGTTAGAGTAAGCATCATAGCCCACCCTAGTCGCATGAAGGACTCCGTAAGTTGAAATGTGGTGTTGATAACAGGGTCAACTATCTTCTCTACCACATTTGCCCACTTTTTCTTGTCTCGTACCACTTCTCATTTTCATGAGAAGTGAAATAGGCGTTAGAGTATGAAGAGGACGAGACACAATTGTTTTTTTTTTTGCTTTAGGGGCATTCCTACATGGTTAGAAGAAAAAATACAAACACCACACCAACAACTCATCAATTCAAGGCATTTTTCATGAATTTCAATAGGTTTAGAATGTATATATATCAACACAAAGTATTTCAATATCATTCTAATAATCAGTTTTAGTAAGAATTTTTAGATTAATCAAGAAATTCGGACCTAAGGTTCAAAACTGAAAAATTTTCAAGAACGTCCCTCAATTCTCAAATTTAATCTCAAAGTTTTGGCAAGAATAATGTTTATACATAATATGAGCAAAAGTGATTTTAGAGAAATTTCAATGACCAATTGAAAATTTGGAAAATAGAGAAATTGGGGATTTTACCTTGAATTTGTGCAAGGAGCTTGAAGGGTGATGATTGATGTTGACTTAGAGCTTTTAGAGATGATTTAATTTCCAACCTTGAGTGGTGATTTGGGGTGATTTGGGTTGGAGCTTTGTCGTTTGTTCGAGCTTGGGAGATATGTTAGTTGGTAAGAATGCACAAAAACGGGTCTGGTGGGGCTTTTAAACAGCCAAACCGGTGCCGGTTAGGTCATGGGAATTGAGAATAATTTAAAACATTAAATACATTTCCTAAAAATCACTCAGAATTTTCGGCACTGTCAGTTGCTGTTTCCTCCATGAAGTGGCGGTGGGGGCGAAGCTAACTTCTTGAGTTCTACGCTGGGCCAGCAACCAATCGTAGAAGCAAACAAGCGTCTCAAGAGATTTTGTGCTCAATCTCGTTCCATAATCCATTAGAAAGTTGTCGGCCGCACTAAATTCTTGTTCCACGGCAACTCTTGATACCGGCATTGATAGCACTTGCTTAGCCATCTTCGATAAAATTGAAAATGTTTTTTCTTTGTCCTTCCGCCATTGCACAACGTCAAAGTCGCCCCCTTCTTCAGTCAACATGAAACGCTAGGTATAAAGAAAGCCCGTTAATTGAGCTTTGTGCAACAGCGAGAGTTGATTTACTTATTTCATATGATTGACAAATGTAGATTTTAAAAATGATTTTCCTTTAGATGAAGATGTTCATGTCTGGGGAGAGGGTGCATGAAACTCATTATATAATTGATGAAATAAGTTACTAACCTCGCTTTATTGCTCTTTCGTTTTATTGCTCTTTAGGATCTATGGGCTTATCTTCGTACATAGGTAATGGACCAAAAAAACAATCATAATAGTACTCTAAACAATTTTGAAAAGCATTAAGTTTGAAATATCATATATATGCGGAATATGTGAAAGATATTTTAAAAACTTTTCTTTCATGAAAGAACAGAAATAATGAGCCTAAGGGGCATTTTCAAATTCAGAAAATGCACCGGCGAGATTAACAGTTACAACATAAAATTGGTTTGCTGTAGATTTATAATATAGTTAGCATATTCTTTTAAAAAAAGAAGGAAAAGATCTTTAAATCTAATAAGTACAACAATTAAGTTGTAAGTACTATTCCAACAATAGACAAATCTTTAGAAAAAACACAATATTTCACACGTCTAGCCCTCAAATATTCACGTCATTGCACTTTAAGTTGATTATTAGCCCACATAAGTTTAATACCCCCTTCACTTTCTCCATAACATCTCCTAAAGGGGCTAACCCGTCTTTTAAACATAAATTGAGAATATGACATGCACAACGCTGATGAAAAATCTACCCATCAAAGTAGAAGAACCACACAATTCACACAATCTTGGTATAGCAACAGTACTATTACTATCATTATCAAAACTCATAGCAATCAAATTATATTAAATCAAAATACGTTCAATGAGAATATAAATATTATCACTGGTGTGTTGGTCAATAAATTTACGAAAAGCAAGAACATGTTTCTGCATTTTCCAGTCACGACCAAATAATACAACTGATGATAAATATTCTCCCATATATCACTAAAAATACTAACACGCCCATCAAAGTTGGCGAAAAATACTTTTAATCTATCGTTTTTCAAAACATATTGCCATATAACTTCTTTTTAATGATTTGCGACTATAATATCTAAATTGAGGATTTAAAGAACCAGTAACATAAGCTTTTATAGCAAGACTTTCAGAAAAAATAAAATACAAATTCTTTTCAACAATTATTTGAGACATAGCAGTTAAATGTTTGAAATCATCATAGGAGAAATTAACATAGGGTTGGCCAGTTGCAAATCTCGATATTTGAGTTTGCTTCTCCTTGCCTTTTATTATGCCTCCACGAGGTGACACTCTTAATATGCCTTTTGGCGCCGTCATATCCTTGTGAAATCCCCAAGCTAATATTTTTGTCACAATGTTTGCAAGTTTCCCACCACTTCTCGGTTTACGGATCCTTCCACTTTTTATAATTATTTTTTGTAAGGGGAAATTAACCTTTCTTACCAGGTTGGGATGAACTAGGCCCATCCTCGTCGGGGGTGTCACCGTCCGGGGTTGGAGTGCCGTCTTGTTCATCCTCGGTCGTCACCGGATCCTCCTCCTCGGCGTCCTCATCCGCAATCTCGGGCATGTCTTGTTGTTTGTAAAACTGTCCATCACGTTAGGCCAATAGTTGTTGCAGTTGCGAGTCGGGCATCACATCTCTCTGATCGTAAGTCGTTTCAAAATCATCTCGGTTTTGAGAAGAAGACCTGATATGTCATTTACCTTTGCGCGAATAAGGATGGTTCTTCCTAATCTCCTTCTTGTGTTTGGGTTGGAGGTTAGGAGATTAGTAAGAACCATCCTTATTCGCGCAAAAGTAAATGACATATCATGTCTTCTTCTCAAAACCGAGATGATTTTGAAACGACTTATGACCAGAGAGATGTGATGCCCACACACAACTACAACAACTATTAGCCCAACGTGATGGCGGTTTTACCAACAACAAGACATGCCCGAGATTGAGAAAGAGCTCGAGGATGAGGAAGCCGAAGAGGATGATTAGGCGACGGCCGGGGAAGAACAAGATGGCACTCCAACCCAGGATGATGACACCCTTGACGAGGACGGGCCTAGTTCATCCCAACCCGGTAACATAAATCTTTGAGGGCTAGACGTGTGAAATGTTGTGTTTTTTCTAAAGTTTTGTTTATTCGGTGGAATAATACTTATAACTTAATTTTTGTACTTATTAGATTTAAAGATTTTTTCCTGCTTTTTAAAAAGAATATGCTAATTATATTATAAATTCGGTTGAGATCGACACTATGAAAAAAATTGTCAATGTTTTGGTATATTTTAATAATGCAACTCAAAATTTCAGTCATGTTTATAAACTTACCACAAACCAATTTTATGTTGAAGCTGTTAATCTCGCCGGTGCATTTTCTGAATTTGGAAATGCCCCTTACATTCATTATTCCTGTTCTTTCAATAAAGAAAAGTTTTTAAAATATTATTCACATATTCCGCATATATATGATATTGCATTTATTCTTGATCCTCGTTTCAAACTTAATGGTTTTCAAAAAAATTTAGAGTACTATTATGGTTGTTTCTTGGTTCAATTACCTATGTACGAAGATAATCCCATAGATCCTAAAGAGCAATACAACGAGGTTAGTAACTTATTTCATCAATTATGTAACGAGTTTCATGCACAATACGGTAACACACTCCCTCCCCAGACACGAACACCTTTTTCATCTAAAGAAAAAGCTTTTTTGAAATCTACATTTGACAATCTTATGAAAAAAAGTAAATGAACTCTCGATGTTGCACAAAGCTCGATTAACGAGCTTTCTTTATACCTAGCGTTTATGTTGACTATGAAGAAGAGAATGACTTTGACATTCTGCAGTTGTCGAAGGAAAAAGAAAGAACGTTCTCGATTTTATCGAAGATGGCTAAGCAATGGTGGGCACTAGGGAAAGTGTCATGGGCTAGCGGGGGGGGGGGGGGGGGGGGGAACTGTTATGGTATGCTCACATTCATACTCTTTATTCTTGTTCATTTAAAAAAAAAAGCTCTTTAGGTTGAAAATCCACAAAGGGTAACTTAAGCAAAAAAAATATAAGCAAAAATAAGAGTGATTTTGTGAGAATTTAAAAAGAAAAATGTGGGAAGCTGGGATGAAAACCCGAAAGGGCACCTAGACAAAATGAGAGAATGAGAGAAAATATCTCTTTTGATTTTGCAGGATCCTAAGGGTGATAAATTAAAGAAGAGATGGTGATGAAGATGAAGTTGAAGACCCCATTTCTTGGTTTTGCTCTTGAAGCTTGTTGATTATTAAAGTTGTGAGTTATTTTCTTATCTTCTTCTCTTGAATATTAATTCTTCCCTTAATCTTAATTCTATATTAATGTTGGGGTGTTGCTACGTGACGATTTGTTAACGCTTCGACATTAATTATTACTAGAAATGATCAACGAACCGATGGTAAATCATTGATGGTTTCACCGGTAAGTAACTTCGGTTTATTAATGCACGGTCGTGGTTAATAATCTTAAGAGGGATTAATTTTGTTGGTTAAACCGAAACCGTTGTGTTGAGGTTATCAATCTCGATTGATTAAACACACTCTTCCAGGTATAATTTGTTGGTTTTTATGGAAGATGTGACACCATACCCGAACATCCTTGAAAATTTGATTTAAAAATTCAAAGTTTATGTATTGGATTTCTGATTCCCAAATAATTGTAAAACGATTAACGTTTTACGTAATTAATGATCGATTATTGTACTGTTCGAACTCGTATATTAGTGTCGGGCATGCAAATACTATTTGGGACTTATTAATAAATAAAAGAGCCCAACATCATCTAAATAGTGATACATAATCTTTCAAGACAATTTGAGGAAGGTCGGACGGCCCAAACGTTATTTTGAGCCCAGCCTGCTAAAAATAGCAAGTATTCGAGAATGGCATCCTAGACCCAATCGGGAGTGACCCACACGGCTTATAGCCCAATAATATGAATGACAATGTCAAAATAAGGGATAGAATGACTAGGGAAGAATACAAATGCCTGTAGTCCCACCTTTGGCATTATTGAGCTAAATAACGGGAGTATGATTTTTCTTCTATAATATTCAACATGTAAATAATTGGGATGATCCTACACATATTGGAGATCAATAATATGATGTAGGGAGTTGACTTGGTCTATATAAATTACAATGAGTACAAAAAGACATCTTTTGACAAGAGGTTAAACAATAGGACCCATTCTTCCATTTTTGGATGTATTGATTAATATCTTGCTCCCAAAATAATTGGGGAACAACATGCTGCGACCCATCTACTCCTTCCACCTGCAAGACAAGAAAAACAATGTTAGGAGGCTGCCATAGCTGACTTTAGGGGCTGGATTTGACAAAGGAAGCAAGAGGGAACCCCACCTAGTCTATTTTCGCACAAAAGGATGGTGCTGGTTGTCTCCCTCCATGAGTGATGTTATACTCGACCAAATAAGGTGAATGAGGTGTCCTTGGATAGACTTTGAAGTCTAGTTTCTTATTTGAGTGGTGTCTGTTCGAGAAGGGAGAGTTTATCATACAAAAATCGAGCTGGAGTGAACTGCTGTCTGTAAACTCGAGCAGTGAGAGTGCTGAGGCTGTTTGGTTGATATCACGAGTTATACCAAACCAATCGAGGCGTGTAAGATACTAAAAGAAAGCTCTCAAGGCGAGGAAACCGAGAAGGTCTGGTTTGCATCAATCGGAGTAGTGGAAGGCTTTCAAATCGTCCGAACAAAACGCAACCTCGTAGAAACGGATCTACTCTTCTTAAGTGAGTTGTTAACCCCAAAACCTTTCCATTCATTTTCCAAATGATATGAACGATTGGTGGAACTATTATACACTACTCCAAGTGTATAATATGTCCCTATTAAGTTATTTTGTTGATGTAAAGGTTAGATACTAACCTAGAGCAAATCTTGGAAAACTAGGAAACGAGTTAGCCGGAAAACACCCATTCTAGGGGCTGTTTTCGTACCAACGATTAAGGGTTGAACTAGCACTTTGAGGAGGCTGTTTGACACTCATTTCTAAGCAAGGAATCAGTTCTCAAACTTCCTTTGCCGAGGCTTTGGTCATTGGATCAAGAAGGAAAGTTTTAAAGCTCATTTGAGGTGAGGATCGACATCTAGTTGCTTACAACTTGTAGGTTAAGCATAAGATTACCTAAATGACTAAATCATATTTTCCATGGATTATGATGATAAATTATTGATGGAATATTGATCTATTTTCCAAGAAATGAAATGAGAAATGATTTGGTAAAGTATTGATAAAAAATGGAGTTAAATGAACTATTGTGTGAAATAGACATTTTACACATGTGTGAATTGTGTAGATACATAAATGATTATTTATGTATTACATTGGATGATTAAGTTGCTGATACATATCTCTAAATATGTAGGGTTTTACAAATGGAATATATGATGGATAAGAATAATCTTAATAGTATTGAAATACTAGTTAATGATTGTTGTAATTGTTAAGGAATTGAATCTAAGGATTTGATTGTAATTGATGTACTTGATTGTGATGCAAGTGACAAATTTGATGTAATGTGATGCTAAGACCATGGTTGGGCAGCCCGTAAGGATGTCCCAAAATAGATTATTGATATTACAATTCTAGGCATAGTCAGTGCTTAGGAATTGGGGTCTATGCCAATGTAAGGAGATGTACTTGAGCCCGTGCTCATAGAATTGCATTGGGTAGACATGATGAGGTGATTGTTGTGCATGGTGATGTAGTTGAGTTGGACTCAAGAAATGCACGGTGGAGTAGTTAGCTTATGTTAATTAAGGTGCATGGTGATGTAGTCGAGTTGGACTCGAGAATGCAAACATATGTGTTAGGGTTGAACCCTATGTATTGTTGTGACTAGGGGTCACGGGATTTTGGGCTATGTTTGATAAACAAACCTTGGGCCTACGGGCCGACTACTTGACTTTATATATAAAGTAAGTATATTTTAAAAAAAAAGGGTAACTTGGGGTTACGGCCTAGATTATACTGTCACCCTATTTGAGGGTATTGTGTTTGAAATACTTGTTGTATATCTATTAGATGCCATCCACACCAGCACTTTATAGCCCTATAGAGTGCTGACCCCTTCGGGGGCGTCCCACCACCATTTTTCAGGTTGAGGCTAGAGCTTGCTTCCTGTGCTCGTTGCTCGAGAGATCATCTAGGAGGGAAGACTTGGTTCGTGCTTCCTCCATTCGGTTTTTAAACATTAATAAACATGCTCATGAATATTTTACTATAGAGCCTGCGTGCTCATGTTAGCCACGTGTGGTATTTGTTTTCAAACTATGTTTTCCGCTACGTATTCGATTGCTTGTTATGTTGTTTATGGATGGCTTTCGTGTGAATGATATTCGAGACGCCTTGTATAATATGAATGTGTTGGGCTGCGGTTGACTATTCGTATTGTACGGCGGGTTGTTGACGTGTCCGGGGAGGTCCGGGGCGTGACAGAAGAATTATACTAGTATCATTTGGGGAAATAAGGAGGATTGTGATACTTCAAATAATATTATTATTCAAATCAAGAATTTTACTCACATTTGGGTATCTAGTTTACCTAGACTTAAAACCCGTTCTGTTGAGAAGATTTTACTTGAAGAGAAACTCATCCGAAGGAACTTCAGGAGCTCCAGTATGATTGTCAGAGCTATTCGATGGCATAAACCTAACCTTGGGCTAAAACTAAATACTGATGCATGTTATATACCCGGAAAAGGAGGTGGTGGAGCTATCTTAAGAAACGAGGGAGGAGACATGCATGGTGGTTGCTATCTCGTTCCCAATGCTGGCCTCGTCAAGTATTGAAGCTGAAATTGTTGCTGTGGTCTACGCCTTGCGATGGATGGTGGAAGCCGGGTACTCGAATTTTCAGGTGGAGACGGATGCGCGACAGGCATTAGAATATCTGGCTTACGATGGAGATGGAAGGTGGAAGGGGCTGATTCAGGAAATGAGACTGATTGAGATTAGGAAAGGGGTGGTCATCGGTTCTATCTGGCGTGAGGCCAATTGGATGGCCCATTATCTGGCTGTTACATCTTTGGGCCATTTTCAGCAGTTTAATAGGCCTAATGTTTAAAACAAGACTTTCAGAAAAAATAAAAGACAAATTTTCTTCAACAATTAATTGAGACATAACAGTTAAATGTTTGGAATCATCATAGGAGAAATTATCATATGGTTGGCCAGTTGCAAACCTCAACATTTGAGTTTGCTTCCCCTTGCCTTTTAATTTCGCATACTCCACAGGGTGATGGCTCTTAATATGCCAATTGGAGGCGGCGTATCCTTGTGAAATCCCCAAGCTAATATTTTTGTCACAATGTTTGCAAGTTGCCCACCACTTCTCGATTTTTGGATCCTTCCACTTTTTATAATTAGTTTTCATAAGGAGAGATTCACCTTTCTTATCGGGTTGGGATGAACTAGGCCCGTCCTCATCGGGGTGTCATCTTCCTGGTTGGAGTGCCATCTTGTTCATCCCCGGCCGTCACTTAATCATCCTCTTCGGCATCCTCATCCTCGAGCTCTTCCTCAATCTCGGGCATGTCTTGTTGCTGGTAAAACCGTCCATCACGTTGGGCCAATAGTTGTTGTAGTTGCGTGTGGGGCAACACATCTCTTTGGTCGTAAGTCGTTTCAAAATCATCTCCGCTTTGAGAAGAAGACTCGGTAAGTTCTTTACCTTTGCGCGAATTAGGATGGTTCTTCTCAATCTCCTTCTTGCGGGTTGGGTTGGAGGTTACCCATATCTCCAGAGTGTCTACCTCGTTCCATCTTAAAATGTAACAAATATTAAATTCTAACAAAAATGTTAATGCGAGTACAAATACAGTGCAAGTAAAAAAAATGTTAAGTCACATAATTCTAGTCACATGATTGTGAGTACCTATATATACATTTTTTACTTGCATTGTATTTGTACTCGCATTAACATATTTGTTAGAAATTAATATTTGTTACATTTTAAGATGGAATGAGGTAGACATTCTGTAGATATGGGTAACCTCCAACGCAACTGAAAGAAGGAGATTGAGAAGAACCATCCTAATTCGCGCAAAGGTAAAGGACATATTGGGTCTTTTTCTCAAAACCGAGATGATCTTGAAACAACTTACGACCAGAGAGATGTGATGTCCGACACGCAACTGCAACAACTATTGGCCCAATGTGATGGACATTTTTTTCAAACAACAAGACATGCCCGAGATTGAGGAAGATCTCGAGTATGAGAACGCCGAGGAGGAGGATTTGGCGACGGCCGAGGATGAACGAGATGGTACTCCAACCCGGACGATGACACCCCCGACGAGGACGGGCCTAGTTCATCCCAACCCAGTGAGAATAGTTAATCACTCTTTACAAAAAAATAATTATAAAAAGTGGAAGGATCTGGAAACCGAGAAGTGGTGGGAAACTTGCAAACATTGTGACAAAAATATTAGCTTGGGGATTTCACAAGGATATGACGACGCCAAAAGGCAGATTAAGAGCGTCACCCCTTGGAGTATGCGAAATTAATTAAAAGGAAAGAAGAAGCAAACTCAAATATCGAGGTTTGCAACTGGCCAACCCTATGGTAATTTCTCATATGATGATTCCAAACTTTTAACTGCTATGTCTCAAATAATTGTTAAAAAAAAATTGAATTTTATTTTTTCTGAAAGTCTTGCTTTAAAAGCTTATGCTGCTGGTTCTATGAATCCTCAATTTAAAAATTCTAGTCGCAAACCATTAAAAAGAAGTTATATGGCAATATATTTTGGAAAACGATAGATTAAAAATGTTTTTCGCCAACTTTGATGGGCGTTGTTGAGGTTTATTCCCGAAGATCCGAAAGCCCAACACAAGCCTTGGATATTGTAGGGATATTGGGTTGGATTAAAATGTGTATAAAATATAAAACAGTGAGATATTTGCTCAACTCAGAAGCTTACCGGTATTCAATAAATATGTGATTACACTGGAGCTACCCGAAGGTAGATGAATACGAGATTACAAGGATGGAAGATGTAAATCTATTGCTAAGCTCTGAGTATTAAAATGCTAACCCTTTACAATGATCTAAACATGGATATTTATACTAAGATGGGGATGGGTAAGGTGGACACGTGGTCGAATCTGGTAGGCTATCACCTCTGCCATGTAAGCACTCATGCCCCCACTTGCAGCTGTCATGATCCAGCATTAAATGCGGCCTCCACTTGCTGACTGCCCGTTCGGGCAAGGTGTTCGGTGTGTGGGACCCCGCCATAGGTGATAATTTCTACCTGAAGTATCCCGAACGCCGATCGATATTTGGGCCGTGATACCTTGGCATAATCGTTACCCAGAATGTTCCAAGTATAAGTTTTATCCCGAATGCTGTTCGGGAGTTCTTTGGGCTTGCTGCTTCTTCCCGGATTTGGGCCTAGGGATATTGGGCCTGGACCCAATATCCCAACACTAGTCCCCCACTTCCTATGTCTCGAACGGTAGTGAGCGCATAAGGAAGTAGAAGATTATTGCCCGAATGCTGTTCGGGTGAGTATCGGATGGCATCCCGCCGGTTCCCGAGGCATATTTTGACGGTTATTTGCAACTGCCGTTTCACTTCTCCGATAAACGTCATGATTACTTGAGGAGGATTCTCTGTGCGACAAGTGTCTCTGTCATCATTACAAAAAACGTGTCCTCTTCTGATTGGCAGCTGAATCGGCGTGACAGAGTATAAATAGGCTCTTCTGGTTTTGATTCTGGGTTTCGAAACTTTGCATCTCCGGCTTATAATTCATCCTTCTCTCTAGAGCTTCATCCGCAGCTTCTGTTCAGGTATCCTTCGAGTTCCCTTCTACTGTTTAGTTCCCTCGTTCGGTGAGAATGGCACCCCTTCGTTCATCTGAACCCTCTACCTCCGGTACTGCAATTCCAGAAGAAAACCCTAGCGATATGCTGCAAGTTGTCCCTATTCCGGCGGAGGTTAACGGCAATGATTCCTCTTCCTCCTCCGATGTTTACCCTGACGGCACCAAATCGGGAGATGAATTGGAAGTCATGGAAGCCGGTCCTCCAAGCGGCGTTTCCTGTCATAAGCTTGACCTAGCTCTTATTAGGCTTATGCGCCAAAAGCTCACGGCCCAGAATCGGGCCCAAATTCAGATGTTAATTCCTGATTCGGTGGACTTCCGTCTTCAATCGGGTCTTCACCCAATGCGCCACTTCCCAGGGATGGTTGTGGTCCATTTCGACTCAGTCAAGGCCGGTCTTAGATTCCCACTTCACCCCTTTTTTGTCTCTCTTTTAAATTTTTACAATGTAGTACCAGCCCAAATAATGCCGAACTCCTACCGGTCGATAGCTGGTTTTATTTGTCGTTGTCACAGCGTCAAGGTCACACCCACTCTAGAGCTTTTCCACTATTTCTTTTCGGTTATCCCCCAGCAGTCCCACGGCTTTCTGGTGGTAAGCTCCCGATCAGGACATATTTTGTTCTGTGATGCCCCTTCTTCCATTAAGGGTTGGAAAGATAGGTTTTTCTTTGTCTCTGTCCCGAACGGTTTGATTCCTAGGAAGTGGAACGCATTTCCTCCTAAATCCCCCGAGCCATTCATCTCCGAGGAGCTTAGCCAAGATGTCATTGCTGTGGAGGCAGGAGGCTGCTTCAAAATCATGTCTTACCTGACTCCCGAACGGCTAATTAAGGCCGGGATAGGTACTGCCCGTATTCCTGGACTTACTTGACTGAAAACCAAGTACCATGGCCCGGGCGGTCCTTCCCGTGTGATAGTACTTTTTAATCCACGTGTGAACCGCTCGGTACTAATTTGTTCCTTTGTTATCTTTTCAGCTCTAAAGCAAGGCGAATCTTCAGACTCCGAAGGAGCCAATCCCGAACAACCGGCCATGGATGATAGTAGGCTGTTCACTGCTGGACTTGATGACGAGCCACCAACCTCTCCTCCCAAGCAGCAGAGGAAGACAAAGAGAAAGAGGTTGAGGAAGGCCGATCAGGGCGCCTCCTCTCAATCCGCCCTTCACGTCCCCGAGCAGTCCGAACCTGTTCGGGATGTAGAACCTGTGCAGCAGGTTGCCCCTGAGCAGCAAACTCACGCTGACACGTTGATGGATCAGCTTTTCTGTGACCAGCAGTCTCACCATTTCTCTGCTGAGGAGGTGGCTGCCCATCAGGCTGACTTGGCTAGTCAGTTCGAGCGGATCTCCCTCTATGATCCTGCTCATGAAATGCTGGAGAGGGGTGGCTGTCCAGCGAGCCAGATCTGGTCCACATCTGGTTTCCTTAATGGACACAACCTCCCCCCAATACCGGTCGAGGAGGTCGAGGAGTGCATTGCCCTGACTGTCCTGAAGGTAGCTTCTTGTCTTATGTTCATAATTTACTTTTACCTTTGTTTTGATAGCTTACTTTTACCTTTGTTTTGATAGCTTGTCATGTGCTCATACTTTTCTTTTCGATCAATAGGCAGGGATATACAGCCTGAAGCTCAAGGAGACCAGGCAGGCCAAGGAACAAGGCCTGCTGATGGCCAAGGAAATGGCCGAACAGGCAGCGGAGGCCGAACGGCGGGCTTTCTCTGAGGAGCGGAAGAAGCTAGAAGCCGAGGCAGGGGAGCTCCGTGTTAAAGTGGGCGCTCTCCAGGCCAAGATTGCAGCAGCTGAGGCTGCTCAGATCAAATTCTCTGAGGCTCCTCCTCAGATCCCGGACGGACCGGCCGAAATGACAGTTGATCTTTCCGCCGTTCGGGATTCCTTCAAGACTTCGGAGGAGTTTCTGGCTCTGAAGGAGAAGTACGCCACCGAACAGCTCCCCGCTGTCTTCGGGAGGCATCTGGAGAAACTGGCCGGAGAAGAGCGCCAGAAGGAGGGGGTCAGGGTGCTTGATCAGCATCCTGTCACCAAGGAGTGGGCTGATAACCTTGCCCGAGGGATCTACAGTTCAGGCTGCCAACATATGCTCCAGCCTCTCCTCCCCCTCCTGGAAAGATATATGGGCCGAGCGGTGCAAACTTCTGACTTTCCCTCCGACCTTCATCCGGGTCATCTGAACGCCCTGATGGCACAGATGAAAAAGTGTCGGCGAGCCCTAGGGATGGAGGTCGTGCAGATTGTAGATGAAGAGGCTGATGAAGATGATGATGAAGACGATAAAGATCATCCCGAACAATAGATTAGACATTCTCTTTATCTGTATTTCCTTTCCTTTGAATCAGTATTTTTCTGTCCTTTCCGGCCAGTAGAGCCGATGAATATACAACTTTTGCTTGCTCATTTCGTCTTTGTGACTTTTACTGTACTTTATATTTGTTTTTCATCTATCAATTCGCCTCCGCAATACGTTTCATGTTGCTTTGTTCCTGTTCTAACCAGTCTTCATAATTTATAGCGGTCAGGTCACCTGTTCGGGTGAACTCCTCGTTAAATCCAGAATTTAAGACTTGATAATCTTGTTAACGCATGTTGTTCCTAATGAACCCGTCCAGTCTGTATTCATGATTTCAATAGAAGACCCTAGTGCCCTTCTCATTCGTTCGTAAGCTTCCATTCTGATTAGTTGGAAATTGTGTCCGGCATTCGGGATATATTTTTGCTCTCTTTGTTGCATTAGTCATATTCTTCTATGTTAGATAACCATGCTGTTCGGGTACACCGATCATTCTTCATTACATTTTGGTGTCTCCCGTTCGGGGAAACGCTTGTAGCCTTTTTCTTTTTCAATCGTAGAGGTTCGTGAACTTTGTTGACTTCAACCCGTTCGGGTGTTTTCTTATCCCAAAGGATGCTTTAACTTCTCCCAACCGTCTTGACACTTGTCAGTTATTCATTTGGATTCTTGGCGGTAGCATTTCCTTATATAAGGATGTAGCTACCTTGTTTCAGTTTTTTCTGCTGCTTCTGAATTCCTTCAAGCTTTCTCTCTCTAGAATCTTCTCTGTTATTCTATGTCTGCCTTTTCTGGTTCGTCAGATTCCGAAGAGATGGTACCCACTTTGATTCGCCATTCGAGGGGAAAAGCTCACCCCAAAGATCAAGGTACATCTACCCGATCGTCGGGTTCTAACGGGTCTTCTTCCTCACTTCATCCCGAACAGCCCCTCCCTGATGATGGATGTCAGTCGGGGGATGACCTTGTCGTTTACGAAAGGGGTATGCCTGAACGCCCCCCTCGCTATAGTCTGAACTTCTACTGCATCAGGAAACAGCGTCAACGCCTTCCTGCAGGTGCCGAACAGACGCTCCGCCAACTATTACCGCCACCCCGTCAGTTTTATGCGGGGGTATATTAAGCACCCCATGCGGCATCGTCCGGGATGTGTGCTGGTTCATATGGACGCGCTGATCGCCGGTCTACGGTTCCCGTTGCACCCTTTCATTGTGGAGTTCCTCCGCCGGGTCTCAGTACTGCCAGCACAGTTCGTGCCTAGCACTTATAGGATCCTGAACGGCTTTATCGTTTGGTGCCATGAGTTGGGGATTGCTCCTAGCGCCGACCTCTTTTTGCACTGCTACGGCGTCCAGCCCTATTGGACCACCGGGGTACCTGCGGCTTGTCGCCCGCCCTGGCCGTTCGCTCTTTACCGACAACCCCACCCCGCCAGAGAAATGGGAGGAACGATTTTTGTTCGTTCATGTGGGGTCGCCGCTTCCTTTCCCTGATCGGTGGAACACCTACCCCGTTCAAGATGCCTCCCCAAGGGTGGATGCAGCTATTCTCTGCCAGTATGAAAGACTTCGTCTGGCCGGTTCCAAGAACCTACTGTCCTTCTTGACTCCCGCTAAAATGCTAGCTGCTGGCATCGGTAAGATTCTTCCATTACTTTGTTCATTCGGTATATTTATCAACATCTTGTTCATTTTTCTTCGTTCTTTCTTGTAGGTGTGATTCCCCCCGTTTCCATAAAGCGTCCTGCTCCTACTCCTTCCTCCACCGCCATAGTCAGCAAGGGAAAGGAGAAGGCTATTCAGTCAGGTTCTTTCGCTAGCCGGGAATCTGGGCCAGTAAACAAGCGGCCGAGAATTGAAGGCAGCGGCGCCTTGGTCCCGATCGATCAGGTCATTGATCTGACGGATCCTTCTGTGGAAAGGATGCCTATGGTCCCCTCCCCTTCAAGGAAGCTGGGCAACAGGGGAGGTGTTGCTTCAGATAGTCTCCCGATCCCCGATCGGTTGACGGTGGAGTTTTCTGCCATGGGTCCCCGAGCCGAATGCCGGACGCTGTTCGGGCAGACTGCATCATCCGTGTGGTGCAGTACTTCTCTGAAGGCTGGTGAGGGTTTCACCAACCTGACTCACTGGTCCGACCTATTTGAAGCAGGCCACGCCGAGTCCCTTAAGGTAGGCCTTTGACTGTATAGTCCATTCTTCTTATTTTTGATATTGTTCTGGACTTGTCCTTATTGCTGTTTCTTTCTTCCACAGGCCGGTACATATTACCACCGGGCCTTCCTAGCTGCTGAACGGGAGATGACCCTCCTTCATCAGGAGCTGGATGAGAGCCAAACCCTTTTGGCTGCTGCTAGGAAAATGGCTGCAGATCTCCAAGATCGAGCCAATAAGGGTGACAAGGCCAGGGAAGAGCTGGCTGAACTGGAGCAGAGGCTTCAACGACGCGATCGGGAAATCCGTGATCTGCGTGCCAAGGTGAAGGTCGCCGAAGCTGCTGGCCTGAAAATTGAAAAGGCCAAGGGGGAGAATCCCCCTGCCCCCTATACCGCCGATGTTTCCAAGATCACCAAGAAGGCGGTGATTGACTTCCAAAGGGGGAAAGGCCTGAATCTCGCCCTAGAAAATACTGCTCGGGAGTTCCTTGGCAAGCATCTGGGTGAATTCCTAGAGAAGAGTAAGGACCCATTACACGATGGCCTCAAGCTTCTTGATGAGACCCCGACCGGGACAGCCTTCGCCAATGCTCTAGCAAAGGACACCCTTGTTAAGTGCCAGGATATGCTGGTCGACCGGAATCTGGAGGTGATCAAGGAATCTTTCGATGAACCCTTCGACCCCAAGGAGGAAGGTTTTGATCCCTTATTCTGCCGTGCTTATCAACGGGTGATGGAGAAGAGGCAAAAGGCTAAAGATTCAGCCAATCCCCCAAACTCCAACTCGGATGCTGTGCCGAATAAGGATCCTCCGTAGCTTAGCTCTCTTTATTGTAATCCCCTTTTCTTTTTCTCATGTATGATTCCCAGCCAGTAGTGCCGAAGAATAAAGATTGATCCGTTTCCGAATGACTGGCTTCCCGAACACTCTTTTTTTTTTTCCTTTTTTTTTTTTATTCAACTCAGCATCATGATTGAGATGTAAGCTGTTCGGCCCGTCCCTAACACCAAAGTTGAGGTGCAAGCTGCTCGATTGATTTCCGTCGGTTGTTCTTTGTTTCCCGAACGCGCAAGACATAATGTTTAACGCCTGCTGCGCCCCCGAGCACCATGTTTCAGATGCATGCCGTCCGGTTTATTACCGTCGACTGGTTGTTCCCTGAACGCGCAAGTCATCAATGTTAAATGCTTGCTGTGCCCCCAAGCACCATGTTTCAGATGCATGCCGTCCGGTTCATTACCGTCGACTGGTTGTTCCCTGAACGCGCAAGTCCTCAATGTTTTGCTTG
Organism: Cuscuta epithymum; assembly: GCA_945859915.1. Lineage (NCBI taxonomy): Eukaryota > Viridiplantae > Streptophyta > Magnoliopsida > Solanales > Convolvulaceae > Cuscuta > Cuscuta epithymum. The sequence continues at coordinate 21,834 of CAMAPF010000138.1, forward strand.
CTGTCTGCTGCCTTGTAGGCCCAAGGCTAAAGTAACCTGTTCGGGTTATCATCCGCGTTTTTCCTTATCCGCAAGGCAATCACCTCTTGCTGCAAGACAGTTTCACAATTCGTGTAGTGTCTGCCATCTTCCAAGCCCATAATTCCGATGCATACCGTCGGTTTTACCGTCCGGGGTCATCCATATCATGAGGTTGAGATGTCCATCCTGGACCATTGAGAATAAGGCTCCCAATCCGGGTCTCCCCCTTATTCTCTGCCAAAATGGAGACTCGCCTCCAGGTTACAGCTCGGGTTCCCCCACAATAAATCACTACATCGTGGTTCGGGCGAGCTGCATAGCCAAGGCAAGATTTTAAGACCAGAGTCCCGATCCCCCGTTCGGTCACCCTATGATTTCGGATGCCGCCCGGTTCGTCCTACTCAAGATCTTTTACACCATCTCCCAAGCTGAGTCCGGGCTTGGTTATCCTGCACATTGTATTATATATATATATATATATATTTTTTGTGCTGAGATGATGGCTCCCCATGGATCGAGATGAATAACATCTATAGATCAAGGTGAGACTTTTGGCCGAGTTTGTGGTGATGCCGTTCGGCTTGTTGATGCCGTTCGGCTCGCAATATTCCTCTTAACTCTGACCTCTTTGGAAGCATTGTTCTCCCTCTTTTTCTTTTTCTTTTTCTTTTCTTTTTTTTTTTTAGAGGTGGCAACAGCCGTTTTTATTGATAAAATTTCCGCAAGTGCGTAGCGTTCCATATCCCTGCCGGACAGCCTTCGGTATCCTGTAGGGAAAAGGTCCCCATCCGGTATTTTTTCCAGACCCGGTATGGTCCCTCCCAATTCTTTGACATCTTCCCGCCCTCTAGCGGTTTGCGTTTCTCTCTATTCCTCAGGACAAGGTCTCCGACTTCAATCGAACGGATTTTAGCCTGTTTATCCACATACCTCTTAGTCGCCCGGTGATATTCTTCCATTCGTAAAGCTGAGAGATCCCTTCTTTCCTCTATGAAGTGGAGTTCAGCACGCAGATTGTCCTCATTCTGCTCAGGATCATAGTGGATGGTTCTGTGAGTGGGCACCAAGACCTCAGTTGGGACCTTAGCCTGAAATCCATAAGCGAGGGCGAACGGTGTCTCCCCGGTTGCTGTTCGGGGAGTTGTCCTGTATGTCCACAAGACGTAGTTTAACTGCTCGGGCCAGGTTGACGTGTAATCTTCGAGCTTCTTTTTTATACCATCCATGATGGTTCTGTTCATGTTCTCTACCTGCCCGTTCGCCTGTGGATATGCTACGGAAGCTCTTGAATGCTTGATTCCCCATCTAGTGAGGAATTCCTCGAAGTTCTTGCTCACAAACTGCCGTCCATTATCCGTGATGACCTGCTCGGGCAGCCCGAATCTGCATATAATATTTTGCCAAACAAAACGTTGACATTGAAAATCCGTGATACTGGCCAGGGGTTCGGCTTCCACCCATTTGGTGAAGTAATCAATCCCCACTATGATGTACTTCCTTGCTCCGGATGCATTACATAGGGGCCCTAGCAAGTCAATCCCCCACCTAGCGAATGGTAATGATATGGTCATCGGGGTGTAAAAAGTTGCAGGCCGCCCGGGTACTGGTGCGTAAAGCTGGCATACCTTGCACTTCCTTGTGTGTTCGAAACAATCCTGTTGAATCGTTGGCCAATAGTACCCCTGCAGGATGATTTTCCTGGCCAGGGTCTTTGGTCCCTGATGGCTGGAGCAGATGCCTTCATGAATTTCTTCCATCACAGTTGCCGCCTGAACGGGGGGAAGGCATTTCAGATATGGCCCCCCGAACGTCTTCTTGTACAGCTGTCCGTCCACGAGTTCGAACATGGGGGCCCTTCGCTGTATACAAGTGAGGTTGTACACGTCATTTTTATCGTTCGGCAAAGTCCCATCCTTCAGGTAATTTGTCAAGTCAGTGACCCAGCTTGGGACGGCATAGGACATGGCATCTACCCGCACAACCATTGTTGCCGGTGTGGTCAGTATTTCTTTCTGCGCGAACCTCTGGATGTGTGCAGGGATGCCTAGGGCATGATCATCCCGAACGGCACATTCCAGTTTGGATAGGATGTCCGCCTCACTGTTTTCGATTCTGGGAATCTGGTCAACCAACACCTGTTCGAACCTGCCGATTTCTTCCTCAACCAGTTCCTTGTAGGCTTTTAGCCGTTCTTCCCTAACTTCGGCAGATCCATTAATCTGGCTTACCACCAGCTGGCTATCCGAACGGACCTTTAATCTGCTGGCCCCCAGGGCCTTGGCATACTTTAATCCAGCAATAAGGGCTTCATACTCGTCCTCATTATTGGTTACCTTGAAGTCAAACTGCACGGAGTAGTATGCCTTGAACCCCTCGGGGCATGTGATCACAGCACCCCCACCACAGCCTTTGTTACTGAATGCTCCATCCACATACATTTCCCACCAATGGTCATGTACTTCTCCGTCCGCTCCTTCTTCAGTTGATCTGGCAGTGCATTCGGCAATGAAGTCAGCCAAAGCCTGTCCCTTGATCGTGAGGCGAGGTTTGAAGTCTATTTCATACTGCCCGATCAGGAGGGACCACTTGGTGATACGCCCACTTGCCATAGGATTTCTCAGTATGGTGGCCAGGGGCTGGGTAGTGTAGATGGTGACTGGGTGTGCCTGGAAATAGGGTGCCAGTCGCTTGATGGTAGCAATCAATGCTAAGATGGTTTTTTCCATTAAGGTGTACCTGGTTTCTGGCCCGTTCAGGGCTTTGTTCACAAAGTAAATAGGGCGCTGAACACCCTCATCTTCCTTTAATAAGACAGAGCTGACCGCCAGATCAGCCACAGCCAGATACATATAGAGATGTTCCCCTGGGTCTGCTTTAGTTAAGACCAGGGGGGAAGACAGGTACAATTTGAACTCTTCAAAAGCTGCCTGACATTCTGCTGTCCATTCGAACGGGTTGGCCTTCTTCATTATTTGGAAAAATGGAATGGCACGATCGGCCAGTTTAGCCATAAATCGGCTCAAAGCCGCTAATCTTCCGGTCAACTTCTGAACTTCTTTCAAGTTCCGCGGTGCCTCCATGTCCATGATTGCCTTTACTTTCTCAGGATTAGGCTCAATCCCCCGCTCGCTCATCATATAACCCAAAAATTTGCCCCCCTTGACTGCGAAGGCGCACTTTTTTGGATTCAGTCTCATGTTGGCCTTCTGCATGATCCCGAAGACCCTTTCCATGTCCCGGACATGATCCTCCTTCTTCCTGCTCTTGATTAGGATGTCATCCACATATGCTTCCATGGTTACCCCTAGTACCTCTTTGAAGAGCATGCCGATCATTCTTTGAAAAGTGGCCATGGCATTCTTCAACCCGAACGGCATGACGATATAGCAGAACACGCCGTCCGAGGTGACGAACGCAGTTTTTTCTGCATCATCTGGGTACATGAAGACTTGGTGATAACCCCGGAAGGCATCCATAAAGCTCAGCAGTTCACATCCTGCTGTTTCGTCCACCAGCAGGTCTATTCGTGGGACAGGATAGGGGTCCATGGGGCAGGCTTTGTTCTGATCGGAGTAGTCCACACACATTCTCCAAGTAGATCCTTTTGGAGCAAGGACCACATTAGCCAACCATTCGACGTGGATGACTGGTCTAATGTGCCTGATTCTCAGTAAGGTGGTTACCTCCTGCTTTGTGAATTCCCGCCGTTCGGCCGCCTGATATCTTTTCTTTTGTTGGACTGGCCTGGCATCAGGCCAAACGGCCAACTTGTGGCAGATGAGGGCCGGATCAATTCCCGGCATGTCTTCGGGTCCTCGGGCAAATAGGACCTGGAATCTCTTCAGGACAGCGATCACCCCCTCCCTGATTCCCCCTTCAAGGTCCGCCCCGATCGCAAGCTTACGATCGGGAGGGGAATCAAGCTCGATGTATTCTAGGAGGGTGGCTGGCTCGGGGCGTCCCTCGAACTCCGTATGCCGGGTCTGTACCTCAATGCTGTTTACCCGCTGTCCCCGGGTGGTCATTTGTTTCAAAGCTTCCCGGTAGCACGTTCGGGCTATGGCAGGATCTGTTCGGGCCACTCCTACACCGGTGTCAGTTGGGAATTTGATGCATGAGTGTCGAACAGAGGCAATTGCCTCCAAATCTTCTAGCCCCGGACGGCCCAATATGGCGTTGTGGGCACATGCAATATCCACCACCACAAACGTCATCCGGACTGCCGCTCGGTGAATTTCATCGCCAATTTCCACCAGAAGCTGGATGGTGCCTTCTGCCTCTATTACATTGCCGGTGAAGCTAGCCAGCGGCGTCTTCAGCTTGGTCAACTGGTCCTTCTTCAGCTTCATCTTCTCCAACGTGCGTAAATACACCACGTTCACACTACTTCCCGTGTCCACCAGAACTTGGTGGATCAAGGCGTTGTCTATACACATACTCACCACTAGCTCGTCCCTGTGCGGACTTGGTGAGTTGGGTAGATCAGCCACCCCGAACGTAATTGGCTCCAAGCGGCCCTTCTTTGTGGGAGGTGCAGCTACAGTGGCGACATAGAGTCTGCGCTCAAATTTCTTACGTTCGGCGGCCGTATCACCGGTCTCCCCTCCACCAAAGATGACTTTCACCTCCAATCGTGGCTTTTTTCCCGGATTCCCAGACCCCTCAGCCTCCTCTATAGGGGGAAGGTATGAATCATTACTGGGTTCTGCATCCCGCTGGGCATCCCGCTTCCAGCTATTGGATCGGGGAGGGCGCTGGTTGGGGGAAGGGCTGTTCAGGTTGGTGCTGACATACTTCCTCAGGTAGCCCTTTTGGATCAGGTCCTCAATTGCCACATGTAGGGCGTGGCAATCCTTCGTGAGGTGCCCATTCCGCTGGTGGTATCTGCAGTAGGAGCTTGGGGTAGGTCCCATCACGGGCCTTGTGTCAGTAGGGGGAGGAATGGCGTTGTGTTCCAAATGGAAAACACCGGCTATAGACATGACCAGGGGGGTGAAGCGCGCAGTCCTGCGATGAGATGCTGCTGCTGCCGGTGCGGGTCCCAAACGTTCTGCCAGCCTTGAAGTGGGAGGCTGTGGGGCCGTTCGGTCCCTTATCTTGATCTCTTCTTCCAAGGCCGCATGACCCCTGGCCCTTTCCAGGATGTCTGGGTAGCTGGTTCCCGGGTTTCTCTTCAGCTCCCTGTATAAATCCCCCGTCTGAAGGGCATCGGTAAAAAGAAGGATGGCAGTTTCATCTGTCATGCCGGTCACCTTCAGGGTTTCAGTCCTCCATCTGGTGAGGAACCCGGAAATTGATTCCTTCGGTCCTTGTCTCACACTGGTCAGATACCCGAAATGCAGCTTCGGGGTTGTGCTGGAGGCGAACTGGGCCAAGAATAAGGTGGATAGCTCTGCAAAGCTTCCGATCGATCCGGGTTGCAATGTTCCGAACCATTCCTGGGCTGGTCCCCGAAGGGTGCTGAAGAACAGCCTGCATATTGCCGCGTCGGTGGCCCCTAGCAGCATGAGGCCACCCTGGTAACTCCTCAGGTGTACGTGGGGATCTCCCACCCCATCGTATGTTAAGCCGGTCGAGGGACGGCAGTCCCTCAGGATTTCGGCGTTCATGATTTCCCTAGTAAAGGGAGATGTGATCCCAACCCGTGCTGGCGGGGTTTGTTGGGGCGTCCGATTGACCTGCTCTCTGAGCTCAGTCATCTGTCTCCTCATTTCGGCCATTTCGTCGTCTTGGGCCGTTCGGGGAGTATGTGGTATCCTAGCATCCACATATCCCGGTATTCTGTTTTGGGGAGGGGCAGTTGTGTTAGCTCTCCTCCGGATGAAGCGTTCCCCATCCCTATGGATATACTGGAAGTGTTGTCCAACGGGATCTACCATGGGGGTAGGTTCCCTATATCCGTTTCGAGGGGCGGACGGGGTTCGGCTGGTTGGTGCTTCACGTCTGGGGGTATGGGCCCTCCAGTGGTTCCTGCGGTGTTCCTCGGAATGAACTGAGGCCATCGTGGTCTCAATGTCCTCCTCTTCGTCGAGAGATGGCATGGGACGCAACGGGGATGGTGGCTCACGAGTTTCATCGGTGTAGCCCTGTTCCTGTTCGTCCGCCATGCGTTGCATGGCCTCCGCCATCTCCCTCATTAACTGAGGGTTCATCCTTACATCCCGGGGGATGATTTGCTCGAACTCCCGGGTGGCACTGCCACTGGCGTGTCCTTGCATGGACCACCCCTCAGAGGATCTATTGCCTCCTCGGCCTCTGGATGTAGAACTCGGTGTTGCGGTTAGTAAGTCTAGCCATTTTCAAGAAAAAATGGTGCTTAGATCACGGCTTTGTCTGGACTTTTAGTGTGGTTTCCCACAGACGGCGCCAATGTTGAGGTTTATTCCCGAAGATCCGAAAGCCCAACACAAGCCTTGGATATTGTAGGGATATTGGGTTGGATTAAAATGTGTATAAAATATAAAACAGTGAGATATTTGCTCAACTCAGAAGCTTACCGGTATTCAATAAATATGTGATTACACTGGAGCTACCCGAACGGTAGATGAATACGAGATTACAAGGATGGAAGATGTAAATCTATTGCTAAGCTCTGAGTATTAAAATGCTAACCCTTTACAATGATCTAAACATGGATATTTATACTAAGATGGGGATGGGTAAGGTGGACACGTGGTCGAATCTGGTAGGCTATCACCTCTGCCATGTAAGCACTCATGCCCCCACTTGCAGCTGTCATGATCCAGCATTAAATGCGGCCTCCACTTGCTGACTGCCCGTTCGGGCAAGGTGTTCGGTGTGTGGGACCCCGCCATAGGTGATAATTTCTACCTGAAGTATCCCGAACGCCGATCGATATTTGGGCCGTGATACCTTGGCATAATCGTTACCCAGAATGTTCCAAGTATAAGTTTTATCCCGAATGCTGTTCGGGAGTTCTTTGGGCTTGCTGCTTCTTCCCGGATTTGGGCCTAGGGATATTGGGCCTGGACCCAATATCCCAACAGGCGTGTTAGAATTTGTAGTGATATATGGGAGGATACTTATCATCATTTGTATAATTTGGGCGTGACTTCACATTATATTGATGATGATAGGAAAATGCATAAACATGTTCTTGTTTTTCCTTAATTTAATGACCGGCACGCTGGTGATAATTTATATTCTCATTGAACGTATTTTTATTTAATATAATTTGATTGATAAAATGTTTGCTATGGGTTTTGATAATGGTAGTAATAGTACTGCTCCTACACCAAGATTGTGTGAATTGTGTGGTTCTTCTACTTTGATGGGTATGTTTTTTCATCAGCGTTGTGCATGTCATATTCTCAATTTATGTTTAAAAGACGGGCTAGCCTCTTTAGGAGATGCTATGGAGAAAGTGAAGGGGATATTAAACTTATGTGGGCTAATAATCAACTTAAAGTGCAATGACGTGAATATTTGAGGACTAGACGTGTGAAATAGTGTGTTTTTCCAAAAGATTTGTCTATTTGTTGGAATAGTACTTATAACTTAATTGTTGTACTTATTAGATATAAAGACATTTTCCTTCTTTTTGAAAAGAATATGCTAACAATATTATAAATCCGGTTGAGATTGACACTATGTAAAAAATTGTAAATGTTTTGGTATATTTTAAAAATGGAACTCAAACTTTTATTCATGTTTATAAACCTACTGCAAACCAATTTTATGTTGAAGTTGTTAATCTCGTCGGTGCATTTTCTGAATTTGAAAATGCCCCTTACGATCATTATTTCTGTTCTTTCATGAAAGAAAAGTTTTTAAAATATTTTTCACATGTTCTGCATATATATGGTATTGCATTTATTCTTGATCCTCGTTTCAAACTTAATGCTTTTAAAAAATGTTTAGAATACTCTTATGATTGTTTTTTTGATCCATTACCTATGTACGAGGATAAGTCCATAGATCTTAAAGAGTAATACAACGAGGCCTGTAACTTATTTCATCAATTATATAATGAGTTTCATGCACAATATGGTAACGCACCCCCTCCCCAGACATGAACATCTTCATCTAAAGAAAAATCTTTTTTGAAATCTACATTTGGCAATCTTATGACAAAAGTAAATCAACTCTCGCTGTTGCACAAAGCTCGATTAACGAGCTTTCTTTACACCTAACGTTTCATGTTGACTGTGAAGAAAAGGACGACTTTGACGTTCTGTAGTGGCGGAAGGACAAAGAAAGAACATTTTCAATTTTATCGAAGATGGCTAAACAAGTGTTATCAATGTCGGTGTCAAGAGTTACCGTGGAGCAAGAATTTAGTGCGGTCGGCAACTTCCTAATGGATTATAGAACGAGATTGAGCGCAAAATCTCTTTAGACACTTGTTTGCTTCCACGATTGGTTGCAGGCCCAGCATAGAACTCAAGAAGTTAGCATTGCCCCCACCGCCATTTCATGGAGGAAACAACAACCGACAGTGCCGAAGATTCCGAGTGATTTTTAGGAAATGTATTTAATGTTTTAAATTATTCTCAATTCTCAAGTGTAGTTCGTATTTCAAATAAATATACTTTAAATTTTTATTGTCTAGCACTTGTTGAATTAATTTTTAAACAAAATTATATAAAAAAATGCCCGACACAAGACCCGCCCGAGCAGCCCGACATGAGACCCGCCCGAGCAGCCCAACCCGAACAGATCCTTGGCCAGTCTCGAGGCCCGACCCGGTCCCGGGCCGGTACAGGTTGTAGGGGTGGGCAAGAATCCCGGTCCCGTTGTCCCACTCCGGTATATCCCGAAACCGTACCGGTGTTGTCCTGTTCCGTTTGGGATCCGATTATTTCGTCCTGCACCGGTCCCGTACCGATTTAAAACGGGAAATGACTGGGACACTGGAAGGTTATCCTGAACCGTCCCATTGTCCTGTTTGTAATACTATATAGTTTTAGCATTTGACTAGTTTGTAGTGCTATCTCAAAAAAATAAAAAATAGTATGTTTTTAGTTTTTCAAGCCCATTTTTTTAATTAAAAATAATACCTAATATAAATATTTACTAACTTAGGTTTGCATCTCACTCTCTATATATCTGCATATGAGTATCCCACATCTAGAACACATAATTAATTTTGAATAAATTAATTCTTTTTCTTCTTTGTTTTAAATTTTAATTTCTTCTTTTGCTAAACTTAATTAAATTCTAATACTCCGTAACTTTTAGTTTTTTTTTGTGATAGATAACTTGTTATGAACATTAGTGAACTTTTAAAATGTTAATATTTTGTTGCATGATACTTTAGAAATGCTAATATACTTTAATTTTAAATAGTACTACGTAATTTTTTGTTTAATACTCTTTTGTTAGTTTGGGATGTCCCGAACCGTTCCGAATTACCCCGGTCTTGATTTAAATGGGACAAGACTAGGACAAAGCCGTGTCACATCCCGTCTCGTACCGGTAAGCTAAATTGGATCGGGACCGGGATAACCCTAATCCCGGACCATCCCAACCCGTGCCCACCCCTGACAGGTTGATTGGTGATACTGATTTTCCTAAAATATGATAAAATTGAAACTGGTTTTTAAAAATAAATACTTTTACACATGGATGAAATGTGATTAACAGAGTAATAAATTTGAAAAAATGCGATTAAACAGATGTCACTCCCATCGCGACCAGTGGTGATCAATTTTAATGGAATTTTCATGGTGAAAATTTAAAAGAATATGAAAAAATCCAGCAAAATTTTCATGCGACCAGTGGTGGCGGTTTCCAGCGGTGACTGCCGGCGGGTGTTATGGGAGGAGGCAGCGGGGCAGGGGATTAGGATAGATAGTTTGGTTAAGGATTAAAATTAAAAGAACACTATATTGAACAAACAAAGAATAAACACTAATCAGTGGCGGACCCACTAAGGGTCCCACGTGTCCCGGGACCCCATGCACTTCCAAAAATACCTATATATATTATATATATTTCATATAAATAGCAACAAAATGACCAAATTACAAAATCAGTGCAGCGGTAGCGCGCGCGATAATTACCTTCATGCAGATGATTCTGAGTTCGATTCCTTCCTCACAATTTTTCATCGGTTTATTTTTTAAACTTGCTAGTAACAGACCACAGCATCCATAGGCCATAGCTATTAGTTAATTCGTTACTGCCTCTCCCATTACGGGACTCCACTCACTCCTTTGACCTTTGCAAAATTCATTTTTAGATTAATTATTAAATTTTCTTTAAAGTTAAGATTAAATCAATATTTTTTTTAAAGTTAAGATTAAATCAATAAATTTATGTATTTATTATGAATACTTTTTCAATATTTTACGATTTAGGATGAAAAGATATTTCGGTATTGTACCCATATATAAGGAAATTCGGAATACTGGGAGTAGTTCAGATGTTAATTCAAATGATTCACTACTAGCAAATGAAGAATTAGATTAAGTAATTGCTAAAAGTGAAGCTAATTTGAATCTACATAAACAACATGTTGAATCTTTGGAAGCTGATCCTGGATTAGGAAAAAAATTGCCGATTTTCATCCTGATTTTCAAGAAAAGTTACGCCGTAGTTACCTTAAAAAAGAGCAGTTTCAACCTCACAATCATGATTTCCCTTTTATATTTAATTTTTTGCGTTACATTATCTAATTTTTTTTATGATGTACGGATTATAAAACGTTATGCTTCTTTAACGTTTTACTTTGTTTAATTAATTTATAGTAATTAAAAATGTTATACTGGGGACCCCGTGGCTTTGTTTTTCTGGGTCCGCCACTGACACTAATCATATTTGTGTCTTTTAAAAATGAAGAGGTAAAATTTTTGTCACTTTTCCTTTAAAAAAAGTGACGACCATATGTTTACCTCGACAGTTGTTCACTTGTTCTAATGTTTTTACACGTATAACCGTAATACGAAGTATAAAATGAGAAAACACAACCTAAAATATTGCGGAGTATTGGTTTGTATTGTTAGGAAAAAGACGACTTTTTGTTTTTTCAAAGACGGAGTAATAAACATGAAAACAATGAAGTACGGAGTACTAAACATGAAAGGTTTTATTAAAATTTCGTTATGTACTACCGACAGGGCCGACTCAATAGATTAGGAGACCTGGTGCAAATCACGTAAAATAAGCCTTATATTAAATAAATAAAATATAAAAAACAGCCTTTAAAAAATAACCCAAAAAAGACTACTATCAAATGTGACATTGAGATATAATCATATTTCGAACCTGAACAGCCAAAATCGGAAAAAAAAACTAAAAGCGGAAAGAAATGAACTAAAATCATGAACTAAAAAATATAGAGTAGGGTATTACTGAAAAAACTACTCCGTCCCTTAAAACCAAGCTCGTCCAAACTGTACGAGAAATTTGTGCTAATTACTATAATTAGGCCTTATTCAGGCCTTATGTAATAAAGAAGTTGCGCATTTATAATTAACAATTGCATTTTAATTACATATTAATATTAGTATTTAATGTTTGTATTTAAAAACAAAATACTAAAATAGGAATCTTTAATCAAATAAAAAAGGATTTTGTATATTATGTAGACTATATTTAAAATTTTGGGCCTTCTGAATCGAGAGGCCTTGTGCAATAGCACTTCTTGCACGCCCTCATCTACGACAGTATAAAAGCAAGAAAGGATGTTTTTTTTAATCTTACAAATGTTTAACACGGTCTAAAGCTGCCTAGTATGGATTGTGATTTTGCAAGACTACTTTATTTTTTAACCGACAAAAGAATGCGTTGGAGTTAAAAGTCATTACCAAAGTCCAACATCGGTATCCTAAAATTGGTCAAATGGTTAAAACGAGTCAAATACTATCTATTATACTTTCTTCGATCAAAAGTGCTTGTTATTATAGCCGATACTTTAAGTCTCAAATTAATTTTTTTAGAAGTTCAATGTATATTTCATACTAAAATCTCAAAAAACGTATTTATTGTTGAAACTTGTTGATACTAATATGTATATTGTACATCTGACATTAATGAGTTGAACCTAATTCAAACTTGCACTAAATTAATTAACAACTAAGAAAACACTATGACTTATAATTAGATTAATCTTCCGATTTTCAAAAGGTCATTTATGAATGAAATAAGGTATCGTACATGCAATTACTCTGAAGATTATATTGCAATAATATTCTGGAAAAGTAAGAAATTATCCGCACAGATAGCTCAATGGTGCCCGAGTGAGGTATTTGGCTTGATGTCTCAGATTCAATTCCCGACCGACGAAAATGATAGTGTACGAGGTTCAATATAATGTAGTGGCCTTGGTGCGCATCAGAAATTGATTGATATCGTAGATTTACTATTTCACCACTTTCTCGGGTCGGGTGTGGGGACTTTGGGGTAGACGAGTCCACCTTTTTGAATTGTGAAAAGGTAAGAAATTGGATTAAGTAGTGCATTATTTGTCAAAGTTAATCAACTTACGAATTACGTCTTTGAAAGCTTTGGAGACTAATAAGACTGTCTTTCTGTCAAGATTAATAATAGTTTATATCCGGTACTTAAGATCGACTGCGTATTAGACAGGGAAGCCAAGAGGATATGCGGTGGTAGTTGGTACTACGTGGCCTCTAACACTTGATTTTTGTTCAAGTATTAATATTTTATTTCATTCATCCTACAAATATCATGATCAATTATGTAGGTTTTGTTCTATGCATCATATGTAAAAGTCATATTACCTAGATGTCCGTAAGTCAAACTGGATAAAAAGGGGAAAAAATGGAATATACATCGGATGTTCTTAGACATTTGTAATTAATCCACTGACAATATGATTCTTAGACATTTGTAAATTTGATGATAGTTGAAAATTTAAATAAGTTAATAACATATATAGATCACGTTTTGCAATCAACATTTGATAGCGGATTATGTTAACGGATTTGACTAGAGAGTTTGGCTAACGGATAAGTGGCGGAATTGCTAGCAAATTCCATCACCAGATTTGACTATTGGATTGAGCAGTGATTAGTAGGTAAAAAGACATACTACCTCCGTTCTTAAATAAATGCAACATATGAAAATTTACACTATTCGCATGTTCTACTTTGACTACGCTTTATTTATTAATGTATTATTATTTTTTTATGAAAAAAATATTTCAAAATCTATTTTTTTTAATTTTTTTACTGATACAAAATTATACTTCGTATATATTAATGGTCAAAGTTGTATCTCGGCAAGTGTGAAATGTTGCCTGTTGCATTTATTTAAGAACGGAGGAAGTATGAGGCAGAGCCGTCTAATAAATTTAGAGGTCCCGGCTTCAAATGACGAATTGAGGTCCCTAAAACAAGAAAAAATACAAAATTTAACAATGAAATGTGAATAGACTAGATAGTTCAATGAAATATAAGTTTTATGATGATTAAACTACACAACTTAGACAATCTAAAAGTTATATACCATTTGAATTCTTGAATAATACATAACATTTAGAAAAATCAACTTATACCTGCAAGCTGATATCACATACTAAATTTTTGGAGACTCCCTGCAAGAGTGGGTCCCGGTACCAATCACCTATTGCATCTCCTAAAAGATAGCCATGTATGAGGGCATTCATAGTTATAAAAATCCAATTGTTTTACTTTGTACTACGTATAGTGCATAAGTGATACGGAGTATTTTACTAATTATAGGAACTAGGAACCCATAAAAAAATTATTTGTAGAAATTGAAGCCATGTTGTAGCTTTTGTAGAATCTAGTAGATTCTTGTTGTATTATAATCCCTCTGTTCCATTATTATTGTCCTAATTCATACTCACTTAGTCAGCATAAATCACTTTTAATCTCTTACTTTATACATCAAATTTTTATCAAATTTGATTTTGATTTTTGCGACTTTGTAAAGCTTTTAATGAAGGTAGTTTCTGGATATGTAATTTTTTTTCTAAATATAATTTGGGTGGAGACAATGATCTGTTTGTTTTATCGTCAATCAAACATCAAAATCGCAACATGATAATAATAGTGAAACGCAGGCAATACTAAAATGAAAGAATGGTAGAACACAATTCTACATCTAAAAAACCCACCTAAATATCCTTTATTACCTTATAGTATGCATTTTCGTGTTTGTCGTAATTAAAGGTCCTAATTAAAGGAGCTTAATGACTTTTATTCTAATCTCACCTTAAAGGTCCTAACAATTGTCACGGGCCTGACAAACGGTCAAATTTCGCAAGAAAGTGGTTTGGCTTCAGCCAGCCTTTTCTGAAGTACTACGGTAAGAGAAAAGAAGATAAATTATACGGAGTATTCTGCATACTTCATACTTGAAGAGTTGAAGGGTTGAAGTTGCAATTAAGCTAGAGATTGTTAGATAAAAAGTGGGGAATACGAATTAGTGAGGTATTATTAGACAATTTATTACGATGATGGCTGAAGAAATGTGAAGATGCTTTAGTGCTTTACAGGAAGGTGACTGAGAAGATGCAATTTTCTGTTCCATAACTCTTTTTAATTTGTTTTAAAAAAAATCTTATGAGAATTGCTGATTTTTTTTTCTAAAGTCGAAGAGACGTGTTTCACATCGGTAATGATATTCGTTGCAGCTAGGTGTGGACTCGGGCCGGTTCGGGCCTGGGCCCGGCCGGGCCTCGGGCCAGAAAACTAGGGCCCGGGCCCGAACCGCCGGGGGCGGTTCCGGTTCCGGTTCCGGGCCAAACCGGGCCGGGCCGAACCGGTCACTTTTTTTTTTTTTTTTTGGTTCTCATTTTTAACCCCCTACCCCTCCCCCTCAACCCCAAACTACCCCAAACCACCTCAAATGGCCCAAAATACCTAATCCAACCCAAAATTTAAAAAAATTTCAAAAAAAAAAAAAAAAAAATTAAAATCCGGCCCGGACCGGGCCCGAACCGGCCGGGCCGGTTCACCTAAATCAGGGCCCGAGCCCGAACCGCCATCCCTCCGGGCCGGTTGGCCCGAACCGGTGCACCAACCGGTTGACCGGGCCGGTCCGGGCCCGCACAGTAGCGGGCCGGTCCGGTTCCGGGCCGGTTGGCCCGGCCCGAGTCCACCCCTAGTTGCAGCCAATGCACTCTTTACGTTCAAAAATTCCCTTTGTACACGTTTTATATCCATCAGTACACGCATGTGTCTGTGAGACTTTTTTTTTGTCTGTAAAGCGCAGTCCACAGACATAAGTTGGATTGTTTTGTCTGTGAAATTTTCCACAGACAAAACAAGTCAGCTTTTGTCTGTGGACTGCGCTTCACAGACAAAAAAAACTCTCACAGACACATGCGTGTACTGATGGGTATAAAAACGTGTACACCAAGAATGATTCATAAATTCCTTTACGTTAGTGACATAAGACTCCAGCATGATATTCGTTGCAGCCAATGATATTGGCTGATATTGAAATTTATGAAATTCTGACTGAAGTGGCTGCATTGGTTAATTCTGTTGATTTAAGAAATAATTATTTTTAAAATATATTTTAGTAATAAAATAAAGAAAAAATTATATGTAAAAATAGCTAAAATGGTCATCTACAATAACTTCAGCCAAAACAGGCAGTAAAGTAACTCTAACCTTACTTTTTCTGCTTATTACACAATTCAGCGCGCAAAAGCAAAAGTTACGTTTTTGGTGAAAAAGTTGGCTGATAAGTCCGATAAGCCGAAAAACTGTGGTTCCAAACGGCCACTATATGTAAAAGTAGTTATACTGAAAATTCAGTTATACTGAAATAAGTTTTAGAAACTTGTTTCAATTTAGTTATACTGAAAATCCTCTAAAGTTTTATTTCGAGATTCTAAATATAGCATTACTTTATGCCAAATCAAGTAAAAGAAGATAAAAAGCAAGAGTATTTATGACTTTTACAATAAGAATGATCTCTTATAATAATAATAATAATAATAATAATAATAATAATAATAATAATAATAATAATAATAATAATAATAATAATAATAATAATAATAATAATAATAATAATAATAATAATAATAATAATAATAATAATAATAATTTTCTTTTGAGATATCTATAACAGCATATTGGGAACTTGTTGATAGTTAATAGGTAGCATGTGATAAACAAGCTAGAGACAATTAACGAGAAGTAGGGGAGAGCGTCGGACGGGTTCGGGTTGGACGGGTTGGGTTTTAATAAACCCGTTCGGTTATCGGATTTGTAAATTGAAACCCTACCCTTATAAAAAAAATATTCGGACAAGTCGGGTTCGGGTATTTCGGATTTCGGTCATCCTGAATCGGTTTTCGGGTCTATTTCGGGTTATTATTATATTATGTAGTTATGTTGGAACTGTGAAAAATAAAGTGGTATGTGTTTAAAAACCATTAAGGTCAGTAACACTATAACTCTATAAATGTCCTAATATGGTAAGTTGGTAACAGACTAACAGTACCACTGTACCAGACATATAATAACATGCATGCATAATAAATTGATAACATACAAAAAAATTACATAATATGAGTATATGACTACCATAACTGCAAGGCTGCAGACTACAAAGTTGCCAGAGTATAGCAATTAGCGAGAAAGAAGGGGTTTAGAGTGACAACCTCCAAAGTGACAAGTCCCAATACCAAAAACCAAAAACATAACTACATTATGCAGTTCCAAACTTCCAACACAATAAACAAAACATATAGAAAGTAGCAAAAATTGGCAAATGGCAAATTTGAACAACATTCAACTTGAAGCCTTGAAGTGTTTAGTTCTAGTTTCTTGTTTCCTTGTTCCATCTTGGAGCAGACCAGCAAGCAGCAGTCAGCCAGCCACATAGTTAATCATTGTATTTCTTCCTATGTACATGACAAGGAAAACTATAAGTTTCATGAAAACACAGACTTAACTGTTGGGAGTTGGGAGGTATCAGATCAAAATTAAAAACTATATAACATCAGAGTTGGCTCAGAATCACAGATTGACAAAACTATATATAATTCAATCAACACCAACACATTCATTTCAATTTTTGGTGGAAGCTATCATCAATTCATCATTGCCAACATATGCAACACTTAATAAGTAATCAATTTGTACAATTGCAAATCCCAATAGTTCCAGCAAGGCAGCAAGTAAGATGCATACATTTAGGCTCAGATTGCTTATTTACTTCACAAAAAATGGGGGCATACAAAACTATATACATATAGAATCAATACCAACCCATTCATTTCAATTTTTGGTGGAAGCTTTCATCATTGCCAACATATGCAACACTTAATAAGTAATCAATTAGTAAAATTGCAAATCCCAATAGTTCCAGCAAGGCATCAAGTAAGATGCATAAATTTGGGCTCAGATTGCTTATTTACTTCACACAAAATGGGGGCATACAAAACTATATACATATAGAATCAATACCAACCCATTCATTTCAATTTTTGGTGGAAGCTTTCATCATTGCCAACATATGCAACACTTAATCAGTAATCAATTAGTATAGAGATAAACAAGATTACCATGTCTTCTTGTACAAGCACACTAATAGGTGAAATTGTACCAGTGTAACAGCAACACTTCCATATACCATCGTATCAGCAGGTTTATGCTTTTGCAGGCACATCATTGACATGATGACAGAATCATAGCATAGCATATCATTAGTGAAATAACATATTACATATTTAAAAGATAAAGAAAAAGTTTTACTATTATCTGGTCAAGAGAAGGGCCTCCACCAACATTACCATCAGTTAATTCTGCATTTAAAACACAACATTAAGTTAGCAAATAACAATAAGTCAAAATCTGAATTTTCAAAAAATAATGTGTAAAAGCTCTAAGCTTGTACCTGTTTCCAACCTCTCTACCTCTTCAATGTTTTCTTCTATTGAGACAGGCTGATTGGACATCCTTAACCAGTCTTGAGCACATATGAGGGCTTCCACAATTTTGGCACTCAATGAACTCCTAAAGCAGTCTAACACTCTTCCACTTGTACTAAAAGTGGACTCAGAAGCTACTGTGGAAATAGGAACAGCAAGAATATCTCTTGCCATCTTAGACAGAATTGGAAACCTCTCACCATTAAGCTTCCACCATCTCAAGATGTCAAATTCATTATCCTCCTCAATTATGTTCTCACCCAAATAAGTTTCAAGTTCAGTTTTTTTCAAGCCTAACACCCCACTGTCTTGTTTTTGTTTTTTCAATTGGGCTTTCAATCTGGAGACAGGCCTATCTCCGGTTGATTCAGATTGCAAAGGAACCACATTTGGGGTTAAAAGGGAGCTTCCACTAATAGAGCACTCATAGTTTGTAACATAATCACTATACAACTCATTCAAACCCAACTTTATCTTTTCAAAGAAGGCCTTGCCTGTCTTTTCCTCATACAAAGCAATTAATTGATGGGGCATGTACTCAAATTTATCCCTAGGGTCAAGGACATTTGCAAAGAAAATAAGCATGTTCATTTTTTCTGGATCACCCCAGTACTTATCCAGTTTGGCTTTCATATTAGTCCCCATTAGTTTCACAGAATCAGTTTTAGAAGCTTCCATATCTTTGAGAACAAGGAACAGATCAGATAATTCAGAGAAGAAGGTATTAGCAGTCACATAGAGAGAGCCAGAAATCCTAAGGGTCATTTCATAAAAGTTTTTAAGTACATCTACCAAAGTTTCAACTGCAAGCCAATCCTCTACATCAGGAGTTTCATGTTGCAGATCAATAGAATAGGAAGTCTCAGTCTCCTCATAAGCTTCAAAAACTTTTTCATTTGACAGTGCAGCTTTCAGCATGAGATAAGTTGAATTCCACCTAGTTGGGACATCTAGGTGCAATCCAGCTTTAGTCTGCATTCCAATCAAGTCTGAAATGTCCTTGAATTTTTGTAACCTAGCTGGTGAGTTTCTAACATACTTAACAGCATCTCTTACTCTTTGAACAGAACCATCAGCTTCTTTTAAACCATCTTGCACAGCTAAATTTAGGATATGAGCAATACATCTCATATGAAGGTACTTTACTTTCACAGAAGATGCACCCCAAGATAAAAGTTTTTTCTTAAAAAAACCTACTGCAGTATCATTACTACTAGCATTATCAACAGTTATGGTGAAGATAGATTTCAATCCCCAATCTAGCAAACAAGACTCTAGAGCTTTGGCTAGGTACTCTCCTCTATGGGAAGTCACAGGAACAAAGGAGATGATCTTTTTTTTCAGCTTCCGCTCATGATCAATAAAATGTGCAGTTATACACATGTAGTTGATCCTCTGTACAGAGGTCCATGTGTCGGTTGTTATACTGACCCTCTGTGTGTGCTCCCTAAAGTACCTTTTCATATTCAGCTTCCCATCTAAATAGATTTGATAGATGTCCCTAGCAATTGTCCATCTAGAAGGAATTTGAAACCTAGGACAAGCTATAGCCATAAACTTCCTAAACCCTTGCCTTTCTACAAATCTAAATGCAAGTTCATCAGTTATGACCATTTCAGCAAGTGCTCTCCTAACTGCAACTTGATCAAACACCCAATTCACTAACACTCCAGTATTTTCAGGTGTTGGATTACACAAGACTGGTTGGAAACTGAGAAGGGCTTGCCTAGTATCTTTTGAGCAAGGAATTTTCAGACAGTTCAGTATGTGATTTCTAAGAGAGGAAGTGCCATGCTTCTTAGACTGACAACAGTATGTTCTGGCACAATGTTTGCATTTTGCTTTGATAAGGACACCTTTATTATCTTTTATCTTGTCAAAGTATTCCCATATTATGGATCTGGACTCTACCTCCTTTCTCTTTTTTCCAGAAACAGGCACATCAACAACAGGTGTCTGCTGAGTGCTGGTGTTAGGCCCAGCATCATGAGCTTCCACCATAGGTTCTTGAGAAATAGGAGTAAGAGGAGGTTGAGAACCAGATGCAGGTATGGTATCAATACATTGACCTTCCATTCTGATAATGATAGACAATTCAAATACTTCAATGTAAACATGCAGTCAACACATTGAACAATGAACACATAAATGACATTATCACATATTGACAATCACAAATACTTCTACATAGCACAGTAAAGTCTGGAACAATCAACAATGTGATCTACAGAAGGATATAAGCATTATGCTTATTCTCTTCTCTACAGACTTAGAAGATACCAGTTCACTCTAACTACTCGTTTGAGTGTTTGAGTACAAAAAGGTAACTTCAACACTTGTGAGCCAGAATATGTGAAATATGAATCATCAAATCATCATGTTTACTCAGAAAATTATATTCAGCCATCATCTCATTCTGTCATTCAGTACTCAGTAGTTCAAAATACTTATCACATATGTATCAAGGCATGAAGCTCACATTTAAGTATTTAACATGCATGACAGATGCATCACATGATTCACATGTTACAAATCCACAGAACACAGTGAAATAGGTATCAAAAAAGTCAAAACGAGGTATCACCATCTCACTTATGCATCACAAATTACAAAGCCATAGTCAAGTAGGCACACAGAGGTATCATTGAGACAATGAGGCTAACATTTAACAAATCCATTGTAAATACCAAATAGGCTTCCACAATTCATGAATGAGTGAGTCACAATTACACAAGTAATACATATCAAAAGACAAGAACAGTATAACACGGCATATATCTAGGGACTAGGGTTCGAGCTTCCAGGCATCCACCATAGTATAATACCACTTATACCACCATAATAATTTATAAAATCAAACTTTTATACCTCACAACAGACTCGTAGACTCGTAGTGTCGCAGGCTTCCACCGTTCCACTGTTCTAAGCTTCAGCCGTTGTTAAGCTTCCACCATTGTTAAGCTTCCACCAGTCCAAACTAGAGGAACAACAAGCCAGAGAGGAAAGGCAGAGAGTCAGAGACAAGCCAGATAATGAACTATCAGTGCCGGACTCCCGAAGGGTGAATGAGAGAGATCGGATTGACGAGAGATTAGAGAGAAGGGATTTGCGATGAAGGTATTGAAGAGAGAAGGGGTCTGCGATGAAGAGGATTAGGGTTACAGAGTGGGTTACCCCTAAATAACTAGTATATATAGTAGTTGGAGTTTCGGGTTTTTCGGGCGGGTCGGGTAGCGAATTTTAAACCCTACCCGCGACCCGCAACCCTGAAACCCTAAGGAAAACGGGTTCGGTTTGGATTTTCGGGTTCGGGTCACCCGACCCGGTGGGCGTAGTAAGGGTATATCCGAACGGGTTTTCGGGTCGGTTCGGGTTATGCTCTCCCCTAACGAGAAGTACGTAATAAACTATGTCTTTAGCATATGCCGCAAACTATTGTAATTGATGCAGAAACAATGTTACGAAATATCAAATGTAGCTTTTTTAGTATGCGCTGCATCCGACTGGAGTTAACCATTGATTTGTTCTAGTAATTTATCATTTTTATGTAACATTTCTTGATATAACGATAAGAGATAGATAGTTACGTATATTGGAGTAATTTCTACGATGTCATAGAATGACCGCTGCAATAAACATACGATGTCATAGAATGACCGCTGCAATAAACATTTTTTGTACCAGTTACCTAGGGTATAAATCCAACAGCTAGCACCTACTATACGGCACATGTAATTGGCGTTTTTAGATAAATAGAACATGGAAGCCCCATGTGATAAGCTTAGAACCATATTTTTTTGTCACTTACTCATACAATAATTATTACTTAATTGAGTTAGTTCCATCTCGGTTTAAATGCCATATACTACGTATATTTCTTTCTTAAATTGTGTACCCTTAGCTTGCTCAGCTCGTGTGCTTCCACTCTCATGTCATATTTTTGTGAAGAAAAACAAATATACCTCGAGCCAACTCATCCTATATAAATACCCCTAGCTAACATGGATGTTGCCGGGAATCTATTTAATTACCACGTACTTGGCTGTTTTGCATGTTTATTGCGAATTGCACCTTTTGTCAAGGCTAAGAATCTTTTAATCAATAAAACAATCAATAACGTTCTAATAATTATTCCTTTTAGCAATTACTACTTCAGTAAACCAACGTTTTACATCTATCTTGATTTCCCATTAATTATTAATTGTTAATAAACAAGACCAATTAATTAGGACTCGAATGTTGTGCTAATAACGACGGAATGATTAAACAGGTAGGGTGGTTAATAACGTCAATCGAGTTAGCTCTCTAATTTATGTGTCTCTAGCGAAGTTAAAACGCAGTGCTATATAGGTGTAGTTTAATTTATTGTTATAGTCTATGATATGATATGATGTGTTAAATCATGAAGTTTGAGTTTAATCCTCACTCTAGCTAGAGTCTAGAGAGCGTAACGGTCTCTTACTAACAGGAAAGGTTTACGTCTAGTAGAATTCGAATCAAAACTCAAATAAGGCTGTTGCTCGAGTGGTCTAGGTAAGGTTGTTGGATTGGTCTCTATAACAGATGTCCCAATATCTTATACGTCTAGTATAATTTTCTTTTGAGAATTGGGACATCTATAATAGGATAACAAGAAAGCTAGGTTTACTAGCAGGACATCTATCACAGGATATTGGGATATTGTGTGGGACTCAATACCCACACGGCCCATGGGCGGAGTTAGGGGTGGGCCAGTCTAGGCCATGGCCCACCACAAATTTTAAAAATGATTTAATTTTTAAGGTAAAAAATTTCGTGTAATTTTTTTCTAAAAATATTCTTTATACTGGCCCAGTCCGGTTGAGTGCCCTGGCTCCGCCCCACCACACGGGTAGCTCAGTTGGTCGAGTGGTGGGAAATTTGGATCAAAGGACCAACGTTCGAATTCCCGCATCGACCGGGTGGAGGTTACAGAACCTGAAATAAGGCTGGACCTCTGGCGTGCACGGGTGTATGACCTACTGCCACTTTGCTGACTGAGTCACCGTGACTTATTCTTTCATCATCCTGTCGGGTAGGGGTGTGAGGGCTCTTGGGTGGGAGATTTCACCTTTTTGGATCAACAAATCAAAACTCAAAAGGAGAATATATTTTCTTGTGTACAGTGTACTTTTGATGAAATTTAGAAAGGGAGAAGGCTCAAAAATGACACTAAGGTTATTTACGAAGTTCGGATTAGACATTAAACTTTTAAGTAGACCAAATTGACATCATTTATACGGTTTTATGTCAAATTAGGACACTCATTACGTCACACTTAAACTAACGGTTGTTCTCGTCAATTATTTTCGCCCAAAACCCAAATTAGCACCAGCTTTCATTTCTTCTCCGGTAGAACAGACTTCATCAGAAGGCTTTGCCTAAATGAGAAGCTTTCAACCAACTTTGAAAACCCAAATCCCACACATATACCTTTTCCCTCTTCGACCAAAACCCAGTTGGACTCTGCCCGCCAGACCTACAACTTGCACTGACAATTGGATCGATCAATGCAAACAGTAGCAATGGAGCGATTGATTGACCAAATTCCTCGTCGTTTTTGAATTAATTCAACTTGGTTGGCCTAGATTGGGAAGTTCATCCTTCTTGTGGTAATTTTTCTCCGCCCACTGTTTTGAAACAACAATATACGTGAATTGATGGTCAAGCTATGATTTTCATTCATTTTGGAGGAAAATAATGTTATGTTTGGACTGAATCTAGCGTAATAGAAGAATGAAATGCCAACACACTTTTTGTCTTAGGCTCCGCTAGAAGACGATTCCATGAAAGCAATTGTTGGCGAAGAAGGGAACAACATGGGTGGAAGGGCGGAGAAGGTGAGGCTGGGAGCCTAGGACTGCTTGGAGGGCTCAACGGGTACATTGTCGAGATGTAAATTGAAGAATGAAGATAGTGGGAGGATAGCAAAGGTTTGGAGACCGGCCATATGCGTAGAAGCTAAGGGAGGGTTTGTTTGGCGATGCGGGAAGTGAAATAGAGAAGCGGGAGTACGAGGATGAAGTTGACTAAGCCGAGGAAGAATTGACAATAGAGGCGTGGGCGGTTAACGGTGGGTTTAGCGGAGTTATAAGTTGGTGGCCAAATATAGTTGAAATAAGTTGATTATGTGTTAATTTGGTCTAATTAAAAGTTTAATGTCTTATCTGAACTTCGTAAATAACCTTGATGTCATTTTTTAACCTTATCCCTTTTAGAAAACAAAAAACTGACCTGCAGTCCCGCACAAGTCAGCTCAACAGGGCTAGGTAAGGTTGTTGGATTGGTCTCAGGTTCAATTCCCGGTAGCGACAATATGAAAGTTTCATTTATGATGTTTTTACTTTGACTGTAATTTGTTGGTCTGCTCTGGTCTTGTTTATTTTTATTTTTATAACTATCCAAGTCTGGTCTGGTCTGATCTGGTCTTGTCTGAGACAAATTACAGTCCAAGTAAAAACATTCTTAATGTGGAGGCTCCTTGTACGCACCAGGCCTTGAATCACCCCACTCAAAAACTGTTTGAGAGCATATTGTGACTTACTCCTCATTTTGTTGGATCAGGTGTGAGGGCGTTGGGGTAGGCGATTCCACCTTTAGGATTGGATAGAAACAAAACAATTGTTCTTTAGTGTTTTGCACTTTTCCTTTTTTACACTTTCTCTAGGTATATAACTAGCTAGATAACACATTTTTGTGTACTCCGGCCAACCCAATTAGCTCTAGCAAATGCGACCATCCATTATCAGCTGTACTCTGGTACGCCAACATGCATGGTTAAATATATTTAATGACGTTAATGAATTATCTCTAATCTCTAGTTAATTATAGTTAATGGGAACGGATGAAAATTGCATTTGTGGTAGCAAAATCTCATTTTGTTCTAATTCATACAATGTCTAAGATTTACTCATTTACCTAATCAAGTCGATATGTAATGCAAAAAAAACAACTTAATGGAAAAGTGTTTATGATTGCTGTTGCATTTCTAGAGGTTGAACTTTAAATCTCCGCCTCAAATTTGTTCATGATAGAGTACACATGCAACAGTGATGGCACACGTAGTTGAATTACCGTATGATCCGGAGCCTGTTTGGGGCCTTGTTTTTCGATTTAGTACTGTTATCCTCACCCAACTTTTTAATCGAATACGTAACTTTTGATTCTGCGTGCTGAATTATGTAATAATTTGAAAAGGTAAATTCAGAGTTATTTTTCTGACTGTATTGACTGAATTATTATAGAGTATCATTTTACCTATTTTCATGTAACTTTTTCTTTATTTTATTAATAAAACATATTTTCAATATTTCTTTTTCACAAATCAGTTGAATCAGTAAATTCAACCACTTCAGTCAGAAATTCATAAATTTCAGCAGAATCAGACGACTTAGCCAATTTCTGTGCCGGATCCTCATATAGTTATCAATCTGTAACAATATTTTTAAAAAAGATTGTCTTAAATGAGACAAAAACACAGTTAAAATCGTTAAATGGGAGTTCATATTTTATATCCCCCAAACATGACTAAACGTTACTTTTCCACCATTAAAATACGTAATGAATTCCCCCATCCTACTTCAGTCAGTGGCATGCGGTCGAGCGATCGGTGGGCTGCAGTCCGGTGGCAAAACTTCAACCGTAGCCTTATTTAGAGAATTGAGAGAATTTTAAATATTGACTCTTACTCCGAATTTTTCTACTTCAAATGCTCCGTATGTTTTACTTTTACCGTGGAAATTCTCTACTCCCTCCGTCCCTAAATAAACTTCCAACTTTCATTTTTCATCCGTCCTAATTAAAATTTCCACTTTCCTTTTTTGGCCAGAATTTGTGGTTCACAGCAATTCTTACACATTTTTCTCTCCTCTGCACAACTCTCCACCACACAATACCCACTATCTTAAACTTTGTGCCAAACCTATTTGGAAGATATAATAGGGACGGAGGGAGTATTTTTACACTTTTGTCAACAGTCCCTAAATTGAACGTTGAAAACTGTAGTTACATACTCCCTACAAGACTATCACAATTCAATAATGGTTTATGGAGGAATCTAATTATAAGCGAATCAATGAGGATTATATATACGGAGTATATAGTACTATAAGGATTTCAACATAGCTTGGTAGCAAGAGAGAAAGGGGAGCTGAGGTGGATTACCACCAAATATTTCATCTCTCATTCTCTCCTCTTGGATGTGTCCTACTTGAATTGGATATTGTTTTAAGAAAAACAGTATATTAAAAAGTTTAAGTTCCAAACTAAGAGTTAGTATGAGAAGATTATATTACATGTCTATATTTTGATATTGAGTTTTTGCCACTTTTAGGGGGTGTTTGGAACTGATTCTGCTTCTGCTTCTTTTTTAAAAGCAGAAGCAGAATCAGAATCAGTTTTCAGAAGCTGATACCCTCCAGCTTCTAAAAAAACTGATTCTGAGAGTAAATTAGAGCTCCAGAAGTGCTTCTGGAATTTCACCCAAACACTCCAGCTTCTGCTTCTGCTCCTTGAAGGAGCAGAAGCAGTTTTGAGAATCAGATCCAAACACCCCCTTAGTCTTCCGACTATTATGTCATTGACACTTTGGTCCTTCGGCTATTATAATAGTGACATTTTTAGTCTTCCACTTATTGTGTCAAAATCATAATGAGAGGACTAAAAGTGTCAATTTGATAATACTCAAGGGACTAAATGTGAGTAACCTTGAATCAAGGGATTAAAAGTGTCTCTAGCACAATAGTCGAGGACTAAAAATGAAAAAATTAGAAGTCGGGTACCAAAAGTGTCACTGACATAATAGTCAACGGACTAAAGTGACAAAAACTCTTGATATTTATCCACGAGTAAGTACGTACATTGCTTGACTTTTTTTTGCTCGAAGATGGCTTAATTCATAGAAATAGCATTCAGCCGGGGTACAAAAGCAGAAAAGAACCACATGTAACCATTCGCCCGTGGCCGAGACTGAGAGTTAACCACCTATAGCAAAGCAGTATAACTCGCTAGACCAAAATTGGTCAACTTAAAGCCAATGACAGTTACCGCAGACTTTTCATCCTCCAAACCTAATGCAAGAGTTTTACAAGAATTAAAAACACAAAAGAGAAACAGAACATAGCATCCGAAATAAAAACAAACAAAACAGAAAAAAAGATAACACCGTCACTTGTCTTCTGCACCATCACCACCAACCTCGGCGGGTCTAAGACATTTGACCCGCCTCCTCCCCATTTTTTGGCCCATCCAGGGCCATACCTTCACCAGTGGTACCCTCTATGGTCTGATTCTCCCATATCCTTCTGCGCTTTGTGTCTCCAGGAGTCTTTTCTTTGTCTTCTGTCTCGTGCTGTGATGGCCTGTTGTCCTTGGATTCAGCCGAAAACTCTCTCCCGAGGTTAGCCTTCCTCTGAACACCATATCCACCTAAGCTAGAGGCTTCATCAGATAACCACTTGTTGGATCTTGCGGGGCTTATCTTCACCCTCCCTCCTGCTCTAAGTTCCACCCCATAGGTTTTTTTCAGCTACAAATCCCTCTTCATACTTTAATGGACAGAATTTATCAGAATGTCCAATTATACCACACATAAAACAAAAGTTGGGTAGTTTTTCAGATTTAAAATCCACCCAATGTTTCACCCCATCTCTTGTCAAGGTGGTACCTTTTTTCAGAGGCTGACGAACATCCAGACACACCCTTATTCGCAAATAAGAACTCTGCTTTCCATCAAACTGGTTCATCTCAAATTTATTAAAGGAGCCTAAAAAATTACCAATTTTCCTGGCAAATCTCAAATTTCTAAACTTTATTGGGGCATTATGAACTTGTACTTAGAAACTAGCTTCAAATAAATTCATCGATTCAGGTATATCCTCTAGTTGAACTGCTTTCAACAGTATTAACTCACGTTCAAAAAGCCCAGGGCCATCCTCAATCACACGATTCATATCCAAAACATGATTAAAGTTTAGCGAATACATTCGTTCGCCGATTTCTTCGAGAAGCCCGGTAGCTTGACCTTGTGGTCGGTAACCACCACCCCAACCACCGGAAAGCTCTTCGGTTCCTTCTCCTCCTCACCGTTCTCTTCCTCTTCTTCATCGAAATTTAGCTCGTTCTTCTGTTCCTCCATTTACATCTTCTTGTACGAGTTGACCATATCATCCATGAATCCAGATAATCGGATCAATTCCTCTACTCCAACCTGGCAACCTGAATTTACTCTGCCGGCACCTTCTTCTTCGGCGAAGAAGACTACCGGTCTTCGTTGAGGCAACGAAATCGGAAACAAACCCCTAGCGGCCGAGCCCTAGAGAGAAGCGTTTTTTCGTAATATTCACGTTGTCTATATTCAACTCTGGAAGATTTTTCTTACACTGAGATGTTTCTTGCTTATTTTAGATCAGGTCATATAATCATATTAAGTATTAACATGAAATAATATAATGCGTAATTGGATAATATAACCAAATTAAAATAGAGAAAATATGGCTTAATCACTTTTAATGCGAATTTACTTAATTATTTACTGTTCAATTTTTGTTTTACTTATTTACATGTGGTAATAAGCACGGACTACAATCAACTCGAATTGGACATATTCACGTCGAATGTAACATTATTGATTCCTTATCGAAAAAGATCGCTCGTAGATTCAAAGGACCGGATGGAATTATTCACAGGAAATATAAAATTAATATCGAACAATATTTGGTGTTTCTAATTGATTCGATTGAACAGTTGAATACAAGCGACTTATTCTGATTAAGAGCCCGTTTGGTAGCACAAAAATCGGCTGTTTTGGCTGATTCTGCTGAAATTTATGAAATTTAGGCTGAAGTGGCTGTTTTGGCTGATTCTGCTGATTCAAGAAAAAAATATTTTAAAAATATATTTTATTAATAAATTATAGAAAAAATTACATGTAAAAATAGCTAAAATAGTCCTCTACAGTAACTTCAGCCAATACAGCCAGAAAAGTAACTTCAACCTTACTTTTTCTGCTTATTACACAATTCAGCACACAAAAGTAAAAGTTACGTGTTTGGTGAAAAAGCTGGCTGATAAGCCTGATAAGCCGAAAAAAGAGGTCTCCAAACGGGCTCTAAATGATTAGTTTACAAGTTACAACAGAAAACGTAGTACACCAAATTAGGATGTTTTTACAATTTTACTTGGACTGTAATTTGCTAGTATGGTCTGGTTTGATCTGGTCTAGTCTGGTCTGAACTGGTTTCGTCTGGCTTGGTAATGTCTGGTTTCTTTGTACGTATTTTTATAACTATCCAAGTCTGGTCTGGTCTGATCTGGTATGTTCTGATCTAGTCTGGAACAAATTAGACTCCAAGTAAAAACATCATTAACCTTCATTAAATATTACTCCGTACATATCTATGAATAAACTCAAATTACAATATATTTTTCACAAAATAGGTTATCATAATTAGAAGCATAGCATTCCTCGAATTCAAATCATAGGATTATGAATATTCTTATTACATACTTCGTACGTAGTAATTAAATAGGATAATGTATTTGATATAGATCAGAGCTCGTCAACATACTCACAAAAAAGCATGTTGATGTAATGAATATTTAGTATTCTTAAAAGAGATGTGTGTATTAATAAAGTGTTATAGGAATATCATGCACCATACTTTCTATGTTGACTTTTTAAAACAAAACATCAGGATTTAACATGAAATCAGAGCACATCAACTCATAACAATTGTGTGGTCTCTCAAGAAAAATGATGACATTGTTATTAAAAAACGACAGTGGCCAACCGACCAAAAAAATGAATGATGCACGATCCATACAAAATGTCTAGTCGTGAGGACAAATGTTGAAATCCAAAATTAGTGATATTAAAAAGTAATAAAACATTAAAATCCAGACTACTCTTCCTATCAGTTATTCTCTCCGTCCCTCTAAGAGTGTCCCATTTTCCTTTCCAAGAAGTATCACTAAAATTGTAACATACTTCGTACTAAATTTGGCAAAATTTGTGTGCCTCTAAATAATTTTTACTTTATTCTTACTTTATCAATTTAATATCAATCATATAAATTCACTTTTCTTAACAATCGGATTCACCTTTTTATGTTTCAATGTTAGTAGGACGGAAGTAATACTCTAACTAGGGCTGTTAACGAACCGAGTTTTTATCGAACTATTCGAGTTCGAGCTCGGTTTCGAACCTAACGAGCCGAGCTTAATGAGCTTTCGAATCGAACCCGAGCTAAGTTTTAAGTTCGAAAAATTAATCGAGCCGAGCTCGAACATAGAAGTATTCGGCTCGGTTCGAACTCGAGCATATCGAACACCCTAAAATTATAAATATAATTTATATATAATCAATATTTAAATATAATTAGTATGATTTTATGAATTTAAATATGATTATTAACGAACCGAATACTTGTCGAATCATTCGAGCATGAGCCTATTAACGAGCATCACCTAAAATTTTAAATTCGACAATATTTATCGACCTTATCGAGCGCTCGGTTCGAACATCGAACGCCTATCGAGCCAAACACGAGCCTCATTTGTAAAGCTCGCCGAGCTTTGAGCTCGAACCCGAACACCGTTAATTCCTTATCGAGCCGAACTCGAGCTTTAGGTGTTCGGGCTCGGCTCGTTAACAGCCCTAACTCTAACAAACAAAGTCTTAATAATACATCAAAAACTCAAAAGGTACAATCCCCAATTCCATCCGGCCATGCTAATCAATCAATGCAGACAAATTAAAGTCCATCATTCATAAACTCTCCACCATATCCCGTGGAAAAACGAGATCTCGTTGCCAAAAATCAAAGAATGAAATGTCGCGGCTACTTCACAAACTAATGACCGAAAAGTTGCCGGAACCTGAGCAGGAAGCTAAGGCAGTGACCAAAATTCGTGGAAAAAATCGAGACTTGAATGCCTTACAGTGCAGAGCCACTAATTCCTCGTCTAGATCCACCAACCATCTTACAGAGAATCTGGACCCGGAAAACGGCGAAAGTGAACCGTTATTGGGTGCATGGAGGAAGACGTTGTTAGTTATTAGCCACACGCTCGTGGCTATCAATGATGAAAAGGAAGCAGGCCCATCTATACTCCTGCCATGGCAGAACAAAGAAAGAGAGAGCCGACAATTTTTTGAGCGAATTAATTATGGGCTACCAGCTCGAATTATACATTACTGGTACTCCGTATGATGTTAGAGCCCGTTTGATAACATTCAAATTGATTGTATGGATGGATTCTGTTGAAATCCATAATGTTCTTCTATCTGAAGTGATTAAATTTGTTGATTTTTTAAAACATATTTTAATTTTTTTTAAATAAAATAAAGATCAAAATTATATGAGAAACAATTAAAATGATCCGTTATAATAACTTCAACCAATACAGTTATAAATGTAATCTCAATCTTCTTCTTTTTATTATGATTACACAATTTAACGCGAAAAATCAATAGTTGCGTCTTTAGCAGAAAAATTGGTTGATAAGTCTGAAAACCCAAAAAACAGGTTTACCATACGGGCTCTTAATAAAAGCCCCTTTCGTAGCACTGAAATTCGGTTTATCGGCGCATTTTGTAGAATTTTTTTAAGTTCTGACTAAAAAGATTGGATTGAATGACATGTTGAATTATGTAAAAAAATTATTTAAATGTCTATTAAGAAAAAACTATATAAAAAAACAAAAATGATCTTGATAGAATTCTGACCTAGGGGTTGACTAGACAACCGAGCAAGGGAGAGACCGAAAGTGCTAATAAGTGAGATCGAGTAAGAAATTGGGCAGAGTAACAACAAGTTTGCATGGATTTTTTTTATCCCTTTTCACAGGCTGGAAGGTGATATTTATAATATGAAGAAAAATATTTGGCCAACAAGTAAAAAGATGATATTCTATTGTGGTTAAAACATGTGCATTACTTGGCTAAGAAGAAGAAATGTACTAGTCTAATTATGTAGTGGCACATGTAATGTTGATTGGAGAGATATCTTGGACAGCTGGCTGATTGGTTCTGTGTCTAACAAAATTGTCCATTGTGTACCAGAACGCATGTGCGTGCCACTCGTGTACTATCCGAAATATTCTGTGTAGTAACCGCCTGGGTGACGTGGCCACTGGAGATGCCAGTTAGCGAGATGTCAGTTGACTTCAATCTCGATTATGATGGTGGATTGTGGTGCTGACCTACTGAGGATCGACCTCGGCCTCAGTCTCGGTTGCAGTTTTGACCTTATCTCGATAATTTGGTAGTCCAATGTTGTATCAACTTGGCAAGGGCCGAGCTCGGTCTCGGCAGAGTAATGACTCATTATTTCTGGAGACTTTTTTGTTCGTGAACGTTGATACCAGTGAAGTATATGAGAACATACTTCATCATGTCTTTTATAGTTTTAGTCAATCCAATTAGGAAAAAATAACCCAACTCTTACTTATTTAGACTATTATACAAATTAGAGCGTAAAATCAGACACACAAAAGTTACTATTTTGGTGAAAATGTTGATTTATAAGACTCATAAGTTAAAAAACATGGTCATCAAACCAGTACTAAATAATATTGTAGTAATGCACATTGATAATAGATTAGTTAGAGATAAGTGATGTTTAACGTTATAAGGTACCAATAATTCCATCATAACACGTTCCATTGTTTAACATATTCGTCCACATTAGTCGTTGGAACTCGTTGAACTGTTACTTTGGACATCCCAACTCCCAAGGGTTTGGTTCCGTTTATGACGTTGAGTACTACCCTCTAATTTTCAATAATCGACACATATTCTTTTTAGAAATTTTATGCGAAGTATTTCTTTGTCATCTTTTGACATTTGGATCCTTTTAACTTATTATTCATACGTAGTATTTTGTTTGTTCACTTTTTTTTTTGTCCTTTTCATTTTAATTGGATTCTTTTCTACTACAGGAAAATGAAAACTAATAATTCAACCTTTTACCAATCTTCTTATAATAGTCTCACTTTTTCGTTATTCAAGAATAATCCAATATTTGTACTTCATTTTCATTCGCTGGTCCCTGACGGGTTAATGACCTGTTATTCCAATTTATTTTCTTATCTTTGCAAAATATTATCTTTGTGAAAGGGGAGATTTATGATATAATGGTTTGCAAAGATAAGAAAATAACTTGGAATAGCAGGTCATCAACCGGTCAGAGACTAGTGAATGAAGATGTGGTGCAAAGGTTGGATTATTCATGAATAACGAAAATGTGAGACTATTGTAAGAAAACCGTTAAAATGTTGGATTATTACTTTCCATTTTCCCTTCTACTACGTACTTAATATTCCATATCCTTATCTTCCACATTTTCTCTATCAGCTATCATATTATTATCCCTGTTATTTTTCTTCACCTCCATGATTTTTTAGTGAAAATCCGGAACATAATAATTAACCATGAATACGAACCTGTTGGGTTAATGGCTCGATTGCGGGCCGGCCTATTACCCCTTGGCAAAAGGAGCACCAAAGCCTAATTCACGTGATCTAGCAAGATGCTTGGAGGATGAGCGTCGGATGTCCCGAGGACGCTCGGCCTCAATTACCTTGTCCAAACAAGAGTCACATGACTCATCTTCTCAATTGAGTCAGATGAACGATCTCGGGGCTTGTAGTTGAAGTGTGTTGTATACGGACCCTTATTATCATTTAATAAGATATGGCCCACTTAGTACTTTTTATTTGACCCATCTTACTTGCTTGCATCTCATATCTATCTTATTCTCCACTTAAAACCCAGAAAAACGTGTTGGGCCTTCGGGTTGAAGGAATAAACCTCAACAGAACCGAATCGTTACAATTAATAGGCCTTTTTCGATGAGTATTACTAAAATAAATTCAAAAGATAAAACTAATGCGTAGTATAAAACTAAGATCAACTTATTTTGAACTTTTCTAAAAAAAAATTGTACATTCATTGATTACTTCCTACTGACCCATCATTTATCAATGACTATTCACTTGAAATACACTATACTGATTCTTGCTCGATTACTCGTACACAATGAATAACTATTCATATTTTTGTCCGGAGAAACTATGTTAATATATTAGATATACTCTAAATAGACGATCTGTAATAGTTTAACTATTGTTAGAGTCCTGGTTATAAGTCAGTTGAGTTTGTTATGACTTAAGCCAACTCTATAAATACCTGTACTGCTGCTTCATATCAAAATAATAGGAATTCACACTTCACCTCTCTATCTCTCTCATACTTTTCTAATATGGCATCAGAGCTGTAGCTCGATCCATTAATGGCGATCTCCGATGACTCTTCTCACTCTTCGAGTGGAAACTCTGGCAATTATAACTCTCCTGTTATTTGCACATCCTCTTCCAGTTAAACTTGACAAAACAATTTCTTATTCTGGAAACATCATGTTGAATTTGTTGTTCGTGCGCATAAGCTTTTTCGTTTCATTGTGAAACCGATCATTTCGAAGCAATTCAACACTGATGATGACGAAGCAACTGGTAATGTTAACGAAGCTAATATTGTTTGGGAGCAACAGGATCAGATGCTGTTCTCTTGGTTATTGGCTTCGCTTTCCGAGTCTCTACACGCTCGTGTGATTCATTGTAGGCATTCGCACTAGCTTTGGAGTGAAATTACTAGTTTCTTCAAGTCGCAGATTCTCGTGAAGTCTAGACAACTCAAATCTGAGTTGTATAATACATCTAAAGGCGATCGCTCGATCTCTGAGTATCTTCTGTGTGTTCAGGCAATAGATGATAATCTTATGTCGATCGGAGAGCCTATTTCTGTTAAGGATCATATTAATGTCACACTTGAAGGTTTACCTGAGGAATACGAGTCACTAGCCTCTTCTATTTCATCACGAAGTATCCTTGATCCACCTACTTTGTCTGAAGTTGAGGCTCTTCTAGTTGCCAAGGAGTTGCGTTTGAAGAAGCTCAATGAATCCTCACAATCCACTATATTCTCTGCCAATGTAGCTCGTCTACAACCAGATCCTGTAAACACAACTCATGAACCTGAATCTCCTCCAGATGTAGAAACTCCTTCTGCTCAGGTTGCTCAGTTTCACACTTCAAATAGCAATGAATCCTATAGAGGCAGAGGCCATGGAGGTCCTATGAGAGATCGTGGTGGTAGATTTGGTGGTCGCAGTTCAGTGGTATGCCAAGTATGTGGCAAACCTGGCCATCATGCTTTAATCTGCTATCATAGATTTAATCCTTCATATTCTGTTGTACCCGCTCCTGCAAATCAGTATTCTGTTGTACCTGATCCTACAAATCCTCAACCATATTCTTCAACTCCAACAAGCTATACTCACACTTCTCGGCCCTATCATTCAACTCCACCAATTTACACTCCAAATTCTCCAAACACCTCAAATTCTAATCCACATATCTCCAACTGGCCTCAGCAATCCTACAACCCTGCACCACTACAAACCTACAATCCTCATACACAACTATCAGTCTCTCAGAATGCCTACAACCCATCACCCACTGCTGCCTGGGCCTCTGCAACTCCTTCCATTCTAGTACCACCTCCACAACCTCAAAACTGGTTCCCAGATTTTGGTGCTACTCATCATGTGACTACAGATCCACTGAACCTGCAACATAGTGAGCCTCTTGTTACAACTGATAAACTTTTTGTGGGAAATGGTCAAGGTTTGGATATTAAGTCCATTGGTTTTACTTCTTTTTCCTCACCCTATCAGTCCTCTTTAGCCTTGTCACTTAATAACATTTTGCATGTTCCATCCATTACTAAAAACCTCTTAAGTGTCAGTCAGTTTGCTAAGGATAATCATGCATTTTTTGAGTTTTATCCTTATGAATGCTTTGTTAAATCTCAAGTTTCTAAACAGATCCTGTTACATGGTATCCTTGGAGAAGATTGTTTATACAGGTTTCAGTCTGTTCCAGCTCTTGGTTTCCATCAAAATAACTCAACAAGCAGCTCTTCTTCTGTGTCATCATCTTCTTCCAATTTCATCCCTTCTAGCACTTTTCTATCTACTTGTAATAATTCTAAGTCTTGTAATCCTTTTGAAATATGTAATATTTGGCATTTGAGATTAGGCCACCCTCATTATGAGGCATTGAAGTCTGTACTGCAACTGTATAATGTTTCTTCAATCAATAAAGATGTTGTTCATTCTGTTCAGCTTGTTGTCTAGGGAAAGCACACAGATTACCGTCCTCTAGCTCTACAACTTCCTATCACAAACCATTTGAACTCATTTTTACAGACTTATGGGGACCAGCCCCATTCTTATCATTTGATGGTTACTCTTATTACATATCCTTTATTGATGCCTATACCAGGTTTACTTGGATTTACTTCCTTAAAAAGAAGTCTGATGCTCTCATTGCATTCACAAACTTTTACAACTATGTTCTCAATCAGTCTTCTGTATCCATCAAATCTATTCAATCTGATTGGGGTGGTGAGTTTAGATCCTTTTCAAAATTATTGTCTGAAAAAGGAATAACTCACAGAATCATTTGTCCACATACACACCATCAAAATGGTGCTGTAGAAAGAAAGCACATGACCATTGTTGAAAAAGGACTGACACTTCTCTCTCATTCTTCTCTTTCCTTAAAATTCGGGGATGCTGCATTTGCTACTACAGTACATCTTATCAACAGGACTCCATCTAACTCAATTTCCCTTAATTCAGATTATATGGCACTATTCCAGACTATTCTTTCCTAAAAGTGTTTGGATGTTCTTGTTATCCATTCATTAGACCTTATAACAAACACAAATTTGACTTTCATTCTGAAACCTGCATCTTTCTCAGCTATTCCTCTACTAAAAAAGGTTACAAATGCCTATCTCCCTCTGGAAAGATTTATCTCTCTCGAGATGTTATCTTTCATGAATCAGAATTTCCCTATCTCAAATTATTCTCTTCCACATCAACATCAACATCTGAATCTCCTCCTCCTGCAACAGCTCCTATCTCAGTTCTCAATCCAACAAATCCTGCACCTTCACACCCTACCTCCTCTTCTTCCCAAAGTGCATCTACTGCCACTGAAAGTGTATTTAGCTTCCTCCTCTTCACAATCTCAGTCCACTCAACATGGTCAAATTGATCAATCTACTGAATTCCAATCTACTTCAAAGAATCCAAGTTCTCAGTTTTCTGACTCTTCATCTTCACCTCCTACACCTACTGCTCAGTCCTCATCCCATCCTCCTCTCATCACTTCTCAAATGGTTACCAATGTTCATCCCATGAGGACAAGAGTAAAGTCAGGGATAGTAAAACCAAGGCTTAATCCAACCTTACTGTTAGCTCATATTGAGCCTAGATCAGTATAACAGGCTTTATCTTCTCCCAATGGTTTGAGGCTATGCAAAATGAGTATAATGCACTTATGTCTAACAAAACTTGGTCTTTGGTGCCTCTACCTCCAGACAAACAGGCTATTGGTTGTAAATGGGTGTTTAGAGTCAAAGAAAATCTTGATGGTTCTCTAAACAAGTACAAAGCAAGGTTGGTTGCTAAGGGTTTCCTTCGGAAGTTTGGTACTGACTTCAGTGAAACCTTTTCTCCTGTGGTTAAGCCTGTGACAATCAAGACTCTTTTTACACTTGCTATTTCACACAAGTGGTCTATTCAGCAACTTGGTGTCAATAATGCCTTCTTAAATGGAGAACTTGATGAAGAAGTGTACATGGTACAACCTCCTGGATTCCAAGATGAAGATACCTCTCTTGTTTGCAAGTTGCACAAGTTCTTGTATGGGCTTAAACAAGCCCCTAGAGCTTGGTTCCTTAAACTAACCTCAGTCTTATACAGTATTGGTTTCAAACAGAGAAAGTCTGATCCTTCTCTTCTGATCTATCTATCTTCTGGGGTTCACACACACACACACACAGATATACATATATATATATATATATCCTGATATATGTTAATGATATCTTGGTCATTGGCAACCAACCTTCTGCCATCAACCAACTCATTCATAAACTTGACTCATCTTTCTCTCTGAAACATCTAGGAGATTTGGACTTTTTTCTCGGGATAGAAGTGCACAAGCTTTCTGATGGTAATCTGCGTTTATCTCAAACCAAGTACATCAGGGATCTACTTCAGCAAACTGGTATGATTGATTCAAAAGGGGTAGCCACACCAATGGTCAAGACATGTAAACTCACATAAGAAGGCAATAATTATCTTCCCAACCCTTCCCATTACAGATCTGTTGTGGGTGTTTTACAGTATGCCACTTTGACTAGACCTGAGATATGTTATGCTGTCAACAAAGTCTATCAATTCATGGCCAAACCCTTACAAGAACACTGGCAGGCTGTTAAACACATCCTCAGATACCTACATGCACTATTACACATGGTCTTGTAATCAAACCTCTTCCCTTAAACTCCATACCTCTTCCTATTTCAGCCTATTGTGATGCAGACTGGGCATCTGACCCTACAAACAGAAAATCTACATCTGACTTTTGTGTTTTTGTTGGTCCCAATATCATTTCATGGTGGTCAAGAAAACAACTTAGAGTTGCAAGATCTTGAGCTGAAGCAATGTACAGAAGTTTTGCTAATACTACTGCAGAATTATTATGGATCCAATTTCTTCTCAGAGAACTACAAGTACCCTTTTGATCTATTCCCAAAGTCTACTATGACAACCTCAGTACTGTCCAGCTTGCTCACAATCCAGTCCTGCATTCTCGGATCAAGCACATGGAGATTAATCTATTCTTTGTCAGGGAGAAATTTCAGTTGAAGCAGCTCCATGTCTATCATATTCCTTCCCAATATCAAGTTGCTGATATCCTCACCAAACCACTTTCAAGTTCCAGCTTTGTTTCTCTAAGAGACAAACTTAGTGTGATCAGTACCTCACAATAAGTTTGAAGGGGGGATATTAGATATACTCTAAATAGACTATCTGTAATAGTTTAACTATTGTTAGAGTCCCGATTATAAGTCAGTTGAGTTTGTTATGACTTAAGCCAACTCTATAAATACCTGTACTGTTGCTTCATATCAAAATAATAAGAATTCACACTTCACCTCTCTATCTCTCTCATACTTTTCTAATATAATAAAATACATGTCATTATTTCATGTAGGAATAATTAAAATTCAGTTCCAACTCATTCTCAGAATTCCATTTTCAAAATCGGACCCTGGTGCCAACGATTGTAGAACACATGGAGTGAATTAGTTACATAGAGTAAATTACTATTCAAAATTCGTACCCCGTAAGAGATTATCTGTGCGTAGAAAGTGAACATAATATTCTATTGAATCGTAAAAATTCAATACATATGTTATTAAAAATACAAATACTTAAAGACACTTTTATCTCTCTCACATACTCATATAATCAAAACACATTCATTTCTTCTCATTTTTATTATTTGTTGTAGTGTGCTTGTATTCTTTACGTAATATGTTTGATCCTTATATCAATTTTAAATCAAATGACAATTTTTTGGTAAAAAACCTAAAACCGAAACTGAACCGAAACAAACCAAACCAATCAAACCGTGGTTCCAAGTTTTTTAGTGTAAAACCGAACCGAACTTTTTACTTTGGTTCTACATTTGGTTTTAGGTCAAAACCGAACCACAAGAACCGAACCCACCCCAAGATAGTACAAACTTTTGGTTGAATTTATTTTCGACCAAGCGTCTAGCCAATCAGGATTCTGGAGAGGGGAGTCTTCGTGC
Source organism: Cuscuta epithymum (assembly GCA_945859915.1). NCBI lineage: Eukaryota > Viridiplantae > Streptophyta > Magnoliopsida > Solanales > Convolvulaceae > Cuscuta > Cuscuta epithymum. The sequence continues at coordinate 61,456 of CAMAPF010000138.1, forward strand.
ACTCATTTTGTTACCTATTTTATGCTCCCACCGTCCCTATATTATCTTTAAACTTTTTTTTCATTTGTCTCAGAATTATCTTATCTTTCCCTTTTTGGTAGAGAATTTGTTATTCACAACAATTGTTACGCATTTCTTTCTCTACACAAGTCTCCACCACACAAAATTCACTAACTTAATTGGTGTGCCGAATTAAATGAGGAGATAATGTAGGGACGGAGAGAGTATAATTATACACTGTAATTAAGAAAACAAACACCAACAATGGAATATAGTACTAGGAAAACATTAATATTACTAAAGTTACTCCTTTAATCCATTGACTTTAGGCGCTTATTAATTAAAAAAAACATCATAAACGTAGTTGATATTAAGACAGTAAATAAATAAGCACGCATATATTACGTACTTTTAAATCAAAATGAGATAGGACTTTGAAACACTACAAAAAAAGGAAAGAAATATGGGACCAAAGAGGTAATAAGCCTAATACCAACTAATACGAACAACCGTGCTTGCGATGGCAATTTCGGCCGACCCGTTGGATACCCGCACTGAACCGATTTGGTCAAACTAGGGAAAACCGGTTTGACTGGGGAATGTGTATGGGGCGGGGAATACCCGAATTTTTTAAATGGTTAATGGTGCGGTTATGGTTCTATACTAATCTGCCCCGTTATCCGCCCCGAAACCGCCCCGTTCACTAATGGTGCGGGTACCCGCACCGTTACCCGATCCGTAACATTATTAATGAATTATAACTTTTTATATATAAGAATAATAAGTATATATGCTAAATTGTGTATACTAAATAGTATATATATCATATAAATAATGCTAAAAAGTATACTACTTTTTAGGCCTAAAACTAAATATAGGCCTAAACATGTTTTTGGAATTTGGATTCTGGGATAATTACTACTCCGTACCTTTTTATTATGTTACAAGAGATATTAGGTGCATGTCATACTAATGGATTTAGGCCAGTCTGCTTGATTGATTAAATATTTACTTTTTTATGTTTTAGGGTGCTTTGAATATATAAATAACAAGTAGGATTAGAAATTGGTTATTTGTTTTCCAAAAAATGGTTATTTGGCATCATTTGGGGAAACGGTTACCCGTGGATAAACCGATTCCCCCTTGGGGCGGGTACGGTTCAAATAAAAATTATCTGAACGGGTAATGGGGCGATTTTGGGGAAAACATTTATCCAACAGGGCGGTTTCGGTTTTATGTGTACCCGTCCCCGATCCGCCCCGTTGCCATCACTAGCTTTATTTATTACTACTTCATACTGCTCTCTCTATCCCTTAAAACTTTGTCCAGTTTTCTTTTTCGACGCCTCACTAACTTTGTCCTTTTCCCTTAACTAAAGAATTTGTTGTTCCAATTAATTCTCCCTCCTCTGCACAAACCTCAACCACATAGTTTTTAGTTTACTAATCCGATCCTCGTGCTGATCAAACTTGATAAAGTTTTATGGGCGGAGGTAGTATTATTTCTAAGAAAAAACTATTAACTTGCTGGATAATTTCTTACTTATCTTAGGATTAAAACTGTTTGATTCGGTTTTATGGGCGGGTATGTTTGGTTCAGGGAATGTCAGATTACCACGGGAATGTCAGATTACTGGGTATGTTAGATTGATGGGAATGTATCCAATTTATGCCCATTTGTGTTTGGTTAAGATTAAGGGAATGTGATATTAATTTACTTGATTGAAAAATATCTTATATTGCATATATGGTGAATTACTTCAATGCCATTTAAATATTTTATCTTAACACAATAAATCTATTACAACCTACATCTAAAGTAATTAAAATTAAAGAAAAATGAAATATCTTAATATTAAATAAAATCAAACCTAATTAAATTATTTTTAAGTAAACTATGTTTAATTGTAAAAAGTTGTAGATCCAATTCAAAAGTGATTTTTTTTGTTCAAATAGTAATCTAAATATATTTATTATTATTTTAAAAAATATTTAAAAGATGTTCAGGTTATTCATAAAACTTCTTTTCAAATTAAAGAAAACAATTATCAATTTGGCCATTATATTTTGAAATCCACTCATTAAAAACTTAAATAATCTATAAGTCTTATAAAATAAACACCTTAAAAAATTTAAATGTTAAGGAAAAAAGAATTATGAAAATAACAAAAATAGACATTCGAATATAATTAAATAAACATACTCCATCTGTCCCACTCATAAGGTTGTCACACAATCTACGACCGACTGACCATACAATTTACATATTTAGAAACTACATTAAAAGTTTTATAAAATCGCAATATATAAAGAAATTAAATGAAAAGAGATACGTAATTAATTGAGGGTATTTTTGGAAAAAAATTGGACCATCCCGGAGAATGTAAGATAACCTAATGCATGGATGGTTGTAAGATTCCCCTCTACAATACATTCTTGAATCCCGAGAATCGCATTCCGTCCTTCATGTGAGATTACCCCAAACCAAAGAGGCCCTAAAAGGTGAAGGGCGGAAGGTATTAATGTTATCTGGACAATTCAGTTTGTAACCGGTGGGTAATCTTTTGACATATTGAAGATAATATAAAGGGAATTTTACCAACTTTTGAGTTTTGATAGCTTAATATTTTTATTTATTAAATGTAAAATTAGTAGGATAAGAGTAGAGTAGATGTTTTTATGTCTTATGTTTGTGTCTCGCGTGTTTTATACGGAGTATGATATTAGGGGTTATGATAAGAATAATTTTTAAAATTAACTAATTGATGAAAAATAGTTTTTTTTTTAATTTCCAAAAAGATCAAAAGATCAGATGAAAGAACTAGTACATTCCTACTAATATAATTTCACACAACTAGTGCTACAGTAACGTCACAATGACTAATGCCCGAGTAACCACTTGAGCAACAATCATTACTAGTCATAGTGACCAACACCACCGCCTAGTGATGGACCCCGGGTCAGGGTCGGGCCTAGGCTCGGCGGGGTCTGAATGTCAATGGTTTAGGCCCGGAAACGGCACGGTTGTCTACCGGTTCCGGTTTTTTTCTTGATTATTTCATCCCCTACCCCCACCCCCAAACTCATCGGAAACACCCAGCCCAACCCATTTAAACCCAGCCCAAACAAAAAAAAAAACAAAAAAAATAAATAGGCCTGAACCAGGCCCGGCCGGGCCTGTTTACATTTAATCAATCCCGGAACCACCCCAGTTTCATCCTTAAACCGGGCCTAGACCCGGAACCGGTTCCTGGTCTAGGCCGGGCCCACACAGTACCGGGTCGGGCCGGTTCCCGGGCCGGGTGGCTCGCACTGAGTCCAACACTACCACGGCCTGTCACATTGACCATCATTGACGGCAGGGATAATGACCATAGTGGGGCGATAGTGATCACCGTTGCTAATAGTGACCGCTTTCATGGCTGGCTGTGACAGCGGCCGTCCAGGCTCCTCAGTCCCTCCGTCGTCCTCTCGTTCCCAGCTACCAACCACCTCCTCAGACCCCCTCCGTCAGTGCCACCTCAAGACCTTGCTGATAACCCATTGCTTATCCCACCATGTCGAAAACCTTTCCCTTCCCTTCACTGTAATCTCAGTCCCGTTCGTAGCCATTGAAACCCTAGTCGACAGGACTAGTGCACCACATCGCTGCCAAATTGTAAATGGATCCCAAGATTACAAATTCAAACATGATGTATACCCATCCCAAAAATTTGGTGGTTGTTACAATGTTACTGCCTGAGAACTGTCACCTACACCCTCTCACCGTGTCCCGTTGTGTGCTGTTTATTGCCATCAACAACATACCAGCAGATTTGTGGATTGTCTTTCACCTCAACCCCAATCGTCCGAAAAGAAGGAAAAGAGCCGGCTGTTCATCCGTGGGACGCCGACAGTGTGAAGATTGCAATAGCATGAAGATGGCAGCAATTGAGATTGAGGATATGAGCGGTGAAGGTGGCAATGGAAGGAGTAAAAAGTTCGGGCATATCAGATGGCCTTGGAACGATTTATAAAGTAGGGTATGCTTGAGTAATGAGTATTATTCAGTTGGAACAAGGTTGTCCAGATCAATATATGGTCTTATATTTGTCCATTCAAATTTTGTGTCCATACTATTTTTGTCATTCTTGTATGACATTATGTATTTTTTTAAATTTTAATTTGATAAATTGAAATTAGATTTGTAAAAAGTAGTAGTATTATAAAAAATGCGTATTTAGTACGTAGTACTCCATATTATTTTGGACATTACTAATCAGTAATCACCGTATATGCCCCACGCTATTTTAATTTGGACATGGCACTACTAATAATCAAACTATATCATTCATTTTCATTTACTCCAGTGCCACAAAGGCTCTCACCTACGGTAGGGTAGGGGAGGTCGGATGTACGCAATCTTATCTCTGTAGTAAATTAAAGCACAAAAAGTCTGTTTCCGGATAATAATTAAAGTATCAAACTAGATGTCTAGTGTTAAAGTCGAATGACATGGATGATATGTTTAGTCTAAATTCACTGCACAATATGATGATGAGAAAACTTCATGTCAGGCCGGCCTGACGGGCTGCCCCGTCCGGCCGAGCCCGTTTGGGCACCTTCCCGGTTGAATTTTTTGATGAAATTTTTTGAGCATGTTCCTCGTCAAGTCTAGTTTGTCCATACCAAATTTCAGCTCAAAATTCGATCGGGAAGGTTGTCAAATGATTTTTGCAAGTTAACTGGTCCGGAATATGTATTTTCCGGACCAGTTAACTTGCAAAAATCATTTGACGACCTTCCCGATCGAATTTTGAGCTGAAATTTGGTATGGACAAACTAGACTTGATGAGGAACATGCTCAAAAAATTTCATCAAAAAATTCCACCGGGAAGGTGCCCAAACGGGCTCGGCCGGACGGGGCAGCCCGTCAGGCCGGCCTGATGAGAACAGCCCTCATATGATGATAACGATAAGTTTAGTAAACGATAAGTTTAGTAGATGTACAAAGAAAAAAACATGAGGCCGAAACAGTGAAATTTAACTTTTGATACTCTGATTAAGCATGGGTCTAAATATTTCGATTTCGAAGTATATGTTACTCGTACCTTCTTAGAAGTTTAATTTGTATATTTAATTACATAAAAGTGCTCCATCAAATAGTCTAAATTTTAACATAATAATAGGTGTGCAAATCACTATAATTTTGATTAAACATATATGGTCGAAGAGTGTACTTTGGCATTGTGATATACTACCTCAGTCCGTGAATTAAGTTTACACTTTCATTTTTGGAATGTCCCACAATGATGTTCACATATGTATATTTGAAAAGTTTTTGGATTAAAATGTTTGTTTTACCCTCGATAAAGTGCAATCACGCCGCTTGGTTTTTTACCCTATTTCACTGCCCCACCTTCACTCACATCAACCTCTCTCTCTCTCTCTCTCTCTCTCTCTCTCTCTCTCTCTCTCTCTCTCTCATCTCTCTCTCTCTCTCTCTCTCTCTCTCTCTCTCTCTCTCTCTCTCTCTCTCTCTCTCTCCTCTCTCTCTCTCTCTCTCTCAGATCCTTCATCTCCTTCACCCCGTTGTTCTCCTATAGTTCTCGTCGTAATCGCCTATTTTCGCCCTCAATTGTCGCTCCAATTACTGTAATGGTCCGTCGATTGTTGCTTCCTTCTTCTAATACTCCATGCAAGTGATGCAACACCCTTCACCCTGCCCCCCCCCCTCCCCCTCTTTTTATTAGCAAGACGAGGAAAATTCATCCCATCGGATGAACCCTAATCATCTTCAAACCGTGAATTTCTTTGCAACTTTAGAGGCCAAATCATCACTTGATTCACATCCGGAACATGCAATCACATCCGAAGCTAAATCAGTCCCATATATAAAATACACCCAACTTTTCCCTTCACATATCAAGATACAACAAAAGATCAAGTACAAATAGAAACACTGAAGACCAAATCCACTTTAAGTGTTACAAGAATAGTCATGAAGGACATGACAATGAATCAAGTATTGCTTACACTGAAAAAGAAGTGGCTGAATGTAAAAAACAAGAATATAGTCATTTAACAAGATAATACAAGATCTCATATTGTGGTGAATGATGTCGATTTTGTAAAATGTGGGACAAAAGATGGTTGGAGTATTCAACTAAAGTGTCAGCCAGCAAATAGCCTTGACTTGAATGTCACTGACTTAGGTTTTTTCAGGGCTATTGTTTCAAATAAAGATACAAAAAACTCAAAATCTATTCACGACTTAATAGATGCTATGCAAACATCATTTGAAGAGTTGACACCTAGTACAGTGAATAAGGTATTCCTCAGCTATTGGTGTGTAATGGAAGAGGTCATCAAGCATCTAGGTGGGAACAACTTCAAGCTGAAGCATATTGAAAAAGCATATTGGAAACACCCTGTCCACAAAGGAGGACCCACAATTTTTACCATGGGGGCTTGGGGTTTACCCGCTAAGGGTATTCCAAGAAGTCAACACACTAATTTATTTTACTTAAAAATCAGTGAAGTCAAACTGGGAGCTTAATTTGGGGACGTAAGGAGTAGCAGATACGGTCATATGGAGTATTACAACAATTAGACGAAACATCAATGCCTCTTTTTTGAGAGTGCATAGTCAATTGGTCATTATATTTTTTGGTTTATCATTCTTAAAAATTTACTTTTTCATCAAATGCGTAACTTTTTATTTCAAACACTAAGATGTATAATAAAATAAAATAAGGTTGGAGCTACTTTCGTGATGGAATTAACCAAAGTTAGTGTAGATGGCAATTAGATTATTTTATATAAAATTTTCATTTGTTAAGAAAATACTCCATATATTTGAAATATAATTTTTTATAACTTATCAGATTCAGTATAATCAATCACTTGAATCAAAATTTCAAAAATTTGAGTAGAATTCACTAATTCACCTAATTGAGTGTTATAAAACGAGTTTTTAACCCGCATGAGTAGCTCAGTTGGTTGAGTTGTGGGAAAGTTGGAAGAATGAACAAGGATTGAATCCCGCAGCGGCCATTTGGGGGTTACAGCTCCTGCGTGCTGGGCTGGACCTTTGGTGTGCACGGATTTAAGGTCTACAACCATTGAGTTGACTGAGTCACCGTGACTTACAATCTCCCAAAAATCTTGTCGGTTCGGGGCGTGGGGGGCCCTTGAGGTTGGGGATTCAACATTTTGGAAGAATAAAACGAGTTTTTTGTCTTGTAAAAAAATGAGTTTTTTAAAGGATAATTAAACGAGTTTTTAATCATCTAAGAAGTATATAAGTCGCTAGGGCTAGGGCGCCGCCCCACCATCTGCATGGCCTACGTCCTTTTCATCATCGGCGCCACGCTCAGCGCTTTTGCGCAGAACAAGTGGACTCTCTTGCTCGGTCGGTTATTCTTTGGTGTTGGTGTTGGATTCGGAAACAAGTTTCCTCTCTTTAGGGTTCACCGCCAGGTGCTACCGCTAGAGCCATTCGTTCGCTATCGGTTGGCGCCGAGGAGCGAGGCCGATTTCAGCCATTCTTTTTGTGATAATCCAGATTTATCGTACATCAAGGGATGCAGCAAGCAAGAGGCGGGGGTATTAGCAATCTAGCCACGGATCAGGGGTTGACAAATTTGGTTCCGACCCTCGGCACGGGTGATGAACAGACGGGGAGCGACGAAGGGCTCAGCAAGGGAGATTATAGACCGACGGTCCGTCCCCCAGTGGTGGAGCCAGAAATATATAGTTAAGGGGGCTGGTCCTTAAAAATTTTACTCCCTCCGTCCCGAAAACAACTTCCCACTTTCCTTAAATGGATGTCCCAAAATTAACTTCACACTTCAATACTTTCCTTATTTGGCAAATTATCTACATCAAAAAAGTGATAAACAGTGTCAAACAGTGTTTAAACAGTGCCAAACAGTGTTTAAACAGTGCCAAACAGTGTTTAAACAGTGCAAAACAGTGCATTCTACAGTAAAGTCAAATTTATTTCCTAAAAGTGTGTGAAAGTCCAATCGGGAAGTTGTTTTCGGGACGGAAGGAGTACATTGCAGGGGCCAAAGTTTAAATTATCAACATATTTTCTATAGATTAAAAGTACTTACACATAATATATACTCAAGAATTTTTTTCTTGCAGGGGCCGAGGCCCTCTCCCTGTCTCCATCCCTGCCGTCCCCCACCTGAACCGCCTCCTTGGATTGATCGAGATGTCAGGATTTGGAGTATTTGTCAGTTATTCTATTTTTTATGGTCTTATATTCGTGTTATGTTTGTTTACGGTGTTTCTCTTTTTATTGAATACTTTAGTTTTAGGATTACAATAATGATTGTCAAGTCTGCTAGATATTACTCCAGATGTCATTAGAAGGGTCTTTATGGCCAGTGATTACAATGTCACATACGCTTGATGGTTAGCGATCTTTTAGGGGTGATCATCTCAAAGTCTAGCCGTAGAGTAGATTGTGATAGTTGAATTGGTTAGGAACAGTTCTAATCAGGATTGATTTTTTTAAGTTTTTTTGTAACGATCAGTTTCTTAATGGTTTTAATATAAGAGTTGGATTTGATGGTAACCTATATATACTCCGTATATTTAAATTTTTTCTTTTCATGATATAAAAGAGTTTTTTTTTTTAAATGATAAAAGAGAAGAATTTCTCGTATTTAGGTCCATGCGCAAGTAATTATTTTTGTTACCACTGGCGCACGAACGCTGGGTCCGCACGTACGAACCTCGCTTTAGACCCTTCTCTATTTAAATATCTCCGGCTTCCTTTACTCTCTCTCCCTCATTCATTTCCCTTTCTCTGTAATCACCATCTCCATCTCTTCTCACACAGATGGATGACTGTACTCCGCCGCCGATGCCTCTCGACTTCGACAACCTCCGAGCAATCAAAGTTCTAGGCAAAGGCGCCATGGGAACCGTCTTCCTCGTCCACAATGTGTCCACTGATCCCGCCGCTCTCTCGCCGTTCGCCCTCAAGGCCGTCGACAAGTCATTTTCCCCCGACGAGGACCGCCGCGCTCGTTGGGAAATCTCTGTTCTGTCCCGTTTCCGCCACCACGACCCGGCCCACCCGTTTCTCCCCACTCTCATCGGGTCCTCGGAGACGGCCGACATTCTCTGCTGGGCGGTGCCGTACTGCCCCGGCGGCGATCTCAACGTCCTCCGTCACTGCCAGAACGACAGCGTTTTTTCGCCCTCCGTCATCCGATTCTACCTGGCGGAGATCGTCCTCGCCCTCGAGCATCTTCACGGGCTGGGTATGGTTTATCGCGATTTGAAGCCGGAGAATATCCTCATCCAGCAATCCGGTCACGTGACCTTAACCGATTTCGATCTCTCTAGAAGCTTGACTGTAAAAAAACTCGACCCGGCCCATTTTTGCTCGGAACCCGAACCAGATACACAACCGCGCAGGAGATCAACCTCCACGCGCTTCGTCTTCCTCAACCAGAAGAAGAATGGCGCTAACCGGAAAGGGATGAGGAAAGTAATGAGCGCACGCGTTTCGCCGGTGAGCCGGAGGAGCCCGGGATCGTTTTACGAACGCTCAGATTCCTTCGTCGGCACCGAGGAATACGTCGCGCCGGAGGTTGTCCGGGGGGACGGCCATGAGTTCTCCGTCGACTGGTGGGCCCTCGGAGTTCTCTGTTACGAGATGATGTACGGTAAGACTCCGTTCCGAGGGAAGAACAGGAAGGACACGTTCCGGCGAATCCTGATGATGCAGCCGGAGTTCATGGGGAAGCCGAACGCCTTGACGGACTTGATCGGAAAGTTGCTGGAGAAGGACCCCACGCGCCGGTTGGGTTACTGGAGAGGCGCGTCAGAAATCAAAGAGCACGAGTTTTTCCGTGGGCTGAGATGGGACCTATTGACGGAAGTTGTACGGCCGCCGTTTCTGCCGTCTAAAGACGAGACTGAGATTAGTGAGGAGGCTAGGAGAGGCGGGATAGATATTCGGGATTATTTCGACAAATTAAAAGCTCCGCCGTCGCCGTTATGGTCTCCGTCGCCCGATAACGGAAGACATAACGTGTCTCTATCGGTGTTTTAACGGACGGTGTATGTATATTGTAAATAGTTATGGAGTTTTTCCCTAGGTTACTATTATTAAAATAGGTTTATTTTTATTTTATTATGTTAGAGTAATTAGTGGGAAATAATAGTGAATAATTGAGGTCGTAATTAGCGGCGATGTTTAAAAGAGGTGTTAGTCACTAAAGGAACATAATGATTGGGTAGGCGTAATGTATTTTTGGCTGGTTTTCTACAGTTAGATTCACAAAATATAGTGTACAAACGCGCCTATGGTGGGGCGTGATAGTCAATCGCGTGAGTGCGACGGGAATAAAGTTGCGTACAGACGTTACAGCGAAAGCCTTGAATAGGTATTAAATTGTGGTCCCACAATTCTGCTACTGTATTCAGTAGGGTGAACATAGACCGTTAGTTTCAAGCCTACCCCCTACACAGATTCGGATTTGATTCGAATTGGTGACATTATCTACGTAGTATAAATGACGGTTAGGGTAAAATAAATTTGCGAATAAAAACCAAAACATAATAGTTACAAATGTGTTGATTATAGGGGTGAGCATGGAACGGTACGAGACAGTTCTTTCAAAAAACCTGTCCCGTCCCAAAGTATGTTTCTTTTAAAAATCAAGAACCGGTACTGTCCCGTACATATATGGAACCTAGGCCTGGACTCGGGCCGGGCGGCCTGACCCGGAACCGGCCCGGCCCGGCCACTGTAGCAACCGGCCCAGCCCGGTGGCCCGGTCCACCGGCGGTTCGGGTCGAACCGGCCCGGTGGTTCCCGGTTCCGGGCCCGGGCCTTCCATATGGTGAACCGGCCCGGCCGGCTCGGGCCCGGTCCGGGCCGGAAATAATTTTTTCTTATTTTTTTTTGAAAATTCTTTATGTTTTGGGTTAGATAAGGTATTTTGGTCCATTTGAGGTGGTTTGGGGTGGTTTGGGGTTGAGAAAGAGGGGTAGGGGATTAAATAAAGAAGCCAAAAAAAAAATAGGGCTGGTGGCCCGGCCCGGAACCGGCCCGGTCTGGCCCGGAACCGGCCACCCCCGGTTCGGGCTCGGGCCTCAATATTCTGAACCGAAGCCCGGCCGGGCCCAGGCCCGAGGCCCGAACCGGCCCGGTTCAGTCCACCCCTAATGGAACCTGTCCCGTTCCGTACCAATTTTAAGCACGGTTCGGTACTGTTCGGTACGGTTCTTCGGTGTTATTTGGTTCGCAAATAATTAACCCCCATGAAATATAATTAACCCTATTTACATAGCATTGTTTATATCATTTAGTATTTTTTTTTGTTTTAAAGCTAACTTTTAGTGCCGTCAAGTCTTAATAATTGGATTACGCCCAAAGAATATGCAAGATTGCATATTTGTAATATATGGACATACGATTCCTGACACTTATACTTGGTAATATGTTATATATAATATACGTAATATTATTATATTATAACACCAGTTTTCGGGACATATGGTCACTAACATTTATACTCGGTAATATATTATGTATAATATATTATTATAATCCAACACTAGTTTTCGGGACGGTATGGGACGGTTCGGGACAATACGGTCCCGGGCCGGTTCCGGAACGGTTCTCACTAAGAACCGGTACCGTACTATATCATTAAAAAAGCTCGGTACGGTACAGTACGGTTTTACATTTTTCCAGTTCTATCGGTTCTGGAACGGTTCGGGACGGTTCTTCGGTACGGAACGGGAATTCCCAGATCCGTGCTCAGCCCTAGTTGATTAAAATGAAAAATGACAATAAAAAAAGCGACAAAATTATAAGGAATAGAAAGAAAGAACATACGGAGTTGTATTATTTTTTGAAGCAAAGAAGGAATATATCACTACCTCTGTCCCCCTAAGTTTGGAACAAGAGAATGTGACATAGTTATTAATAAAAGCGAGTTCATGTGGTTGAGGGTTGATGTTGAATTGATAAAGTAAGAATAATGTAGGAATGATTTGAAACAACACAAACTTTACTAAATAAGGTATGAAACAATCTTAGTGGGACGAACTGAAAAGGTAAAATGGGACAATCATAACGAGACGGAGGAAGTATTAGAAGTAAGTGGTGGGTTGACATGGAAATTGTCGACCCACTTAAATAATATAGACCAATTAACAATACCTTGCAAATTAATCAAAATTGGAATTTGGAAAGGTAATTGTGGACTCTACCAGGCATTTGTTCCAATTATAGACTCTATCGGGCATTTGTGTGAATTTAGAGGTTACATTTGTCAAGTCTGGACTAAACGAATAAGAAATCCAAGTTCATGCATTGCCAAAAATTTAGGTGGAAATCATGTATTCTTGCATGTCCCAAATAGTAATGTCATTTTCTTGAGTAATAACAATTGTTATTAGATTTCAGTAACTTGGAAATTTAATCTGGACATCATGAGTTTAGACTTCAAATTGAAGACATAGAAAATCAAAAGTAGATTCTATGGTACCCAAAAGGTACCATACCTTTGTCCACATGGACCAATCAGAATATTGCAGTTGAATTATTTAAGTCTAAATTAAAAATGATATACCTACTTGGACCAATCAAGAGAATGATATGTACGATATCCCATTTTTTAAATGAGTACAGGAGTTTTCACCGAATCACAATTACAAATGCATAGCAGATGACAACACTTTTGTGCTCCTCGAGAATTCAACCAAAACTCAACTACAGTTTTTTGCTCTGTTTGTTCATTCCATTTTAGATATATTCATATATACGATTGCCTTTCTAAAGATTGCAAGCTCACCACATTCAATGTTTTGCTGAAAATTGTTAATTTATTCTACGTACGTAGTTAATAAAGACTTGTGCTATTGTTGATAGACATACCAAAAGTGGATCATGCCCTACATAACCATTAACCAACCCTCAACACGTTGAGATAGGTTGATAGATGAGGAATCAATGAGAAACTTCTTTAGCTAACCATGTACTCCCTCCGTTCCTATTAAAACTTCCAAAACGGCTGGGCGTGGGTATTGTATGGTGGAGAGTTGTGCAGACGAGAGAGAAATGTGTAAGAATTGATGTGAATCACAAATTATTTGCCAAAAAAGGAAATTGGAAGTTTTAATAGGGACAAACAAAAAAGGAAAGTTGGAAGTTTATTTAGGGACGGAGGGAGTATATTTCTGTTTATACAACAGAAAAAGAAGAGTACAACCCCATTGCTAATAGGTTAATGTTATATGTATTTTATATCTTTTCCCTTGAGTATTCGTTTCTAATTTGTCTATAAATTTTAAATATAGTATGATGGAGTATATGGCCCAGGGACTCCCGGCCCACAGACTCCTACTTCTCCTGCTCAGGCCCATCAAGCCCAATGAGCACACAAAGCCCAAACACAGCGGCCCAAGCGTTAAGAAGCCCACGGTGCACATATGGGGTGCCTTCGGCCCTATGGCCGAGGGCTCTAAATCTCACAGGACAACCTGATTTGAGCATACAGAACTACTGGGAGCAAATGGCAGAAATCAGGAGCCTTCGGCTCCTAGGCACCCTCGGCATAAGAGTAGCCTTCGGCTTCACAGAGCTTTCGGCCACAGGGGAGCCTTCGGCTACAGCGAAACTATCGAAGATTCTCTTTGGGGACAGACAACCACCGCATTTAATGCGGCGTCACATCCACCCACAATGTTTAATGCGGTGCACATGCGAATGCCGGTGCCATCCTGATTGAGGTGACCCCTCGGCCGTTACATTATTTACACGCGTACTCTCATCGCATTTATGGCTGCTATAAATAGCAGACCTTATTCTCCTTGTAAACCACGTTGAGTTCATTTAATACATTTGACTCTCTCGCTTACTTGTTTGCTCTGACTTCTCTCTAGTTATTCTCCGCAATAACCCCTCGGATAAGCTACCCCGGGTACACTGTCCATCACAGTACTTTTTGTGTGGAATTTGTATCACAAAATTCATTAATATTATAGCTCAATTTGCTAATATATTCATCTTAATTAATTTGTTTTTGTTCATTTTAAGAAATTTGGGTCTACATACTTGCTTATGTTGGTTCGATCAAGTTTTTTTTTTGAATAAGTTCGATCGAGTTTATTGTTTTGTGTATTTTAATAAAACCTAATTAATATCCAAATATTTTGTTTAATGTACTCTTATTTAGGTCATATACTAAACTCAACTATTGTAATATGAGGGGAAAATATAATTTCATTCAAGAGAGGTGTGAAATTCTTTAGGGCTTTTAAAAAAGTACTTTTTTTAATGAAATGGGAGAAGTGATTAAATAAAATTTGATATTGTTTGAGAAAAAAATGATTTTGAAAAGTAAAAGTGGGTAGTGTTTGGTAAAATAAGTGCTTTTGGTGTAATAGAAAAAGTAAAAGCACTTTTGACGCGGAAGCCGAGAAAAATAAAAGTTGTAGTGTTTGGGAAAATAAGTGCTTTTTTAAAACCACAAAAGCTGAGAAATGCTTTTTTAAAAGCAGTTGCACACCACCCCTATGTTTGAGTCGCACTCGCATTTAATGGATACAAAGTACATAGTACTCCCTCCGTCCCTAAATAAACTTTCATTTCGCTTTTCGAGGGTCAACTTAAATCATACTTAAACTCTTACTTTATATATCAAAATTTTATAAGAAGTGATTTTTTTTGCAGGCTTTGTAGCGGGTTTGATGTAGTTTCTGAATATGTAAATTTCATTTTCTAAAAATAATCCGAGTTTTCACAGGGATCATTTAACTTTATCGCTGGTCAAACTTCGTAACCCGCAATTGGAAGTTTAATATGGGACGGAGGTAGTATATGATATTGCCATATTGGTAACACTACAAAAAAAAATGCACATAGACTGCACATGGACCACATTTTTTTTTGCGATGGCAGCATAACTGTCGTTAAAAACACCATTAACCACACATTTTTTTATTTACCACACACAAAAATGTGGTAAAAGCTTAGAGACGACAGTTTTTAACCGTGGCCAATGTTTTTACCACGGCTGTTGTGCCGACGCACCTAAAACTGTCGTAAAAACATAAGGAGGAACATTTACGACAGTTTTGCGTTAGTTTTACGTGCGTCGCCACAACAGCCGTGGTAAAAACATTGGCAACGTTTAAAACTGTCGTCTCTGACCTTTTACCACACTTTTGTATGTGGTAAATAAAAAAATGTGTGGTTAATAGTGTTTTTAACGACAGTTATGCGGCCATCGTAAAAAAATATTGGTCTATGTGCGGTTTATGTGCACTTTTCTTGTAGTGTAATTTTCAGATTTAATTTTGCTTTCACACTTCCATTCACCAGGTTCTTTAGTCATGCAAATTCACTAGAATAAAGTTAGTTTAAATAAGTTTGCTGAATTGGTGAAAAAACACTTCACTTTCTGCTATAAATCCATACATATATGATTCTTTTGTTATAAAAGGATAGACTGGAGTATATATCTAAAGTATTTCTTTTAGGGCAAGTCAGATGACTCCTCATCTATGATTCATTGATTCTGCAATGCCTACATATTTCTTCTTTCATAAATTAGAAGTAAATCTAACTAATGTATTGAACACAAAAGTTCTTGCCTATCTGGTTCCCTATTCATAAATTAGAAGTGAATCTAATTAATGTAACTCGAAACTCATTTCCCCATATATATGTGAGTGAAAAGTAAGTGATTTGGTTTCTAATACTTTTAATCTTTTTAAAAATAAGAGTTGAATTATCTTCTCGATGTTTTCGAACACATCAATCTATTTTTTGACACCTACATAGTAATTTTTGTAGTGAATAATTTAATATTGATACAAAAATACCTTTAATATTGATACAAATTTGGTCTAGCGAGTTATACTGCTTTTTTTACAGGTGGTTAGCTCTCAGTCTCGGCCACGGACGGATGGTTATTTGTGGTTTTTTTCTAGTTCTGTACCCTTGCTGAATGCTATTTTTATGAATTAAGTCTTCTTCGAGCAAAAAAAAACTTATTTAATAGTGTTTGGTAAAAAAATTAGGTGCTAAGATCGATATAAATATAAAATAGAGTTTAACCATGAAGTTTCCATTCAAATATAAAACTCTTAACTTTAACACATTAGACATAAAGTTTCCTTTCAAATTTTTAGCCTACACAAATCTATTAGAGATCATGACATTATATAAGAGTACGAAAAATCTTTGATAAGGGTTTATGATTTGATGTGCTTCTTCATGTAATTCTACTCGAGAACAAAATTATAAATTACACACTCTTAATTATATTGTTTGACAACATTTGAATACATTAAACGAATTTCAAGTAATTTTTTACTTTGATATCCCGTCCAACGCACATGTGAAAGACTAGTTAATTAATAAAGTCAATTGAGCCTAATTGGGGATCATGACCCACGAAAAGAACTCACATCTAGGCTGACCTGATCAGCAGGCCTCGAATCGAGGCGGGATTGTAGCGAGGTCGGACTCACCCTAGCTAGGGCTTATGTGGCTAGCTATGTAATATGCATGACTATTTGGTAGCGGCAAAGATTTAATGGAAGAGATGTGGGCATAAAGGAGTAATAAACCACGGCGGACACAGGAATTCCGGCTAGGAGGGGCAGCGGGGTAAAAATTACATACAAATACATATATATTAAAATTTTGGGGTAAATATACCTAGGAAAATAAAATTTTGGGGGGACAGCAGTCCCCATTTGCCCCCATGTTCGGTCCGCCACTGGTAATAAATGCAGAGCTATGAAATACGTTAGAAGAGTCCTCTCATGATTAAACTTGGAGTATATAAGTAAATGAGTTCTCACTGATGGAATTAAACTCCATATAGGTCGGTCTGTACTAAAGCATGAGCTGAACATATTCACTAAAATTCTAAAAAGATCCACATGGAATATTCACTGCATTGAAACATGGGTGTAGCTAGGGTGGGCCAACCAAGGCCCTGACCCACCCCAAAATTTAAAAAAAGGTTTAATTTTTAAGATGAAAAATTTCATGTAAATTATTTCTAAAAATATTATTTGTACTAGCCTAGTCCAGCTCAGTGTCCTGGCTCCACCCTACATTCAAAGATTATTACTCGTATTTTCATATCAACAAAGTGGGGTTGAATGCTCATGGATAATAATATGTGATGTGATGTACTTCAGTACTTGTATACATTGAACGAATATTGGAATAGTTCCAAAAAGAAAAAAAGAGGTACAAGAAGCCAATTACTCCGTATTTTGGTGCTCTATCTCACACCCATCACCTCGTACGCATGCGACACAAAACATTGCATACTTTGCATGTGCCGGACTCAGTCTGATCCTCACTTTTGGCTCTTACGTTTATATCCCAAGTTTATTTGTTTATTCCCCGAGATTTTTTTTTGAGAGGGTTCCCCCAGATTTATTCATTGTGGACGTTACCCTTTTTTTTTATTCTTTTCCTTGTCAATAATTTACGTAGTATGGACTAAGATGCTTCCTTATTTCCAATTACGAAGTACTACATACATCCGTTCTCTTTTAATTGCAACATTAGACATTTTGCACTATTCACATATTCTACTTTGATTATATTTCATTTATTAATGTATTATAAATTAAAATTTCAAAAATATTGTTAAATTCTTCTAATTCTAAATTTTCAAAATATGAATTTTATAATTTTTTTACTAATAAGGAATAAAAGATATTAATGGTCAAACTTGTGTGTTGGCAAACGTGAAATGTTGACGGTTGCAATTAAAATGGAACGGAGGAAGTATTAATTATTATTACAGTACCATAATGTATGATGTATCGTCCCTGATTTTGTATACCAATATTATTGTGATCTTGTGATCACTTGTTTATTCCATTAATTATTACTTCGTATGTCTTGTGCTTAGAGGAAAGTAGAATGTTACCATAACAGTGCATAAATTTGTATTATGCTCTAGGGAAGTTTGCTTTACAAAAAGCCTATTGTTACACACATTTTATACACACACATTACACATACACACTATAAATACTCCCTAAAAAATTTACCCCCCTTCCTCTTCCCAATCACACGTACGTAGCTAAAAAAAACCCAAATCCAATTTAAATAAAAAAAAACCTCCCCCTTGTGCGCAGCCCTTCCTCCCGCCATTGATGATTCCGCTCCCTTCCCTTCATCCCTGCAACCGGCGAGCCTCTGCCAAGCCCTCACCAACCCGGCGGCGTTCGTCCCCCCACCCGGCGGCGTTCGTCCCTCCACCCGGCGGTGTACGTCTCTGAACAAAGCGGTCGAAGAATAGGCGGTGCAACAGGCGGTGAAACGAGCGTTCTTCCCCAGCCAGTTGTCCCGTGCAACCAGCACTGCTTAATTGACAAAGAATGGTGCGAACCCCACTTTCTTCAATGACTGAAAGGTATGGTCCTCTATACTTGAAATTTTTAGTGTAGATATAGTTGAAGATGTTTATTTGGAGGGTGAAGCAAGATTGTTTTGTTTAGCATGTTTTGGAACCCCATCTAGTTCTTGATTTTGAACAATACACAAATATCAATTTATTTGTGCTTTGTGTGGGGATATGTCATGTGGGGATATGCATTGTCTGTGTAAGGTTGATTTTATGCCTGTTGAAGGACATATATATTGTCTGTGTGAAGATTTTGTGTAGTTATTTGTCTGTGTGAAGTTATATGTAAAAGGATGTGCCTCCATTGTCTGTGAAGAGTTATATGATTGTCTGTACGACTCCACATATGTCTGTGTGTGTTATATGATTGTCTGTGTGACTACTAAAACAGGTCCAAATGAAAAATTTCTAGGTCTTTTGGAAAAGTAATGATTTTTCCAATTTATTTTAGAATTGTGGAATGTCGAGGATCAAACTCCTTAAAATAGCTTGATTAATTTGGACCTCGGGTACCTTAAAATAATGCGGATTATTTATTTTGTAGTTTTACTAAAAATGTTAAGCAACCTTTTACTCGGTCATTAAAATCTTACACAGTATGGTCTATGATATATTGTTTAAACACCGCTTGGCACAACACTAATAGACACTCTATGCTATTAACAGAATTCAAGTGGGTCAAAAGAACTTAGGTTAAACTGCATTAAGAAATTGGACTCCATCTCCCAATCTATTAGGTAGTAACTCAAGTTCATTTTGGGGATATGTCATTACTTTCTATGTATTATCTGTGTAAGGTTAATTTGATGCCTGTTGAAGGACATCTGTATTGTCTGTGTGAAGATACATATGTGTAGTTCCTTGTCTGTGTGAACTTATATGTAATTGGTTGTGGCTCCATTTGTCTGTGAAGACTTAAATGATTGTCTGTATGAGTCTACATATGTCTGTGTGAGTAATATGCTTGTCTGTGTGACTCTACTAAAACATGTCCAATTGAAAAAATGTGTAGGACTTTGGAGAAGTAATGAATTTTCCAATGTATTATACATTTGTCGTTCACTTCTCCAACCGGGGATTAATGTCTTTATGCAATCTTTTATGTGCAGGTCCGGTGTTTGCGGCGTGATGCAGAACTTACCATTGCAGCCCGAGTGTGCATATGAGAACATGGCAGCGAAAAGATGTGAATTCGCAATGAGGCACTGAACTTTGAGGAAGCGATCCACTTAGACTACTTTGGGACTCCATGTTTAGTGTTGGATGTGTTTGGTTGTTAAATGTAGGAGGTTGTACAATGTTACACTAACAATGTTGTACAATGTCCTAGAATGTACTCCCAAATATTCAATAATTTGGTATGCCTTTTCGTTTTTGTGGCAAACACATACTTTTAATGGTGTTAATATATATGGAGGATGTCTTTACCTGTGAAGAAGAAAAATCTTGTCTGTGTTGTAATACGACTTTGTATGTGCTTTGTGTCGTTGTTGTCTGTGCTATGTATGCGCTCTTACATCCACTTAAGATATTTTTAATAACTACTTTATGTAATTTTTTTAATCATCAAACGGGCCTCTATTCATATAAAAAGATTCAGGATCATTACATCAAGCAAAAGGAAAATAAAACTGACACCAACTGAAACTTCAACAACTACGACTGTAACCCTATGGTGAGACTTTGAGACGGTCACCCCTGAGAGAGCAACACGAATCGCTAACCATGTAATGGGCTTGACACAGCCAAACCTATTCCCATAGATCCAACCATACCCAATGACATAAAGAGAGGCAAAAAACTCAAACAAACTGTCAAAACCAACAACAAAAGTGGACACAAGAAAACAAATAACAAACAGATAAAAACTACAAGAAAAGCGTTCACGAACTCTAGCACCTCGTACATCCCATGGTGGTGGTTCAGGAGGAGGTCTTACCACCGGTACCATGCTAATTGATACTCCGTGACCTTTGTCTGCCAAAGGCCATGCATCAATCCTCCGTCTCTGCATAACCAAACTCATCCCTGCTTCATGCAACCAGAGTAAACGGATAGGCGGCGCCGATCTTCTCCAACGATGACAGCAATACATCATCCTCGAAACTTGACCACAACGCCGATCTCCTCGAGCCATGACAGCAAATCCGCCCTTCGAGTATGAAGCACAAACAACAGCAGCCGTCCTTCGATTAAAATCGAAGACGGAAATAGCGGCCGGCCTTCGATTAAAATCGAAGACGGAAAAAGCGGCCGTCCTTTGATTAAAATCGAAGGCGGAAAAAAACTCCAAGCGGCCGAAGCCCTAGAGAGAAGCGAGAGACGATCGAACTTACTTTATGTAATTTAATAACTAAAACATTTATTACTTTGATTACCACTGGAGCCCATGTGTAAACTTGACTTTGATTACATTTATTATATTTATTACAGATTATTAGTTTAATTTTAAAAACTTGACTTGTTTATTTAAATAACTAGTTGTTTAAAAACTACTAGTATATGTAATCCATTGCCCAGTTAGTTAAGTACGACATGGGAATTAAACAAGATTCTTTTTTGAAGCATTTAGTTTGGTAACATTAATGAAAAATCAACTATTGAGTGTTATTCTTCTCATTGATCGAGAAGGGTTTTAGGGTTTATTTTGTTATTATTTAACATAACCACGAATAATCAACTATAAGTATTAAATCAAAGTCTACAAATATGAAACAGATGTTGAAGGGAATAAAATAAACCGATTGATATGATTCGACTAATTAATCTATCAAACCATACATTGAATGCCACCTACTATGTTCAAAGAACTCATCTCTTGTGATGAATTACTAGCAGACATTTATGATTTTTACAGCATGGTTGGGGGTTTATATTGTTTCACATTAGCTAAACTAGCTAGCTGTTTCACTACTCAAATGATGTTAAAACATTTTCAGGTATTTGCAATGTCCCCATGGTTTTCAGTACTAGAAGAATGTAATCTGAAAATGATTTTTGCATATTGGACATCCAGAATAAGAGCTGCTAAGAGTGCCCCTTGATGACCAGGACTATCAATATTTATATATATGCAAGTTGATAACGTATTATATATATAATTTATATAAAGAGCTGCTAAGAGCTGCTAAGAGCTGCTAAGAGCTGCTAAGAGTCAAAACCCACACACCAAATATGCACATTTCAGAAGTATATATACACACATGCAGGCTAAATGTGCATACACAGGCACTGGTACAATTATGCACAGACAGAAGTATATATACACAAATATATATACACAGACACAGAACTATATTTACACAGACATTTCAAATAGAAGTTTATTTACACAAAGACATGAGTAAATTTAAAACATTTTAAACACAGACACGACTATATACACATCACAAACACATAGACAATAGTATACACTGCACACAAACACTACAAATACAGAGAATTGTCTGTGAAGAACAAACATTTATTTACGTTCAAAGCTAAGCTAATGAAATCAAATACATAAACGATCTAACATCAACACACACTCATACGAAGCTCAAGGATGTCGTCCAAGGCGGCCGCCGCCGCTTCTCCGTCATCTTCAGTCCCCGGAATTTCTCCTTCAGCTCGAGAAGCATCAGCCTTTTGCTCCAATTCAGCCTATAATTCGTCTGTTGTAATGATCGTTTCCTTCACAAAGCCACCAAAATCCATTGATTTTGAGGAGAGGAGGTGCTGGCATCGATGTGCTGCGGGAAGAAGAAAGAAACGATGAAGGGGGAGAGAGGAGAGAGGTTGGGGTTGCAATTTCACGTGAGGGAGGAAGGGGGTAAAAAAATGGTAATTTTGGGGCCTATTTATAGTGTGTAGGTGTGTGTATGAGTTTTGTGTACCCCAAGCCCAATTAGTTTGCTTTAAATTGTACGGAGTACAAATTATCACTCAGATAAACATAAGGAGCGTCGGATAAACTCGGATAAATAGTACGTTGGATAAATTTGTATTATGCTCAAGGGAAGATTGCTTTAAATATTTGGTCCAGGACGGAAGATCAAATAAAGCATATTCAATAAATTAGAATATATGTTTTCAAAAACAAAAAATAAATAAATTAGAATATACATTCTAAACCAATCAATGTTATAATCGATTAAATAATTGATTTTCGTTACAAAAACTAAACAAAAAAAATCATTTTATCCCGTGCACGGCACTGGAAGAGTCAGTGGCGGACCCAAAGGGGAGCTAATGCCTAATGCCCCCCCCCCCCCCAATTTTTTTCCTAGACTTATATATCTACCCCAAAGTTTTAATATATATGTATTTGTATGCATATTTTTACGCTGCCGCCCCTCCGAGCGAGAATTCTTGCGTTCACCACAGACAAGAGCTATATATAGAAAATTGACTCTTTTAAATATTGGATAATATAGTTTGAGAACATGTTTAAATAATTAGTTAAAAAATAAAACATACGCAATAAATAAGAATATACATTATCAACCAATGTTACAATCGACTGAATAAGAGACTTTCTGTTAGTTCTAATAACTCATAAATCAGTGCATATACACACATACATATAGTCAAGCAAAAACAAAATGGTTTACGGGGCGGAGGTGGGGGGGGGGGGGGGGGGGGCAACCCGGCCACGACCCACCCCAAAAATTTAAATTCTTTGTACTTTTAGTGTAAAAATTTATGCGTAAAACTTTATCTGAAAAAATTCTTTATATCGGTTCACTCCAAGCTTCGATCCTGACTACACCCCTGAAATCGTTTATCCCGTGTACGGCATGAATAAAGATACTAGTAATTATACACTACAAAAGATAGTGTCGCGAATAACTAGTTCATACCCACTTATTCAAATACATATATAGTACCGAGTATATAATAAAAATTATACTGAATAATTTTTCAAATGACATCTAAATTGGTTATTTAACCTATCAAAAGGGGTTTTGTCCTCAATATTACTAATAAAAGGATGTTTGACAAAAAAGTGACCTTTTATTTAAATTACCAAAAAAGTGACTGAAAGCACCAACTCGGCCGCTACAGTAACAGTGTACAGTAACGGTGCTACAGTGTCCGTGCTACAATGTTCGTGCTACAGTGACAATGCTAAAGTGACGATGCTACAGTGACATTGCTACGTTGACACCACCAATACAATTTTCCAGTGACAACACACTATGTTCCACAATGACATAGTGACACGACCCCACCGGTGACACGACCGCCACCGGTGATGCCACCATGATGACACGACCGCCACCGGTGACACCACCATAGTGAAACGACCGCCACCAGTGACACCATCATAGTGACACGACCGCCACCGATGACACCGCAACAGTGACACGCCGACTCCGGTCATAGTGACATGTCATCACCCCGTCTTTCCCCTGCTCTTCACAGCCCGAACCTACCTCACCCTAACCCCACCGCTGACCATCACCCTACACCACCGCAGTGACGCCGTGATTCAATTATTTCGGCCGAAGTGACACTACTATTACGGTCAGAGTGACGCTGCCACCGCAGGTCAACATCACTAGCCACCATCCCCACACCAAGCCACCACCGCCAAACAGCAACACCAGCCACCATCCCCGCACCCAACCGCCAATCCGCAACACTTGCCCGAACCTTCAGCCCCGGCTAGTCACTGCTGCACCACCCATACTCACCCAACCCAACCTGCCTCAGTCAGCATTGTCCCATGTGTCACCCTTCGGCACCACCACGCTCAGCCCCACGCCCCACTCCCTCCTCAGCCCCCAGCCACGTTCCCTTCCCCCAAGCACCCTTCCCATCCCGACCAGCAGCTCCCCCCACCCCATCTCACATGTCCGTCTCATCTCCCGAGCCCCACAACACCCCCACAGCCCTGCCAAGCAAGGATGCACCCCAGCCCCACCTTACCACGCCGCACCACAGCCTAGATCTGAAAGTCTAGCGGCCACCATACTTCAGATCTGATAGGGATCTGACCGATTGAGAAGAAAGGAGAAGAAGATATGAGGCGGTGGCGAATTGATGCGCTAGCAGAGCTCACAGGCGGCGGAGGCGAGGCGACGGGATGGGAGGCAGCAGCGCTCGAGGCGATGGCTTCGTCTATGGCGGTAGCAGAGCTCACATGCGACGGAAGGGACGCGACAGGAGGGCAACAACAGAGTTCGAGGCGGTGGCTTCGTCCATGGCGGCAGCAAAGCTCACATACGACGGCTTTATCCATGGCGGCAGCTGAGCGGCGAGGTGCGAGATGGAGAAGGATGAGATGAGGAAGCTTGGAAGTCAACTCCCACACTCTGCCAGAAGATGAGATGCGAACAAAGCGAGAAACGTCGAGGGAAGAGAGAAGCGGATTTGAAGTCACTTTTTTGTCAAGTTCAAAAGTGATCATATTTTAGTCTTTGAAAACGTTGGGAGTAATATCCTTGCCATTGTTTCTATGATTCTATCGAAAATGATATTTTACTGTCAAATAACCTTTATTTGGCGATTTAAATTAGTACAAGCTTTTGATTATTTGAATGATCAGATTTGCTGCGGCAAACTGGCACGGTAATATTTTTGTTTTATACTACCTCCGTCCCATATTTATCTTCATAGTTCGGTTTACGATGTTTGACTGACGATAAAGCAATTCGATCCCTGTTCACACTCGGATTATTTTTAGAAAATAAAATTTACATATTCAGAAACTACATTAAAACCGCTACAAAGCCTGATCAAGAAAATTTAAATTAGATAAAAATTTGATATATAAAGTAAAAGATTAAGAGTAATTTGAATTGACCATGTGAATAGTAACTATGAAGATAATTTTGGGACGGAGGGAGTATTTGAATAGATAGGATATAAAATGATAATTTCTACAGTTTGTATTACTATCGATTGGTGGGTGATATTTGATACTTCCTCTAATCCAAATTTAATTGCAATTTTGCAGATTTTAAAATTGATTGACGACAAAGTTAAATCATTCATGCTTATAGTTAATGTTGGGTTTTAATCGATCATGGGACACATATGCATGGTTGGAGTTTTAAATTTGTTTTAGGTTTTAATTAATTTTATTAGTTAAAATTGGTATTAGTGGAGTAGTGGCAATTTCATATTCTTAATTGGTAGTTAAGAAGTGGAGTAGTGGACTAGTTTAGTTAACTCCCTAGTGGTCTCCTATTAATATTTGCACTTGTCATTTGCATTTGTCCTAATTAGTTAAATAGAGTTGTTGTTTTCATTCATATACAGTGGGGGTATTTTGGTCTAATCACATATAAAAAAGTCATATTTAAGGATGTTTAAACTAATTGATCATATTTTGGGAAAAATCCATGTTTTGCTCCTATTAAGTTAAATCCCCCTCAAAACTTATATGTTAGTTTCTATTTTCGAAGACGTCGAGGTCATTACAAAAAAATTACGTGATTGGCATGAATCTGACACAGATTTATCGATGATATCTTGTCAAACAACTTGTGCCAAACCGTTTTTGGCACGAATTTGACATATCCCTGTCAAAATCTTTGCCAATTTTGAGAAATCTCTACAAAACGTTCATGCTAATCTCGTGGAACATTTTAATAAGAGGTGTTGTACGTAGTATTGCACGTAGTATTATTATTATGGACTAGTTATACAACGCGCGTTGCGCGATAGAAAAATGCCCAATGTGATTATTATATGGATAATATGAAAATGCTATTGACAATGGGATATTGGCACTTTATTGTGTACAGACAATCTAACCGAGGTTTTGTGAAGAGAACCGTTTTCCGGACAGAGAAAAAAATGTTTGTATCACAATAAAATCACATCCATATGAAAAACTTAAATCACCCATAGTGGGAAACATATATCTTATGTAATTAAGTATAAAATAAAAATATTGAGAATATGCATCAATGACTTTTTTAGATTGGTCATTTTGTTGTGCTTATTTAAGACCAAACGGATGTAATGCATGTGAATTTTCAGAATAAAAATCAAATAAAGGTAACAAGTGATAAGCGTAAAATGCCCAGCAGAGACTTGGTCTTCAGTATCACCATTCAATATGCAAGCATCGTTGTGTATACAAAAGATATATAAACTTCACACTACACTACTACACCAAAGGCAAAATTAGCCCTCAATTATGGTAGCTTGGTAGACATGTACAGGGCCAGTTTCAGTCCTAAAACAGTAGCCCAGGATCCAAAACCTATATTTCCAATTCTGATCCATTCGCCGGACACGGTCTAGTCCCAGTTTTTTAAAACCTTCCATCTGCTCCCCATCCTTTTCAGCGTTTAAACGGACTCACATCTTTTTAGTTGATTCATGATGGTTGTAATGCAAAAAATGGATCAGGCCAGCCGATCTCGATCCCAAAAAGTTTGGCATAAGACTTGTACCTGCCGCCCCCCTGTTCTCGGCCCAGGCCACCAAAACCTTAATTTCGAGTCACGGTTCAAAAAACAGTGGTCTTGGTCCAAACCGATCTCATGATCTTGTCAAACCCTATTACACCTACTGTATGGAAACCAAAATTAGAACTCTCCAAGCAAAGGCTTAAAATTAATCGAAAATCATCATAAACATTGAGAAGAGAACTGCTAATTCACTACCGGTGATGACTACTAAAATAATTCACATCAATTATACACTGAAACAGTTATGTTATGTAACACTGACCTAAACCTCTCGGTTAACTAAAAAGGAATTTTTCAGTGCAAAACATTGTATATAACACATTCATATATGAAAATATGGATAATAGTGGATTAGTAGAATAAAAAATGTCAAATAGAATCAAAATATAAGTCTATAAAAAGTGATCACATGCTAATAAACATAAATGATGTAAGAGAATATATAAACTCTGAAACTTGCTACGGATCCATATTATCGTAAATATCGAACACGACAGACCCAGTTGAAACTAAATAAAGACGATTTAATAAAGACGATTTTTTAGTTGAAATTATGTGTGCATGAGCGACCTGAAAATCAATAGATGAGGGTGAATGAGTTATTTGCTGCCATAAATAAGACCCCTAGCTTTGCGAACATACCACACACGACCGCACGTAGGATTAAGTTTTTATGGGAGACAAGAATTGGAATAGAAAGAAAAAGAAGCAAGAGGATCCGAAAATAAAAGCGAGCTAACAATATTGAACTATACAAACAGCAAACCATAACAAACTATGCCTCATTTTTATTATATATATGAGAGAAATTGGGGAAATGAATATTTAAAAATGTAAAGAAAGCAAGTTGAAATGAACCAGAGGAACATGATGGATGTTAAAGTATATTGATATGTGATAGTTAAGATATCATGTTAACTCACACTCAGGCTTGAGTGCCATTTTACCCTTCTCTGGTGGACACAAAAGAGCCTACATTAGTTAGCTTGTCATTTCAACTTTTTAAATCTGTTTGTTTCGTTTTTTATTTTGTCTAGCATATCATGTAGCCCTTACTTTTTTAAAACCATCTAATATGACTCACTCACTTACTTATCACCTTTATGGCATCAATTACAAAGAGTGTGGATGTATAAATGTATTTACTATGACCATCAGAACTACTTCAATGCCATTGCACTCCAAAAACATTAACTGTTGACAGGGTTTCATTTTGGGAATGATTTGGATTTGCAGAATAATTAATCTATTACTTTTTGATGGGTTAATAAAAAAACAGGACTAATAGAGTTAAGATTGATAAAGAGGCATACTCAGATAAATAAAAAAAACACTGACTAAACCATTGACAAATTCCGCATGTTTAATGACAAGATACAGAAAATCCAGTGATAGACAAATTCGGCAGTCTATCACATTGTTGCACCACTGGCTATCTATCTTTTTGTGTCCCATAGAACTGGAAAATTGTGTGAGTAGATAATGTACGAGAAGCTTACTTATAAGTCACTCCGTATATCTTCTTAGCATTTTTTATTCCAAAAAAATATAAAAATTAATCTATACCAAAATAAAAATTTTCAATCCTAAAATTATCATTTCTATAGAGAACACTATTTATGGAGCAGGACTATACTCTTTATTATAATACTTTTGGTATAAAAAAATTAATGAAAAATTGACCGGGTGGAAATGTAGTCTCTTCATTGCGATGAAAGTAAATAACTTCTTTTAAGTATATTTGCTAACCTGAACTAATGAAGCATGTTCATGTATAGAAATATTAAAGTAATAAATCAAACAACAACCTTTTTTGTAGAGTCCAAACAAACTTAATTATTTTCAAGCAACTTTTGAGAAAAAGTTACTAAAACAAAAATTGGTTCTGCTTATACTTCATGTCTTCATCATAACAAGCAAACAAAAAATTAACTTATGCCAAAAAAAGTTTCAGTATGAGTGAGTATGACAGTTATGGCCTCAATGACATGACCACAATAAGAAGGTAGATATGAAAACTTTACAATAAATGTAGATAAGCCATCAAATTTACAACTAACGAACCTTCAAATGAATTTCCCCAAAATAGTTTCCCTTGCTTTGAAGATCCAGCAATCCAATGCTTACTGCCATTTGATTTTGAGCTTACCCCAATCATCTCGAGACTTTTGTCCTTTGTTAGACCTAATGACAATTTTATTAGGTCCGTGAACCTGTAGTAAGATAAAATTCCAACTTCACTGTCAAATTGTTTATCTTTCACCAGTTTTTTGTTTGTCTTTTTATAATTTTTATAATTTAGAAAACACACTGAAATGTAACTTAAAGCGTGTCACAAACGAATCAATTGGTTGCTTAATAATTTTTAAATGGGATGTATTGATCATACTTCGACTCATTCGAATATTACTCAAACAAATTTTACTTTGCTAAAATGACTTTTAGGGAAATATTTCTGAACAAAACACCGAGTTCCTTTATTTTGGTCCACCAGTTTCTCTATGTGAGAAGTTTTGAAATTTAATGTTCTAAAATTCAAGCAATGAGGAAATGGTTTTGTATATGTCAGTATAATAAGGAAAAATAAAGTAATTAATGGTTTTCTTTGATTTGAAGAGATTTGTGGGTTTTTAGAGCAGACCCATGACTCCCATGAGGCGTGGGCATGCCAAAGTTTTATTATATATTCTCCTTGGTGTGGCATGAGTTTCAATGACCCATGACTATAAAACTTTATATCTACCTTGATTACGGTGAAGTTCCACAAACTGTACTTCATATATACTAAATGCTTCCCAAGTTAAAGCATTAGCAAAAATCATAAATGAATTAAAGACCTTTCAAATTGGTAAATGCACAATCTAATTTCCTTCATAATATTGAATACATTATCAAGAGTGTCTCATGAGGATGCCTTGCAAGACCAGCTCGGTGTATAGGTTCCAAAGGCTTGTAAAGATGCTCAAAAGCCTGGGATTAGTATCACACGAAGAAAAAATGATATATGAAAAAGAATCAACTTTAAACATAACATCTTATTTCATCTAGATTGACAATAGAGCAGCAACTTAAAGAATCATATCACTTTTTAAACATATCAATTTTAGAGAATTAAACTACACCATTGAATTACAATAAACACACGCATGCAAAGAGTAAAAGTGAATCTTTTTTACCCATGAATGGAAATGCAATTGTGATTCAATAATTAGCATAAAATTGAAACGGAGTACATTTCAATGAGTTTAATGGTGCTATTCAGATAGTAGATAAGAAGATAAAAACACAATGCTGTGAAGTTGGATGCAGAATTTAGTTAACCATGTCAAAAGTATTTTGAAAATTGGCAACAAATTATAAAAGGGGAAAAACTGAACAAGGATGTAGAGTACATATATAGAAAAGGGGTATGAAATAGAAGTACTAACAGGGAGTAGACCAAGCTAACAAATTTTACCTTGCTAAGCAGCAGATGAATTGTGGAAGATCGGGAACATTCCATCTCAGTATATTTATTTATAATGGAAACAGAGGGAAAGCCTATAATTCTGCCGGCATATCCACTATAAACAATGAAGCGGGGATCATTAATACAAAGCAAAAAATGAAGAATTAAAGATGCAGATTTCCATGCTTTTGAAGAAAATTGAAATGACATAGATAATTGGAAGATATCCCAAACAATTAAAGTAAAGAAAACATCTCTTGTGGGCATTTTCTCAAACACGTACAACCTATCAAACCGAGCTATAGGAAGTAGTATTCAATCAACAATAAACTGATGAAAGCATATTTTCTACTTTCATTATTGTTTCATTAGTTTACAAGATTCCATATTTACTGCTATTAGATATTGCGCTTACATTAATCCTGGAGATTATAATATGAAGTTATGAACACAAACACGCCCCACATTCACACTGTCATAGGAATTAATATAAATTATCTACATGTGTTAATTGATGTGAAAACTTGATATATAATGAAACTAAAACCTGGTAAAGAACAAGATAGATTCTACTTGAAACCTGATTTCATGAGAGAAACTCAGAATACTATAGAATCAACATGAATAAAAAGGTAAAAAGAAGGTGCAAATTTGAGAATTGTAAATGACTTACGGCAAAAGGAGGAGCAGAATTGGGAAACATTGACACAGCGACACTCCATTGCAACAAATTCATAAGCCCAACACCTGGGACACACTCAAAAGGATCCATAATTGCCACTACAGCGAGCTTGCTAACATCGGAAGATAGAATAGTAAGTATCAAGGAATTGAGTTGAAATCAAAATTAGAGTGATCGAATTAGGAATTTAGTCCTACCATAAAAACACCGATTCAGAGGAGATTGAAATGCGGTGACTGTCTGAAGCTGATTCACCTGAACATCCTCTGCGCCATGCTGTAGATATTTCATTTCCGTCTAACCCGAATCTCTTGACTGTAGTTGGGCACTGGATCCCTTCGGACCTGGAGAAGGTGTGATGCTGGGTTGGGGTTTGGTGAAATGCTGGGTTGGGTGGCCGTTGTACTCCAAACAGATGCGCTGCAGCTCAGTCACAGCCTTGGCCGCAGCTTCATCTTTGGGGCTGGCCTGTCCTATGGTAATAACAATTCACAGGGATGGAAGCAAAAAATATGCATTCGGGGAAGGAATACCCACAAACATTTTGTTGGTGGATGCTACGAGCTTTTGGTGTGTTAATTAACGGAAGCAGAAGGGTATGACGGAGGAAGTAGTCACGGTACAACAACTCCAGCAAAATTTACAACCCAATAATACATAGAGTTACACCAACAAATTTTCTATTCCCAAAAGGGTATAACCCTCATTCACCATTATAAATTTTTAAGATAGCGACTAAAAATGTACCCCAAAAATGGATAGCATTTTCCAGCCACATGCGTGCGCAAAATAAATAATGCAGCTGGAAGCAAGCCCACATAATGAATGAGGTGTAATTAAGGAGGAATCAGGAAATGGTAGCTTTTAGACCATTTGGAGTGGTGCAAGAGTCTAAATGTTAAAAATGGACTCCGTCGATATGAAAACAGTGTTTTGACTCCTATTTCTCTGCATTCCAGCACCGTCAATAAAATACACTCTGCACATTTTTTTACATATCAATTTAGTAAAACATTAATTAAATTATTATAAGTAATGTTTTCCTTTTAATTTTTTCTCTGATTAAATATAAAATAAAAAAGACACATTTCGATGTAAAAATAAATAAATTTCATTAATATTTTTTTTTGCGTTTTTCGCTGAAGTGATTTTAAACACAATGAGTTGTTTATATAGGATTGTCAGATAAAATAAATTATTTTAACCGTTGGATTTCAATTTCAGCCATTGGGTCATTTTTTTCACATTCTATCAGTGTCCAAATCATCACAACCGTTGGACCTACTAATTAAAAACAACCATTCTTGATGTACACGTTTTTATACCCATCAGTACACGCATGTGTTGTGAGAGTTTTTTTTGTTTGTGAAGCGCGGTCCACAGACATAAGTTGGCTTGTTTTGTTTGTGGAAAATTTCACAGACAAAACAAACCAATTTTTGTCTGTGGACTGCGCTTCACAGACAAAAAAAACTCTCACAGATACATGCGTGTACGGATGGGTACAAAAACGTGTACAAAAGGAATTTTTCAATTAAAAAAAAACATTGTGGGTGCTGTGTGACACCAGCACAACGTCATCATGACATCAGCTGGGCAAATAATTCCCTTGCACACTTGGCCAGCTGGCCTCTTCCCCCTGCACACCCACCTGCCATACGCCCACTTTTCCCTTTTTTTATTTTTTTTTTCATTATTTTCTTGGCTGTCTAAGAGCCCGTTTGGAGAACTCTGTTTTCGGCTTATCAGGCTTATCAGCCAACTTTTTCACCAAACACGTAACTTTTACTTTCGCGCGCTGAATTGTGTAATAAGCCGAAAAAGTAAGGTTGGAGTTACTTTTCTGGCTGTATTGGCTGAAGTTACTGTAGAGGACCATTTTAGCTATTTTTACATATAATTTTTTCTTTAATTTATTAATAAAATATATTTTTAAAATATTTTTTTCTTAAATCAGCAGAATCAGCCAAAACAGCCACTCCAGCCAGAATATCATAAATTTCAGCAGAATCAGCCAAAACAGCCGATTTTGGTGCTACCAAACGGGCTCTAAATTCCTCCAAATATAGCCACTTTCCTCCCCAAACCCATTTTTAATACCCTCTTCAATCAACCAATGCATGAAATTAGGAGTCTAAAAATGCCATTTTTAACATTTTGGACTCCTAATTTCATGCATTGGTTGATTGAAGAGGGTATTAAAAATGGGTTTGGGGAGGAAAGTGGCTATATTTGGAGGAATTTAGACAGCCAAGAAAATAATGAAAAAAAAAAAAATAAAAAAAGGGAAAAGTGGGCGTATGGCAGGTGGGTGTGCAGGGGGAAGAGGCCAGCTGGCCAAGTGTGCAAGGGAATTATTTGCCCAGCTGATGTCATGATGACGTTGTGCTGGTGTCACACAGCACCCACAATGTTTTTTTTTAATTGAAAAATTCCTTTTGTACACGTTTTTGTACCCATCCGTACACGCATGTATCTGTGAGAGTTTTTTTTGTCTGTGAAGCGCGGTCCACAGACAAAAATTGGTTTGTTTTGTCTGTGAAATTTTCCACAAACAAAACAAGCCAACTTATGTCTGTGGACCGCGCTTCACAAACAAAAAAAACTCTCAAAGACACATGCGTGTACTGATGGGTATAAAAACGTGTACATCAAGAATGGTTGTTTTTAATTAGTAGGTCCAACGGTTGTGATGATTTGGACACTGATAGAATGTGAAAAAAATGACCCAATGGCTGAAATTGAAATCCAACTGATGGAGTATATGGCCCAGGAACCCCCGGCTACTTCTCCTGTACAAGCCCATTGGGCCCAGAGAACAACTTAGGCCCAAATGCAACGGCCCAAGCCTCAAAGTAGCCCAAAATACATACTGCGGTGCCTCCGGCCTCCCTGGCCGAAGGCTCCAAAACTCACAGGATAGCCTTCTCTAGCATAAGAAGCTACTGGGAGAAAACGGCGAAAAACATGAGCCTTCGGCATTATCGAGCCCTCGGCATCAGAGAGGCCTTCGGCTGAACAAAGCCTTCGGTCACACAAGGCCTTCGGCTACACAGGGGTCCTCGGTTACACGGAGCCCTCGGCTACACCAGAAGCCTTCGGCCAAGCATGCTCAATCATCGAAGATTCCTTTTGGAGACAGCCAACCACCGCATTTAATGCCACGTCACATCCGCCAACCGCATTCAATGCGGTGAACGTACCACTACCGGTGCCAACCGGCTGATGTGACCCTTCGGCCGTTGGATTACTGACACGTGTCCCCTCATCGCATTTATTGCTGCTATAAATAGCAGCTCATTTCTCCTTGTAAAACATCATCTACATCCCAACTCCACACGCTGAGTTCATTTAATAAAATCGACTCTCTCTCCTCCTATTTACTCTGACTTCTCTCTAAGTTATTCCCGCAATAACCCCTCGGATAAGATACCCCCCGGGTAGACTGTCCATCATTTGGTGCTCTCGTTGAGAGGTCTGAACTATCAAGTAAGAAACCCTCCCCCTCTACCAAATACAGAACACCTACCAAAAATGGGAAGAACCACTCGTGCCCAATCCAAAACTCTGGAGGAGAACCACGTCGCCCCCGGCGAAACCAACGGGGCTGAGGCCTCCAACAGGCTCTTGGTACCCGAGGGTGGTATCATCCTGGAATTAGAGCAGGCTACCGCTGACCTCCGTCAGCAGCTACAGAAGAACGCCCCTGATGCCCGCATTGGCCTTGATAATCGAAGGAGGGATCAGAGTGAGAACCAAGTTCCCCCTCCGGCCCCGGCCATCGATCTTCAGGCTGCCTTTGCGGCCTTTGTTCAAAACATGGCTCTCAATTCCGGAGCCCTCGCCTCTCAGGCACCCCTTCAGCCCCATGCTGGAGGGAATGTTATCAACCTGCCACCACTCCCTCCTTTGTTCAACAATCCTCCCCCGGGGATTGGCAATGCCGAGGGGGTCATGGCGCAGGATACCGCCTCCCAAGAGGCCCAGTCCAGGGACAAGCGCCCCATGATGAAGGAGAAGCCTCGAACCTCTGCACTTGAGAGGCTCGGGGGAGCTCCCGGGCACCGAGTGGTCCAAGACCGCCTCGGGAAACAAGCGCTCAGCAGGCCCCAGGAAAGTGGAGCCTCCGCTTTGGGTGCCGAGGGCGTACCTCCCCCCCGAAGCAGAGGCAAAGCTCTCCTTCATGCCGATGATGCCAGGCACCAAATCACACAGGCACAATCCTTCCGGGCCAACTCCCAAGGGGTTGCCCCGAAGGATCCCAAGGACGAAATCATTGAAGCCCTCCTCCGTCAACTCGAGGAGAATCGACAGGCACCCCCGACGGCTTCCACAGCGAGGCCAGATCCGGAGTACGCTGACCTCAGGGCACAGGTGGAGGAAATGAAACGTAAACTTGCCGAAGGATCAGGCGAGCCCCTCATTCAGCTCCGCACTAGGACGCCTTTCACCCCAAGGGTGTTGGCGGCCAAAATCCCCCACAAATATCGGGGGCAACCTATCAAACCGTATGAGGGGAAGACGGATCCCCAGGAGCACTATAGCCGTTATCAAAACAGCATGATGATGATGGGGGCATCGGATGAATACTTATGCCGTTGGTTCCTTTACACCTTTGAGGGACCAGCGTATGAGTGGTTCAACCGGTTGCCCGAAGGCAGCATTGATTCTTGGCAAGAACTTGCCCACCGCTTCCTTACGCAGTTTGCCGGGAGGCACCGCTCAAAGAAACACTTCTCCCACCTTCTGAATGTGAGACAACAGAAGGAGGAAACCCTTCGGAGTTTCCTGGAACGCTGGAGGCAGGCCTCCCTCGAGGTCGAAGGCGCCGATGACAGGACCCTGATGGCCCTCTTCCACACCGTCCTCCGCAATGGTAACTTCTCCCGGAGCCTTATCACTGATCCCCCCCGCGATTATACAAAGGCCCTTCAGCGGGGGGATCGATACGCTGAAGCGGAGGAAATCGAGAAGGACCGCCGCAACACGGATCCTTCTCAGAAGAATGAAGGCAGGAACCGGCCCGGAGGGCCTCCCCCTCCGGTCCACCGAGAGGCACAGTACAACGATCGCTCCCGGGGTGGCCAAGCCAGACCCGGGGGCGGTTACAAGAACAATCCGAAGGCTTGGGCACAACCCGTCCTCCTGGAGCACCCACGCACTCCCCTGACGCACCCCGTCAGCGTCATTCTTGATCATGCGGAAGAGCGGGGGCTCGTTGAGCGAGACTCCCGCACACCCCTCGAGATTTATGTCATCGGCCCTGATGAGCCATATTGCCGCTTTCACCGCCACCATGGGCACAAAACCGACGACTGCCACCAACTGAAAAACGCAATTGAGAGGCTGATACAGGCCGGCCACTTATCTCAGTTTATCCGGGGCCCTCCTCCCCAGGGCCCCCCTCACCATCAAGGGCCTCCACCGAAGGCCAACAAGTGGGTGAACCCCAACACCATCCCCTTGGGAAACCCACAGGGGAAGAAGCGAGAAATAGGGGGCCTCGATGATGAGGGAGAGGGCTCCCATCAACAATACAAGCGCCATATTCATATGATCAACGGCGGCAACACCGGAGGCGATTCAGCAAGCCAAAGGAAGAAGTGGGCACAGTCCCTTTACATTGGGGAGGTCAATCACATGCCCCCTACTAAAAGGCAGAGGGCGGATCCCATCTTCTTCACAGATGCGGACCTCCCCTCGGGCTCCCTGCCGCATAGGGATGCCCTCGTCATCCGCACTGAGATCAATGACGCCATCATCCACCGGACTTACGTCGACACGGGGAGTTCTGTCAACGTCATGTATCTCAGCACTTTCCAAGAGTTGGGACTCGATAGGGGGTCCCTTCGGCACATCAACACCCCCCTCTCCGGATTTACGGGGGACAGCATAGACGCCGAGGGCGTCATCACCCTCATGGTTGAATTCGGCGACGGATCCCATAGAGCCAAGCTCGAAGTGGAATTCGTTGTCGTCAACCTCGACTGCGCGCACAACATCATCCTCGGCCGGCCTGCCCTCGAGGACTTGGAGGCCGTCATCTCCATGAGACACCTCTGCCTCAAATTCCCCGCACCCACCGGCATCGGCTATTCGAGGGGGAATCAGAAACTCTCCAGGGCCTGCTACCTTCAGCTTACCAAGAAGGTTAGTAAAACTGAGTTTCGAGTTGACACCATCACCACCAAGGCCTTAGAGGAAGAAGAAGGCAGGCCGAGGGCTGAGCCTGCCGAGGAGACCGAAGACTTGATACTCGATCCGGCCAAGCCGGAGAGAGTCCTGAAGATTGGAGCCAAGCTCCCCGAAGACTTGAAGGCTGGCATCACCAAGGCCCTCCGCGCCTACTCCATTGTTTTTGCATGGGGGCCGGAGGATATGCCAGGAATTGACCGAAGGGTTATCACCCACCGCCTGGCGGTGGACCCTTCGGTCAGACCAGTGCAGCAACGAAGAAGACCCCTCTCGGCCGAGAGAAGGGAGTTCGTGAAGAAGGAGGTATCTATGCTCCTCTCCATCAAACACATTAAGGAGGTGAAATACCCTTCTTGGTTGGCAAACGTAGTCCTCGCACAGAAGCCTCCTACCTTCCGCATGTGCGTGGACTACACCGATCTGAATAAGGCGTGCCCTATGGACCCCTTCCCTCTGCCAAACATTGATCAGCTGGTTGATGAGACCGCGGGATGCGAAATCATGTCCTTCCTCGACGCATTCCGCGGGTATCATCAAATCTACATGCATGAGGAAGACGCTGAAAAAACCGCCTTCATGACACCCGAAGGTATCTTCTGCTACCTTGTGATGGCCTTCGGCCTCAAGAATTCAGGCGCCACCTACACCCGTATGGTGGCTAGGGTCTTTCAAGCTGTCCTAGGACGCACCATGGAGGCTTACGTTGACGATATGATCGTCAAAAGTAAGAAGGCAGGCACTCACGCCGAGGACCTCCAGGAAATCTTCGCCATCATGCAAAAATTCAACCTCCGGTTGAATCCAAAGAAATGCACCTTCGGCGTACAAGGCGGAAAATTCTTGGGGTATATGGTGAGCCGAAGGGGTATCGAGGCCAACCCCGAGAAAATTCAGGCCATCATCAATATGGAGCCTCCGCGCAACGTCAAAGAAGTTCAACGGTTGACGGGTCGCCTGGCGGCCCTCAACCGATTCCTCTCTAAGTCAGCCGAGAGGGCCCTCCCCTTCTTCCAAATCATGAGGAGGACAGCTGGCTTCCAATGGACATTTGAGTGTCAAGAGGCCTTCGATGAACTTAAGAAGTACCTCTCTTCTCCCCCGGTGCTCTCCAAGCCGAAGGTGGGGGAGACCCTATACTTATACCTCGGCGTTAGCCTTGCGGCTATCAGCTCGGTACTGATCCGAGAGGAAGACGGCATCCAACATGCCATCTTCTACGTCAGCAAAACCCTCCGGGAGGCCGAACTCAGGTATTCTCCCGTCGAGAAGACGGTGCTAGCCATCGTTTGGACCGTCAAGAAGCTTGGCCACTACTTTCAAGCTCACCCGGTCCAAGTGCTCACCCATCAACCCCTCGGCGCCCTCATGAGAAGTCCCACTAGCTCCTCCCGGATGGTAAAGTGGGCCATCTTCCTCAGCCAATACAACATAGACATCCGTCCGAGGCCTGCCATTAAGGGCCAAGCCCTGGCGGACTTCGTGACGGAATGCACCGCAAGATCAGCAACTGACGAGGAGCCCTCGGCACCCCTCGATGAGTGGTGGACCCTCTACACCGATGGCTCCTCGGCCGCCAAAGCATGCGGAGGGGGAGTAGTTCTGATCACACCCGAAGGCTTCCGCGCCTATTACGCCATCCGCTTCTCCTTCAAAGTCTCCAACAACGAGGCCGAGTACGAAGCCCTCCTCTGTGGCCTTCGGCTGGCAGCAAATCTGAAGGCCAAGATGGTCCACGTTAAGTGTGACTCGAAACTTGTCGTGGGTCAAATCTCCGGGGAATACGAAGCCAAGGAAGGGAGGATGAAACAATACAAAGAAGCGGCTAGGGAGTTACTCAAAGTATTTGAGGCACATTCCCTTACCCAAATACCGAGGGCTCAAAACTCTGAGGCCGACATTCTATCCAAGCTCTCGGATGAATCCCCCGAGCACCTCTCGAAGATTGCAAGAATTGAGGAACTCAGCCTCTCAAGTATCCACGCAAGCCCCGTCATGAACATTAACCTGAGGCCGGAGGATTGGATCTCCGACATCATTGCCTTCATCACCACAGGGCAACTGCCCCAAGACGAAGCTCGCGCCAAGTTAGCAAAACTGAGGGCTCCCAGCTACACCCTCGAAAACGGGAGGCTCTACAAAAGATCCTACAACGGCACCCTCCTTCGGTGCCTTCACCAAGATGAGGCCAAAGTCGCCATGGAGGAAGTGCACAGTGGCACTTGCTCAGCTCACCAGGGACCCTTCTCTATGTCCCGAAGGCTCATAGTTCAGGGCTACTTCTGGCCCACGATGGCTAGAGACTGTGCTGATCTAGCCCGAAGGTGCACCGCTTGCCAACACTTTCAGAAGGCCCCCGGCAGACCAGCGGTCAACTATGCTCCCATCAGCACCGCTATACCCTTCTCCAGATGGGGGATTGACTTAGTCGGCCCTCTGCCGAGGGGTACCTCCAACAACAGATACATCATTGTGGCCATTGACTACTTTACCAAATGGGTAGAGGCCGAGCCCCTCGCCAGCATCACTGAGGCCCGGTGCCGCCACTTCGTTCTCAAAAATATTCTCACAAGGTTTGGCGTCCCCCAACAAATTATCTCCGACAACGGGACTCAATTCGAAGCGGCCCCCTTCTGTGCCCTCCTTGAGGCTTGGGGCATCAATCACACGTTCTCTTCCGTTGCCTACCCTCAGGGCAACGGACAAGTAGAAAATGCCAACCGCACTCTCCTCGAAGGGTTGAAGAAAAAGCTGGAAGCCGAAGGGGGAGGCTGGGTAGAAGAGCTACACAACATCTTATGGGCCTACCGTACCACCCCTCGGCGTGCAACAGGCGAAACACCCTTCTCCCTATGCTATGGCTTTGAAGCTAAGGCTCCAACAGAGGTTACCCTTCCTACCCGAAGGGTGGAACAATATGAACCCGAAGTCAACGATACCAACATGGCCCTCGACCTTCATCTCATCTCAGAACGCCGAGAGCAAGCTTTTCTCAGGGCCGAAAACTATAGGAGACAAGTCAAAGGCTACATCGACGCCAAGGTCCGCTCCCGGGAATTTCAGGTGGGTGACTACGTCCTCCGACGAAGGGAGGCCAGCCTACCCACTGAAGGAGGAAAAATGGCCCCCAAGTTTGAGGGCCCCTACATCATCTCAGCCATCATCAAACCAGGGACATACAGGCTTAAACGCCCCAATGGGACGGAGGTCCCTAGACATTGGAATGTGCACCACCTTGTCAAGTTCTATCAATAAGGCGTGAGCGGCCAAGCCCTCACCCTCAACAAGTGTAAATATCAATGGCCCAAGGCCCCATCTGTTTTTGAAGAATAATAAAAAGGCCAAGCCTTCATCACCTACATATTGTACGAGCGGCCCAAGGCCCCCCCCCTCCTCTCCTACAAATGAGTGGCCAAGCCCTCATCTCTTCACCATGAAAGGCCCAAGGCCACTCCCTCTTATGAGGGGGAACAACAATTTAGGTACCAAGTACCAAGTGTATGGGTCACCCCCATCACCCTTTGAAGACACCAAGTGTTTTCTCACTAAGCCGTACCCCACGAGGACGCAATCATGCATACACTATGCATACTTTTACATACTCTCCTAAAAAAAAAAAAAAAAAAAAAAAAAAAAAAACGAGGGGTGCAACACCCCTCGACTCCGGCGGGTACCAAGTGCCCCCGGCTGTTTGTGTTCCACACGCAAATAAAACCCTTCCCAGGAACGCTTTCCGCGCCATCCCCCAAGGGGAGGCAGGCAACGGACCATGTCCCGGGCCCAGGATTCGACTTCCACAAACGAAACGCTCCCCGCGCTATCCCCCAAGGGGAAGCAGGCAACAGACCATGTCTCGGGCTGAGGGGACGACTTTCAAAACCGAGGCGCTTTCCGCGCTATCTCCCAAGGGGAAGCAGGCAACAGACGATGTCTCGGGCCGAGGAAACGACCCTCAAACCCTTCGGGATATCGGAAGGTCATTCCCGAAGGGGGAGCCAACGGTTTATTCCGTTGCCTCCCACATAGGCCAAGCCTTCCCTAGAAACCAAGTTCTAGATGCCTCTCCTACATCATTCAAAAAAAAAATTCTCGGATGCAATTCTCCCC
The DNA here is from genome assembly GCA_945859915.1 of Cuscuta epithymum. Classification (NCBI taxonomy): domain Eukaryota; kingdom Viridiplantae; phylum Streptophyta; class Magnoliopsida; order Solanales; family Convolvulaceae; genus Cuscuta; species Cuscuta epithymum. The sequence goes on from CAMAPF010000138.1 coordinate 102,702, forward strand.
GGAGGCTCAACACTTCGGATATATATTCCCGAAGGATCCTACAAAGGCACAACATAGCCGAGGGCTGCAAGATGAAGGCTCACCAGCAAAAGCTTCACCTAAGATTTGGCTAAGTCCAAAATTTGGTTGAACCAAAGTAAACTACGCTCCACGCCGAAGGCTACACCAAGTTCTAAGGCAGGCTGGACCTATCTCTACACAAACCGGAGGCTGCATGCCTACATACTCATGGCCGAGGGCCTCCCAAACTGACTCATTCAACAATGAAAAAATGACTAAGTCCACAAATGTGGACCCTTCGGGAGGGCAATTCTTTACCTACAGACTCATGGCCGATGGCCTCCCAAACTACTTGGCAATAGCCAGAAGCTACACCACTAAACGAAGGCTTCCAAGGCTTCCGGGGGCATAGGATTCAATTTCACGGTGAAATTCCTGAGTCTAATTCAGGTTTTTCCCTCGGCATCACTACTACAAACATCCGAAGGGGGTTGATTCTACGCTACGACCGGAGGCACACGACAAAAGTTCTTAGAAAATTTTCTAAGTCTACAATCACAAACCCCCCGATGATTCTACTCTACATCCGAAGGGTTCTGGTCAAGTTTACTTGGACTACAACCGGGGGCTAGCAGGGAGTTACACTTATGGCCTCCGGAAAAAAAATACATTCGCCCAAGTGAAGAAAAACATTCATACACAAACAGAAAGAAACGAAGACATACATTCATTCAAACGAAGGTATACAATAAAACCGGAAGCATCCTTTCGTAAATAGCCCGAAGGCACAATCATTCATCAGCAAGAACATTTCGAAATACAAAAGCTGTTTGTGTACGTTACATGGCCGAGGCCGAAACCCTACAAACTATTACACAGTTAAACTCAGGAAAATTCCTAAGCCTGAGCGTCTCCACTTCCGGCTCCCTCCGGCATCGAGACGGCCTCATCCTCTACTCCTTCATCTTCGTCATCATCGCAATTCAGGAGTTCCGAATCCTCAAGCAGCACCCTCTCTTCACCCTCGGGTAGGGGAATCCTAACGTCTGGCTGGAGGGGGGGGGGAGACCGTAAGCTTCGGGCTTGAACGCCTTCGGGTCAACGCCGTAATGACGAGCGAGTTTCCGGTAAATGTTCGCCTGGGTGAAGTACTCGCCGCCCTCATAAAATGACTTACCCTTCCGGGCTAACCACAAGGCGCCGGGGCCAGATACCCACCCTTCAACAGCTTCCGGCACAACAGAAGACACCCACTCCCGGTGATCCTCGTCCCTCCAGCCCCCTGCTTTAAAAGCATTGATGGCCCCCTTCACCGCTTCGGCCACGGCTTCATTCTTGGCCTTATCGGCGGTCTCGGCGGCAATCTGGGCCGCATCGGCCGCGGCCTTCTCAGCCTCCGCCTTTCCTTCGGTCCTGGCTTCGGTCCGGGCAGCTTCCAACCTTTGCTCCATCCCCTCGGTGGCCAGCCGGAGGGTCTCTTCCAACTCCGACATCTTCCGCACTGCCTCGGTATTTTGGGCAACAAGCCTCTTCAGGGTGTCCTCCGCCTGTGCCTTCTGAACACTCATCTGCTCAAACCGGCGGATCTGCTCCCCGAGGGCCACACTAGCCTGCAGGGAATCCGGAAAGTCTTAAGCATCGAAAGATGGTACAAACAAAAAAAATGCTAAGGCAAAATTAAACAAAGAAAGAAGGGGAGCCATCGGCACTTACAGTGAGAGAAGCATGGATGATCTTGGAGTTGAGGGTGGCATCATCATAAGTCGACAACACGGACCTGTCCTTCGAAGGGGTTGCCCCCCTGATGAACTCCATGGGATCCAAGGTTCCATGCATAATCGCGGTGCCCTTATTCAGGGAGAACTGTACTTCCTCCCGGGGCCATGTGTCTCCCAAAGCCGGGGGGGAGCGAGGAGTCGTCACCCACCCTAGGGGGGGGTTCCGGAGAAGGCTGATTCTCCAGGACAATCCCGGGGGCATCCCTTTTGGGTTCTGGGGCCCCCTTTTTCGGCTTCTTCTTCTCCGAGGGGACGACGCCCTTCCCGGCGTTCTTCCTTTTGAGCTCCCCGACTTGGGAGCTCCCGGCACCAAAGCCGGCATCATCAACCGTGGCAGATTTCTTCGAAGGGCCCTCCCCCTCCGGCACCTTAACGGCATCACCCTTCTGGAAAAAAGAGTCCACGGGCTTCTGCAACGAAGGCCCCTCCCTCTTCCTTCTCTCCTCCTTCGCCATTTGCTTGGATAGCTTAGCAAACGCCTTAGGGTCCATTATGCCACCTGCAGAAGGAAAAGAAGAGTTAGAAAAAATAAACAAGTCAAAGGCAGAAATCACTAAGCACCAGAATAGGGAACCCCTCGGCAACAACCTCTGGCAGTCTGGGAACCCCGGTCAAAGAGAGGATATCTCTCATTCTTCTCCCCCGGCAGGCGGTACCGCTGGAATTCAAGCTGAAGCAATTCCTCCGGGAGGGTGGCCGCTTTGATAGTTGTCAGCTTTTCTGAACCCGGCGGCTTCTTTGTCAGTTTCCTCCCATTGCTCTCGAGGGATGCGTTGCCGACCTTAGGGTGTCTCCGGAAATGGTTGCGGAGGGGCCTCGGAAACATAACTCGCGGCATTCTGAGATAGCAAAAACGGTCCTTCCATCCCTTGTGGGACGAAGGCACCTCCGAAAACAACCTCCATGCTGGCAACTGCTGGAGGTTGGCGAAACCCTCACTATTAGCAGCGCCCCCCCGACACAAATTGAAGGACAGGAAAAACTGATCCAGTGTGGGTTCAACCCCTCGGCTTCGGCATTGCGAGAGGAACCCGGTGATGTAGGAGTGACTGTTCGGGGTCAGCTGGCAGGGAGCGAGACCTACGAACCGGAGGTATTCTACCAGAAAAGGGTGGAGCGGGAACCGAAGGCCCAACTCAACCGAAAGGATGTGAACGGCATAGCAGCCCTCCGGGGGATGCAGCAACACGTCGTCAGGGCCCGGCACCACCACCTGTGCCGACGGGCCAACCAGGAGCTGAGTCTTGAGATACTCCGCCTCCCCAGCCTTCGTCTTCAGATCTAGTGCGGCTGTATTGAGATAGGAATGTCCTTCGGGGATTCCCACCGGCTGTCCCGCGTCTACCGCTGCCTGTTTCTTTTTCGGAGCAGCCTTCGACTTCTTCCTCTTTTTGCCCGGAGCAACACTCAGGGGCTCCGGGTCCAAAGGCCGGGAGCTACTCGCTTCGCCGGCTCCGCGGGAGGGCAGCACTGCGACCGTCACCCTCTGCCGCTCTTTTTCCTCCTCCTCCTCAGCAATCTGGACCGCGAGAGCCATTTCCTCGTCCTCCGCCACCTGCTCAAACTCTTCAGCTTCTAATTCCGTCCGGAGGGTAGCTTGCATCTCCTCGGCAACGGCGGCATCATTCCCAATCAAGGACTGCTCGCTTGAGGACTCCACCTCGGAATAACTCTCCGATTGGACCGGGGCCTCCACGGAAATGTCTTGAGAGTCGCTTGCCGACGACATCCCCCGGGTGTTCAGAAGGTAGAAGGAGAAGTGAAAGAGACTAAGGGGCTCCCTAAAACACTTTAACGCTAAAACTAGGAAAGGAGGGAGCAGGAGAGGAACTGACCTCGGAATAGTGAACTTAGCCGAAGGGAACTTTCTCTCTCTAAAAGTCAAATTGCCAGAGCTTCGCTACGATCTCAAGAATGCGCAAAGGAAGTGAGGTCCATCCTTGGGGTATTTATAGGCATATGGGCCTCGATATATGGGCCTCAGTTAGAAAGCCCATCATTACAGGCCGCCGGTTCAGCCAATGGATGGCAACCGCCCCCCATCGGCCAATGAGGACACGCCACGTCGACCCCTCTCCAACGGCTCTATTACAACGGCTATATTCCTCGAACATTAGGGTGCCCTCGAGGGAAGGCCTCCGGCTATCACTCTCCGCAGCCTTCGGACAACGAACTCCACCAAACGCCTTCAAGCCCACAGCAGCATGAAGCCTTCGTCTTGTCAATGTTGCATCCTCGAGCATATGACAGCTTAACGCCCCTCGAAAGCTTACCAACACATCATGAGCCTTCGGCATTTGTCGAGCCGATTGTCTTTCTCATGACTCCTTCAGCCCTCTGAATCACGCCACGTTATTCATGGGAATTTCTAAGAACCAATGGATGGCACCCGTTGTCTATCTCATGACTCCTTCAGCCCGAACTTGCCTTCAGCCTAAAGGAGTGGGGGACTGGGATACACCCCTCGGGAATCTTACAGAACAAAAACTTCTTCATACAAAAGCCCACAAGTAACGCACACGGCCCCGGGGCAAAAGCAGAACCCCTCGGGCACGTGACCCAGTGTACCCTTCGGTAATAGCGAAGTAAAGTATCAAAAGTTTCCCTCAGAAAACCCTCGACATGTGAGGGACTGAGAAGAGGCTCCGGCATTCATACAAGTATTATACTTCCTTCAGAAAACCCTCGACATGTGAGGGACTGGGGGAAGCCTTCGGGAATCAGCAGAAGGCAAGTTCTCAAGCAAAGGCGCCCAACTAAATGATGGAGCCTCCAGAAGAATCAACACATCTACTCCTTTTCCCTCAAGTACCTTTCGGCAAAAGGAGTGAGGGACTCCTGATGGAGTATATGGCCCAGGAACCCCCGGCTACTTCTCCTGCACAAGCCCATTGGGCCCAGAGAACAACTTAGGCCCAAATGCAACGGCCCAAGCCTCAAAGTAGCCCAAAATACATACTGCGGTGCCTCCGGCCTCCCTGGCCGAAGGCTCCAAAACTCACAGGATAGCCTTCTCTAGCATAAGAAGCTACTGGGAGAAAACGGCGAAAAACATGAGCCTTCGGCATTATCGAGCCCTCGGCATCAGAGAGGCCTTCGGCTGAACAAAGCCTTCGGTCACACAAGGCCTTCGGCTACACAGGGGTCCTCGGTTACACGGAGCCCTCGGCTACACCAGAAGCCTTCGGCCAAGCATGCTCAATCATCGAAGATTCCTTTTGGAGACAGCCAACCACCGCATTTAATGCCACGTCACATCCGCCAACCGCATTCAATGCGGTGAACGTACCACTACCGGTGCCAACCGGCTGATGTGACCCTTCGGCCGTTGGATTACTGACACGTGTCCCCTCATCGCATTTATTGCTGCTATAAATAGCAGCCCATTTCTCCTTGTAAAACATCATCTACATCCCAACTCCACACGCTGAGTTCATTTAATAAAATCGACTCTCTCTCCTCCTATTTACTCTGACTTCTCTCTAAGTTATTCCCGCAATAACCCCTCGGATAAGATACCCCCCGGGTAGACTGTCCATCACCAACGGTTAAAATAATTTATTTTATCTGACAATCCTATATAAACAACTCATTGTGTTTAAAATCACTTCAGCGAAAAACGCAAAAAAAAATATTAATGAAATTTATTTATTTTTACATCGAAATGTGTCTTTTTTATTTTATAATTAATCAGAGAAAAAATTAAAAGGAAAACATTACTTATAATAATTTAATTAATGTTTTACTAAATTGATATGTAAAAAAATGTGCAGAGTGTATTTTATTGACGGTGCTGGAATGCAGAGAAATAGGAGTCAAAACACTGTTTTCATATCGACGGAGTCCATTTTTAACATTTAGACTCTTGCACCACTCCAAATGGTCTTACCGTTTAAACTTTAAATCACAAAATGAAGCTCCCTAGACCCTAGCTCTTACACTCCTAGGGTAGGAGAATTGTGCTATTGATGACAAGGAGCACTACGTTGTGACTAGTGAGTATATATTAGGGAGTAGTATGTTACTAAACATGTTTTCAATTGCATTGAATAAGTTTTGGTCTGATATATGATTTGAATTAGTTTTGTTTAACTCTAGTTTGATTGGTGTGGTCTGAGTTGATTTGATAGCTATCTTTTCTAGGTGCATTTTAAAACTATTAAAGCCGATTTGAATCGATTTAATTTAAAACATTCTTAATAGTCATCACTCAATGATCACTAAATATATGCTATGCATTTTAACGTTCCAATTCCGTAGTATCATTTCGATTTGCACTAATTTTTTTTAAGAGAGTGGGGTGATTTTAATGAGAAGGATAGACTTGGTGAACTAAGGTTATTCTTGGTGTATACCTGTTTGTAAATCTTTTACTCTGTATATGATTTGTCCGTGTCAACACAATGCGTCCATTTTTTTTTTTTTTTTTTTTTTGCATTTTTGGATGAATTTTTAGGGGAGAGTGTACATACAGGGCCGGCTTGACACATTAAGAGACCCGGTGCGAATCACACAAATGAGGCCTTTTTAAAAAAATAAATAAACAAATCTAAGGTACACATGAATCGTTCAGATCTAGATTTCCTACAAGAATACCAAAATCATCTAGCACATTGAGTAAAATATAACATTCATCACTCTCAACTAGCACATCATTACAATTTCCAGATCCTGCATTTACATTATCATTCACAATTATCACATCATCAGTTCATCACCGTCAACCACATTAAAACCTTGTTTTTCAACACAAACTTGAGGATCTTTTTTTGATAAATTCATCAAGAGCTTCTGCTTGAAATTTTATTAATGCTTCAGGTTTTGATTTTTTTTTTCGGTTGTCATGACGAGTTCGTACTTTTTCATTCCGGGAGGCATAACATCAAGAAATCAAAATAACCTCAATTACCTTTGGCCGGAACACTCGAGTAACTGAATCACAGAATCGTTCGGCCAAGTAAAGCAATCAACATTTTTTTTATTTAGAACATAATCAAAAACAGAATTTCAAATCCTAATATGTGAAAGAGTGGATGTGAGAAGCAAAGCTGTGGAGAAAGAGAAATGAAGTAATGGTGCAAATGTGAAGTGCCGACCTGTTTTGGGAAGTTGGAGGGTTTTAGCTTTTTTATTTTCATTTAATTTAGAGGCTTTGTTTTTGTTTCAAAGATGGGCTGTTCGGCATTTGATTGTGCTTCATAAAAGCAAATGGGCTCCCCCATCAATATATATTAATATACACTTCATACTCCATATTTTTATAAATTAAAGAATTACTTTATATATATATATATATATATATATATATATTTCCATATATGTATATACACTATATATATTTTTTAAAATGGGCCTTCCGTTTTTGTAGGCCCTGTGCTATAGGTCTGTTTGCACAGCCTTATCTACGGCTCTGTGTACATATGGTGTACAAAAACATGTACATGCGGAACTGCGGAAGTGTATGTAAGGCCATCTCCAACAGTTAACACCATTTTTTACACTAAAATGGTGTAAACATCACATCAAATAATATTTTATCTCCAACAGTTTACACCATTTTCATCACAAAAAAGGAATGTTCTTTTTTTATTCTTTTTACTAACTTTTTACCATTATTCTATTTAAGTATCTAACTATCATATATTTATACATTAGCCCCTCATTTAATATTTTGACATTTCACACATTATTTCACACATACAAACTAAAATACATCATTTTAATATGTATTTTCACGCGTTTCACTTTGTGTGATTTAAATGTTATTATATTTTTTTATCAAATTAATAGTTTTTACTGTTGTTGTATAAAGACGTTTTTACTTGGATTGTAATTTGTTTCAGATCAGATCAGACAGGATTAGACCAAACTTGGGTAATTATAAAAATACAAAGAAATCAGACCAGGCCACATCAATTCAGACCAGGCCAGACCGGACCAACAAATTTCAGTCCAAGTAAAACAACCTAATTTGTTGTTTTAAAAATGGGTCAAAACTATAATAATCAAAACTTTGTGTCACATTTGAAAGAAAAAAAATACAAAAAGAGAATGGTGCTACAAATGGCGTACGCCATATATGGCATAAAGCCATCGCCCCTCCCCCATTTTGATGTAATGGTGTAAAGTTTCGTGTCATTGTTGGAGCAATTTTTTGCCAAATACACCATTTTGGTGTTGAAGATGGTGCTTGTTGGAGATGGCCTAAGTTAATGGATAAAAGAGGATGTAACAATTTCATTATATAGATTATAGACCACTTTTCATAAAAGTAATTAAGTAGGAAAATGACATTAGTATATATTTGACTTTTCTTTTTTCTCTCATCAAAACGTAGATAACAAAAAATCATTGTATGTCAAATTATGTCATCTGTAAGCCATGTCTATGTGAAGGGATTCACATGAAAAAATTGTAAGTTGTTCACACAAACAACTACTACGTCATACTACGTCTATTGTATGTACAAAAACATTAATTTGCGTCAGTCACAATGATTCATGTGCTCCTCCACGTAATTCGCAACACGGTGTATGTATTGATGCACAAAGTAATGTTTGTAACACCTATTTTTTTGTGCGTGAAAAAACTTTTGCTTCTTTGTGATAGTACATTTCTTGTTTAATTTGTGCCCAAAATTCCCCGTTTATTCAATTCACTCTTCTTTCAATTGACATTTTTTATGAGTTTCCGAATACAACAAATCGAATTTTGAAATGCACATATAAGCAACGTTTGTACAACTTTGTGTGTAATCAATCTTGTTGAAGAAAGTAAGATTCAATAATAAGGGGGAAGAAAATACAGTTATTAAACCTCTAAAATTAGTACCAATGAAATCGCTAAAGTGAGTGCAATCCAATCAATTATCGACATCATACTAGTTGATAGGACTTCACAGGTCATATACAACACAATCACATACACAAAGCTCCGAATTGACGGAATAATAGCTAAGTGCCCTTCTAAGTTCTCTCAAGTTTGTTTCCAAGCATAAGGCCAGAAACATCCCCCGAAATTTCCAAAAAGTTCATAGAAAATAGCCAATGGACATTCGGTGGACGAATACCCTATGGGTTATATCTATCACATTCATATCCTCAAATAAGACAATCCTTCTTTGTTGCTCCAATTACTGATTAACTAGTTGCATGACTCGCCTCTTTTGTGTTTGTCGGATGAATGAAAACGCTAGTGTGACCATTAATTCTAAGGAGCATACTAGCATAAATGCGCGATGAAGGATCGAGATGCTCTAAATATTTTAGATGAATGAATATCAATTATTCAACACGCGAGTGTGCGTGCTCCATAATTATTTAGATAGTTACGGATTTAGGTGGCGTGGGCTACCGCCTTATTAGGAATCTCAAAATTTTCTATTGTATGAGATTTGTTCGTATTTTCAAATCAAGTTGATCATTGGCACAATTTTAAGAGAAAATTGCTAGCAATATGATTAAAAATTGTGATGATTTCAAAATATGAATAATTAGTTTTTTATTCCCGAATTAATGGTGTCTTGTATGCATGGTACATTGGTACTAGGCTTGATGCTATTTTTCTCCATTCAATTTAATTATTACTCATATAAAACCATACTTGAGCGTGTTAGTCACATATTGTGAATCTATGAATCTTTTAGTTGCGATAGTATGTATTATTGTTGATTCATAAAACCATGGGACTAACACATAAAACCATGAATCTAACTAAAATAAAATAGGGAAAACTGTCAAATAGGTCCTCGAACTTTCAAAAAAAGGTCAATTAAGTCCTTCTATAGGAGGTTCTGCCCGGCCGTCGCGATTTGGGGCAGTTCCCGGTGGAATTTTTTGATGAAATTTTTTGAGCATCTTATTCACCAAGTCTAGTTTACTTATACCAAATTTCAGCTAAAAATTTAATCGGGAACACATTTAAATTAATTCTTGAAGATAACTGCGCATTTTTGCGTTCTCGAATTAATTGGAATGCGCTCCCGATTAAATTTTTAGCTGAAATTTGGTATGAGTAAACTAGACTTGATGAATAAGATGCTCAAAAATTTTCATCAAAAAATTCCACCGGGAACTGCCCCAAATCGCGATGACCGGACAAAGTCTCCTATAGAAGGACTTAATTGACTTTTTTATGAAAGTTCGAGGACCTATTTGACAGTTTTCCCAAATAAAATACAACGAATTGAAGCACTACAGTAATTGCACAAAAAAGGAGTGATGGATCAGCATTTTGCGGTTGTTTATAAAAAAGAATGACACCTTTTTCTTGAGAGCCCCTCAGTACCAGTCAGACTATTAACTGAGACGACGTAAATTGAACTTTAATCACAAAATGAGAGACGATATGGAGCGAAACTCTGACCTGTTACATGTAGAGCCCTATGCATTTTTATTGGTTGTTTATTCTTTATAGCCTTATAGGCCAAGGCGCTGTAAAGCAACCCGTTAAGAAGTTATGTCTTGTCTTTTGTGTGAGGTAGGGATGCTTTTGTGTATGGCTGTGGGGGTCCATCGTCAACCTCTAACGAGGAAATGGTTCGAGCCAAGAATATAATAGAGCCAGCGGTTGGTGGTGTATAGCCTACTTTGGCACCTCCCCTGTTTCAAACAATTACTCATAAAAAGAGCATTAAACAGTAACACTGAACATAAATGTCAGTGTATATCACCATGTGTTCCAAAGCTTCATTTAACAAAACAATTTCTTCAAAATACTCTATATTTCGTTTTACTGTCCCAACTCACAATATTAAAAAGTGTAATTTATAAAAAAAGTGTAATTTTAAGGCCAATATTGTTGATATTTTAAAGATTCTGTTTCACTAATTTATTTTTTAAAGGCCAATATTAAGATTCTGTTGATTTTTTTAAGAAGTGTAATTTGTTGTTGATTCTATTTCACTGATTTATTTATTTTAAGATTCTGCTTTACTAACTTATTTTTTTAAGATTCTGTGTATTTTTTTAAGAAGTGTAATTTATTGTTGATATTTTTAAAATTCTGTTTCACTAATTTATTTTTTAAGGCCAATATTAATGCCATTCAGAAATATTATGTATAGAGCTGTTTGGTGTATACATTTTTGATACACATTCGGCGGATTTGTATGTGCAGAAAGACAACTTTTGCATTTTTTATTGCATACTTCGTATATACTTCAAACACATTTTGCGGATCCGGTTTCTCTGTCTTACTTCTGAGTAAGGCACCCTGCCCGGCCTTCGGGAGTCGTCCGATCAATATTTCAATGGTCGGAGATTTCGAAGCCCGTATCTCAAGGCGCCACTTCTCCCATCCGATGGCCTCCCTGCCGCAAGGCACTCTGCCGTGCGGCATAGCATCCCAATCCACATTTTATTGCCTATACTGCATATCCTAGAAAATTACATACTACGTATATACTTCGTATTATTCACTGATGTGTTTTATACAAAAAGTAGTACCACCCTAGTTTCTAAATCAAAGTCACTTTTTCCCTTTTTTGGATGTTTCAAAACAAAATCAAACTTTCTTATTTGGCAAACAAATCTATATCAAAACAATGCAAAACAGTGTCGAACAGTGTCAAAACAGTGTAATCTACAATAAAATTTACTCATCGGTAATTTTTTTCTTAATAAGTGTGAAATCAAAGCGCAGCTTTGATTTAGAAACGGGGAGTATTTTAGGGCAAACTCAATCTCTTCTGATCGTGTCCAAGTCCAATGGGTCATATCAAGCTCAATGGCATGAGCTCGTTTGATAAGAGTATTTCAAATTCTCAATTTCTGCATCGATAGTGTGATATTTGGGTATTTCAGACTTCGCAATAGTCACACAATTCCGTTTCAGCCCTACTTGTTATACATATTTCAAAAAGGTGTATTTCAATACACCTTTTTACCACTAGTATACATGTTTGTGGATTTGTTTTTTCAGTGACTTAGTGAACATATTTTATATATGAGGAGAATATCTACAAATTAAAAAATAACCTAGAGCCCGTTTGGTAGCATGAAAATCGGCTGTTTTGGCTGATTCTGCTGAAATTTATGAAGTTCTGGCTGAAGTGGCTGCATTGGCTGATTCTGTTGATTTAAGAAAAAAATATTTTTAAAATATATTTTATTAATAAAATAAAGAAAAGATTATATGTAAAAATAGCTGAAATGATCATCTACAGTAACTTCAGCCAATACAGTCTGAAAAATAACTTCAACCTTACTTTCTCTGCTTATTACACAATTCAACGCGCGAGAGCAAAAGTTATGAGCCCGTTTGGAGAACTCTGTTTTCGACTTATCAGGCTTATCAGCCAGCTTTTTCACCAAACACGTAACTTTTACTTTCGCGCGCTGAATTGTGTAATAAGCCGAAAAAGTAAGGTTGGAGTTACTTTTCTGGCTGTATTGGCTGAAGTTACTGTAGAGGACCATTTTAGCTATTTTTACATATAATTTTTTCTTTAATTTATTAATAAAATATATTTTTAAAATATTTTTTTCTTAAATCAGCAGAATCAGCCAAAACAGCCACTCCAGCCAGAATATCATAAATTTCAGCAGAATCAGCCAAAACAGCCGATTTTGGTGCTACCAAACGGGCTCTATGTGTTTGATAAAAAAGTTACTGATAAGCCTGATAAGCCGAAAAAGAGTGCTGCCAAACGGCCTCTTAGCTTGTTCATAGATGATATGCACTAATTAGTAGTGAATAAATGTTTGTTTTTATGTTTGATTTGTGTGAATTATTCCCTTTAATCTTCTTCCTTGAATATTAATTTCGGAAATTGTCCTAAATAGGACTAATGAGTTCCTAAAAAGCACAAATAGGACTACTACTTTTTAAATTCCCTAAATAGGACTAAACATAGATTTTCTACCCTAAATACCCCTAAGAGTATTAATTCATAATGAAATGCTTTAATTCATAATAAAATCATAAAAAAACGTAAAAAATATTTAAAAAACGTAAAAAAATTATAAAAAATTTATAAAACATTTATAAAATAAAAAATTTAATTTTTATTTTTTAAATTTTTTTTAAAAAAATAATAAAAAATAGTAAAAACCCATAAAAAAATGAAAAAAATTGTGGATACATTTCCCACCGCCATCCGCCGCCTCCCAGCACCACCACCTCCGATTGGTGAAATTTCTTCCACTTTTGGTAAAAAATGCCATCTTTTTCTGAAAATGCCAAAAAAATGGCATAATTACTCTTCAATATGCCAACATTTTCATTGAATATGCCATCATTATGACATTATTTAAAATGTTGGCATATTTTTCTCCGGTGATGGGAGCTGGTGGTGCTGGGGGTGGCAGGGGTGGTAATGTTTTTTTTTTTTAATTTTACGATTTGTTTTTATTTTTTTTATTTTTTTTAAAAAATATTTTTTTTAAATTTTTTTAAAAAATATTTTTATTTATTTTCTATTATCTTTTTACGATATTTAGTATTTTTTTCGATTTTTATAATTTTTGTATGATTTTATTATTAATTAAAACATTCCACAAGTTACAAGGGTATATTTGGCCAAACACACATAAATAGTCCTATTAAGGGAATTTAAAACATGTAGTCCTATTTGTGCAATTTTGACACTTTTTAGTCCTATTTAGGGAATTGACTCGATTAATTCTTCCTTTAAATACTATTTCTATATCAATGTTGGGGAGTGTTACTAAGATGACAATTAGTTAACATCTTGACATTAGTTATAATAATAGTTATTTTTTCCTCTACGTTAATATTGGGGAGTGTTACTAAGATGACAATTAGTTAACATCTTGATATTAACTATGGTAGGATTCATCTTCTTTAATATTCTTCCTTGAGTATTAATTAATTCCTATTCATATTTCATATTAATATTTTTAACATTACTTAAAGGATCAACTAGTTTTGTTTCATATATTAATTATTACTAGAATCGATCGACGAATACGCTTGTTAATCGTTCGATCGTTTCACGGTAGTAAACTTGGGTTATTAATGCATGCGTTTCATGGTTAATAAACCAAGGGGAATTAATTATGTTGATAAAACCAATAAACCGCTTGTGTTGAGGTTATCAATCTCAATCGTTTTCATCTTGATTTTATTGCTACTATCGGGTTAATATGCGGCGCGTGTCTATATTGACCCGGTAGTAAGTTTTATTAATGAATTCGTCTCGTTATTAATAACTACCCTCGATGAACTGGATATACTCATCGATTGAGTATTCGAGAGGAAGATAGTTAAAGATATAACCGGGATCGACGAACATTTCATTAAGTGGATAAAAGCAAAACCAAGACTAATTACCTTTGATATTTTATTTCACTCATTTAAGTATTTTATTTGCTTTATCAATTATCAAAATATCCAATTCCCCCTTCCGTTTACTTTTATTTATTACGCTTACACATACGCGAAAATGTCTTTTCCCTGTGGATACGAACTCTACTACGCTATACTACGGTATTAGCTCTTAGTAGTGAATTTAATTTGAGGCACACTCAGTGGCAGAGCCAGACTTTGATATAAGGGGGGCAAAATATAATACATGCAATAAAATATGAAAATAGCATAGTAACATTAGACAATATGATACACAAACATTTAGTTATAATATTACAAAAGTACAATATCAAATAGAAAAACATTTAAATTAAGAACGTCTTTTTCGCATTTCACGAATCTCAGGATTCAAAGTATCGGTGTTTAATGAAAGACTGGGTTGAGATTTTGAACTTTGAGATTCCTTAGATCCTTACTTTTAAATAGTACATGAATAATTTATGCCTTTTCATTGATTTAAAAAAAAAAGTGACATCAATATTTTATAGTCAAAACTAGTAAAGACTAAAATTCTAGGTAAACACAATAGAGAATAAATAGTCACATAATCACTTAATTAACACTATCCGATCCACCAAAGTTAAATATATCATGACATAACTTGTTAATTGAATTGATAAAGAGTTAACAAATTAACCAATTAGTGTTACATAATCGATGGAAGAAAATTCAGCTAACCTACCTAACTTGCATGTTTATAATTATAAATTATACGGAGTACTTCTAATACTTTGGGACTTTGTTTTAATTGTCCTTTTAATTAGGAATAATTTCTGGGCACACTATGACAAAGTGCTCGTCAATAGATGTTTGTACTCTTCGGTACAAAAAAGTGAGACCAATCACTTTTGTTCATTCCATTTTTGCGTGGATGACTAATTCACAGCGGTTAAGTTAAAAGTATTTTGAAACAACAGAAAAAGAAAGAGCACTAGCGGATGATCGACACTAAAAAAACTTTTTTGCCCAAGTCTTCTTTTGCAAATGGTGAAAGATGACAAGATTTATCAAGTGGAAGTTGATGAAGTGTTTGGCAATATGAGTGAATGAGGCTGGCGGGGTCTTTCACGTGCTAAGGGTGTCCTATAAACAGTACAGTTCCTTCCCTCCCAACAAATGATATAAATGAGACGATATGCTTATCCACTGCCAATTACCACACCCAACAACAAATTAGCATGCGGCAAAAATACCAACCCAGCATGGTATATTGAACTAACTGGATGGATATGGTATCAAGTCATGATCCGTTCTTTTAAAATGAAAAACTGACGACCGAATCGAAGTACAAGTTCAACATATATGTATACAATGAGTACCTAATATAGAGTAAGTTTTGTACTTTATAATTTTTACTCAACTTTAAAATTAATTTTGCTTTATGGAGTTTCTAACCATAAGTCTCCTAGCCAAGTACTTGTAGTCTGACGACATCACTGCTGATCTTCCAAAGAGGAGGTCGCAGGTTCAAGTGTAATCCCAAATAAGGATGTTGGCATTAATTAGAGCAGATAATATAATAGGTTTACAAGAATGTCCAAAAACAAAAATACCATAAGTCCCCTACTCCAACAAATATCAATTTTATAAATCCTTAATACAAAGTTTGTAGTCATCGTGCTTAGTATTTTAAGTTAAATGTCATTATTTATGATTTATGTATTGTACTACTAAATTTTATCTCAAATTTATTAATTATGTAATACTATATATCTTCGTCCTTCAGTTAAAGTTCCATTTTGACATTTGCGTCAAACTAGTTAAACTTTGACCGCGAATTACTCAAAATTAACAATATCTTCTTATCTCAAAAAATTATTTTATATTCTTCATTGTAACATGTATTATAATTCAAATGTTAATTTATTATAGATTATATAGGTATATATTATTTAATTTTATTTCTTATTTTTGATTTGGTTTCCTCCGTTTTTCCTTTTTGTAATGCTTTTTTCCCCTTTATCGCATGTACTATTTTCCTTTTATAAAAAAATTAGGTATATATTTGTAGATATTTATGGTTAAACATCCGCCTAGGAGATCGTAAAGTCAAACTGGGACTTTAATTGTGGGATGAAGGGAGTACAAAAATTGATACATTGTGTGGAGTTATGAAATCAGACAAAGATCGAACCGAGCCGAATTGTTTTAATACCGTACAAAAGTGACGTTGTTTTGCTTTAGTATAATATAGTATCGTACCCTTTCAAAATAGAGTAGTCTTGAACGGGGTTAGCTATTTTTTCATATAATTTTTTCTTTATTTAATTAATAAAATATATTTTAAATATTTTTTGTCACAAATCAGCAGAAACAGCCAATACAACCACTTTAGCCAGAACTTCGTAAATTTCAATATAATAAGCCAATGCAGTATATTGGGTGCTACCAAACGGGACCTAAAACTGAATAGAAATATAGATTAACTTATACTCCCTCTGTCCAATTTTACTTGTCTACTTTTCTTTTTGGGTTGTCCTAAAATAAGTGTCATCTTTCCCTTTTTGGAAAGAAATATATGGTCCACAACATTCACTTTATTATACCTAAATCTCAACTACTACTTTTACTTTTTCAATCACTTTATTAATAATCGTGTCAAAGTCAAAGAAGACAAATAAAATGGGACGTAGATAGTAACAAACTTCTATAGTAAGGAAACTTCCTTTTATCTTCATTGAGAGATTTATACCTTCTCAGCATATATTGAGCAACTCATTTGTTAATACCATAGCGCTACAGATCTGAAAAACATATTACAAATACCCTTAAATAGGAGGTCAGCTTATAGTGATATAGTTTCCACCTTTTTTGCTGCTTTCTTATTACACTGCATTTTCTAACTTTGTTCAAGTAAATGATAACTGATACTAATTGGAATGGATTCCTAGAACAAATTGAAAAATCTTTATTGATTACATGTTGGTTATAGATACCCCTAATTTTGGTGTTGTTTAGTACACTATGTTCTACTTTTGTCCATTAGAGCTTCTCCAACAGACCACCAAATTACACACCAAAATGATGTATTTGCCAAAAACTTGCTCCAATAGCTACACCATTCTGCACACCATCTCACCAAAATGGGAGAGGGAGTTCGGGTTTATGCCATATATGGCGCACACCATCCCCTACGCCATCTTTTTTTTTTTTATTTTTTTTTATTTCAAATGTGACTCAAACTTTTGGTTGGTATACTTTTGACCCATTTTTAGAACAACAAATTAGGATGTTTTTACTTGGACTGTAATTTGCTAGTCTGATCTGGTCCGGTTTGGTCTGATCTGAACTGATCTGGTCTAGTTTCTTTGTATTTTTATAACACAAGTATGTTCTGGTCTGATTTGGTCTGGTCTGGCCTGAAGTGATGTGGTCTGGTATGATTTCTTTGTATATGATTATTAGATACTTAAATAGAAGAATGGTAAAAAGTTACGAGTAGAAAAAAAGAATAAAAAGGGAATATTCCTTTTTGGTGATGAAAATGGTGTAAACTGTTGGAGATAAAATACTGTATGATGTGATGTTTACACCATTTTAGTGTAAAAATGGTATAAACTGTTGGAGATGCCTTATAATGTAAATGCAAATAACAAAACTACTTTTACATCCACTTACAAAACCTCAAGTCAAGAAGCTCAATGCAGAAGCCAAAGCTAGAAGGTGTAATTTTTATATTCAACTTATTTTATTCCCTTAAAGAGGTAATAATTTCTTACACTTTTACTTTCCCAAAAAAAAAAATCTTACACTTTTTTTAATTTTTTCAATGAAGATAATGAAATACTGCTTCCGGATAATAATCGCTATGTACGAACTACAAAGTACTCCCTCCGTATCACATATATCTTCACACTTCCAAAGCGAGTGAGATTAAGAATAGTGAAAGGGGATATAAATTATTGAAGGTATGATGGGAAGATAGTGAAATAATGTGATGGAATGAAGGATAGATCCAAAAAAGTAGGTGTAATAGTGTATTATTTTTTAAATTATTGAGTGAATGATGGGAAGATTTAGAAATGAGAAGATATAAATGTTACATCCAAAAAAGGAAAGTGGGAAGATATGAATGTTACGGAGGGAGTATGTGGAAAGAAGGTGAGAACTTTCCTGATGAGGAATGAGTTTACGTATAAATCAGGGGCGGCCCTAGGGGTGCAAGTGGGGCGGGCACCCTAGGTCCAAAAAAATTGGGTAAAAAATAGGCCCGAGTTTAGTTCTTTGTAATAGGTGTGAGTAGGCTGCTTTTTCAGTCCTAAACTAACAATTTTTCTAGGTGAAATTTGTTGAAGTTCTTCGGAATGATTTTGTTGTTGAAAATTATGATCATGTTCTCTATGAAGTGTAGATTATGTAAAAAAAGCAGTTTAAAGTTCAATTTAGAAGTCATTCAAATAAATTATTGAAAAACAATACGTTTTATACATATATATTTTGGCGCACTTTTTTTAATAATTTTAATTTATTTTACTGACTTCCGATTGAATTTTAAACTGAAATTTTATGGACATAATCTACACTTGATTAAAAACATTCTCTTTAAATTTTACAAAAAAATTCACTCAAAAGCAGATTAGTCTGATATGATTATTTGATTAGTTTATTAATTGATTCCATTCATAGTTGATTGTTTGATTTCTGAATTGTTGATTGATTTCTATTAAGGTGTAATAAAAAGGATTGAATCTGAATAGGATAAATAAAAAAGAAGACGGTTAGAGAAAGCGGTGCTAAGTTAAAAAAGTTCAATGAAAAAGTTTGTTTGTTTAAATAACTCAGAAAAACAATAATTTAGATGCTCAAAATGGAGCAAAAGCGCTATGTTTGATTAATGTACTCAGTTTTTGCCGAAGATAGTGTGATGTCAACGGGTTGTCATTTTTTTAAAAGAGAAAAGGGTCACATAAGCCCGGGTACTAATACAAAAACATCATCTAAGCCCTTTTACTTAAAAAAGTATCATCGAGACACCTTTACTCCCAAAAATCAATCAATGAGGTCAAGTGACCTACACTAGCCGGTAATAGCAAGTCATTTCCGGTCTTTTTCTTATTTCTTCTCTGCTAGTCTTCTCTTTGACTCTTTCACCCCACATGTTTTTTTTGTTTCCCGTTTTTCTTCATGGGCATTTGCACTAATCTAGATTATTTTATTATCTCCATTTCTCTCATTTTTGTTCCTCCTCATTTTTTGGTTTTTATTTTGTTTGTTTATTTTTTATCTTTCTTTCATCTCCCTCTCCCTTCGTGTATATCCTGTGTCCCTCTAGCGACACAAATAGTTTTTTTTTTCTTTTTTGTTTTTATGTTTATTTTTCGTTGTTTCTTTTTGTTTATCATTTTTACAAGTATTTGTATTGTTATAAGTGTTGTTGCATCGGTGTGGTTGTGACATCAACATTTTTACTTATGGGTGTAATTGTGTAAATAAATATATGTGAAAAATATGAAAAAATAAAAATTACACGGTTGACATGGACAATACATGGTTGTCACAAAAAAATGTTGCAAAAATTGAGGATATTTCAAATGAATAAAATTTTATTTATTTTTGTGCAAATTTTATCATGACTCGAAAGACCATTTTATCCCTTCACGTTAAAATTTAGAGAAAATTGCTATGACTATGACTAGTCCGTTGGTGACGGGTGCAATCTGGTAGTGACGGTAGTGGCAACGGTGAGAGTGGATTCCGGCGGCTATGGCGGCGGAAATGCCGCCAGACCGCTGGAAAAAAACTTCCGGAAATTTTCCACCGACAACGGCAGCAAGTGCTCGCCGGCATGCAACAGCTTAGGAGCAGCAGTGAAGGTATTTTGATCCAATCATAAATAAAAAGCCGTATTTAAGAATGCTTAAATTAATTGATCTTATTTTGGAGAAAAACTGAAAAAGTCATGTTTTAGTTCTATCGAGGGAAAAATTCCTATAATTTATTATTAGGAAGAAATTTAACATTGACGAGTTAGTTTAATATTAACTTGAGGGAACTCTTCTTAACATTTTTTAACATAAAAGAGCGGGTTTATTTTAATTCCGAAAAAGCATATTAACATAATTTAGGATGCAATTAAAATTCTAAAATTTCATTTGTGAAACAAATAACATTAAACATTTTTATGAACATTAAATACTCTAAGTTTTGTTAGGATGCAATTAACATTCTAAAATTCCATTTGTGAAATAAGTAATATTACATCCAGATTAATTTATTTTTAATTTCAACCTCATAAACTGTTTTTGTATTTTCTATTATGCACTTCACATCATAAACTTACATTTGTGAATAAAAACATATGATCATAGTGCTATAATTGTATATAAAATTTGGGGCACATATATTACATGTGCAAGTATGTGTTGTTTATCACACATCCCTTCAAAGTTTGGGATATTTAAATGATTTTCCTCGACTTGAATTTTCGGGGAGTTTGAAGATATGTACAATTTTTTACAACCATATCAGCAATGTATTTTTTTTCTTCATATTTCTCACATATATTTATTTACACAATTACACTCATAAGAAAAAGTTGATGTCAAAATCACACCGATGGAAGGACGCATGCTGCATGCAGCAGCACTAATGTACAATAATACAAATAATTGTTAAAATGATAAACAAAAAGAATGAGAAATGCATATAAAAAGGAAAGGCTAAAGGGTCAAATAGGTACATGAACTTACTTAAAGTGTTCAATTAGCCCCTTATATAGGAGGTTCTGCCCAACCGTCGCCAATTGGGGCGGTTCCTGGTGGAATTTTTTGATGCAATTTTTTGAACATCTTCTTCATTGCGTCTAGTTTACCCATACCAAATTTCAGCTAAAAATTCAATCGGGAAGGCAGTCAAATGATTTTTTGAAGATAACTGCGCAATTAAACAGCGCAGTACATTTCGGAAAATCATTTGACTGCCTTCCAGATTTAACTTTTAGCTGAAATTTGATATCGGTAAACTACTTAAAGAAAAAGATGCTCAAAAAATTTCATCAAAAAATTCAACCGGGAACCGCCCCAATTGGTGACGCCCGGGCAGAACCTCCTATATAAGGGACTAATTGAACACTTTAAGTTAGTTCATGTATGTATTTGACCCTTTAGCCAAAAGGAAAAAACAAATAAATAAATTATTGGTGTGGCTAGAGGGACGTAGGACGCAACAAGAAGGGAGAGGGAGATGTAAGAAAGATAATAAATAAATAAATAAATAAATAAATAAATAAATAAATAAATAAAATAAAATAAAAATGAGGAGGAACAAAAAAGAGAGAACCGGACATAATAAAACAATCTTGATTAATGCAAAAGAGAATGAAGAAAAACGAAAAACAAAATAAAGGTACCATGGAAGAGTCAAAGGGAGACACGTGGAGAAGAAATAAGAAAAGGAAATGATAACTTGCTATTACCCGTAAGTGTTAGGTTACTTGGCCTCATTGATGGATTTTTAAGAGTAAAGGTGTCTGGATGATACTTTTTTAAGTAAAAGGGCTTAGATGATGTTTTTGTATTAGTACACGGGCTTATTTGACCCTTTTCTCTTTTTAAAATACAATCTATGTTTTGGAAGCTTTATAAACAAGAGAGAACAAAAGTTTTGTATGTTACGTTTAAGGATGTTTTTACTTGGACTCTAATTTGTCCCAGACCAGACCAATCCAGACCAGACCAGACCAGACTTGGATAGTTCTAAAAATACAAAGAAATCAGACCTTACCAGACCAGACCAGATAAGGCCAGATCAGCAAATTACAGTCTAAGTAAAAACATCCTAAGTACTGATACACTAAACAAGAGTTTTTCTTTTAATAAATGCCGTGAAATGAAAATAAAAGTGAATTATCTATCTTCAATGAAAGGTCGTTTATACCTTTCACTTTGGTGACATGTTAGCTTTTGTGAACTTTTGAATTAACACAAACTTGTATCCTTGGGACCTTGGATGGGTGAAAATGGCGACGAACATGTTCATATTCTCCTTCACTTATTATTTATGTATATATATAAAAATAGTTACGTGTGATATTTGAATACATGAATTACTTAACTGATTGATCATAATTTTTCACAAGTCAGCTTTTAAAATTAGTAGAAAATTGTATGCTTGAGTAAATAAAGAGTTCAGCCTTTTCTTCTGAAATTCTTTACCAACTACATAAATACTATCACCACAAGTCACTAATTATATATATATATATATATGTTAGTACCAAATTTTGATAAATTTTGATGATGCCACTATACTCTATTTTAGTACATTGTGTCTTAATTAAGTTCAAAAGTTAGTGACAAAATAAATGTACAATTTTTGAGACTAATGAAATATTACCGGAAAAATAAAAATGCAATAAAGTAATTTTTATTTACCTTAATAGGATATTTAGATCCTACCGGTATATATATCATATGACTCAAAGATTAAATGTCACATTTTTATGCTACTCAAAAAACCATATACATTGAATGTATATGATTGGAAGACAGAGCTTAATTGACCAACATTAAATGGTGAATCAAGTACTGGTCCTATAGCATGGGACACATACTTGACAGAACTCCCAGCGGGCACTTATTGGAGACAACCGCATTAAAGACTCCAGCACAAGCAGACAATTGTACTACTTATCTTTGGCAGAGATCTTCAACGACAAGGATTAATTCATCTCAACCAACGGATGAGATTAATCAACCATGAAGGCCTATAAATATAGGTAGAAGCATGAGTTCAAAAACAAGCTTGAGCATCCTAAGTAGAGAAATACTTCCATTAAAGCATATCCAAGCTATCTAGCAAAAGAGAAAGTGCAAACTCAACTTTACTCTCTGCTTAGACTCATGCTTCACTAAGCTCTTAGATTAGTTCAACACTTTCATATTTTAGAGCTTAGTTCTTAGTTGGAGATTAGAACTTTCTTGTATCAAACTGTTGTAAACACTTAGGAGAACAGTTGTTCTGATCCTAAAGTGTGGTTAGATAGATAGAGTACATGTTGATCCCCACTGGATCAATAGAGAAAAGTCTAAGGACTGAGTAACTTTGAGTGGTGTTATACTCATTGTGAAAAACCTTCAATCTAGGCCTAAGTATTGTAAAGGCTAGATTGACACTAAGTGTATTGGGCTAAATACTTTAGTGAAATCCATCTGAAATAGGGTGGGAGTGGACGTAGGAGGATTACACCACTTCTGAACCAGGATACATCATGTGTTGATTTTACTTCATTCAACAAAGCACACACCCAACACTTCTCGTATAAAGATTGTAGTTTGCCAGCAGCATCTTAAGCAGTTGTCTTAATTGACCCAACTGCTTATCCTTCTGCTTAATTACTCACTCTCTTTGAGACTATCTTCACACAGTCCACATGCCAAAGCATTACCAAAAGGATTGTTCTATCAGTTCCCGGAAATTCACTTTCTAATCATAGCAGGTGCCTCAGCAGTCTCCTCAGTACCACCTAACTGCCGAGACCACTGCTTCAGTTAGACTTGACCTTAATCTTACTAAAGCACTTTTTCAGACATCTTTCTTCATTCTAAACAACGTTTCACCATCACTTTCATCATAGAGTCAATATTTCTCTAGCAGTTACCTCAGCAGTTCCCTGCTATCTAGTCAACTGCCAAGCTAACTGCCAAGCCAACTGCTAGCTATCTAAGTCCAATCTTCCCCAAATTAGAAAGTGGTCAAACACTTATTACATAAAGGGTAAAGACTTCCGCTGTGCATCTATTGATCTCTCAAAAGATTATAGATCAACTTTTCTAGAGGGAAAACTTTGTAAAATTGAAAAAGATTTAAAAGTCTATTCACCCCCCTCTAGACTTTTACCCTATCCGGGACCATCAAGTGGTATCAGAGCAGAGTGTTCCTAGAGTCAGTCTCTGACTAATTTGAACTAAACATCCAAACCACTCTACTTCCCAAACACTTTCTAAAAATGGACACTCAGTTAGCCAAGAATCTTCTGTTCAACTTGAACAAATTTGATGACTGGAAAATAAGGATGAGAGCACATCTCAGTGCTTTACATGATGAGATTCTTGAAGTAATTACTGATGGACCTATCAAAATAATAAAGGTCATCACATCAAGAACCACAGGAGGAACAGATGATGTGTACATTCCAAAACCCAAAATGGAATGGACAACTGAAGACAGGAAGAGAAACAATCTTGACAACATTGCCAAAGACATTCTCTTCAAATCTGTTGATGAATCATTGTGACCTACCCATTTCCAGAGGCTATAAGTATGCTTTAAGGAATGGAGTAGGTTAAGCTTTTCATATATTATTCCTCACCTGCGCAGAGCACAAAAACCCTTACGGAAGTTTTACGGTAAAGTTTTCTCCGATCTTTCTGTAAACTTCTTGGGTATCAATGGAAAGCTTCATCTTCATCTTTTGATATGTTTTTCATAGTTTTATAGAGTAGAAACAGGGACCTAACAAATTAGGCGAATGGTAAAAGTGTAATCTGGAGTCCTATTTGTGGAATAAAAAACATGATGTCCCATTTTGGAATTTAGTCCATGTTTTAGTCTCATTTTGGGCAATTTCATACCTAAAGCAGAATGAACATTATGGCCCGGAGAACTATATTTCACCGTTTTCCATTTTATGGACTACAAATCTACAATAATGAAAAAGTACAGAGTATTAAATAGTAAGGAGTTATAAAAGCCAAAGCGAAATATCTAGAATCATTTCTAACCCTTAATGAGACGTATTTGCAAAAAAAAAACCTTAATAAGACGTTGAATCGTGTATTAATCAAAATAAGTAAAACTGACTTTACATTTCTAACTTAATTATATTCTTCAAAGAGAAATAATTCTTCCATAATTGTTTTCTTTATTTTAGTAATAAAATAATCCGTATATTTCATTTTTTTCATATTAAAGTAGATTTAACTAATTAAGTCATTACAACTGGTCACCTGCCTATATTAAGGTTACGCTGGCCACGTATATAAATATAAACTAACTCTTAAAACATTGGACATTTGAAGGACTTCTCCTGTCAGTCTTCTATAATGAAACACTTGGCTTACAATATTAAATCAAAGCCAATTAAATTCCAACAAGAAATACAACTCTCTTAAGCCTCAATAATGAGCACATGAACATACTATAAGATTAGTCTTTTTCAACGAGCAAACATCTTGTGTTAGTTGTGTGACATGTTAGATCGTTAAACACTTCAAATAATGTAAACATTCAAAGTGACCAGTAATGTAAACATTCAAATAAATATTAGGGTAGTCTCCACTCTCCAGGATAATTATGTTTAATTTGACAGGAGTATTTTTAAATTTGAAACCCAAACATACGTAATTGGGAGATCGATCCAAATCTAGACTTTCGCTCACTGCATTCCATAATTACTGAGCGTGAAGGAAGCTAATGTAATTCAATTGAAGAAGGGGCAGCAGAACCGCCGTTAGTCGATTGTGTATGCAAAAACGCGATGTATAGCATGGCGGTGAAAAATTGTAGAATCCAAAGAGCTCCTCCTCGAATATATACTTTATAGCTTGGACATTTAGTAAATAGCTTAATCATTCCAAAAAAAAGAAAACCTTCTCCTATAATTGAAGCCAAGCTGCATTCCAATCCACACCATAAAATTTAATGTCACATATAGTCACTTTGCATAAGGTATATATAGACTAGTGATTTATAATACGATAGTAATATCTCAATCATAGTAATTTATGTTCAACTTTTATAATAAAGTGAGTATGTGACTATATTATAGTACTCAGGGCTGGCCCAAGGCAGGTGCTCCATGTGCAGCCGCACATAGTCGGCACACGGCCCAGAATTTTAGGACAAAAAAATCTACTACGTAGTAGTATCATTACCCATCCTGCCAGCCCAGCTCCATAACATATGAAGAAATAATAGAAAGAAGAAGGTTGAAGGCCTTGCGCATAAAGTGAAGAACATAAGACGGAAAGTCGGGAAGAAGTGCCCAGCCTCCAGCTCCATGACCACCGTGCTGCTGCGCCACGCCTCCGGCCAGGACCTCTCGTCTGTTGACTGTCTCCAGTCGACTGCACGACACACTACTCCGCAGTCCGCGGGTTACTTGGTAAGCAACTAAGCACAACACTCTGCTACTTAATACTTCAAGAGTCAATATATCCCTATTTAGCAAATGAATGATGAATCTGTTTGTCTATGATTATTGGATTTCTTTAATTACAATAATTTGCAAATCACTGAAAACATGAAATTAGTTTATTGCATGGTTGTTATTTGTTTACTTATTTAAGTTGTTGAATTGATAGTAATTATTGAATTGATTTTAGTTGTTGAATTGATAATATATTCTTTTGGTTTGTTGCAAATTACTAAAAATCTGAATTAGTTTGTTGCATTGTTGTTATTTCAATTTATTGTTATAATTGAATTGATAATAATTGTGTTTAACAACTAAGATTTAAGAATTTGGTGTACTATATAAGTATGTTATTTGGTAACTTTAGCCCTATAGGTTTATAAACTATTATTATATTATTATAATCTTTCATGATTTCTCCAGAATTTAAACTGAATTTTAACTTGAAATTTATAATCATGTACATGATTAGGGGAGAATAAAACATAATCGGTAGTAATTTATAATCATTGTATTTTAATACAATTTGCTTGTTGGAACATGGAAAAAAGGCCTAACTCTTGTTGTTGCTTAACTGATAGTACTAGTACTCGTAACCATTAGTAATGTTTTTGTAAATAAGTTTCATTTCAGTACTATTTTTTTAAAACCTATTTTTTAAATAACATCTATTACTTATTTAGATTTATCTTAAACACAACTTGCTATTAAGTTAAAAAAAATTGTTTGGATTTAAAGTATTTTTGATTAATTTTATTTGAAAATTGATTTTAAAATATAAACACACAAGATAATTATTTCTAGTCTGAGTTTTAAACGACCAAACCCGGGCTACAAAAAACCGGCTCGAAAAAATATAAAGGCATTGATTTGGTTCCTAATTAACATAACCCGAGATTTTGTGAGTAATTTTCAGTTTTAGCATAAATAATCCAGTCCAAACAAGACCGATCCCATCCATAGTCATATGTTATATTTTTTTACTTTGCGTCTAAATATCTCTCTCATATGTTGGGATATAACAATAGTTTGGTTACTCAGTTCCTCAAGAATGACTACGTCTGGGGCGCTATCAAGGCAGGATGTTGCTATTATTTTCTAATGATGATTGCAATGAGAGGATAGATATTTAAAGAGAACATAACCCTAACTCCAATAGGAAAACTCGCGGGCTCATAATATAAGACCCAAAAAATTTCAGCACGTTACATCATATGACATGTATGTCAGTATGTGAACCGTGAACATTATGACATCATATAATATTTAATTTATTCCTCTATGGGTTCGATTTCACATCCTTATTTGTGTTTCTTTTCTTATTTTCTACATCAAGTAGTCAAACCGCGTGTGATCTAGCTAGCAAAAAGTGTTTGTTTAGAAAAAGCAAAACAAATTAAAATTCAGAGAAGAATTCTACTTTGTTACTCCGTATTTCACTGCTTGTCACTTCGAAAATACAAAGGCAATAAATTATAAATGAGTTTTAATTTTACGGTATAATTCCATACCATGTTGTATGAAAATTGAGGCCCGAATCATCTAAAATACGTAAATTTTCTGTTTTGTTGTTGGTGTGTCAATGAACCTCACATTTTCTTGATAACAATACTTCTTTTCCTAAATAAATTTATTCTCTCAAATTTATTTAGGAGTTTTACCCAAGTGTACTAAAGTATTCATAAACTCGATCTTAGTATATACTACGTATATGACTAGAATTGCAACTTGATTCTATATAGTAATAATTGAATTCAAGAGAGAAAATGTAACACAAAAACACATAATATACCTGCAAAACGCCATTAATTTAGGAATAAAAAACAATCTAGTCATATTTATTTTAGTCATACTCTTAATAATTTTTTCACAAAATAATTTGGGTCATTTTTCTTAAAAAGTAACTTTTCAATTCATAATATTAAAACCAACATTGCTTTTTATTTGAATTGATATAAAGTAAGAGCTATTACAGAAGAAATCATCAAAACTATACTTAGCTAGTTTTGGTGAAATTTTACTTGATTCAACCCAAAGTAGGGTACTATTTCAATTTTGAAACTTGAAAGTCGACAGTTGGCTTTAACTTTCCACTAAAAATGTCTAAATAAAAATGATAAGTTATTTTCGAGACAAAAAACACCATACCACGTCACCCAAAATAAAATGCAGCATATAACTCTCCATATTTTATTTGATAGTTCAGGCCATCTACCGCCTGGGCTTGTTCTAAAAACTAGAAACGCCAGTATTGCACCCGCATCACCAGATATTGCTAAAATCAGCTGCCAGAACAGAGAATTAGTATAACATGCACCCGCCACGGCCACCTGTCCCAAAACCAGACGAATGTGAATTAACAATTTCATTGCCATTATTTAATTCAGATGACTGCAGTATATATTATTAATTAAATTGGTCGAACAGGGACACCCAAAAAGTGAATCGAATTCACCCGAAACATCTAATTGGCTATCTTTTTATGTTATTTATTGATGACCCTGTTTTTAGCTTATAAGTCAATTTTTTCACAAAAAACGCTACTTTTGATTTACACGTTGAATTGTGTAATAACAAAAGCTATGGTTGAAGTTACCTTTTTTATTGTATTGGCTAAAGTTATAGGTGTAGGGGAATCATTTAGCTTTTTTTCATATAATTTGTTTTTTACTTTAATAGAATATATTCTAAATTTAATTTTTGAATACATCAGTAGATTAAGCCAATTAATTATGTTACTTTAACCAAAACTTCATAAATTTCAGCAGAATCAGTCAATACAGCTGATTTGCATATTACCAAATAGTTCTTTATGTTGCTATATATTAAATTAAAGGTTGTATAACGTATGTTTATTTCTAGGGAAAACTGTCAAATAGGTCCTCGAACTTTCATAAAAAAGTCAATTAAGTCCTTCTATAGGAGATTCTGTCCGGTCGTCGCGATTTGGGGCGGTTCCCTGTGGAATTTTTTGATGAAATTTTTTTAGCATCTTATTCATCAAGTCTAGTTTACTCATACCAAATTTAAGCTAAAAATTTAATCGAGAGCACATTCAAATTAATTCGAGAACGCAAAAATGCGCAGTTATTTTCAAGAATTAATTTGAATGTGTTCCCGATTGAATTTTTAGCTAAAATTTGGTATGAGTAAACTAGACTTGGTGAATAAGATTCTCAAAAAAAAATCATCAAAAAATTTCACCGGGAACGGCCCCAAATCGCGACAGCCGGACAAAACCTCATATAGAAGGACTTAATTGACCTTTTTATGAAAGTTCGAGGACCTATTTGATAGTTTTCCCTTATTTCTATATATACGTAATATTAAGAAATTATCATTATTTGATTCTCAAAGGATGTTGAACCAATGTAACGCTGCATATCATCAATTCTCGTTTTTCATTTTCGCTTTAAAAGTTATAGAATTAAACATTACTCCCTCCGTCCCCAAATAATTATTTTGTTTGGTTTAACACCAAATTTTAAGAAAGTGATTAAAAATGTAAAAGTTGTGGTTGAGATTTGAGTAAAAAAAAGTTTATGAGCCACATATTATTGACAAAAGAGGAAAAAGACAATTTCTTGGGACATCCCAAAAATGAAAACAAGACAATTATTTAGGGACGGAGGGTGTACTACTTCGTATTTGCTTCTCGAGTGTTCTTGAATTTTTATTTTTTGCTTGATTTAAACATGTACACAAACACACACACGAGTACATTACAATTAGCCACACATATACATATATACTACTATTTCCGTGTCACTAACATTGGGACGTGTGTAGATGATGCTCTGACCCAAATATTTGCAGAGGTCATATGCATCAAGAAAAGTTATTTAATACAAGTATGATTGATATTGAATCGATAAAATAAGAATTAAGTAAGAAAATTTTAAAATCACACAATTTCTTTTACCAAATTTTATATGAGAC
Source organism: Cuscuta epithymum (assembly GCA_945859915.1). NCBI lineage: Eukaryota > Viridiplantae > Streptophyta > Magnoliopsida > Solanales > Convolvulaceae > Cuscuta > Cuscuta epithymum. The sequence goes on from CAMAPF010000138.1 coordinate 132,882, forward strand.
AATGTGAGAAGATGAATAGAAAAAAAGATAGGACAATCTTACAATAAACCTTACCCTTGGTTTTTCCTGAACTTGGAATCCTACGGCAAAGGCAACGATTGCTGCTATAATCCCGACAATAAGTATGGCACCACCAATACATACCCCACAATCTTGTGCCATTCGATCTTAGCTTGTTGCAAATTTAATTTCCCAAAGAAGAATGGGGTAGTGATCGAGGCTTGAATGATGCTCTTTCTTCAGCTAAATGATCACCGATTAAATGAGAGAAAATTGTGTATTTATTTATACTGCATCCCTATTCCCTCCCACTTCCCAAGTAGCGTTAGTTTGACATAGGGGTGGGATCGGGATGATCCCGATCCCGATTGCCCAAATCCCGATCCCGTCCCGATCCCGATTCAAACTACAAGAAGATCCCGTATCCCGTCCCGATTAAGTCGGGATCCCGACATTAAAATCCCGATTAAGTCGGGATCCCGATCGGGAATCCCGCTTAATCCCGCTAAATCCCGACAATGAAGTATCAAACATAAAATTATGTAATTTCTTTAGTTAAACACTAACTTTGATATTCTTTGTTCATTGTTATACCATATTTATCATCATCTATCTACTTATAAAATTTATTCTAATAATTATCATCACAAATTCACACTAGTACATACTTTTAGAATAGTTTTTATTTGTAACTTCAATTAATTAATTAATAGTATAATTTTTGAATAAGCTATCAAGGCTTAGTGAAACTTACTTCAAACATTATATAAAAATCACTAAAAGAAGGATGTGTAACGTATATTATTTAAAATTCAAAACTAAGTAGACTCATTTAGAAATTTTGTGACCAATGAATGCATATTATGATTATTTACTAAAGAAAAAAATCTTAGTCTCGATCATGATTTTTAAAGGGTTCATCAGAACCGCAAAATTTGTAATATTGTTGTGATTTTGATTGTCGGGATCAAGAATAATCTCTATTTAGTTAGGATCTCGAATATTCATTTTGGGACAAATGCCGAATAGTTTTAGAAGTTTGATATTGTAAGATACTCGTAGTAAAAGATTAATCTATGTAAGAAATAATTAATTAAAAAAGATATGAAATTATTTAGATACATATTCATTTTTTATATATTCATATATCTATCTATCTATATATATATATATATATATATATATATATATATATAATGTCGGGATGTCGGGATTTTCCCGATCCCGACTTTTTTTTAAAAAAAATCCCGGTCCCGTCCCGACTTAGTCGGGATCGGGAAAAATTCCCGACTAGTCGGGATCGGGATTATCGGGATCGGGATTGTCGGGATCGGGATCGGGAGTCGGGAGTCGGGAGTTTTTTCCCAGCCCTAGTTTGACACGTTCAAAGAAAATATAGTCTCATATACTCCCTCCGTCCCGCAAAGATGTTCCCGGTTTGACCTACACACATATTTAGGAAATAAATTTGACTTTACTGTTTAGACACTGTTTGGCACTGTTTAGACACTGTTTGACACTGTTTTGCACTGTTTGACACTGTTTTGATGTAGGATAACTTTCCATTTAGGGAAAGGGAACTTCTTTTTTTGGACATCCAAAAAAGGAAAACGGGAACATCTTTGCGGGACGGAGGGAGTATCTACTTAAGTTCATCATCAACTTTCTTTACTAAATTACACAGCTGTCCGTAAAATCTTAACCTTTTTGTATACAATTTTACACTTTATGTTTTTCTATACTCTAGCCAAAGCATAAACTTGCTTTTACTTTTTTGAATGTATTAGTAGAATTTGACCAAATTTTATGGAGTGGGGAAAGTAGAAAATAGTTTGTTCATTTGTTCTTCTCTAAATAAATATAAACTCTTGCTTTGATCGGGCACAAAGACAAAGAAAACTTAAAATTCTATATGGTTGAGATCAATTATAGGAGGACCAAATAACATGAATAACATAACGCTTTCTTCGAAAAAGAATGCATAATAATCTTGAAAAATACGAAGAAGATCATCGAGCAAGTCTGCAAGTATGATTCGACAATAGAGTCAAAGAGAATATAACTACAATAATAGTAATAGAAATTGGTTTGAACACTTCAAAAAATAAAAGAAATTGATTTGAACACTTCATGTTTTTATTCTCTAAATAGGTGTAATTTCTGTCAAGTTTGAAAAAAACTTGTCAGAAACTGCCATAAGTCTGATAATGCCAAACTTAGCAGAAATTACTCCTATTTAGGGAACAAAAATATGACGGTCCTATAGATTAGATCAAGTTTTCATTAAGGATTTTGGATCAAATATAAATAGTACATCTCATGGAAAGTATGAATAAATCTGGACCATCATATTTAAGTATGATCTAATGGCTCTAGATATGTCAAAAATGCATTAGAGTAAGTAAAAAGGGATGATTTTTCGTAAATAAATCGAATTTTTTCTTCTTTGCAAAAAGTGGACTTCGTTCCTGCGTTCACTAGTGACCCGTAAACCCGATCAAAAGTGAATGGTGGAAAATTTCTCAATGCAATAGTATAGCTCAGATGTTTAAAATTAAACTAAAGATATTCACATTTTGTATGGAAATTGAAGATTACTTTTTATTAGAACCGGAACATATTTTAAGATCAAACTAGGTAACGTACAATACATATACGATAGTATAAAATATGTAACTTTAATGTACAATTGAATAATAAAGGGAAATTAAAACTGTCAAGTAAGTCCATCTACTTTTAATGAAAAGTCAATTGAGTCCATATACATTTTAACGAGTCAATTAAGTCCGTGAGTGTAAAAAATTATAGCCATTTTACAGGTAACCAAACGGTTACCCGGTAACTAGCCAGCATGTATGCCCAGCAGGTGTTTTTTAAGGTTTTTCTAATTTTTTACAGTATAATGTTTCTTTTCTTTTCCTATATCTTTCTGTCTCTTTTCTTTCTCCCTCCTTTCTCTTTCTCTTTCTTTCGTTATTCTCCCATCTGTTTTAGCCCTCAGCCCAGCTTAACTCCATTAATGGCAATTCCTTTTTCTTCATCAATCCAAGTCCACGCCTCTTCCGCTTCTCGTCAACATGCCCTAATCTCAATTTTCTTTTTCTTGCCTAAACTCATGGCAATCACGATGAAAGTAAAGGGCTAGGTGGTTATGTAGCAAGGGCGGCAAAGGTGCAGGTTGGAGGACGAGTGTGGGGGCCTGGCTATGGAGGTAGGGGCAAGAGAAGGAGACTTGAAGTTAGTGACTATGGATGTAGGGGTGGCGGAGGAGAGACCTAATAGACTAATATTAAATTAGGAATCCTATGTATATTTGGAAACTCTTTATAGTATAAGTATATCTGCCAGCTACCCTATTGGGGCAACCTTTCCCATTATTTCACATGGTATCACGAGCCTAAAAATTCCTCTCTCTCCCAAAACCCTCGATTTTTTTTCCGGCCATGAGTTCCGCAGCAGAGTCTTCTGCCGCCATCTCCTCATCTTCCATGGCGGCCGCTACTGCTTCTTCTTCGTCCTCAACGTCGGCGCCGGTATCTGCCACCTTTACCGACGCGGACGTCGTCATCACCAGCGCAGCCGTCAACATGACTGAGTCGCAGCAATTATCTCGACCGAAAGAACCGATCGTGCACCCCTTGTCTTCTTCATTCACAAACGAGACCCAGGGGGATATTCCCTGTTTCACGCCATTCCCTCCACTTTTCCATGGCAAACCCCAGTTCTGCCTAACATCCCGGGCAATTTCTTCTCAACCCCACCCCCTGCTTCAACACAGTCAACTTCGGGGTATTATGGTTCCACTTTTTCTGGAGCACCTGGCCTCTCTCGGCCACCTGATAATTCACCGTTCCAGTCACAGATGGCTACAATTGCACAATCCATTACTCCAACCAACAATGTTACTCAAATTGTCACAATTAAGCTTAAAGCGGTGGAGGACTACATCACATGGCATACTCAGTTTGAATCTTTCCTTGTATCTCAAGGTGTGTTTGGCTTCTTAGATGGTTCCATTCAGGTACCTTCCATGTACACGGTTGATTTCAACAATCACCAAATCATTAATACTGACTATTATCATTGGTTACGAGTTGATCAAACAATTTTCTCTTGGATTTTTGCTACTCTTACTCGTGATGTATTAATTGATGTACATGAACTTAAACACTCCTTTGACATCTGGGAACGATTGCAAAATCGTTTCGTTCTGCTAGTCTGTTGGGAATATTTATGGTGTCCAATCCTGATAAATATCTTTGTATTTGTGTAGCTATTTTGTCTAGATATTTTCAGCCCATTGGGATCTTTGTTAGCTATTATTAGACTAACCTTATTAGGAAATATTGTAAAGTGTGTTATTGGGCTAACTAAATAAAGAAGCCCAATCATGTTTAGGTCACATCAACACATTCCCTAGGCCTATAAATAGTGCCTTAGATGGAATGTGCATAGAGGCTTTTACAGATTATTCAGCGCATATATCATTCTAGTGAGAGAGAGAGAGAGAGCCGATACTTTGTATTCTCGATACCATGTTCTGTAATTCTAAACCATTCTCGGTATTGAATCAAAGTTGATCTTCTCTACTCTATTCTATATTTCATATGATTGTTGGATGAAATAGGGACAAACAATTGGTATCAGAGCCGAGCGTGAAATCGATTGAAGAATCTCTGCAATTTCGGATCTACCATTGACGTTGAAGAGAAGGTTCTCGACAATCTGAGTTTCTGCGGTTTTTTGTTTGATGGAGCAGCAATGGACGTTAAGCTGTGATTTCAGGACGTTTTCGATCAGAATTTGAGATATAGTAGTCCAGAATTCCGTTTCTCTGTTGTTCGGAATTTTTGTTTTTCGCAGGTGGTTCTCGAGCTTTTGGTGCGACAGCAGGTTCTCGATAAGCTCTATTGAAAAAGTTTCGCGAACATGTTCTCGATAACATTCTCAAAGAACAGGTGCGGAAATAGGCTTTCGAAAAGTCTTTGTCGATAGACTGCTTCTCGACATGAAGTTCTCGATAGACTGCTTCTCGACAGGAAGTTCTCGATAGACAGGTTTTCGACAGGAGGTTTCTTGATAAGAGCTTCTCGAAGTACAGGTTCTCGATAGGAACGACTGCAAGTTCTCGTTAGGGAGTTTCTCGATACAGTTGTCGAAAAGAACTTCTCGATAGGAACGACAACAAGTTCTCAATAGGGAGTTTCTCGACAGGCCATATCGAAAACATTCCTGGAGAAGGCAGGACACATCAAGAAAGGAAATACCGAAAACTTTTAATGAGAAAGGGGTTAAGTTCGAGAAAGAAAGTTTGGGACAAAAAAATGGAGAATGGTTTGTCCCTATTTCATCCAACAATCATATTCTATCGTGTCCGCAGGTCGCCCGCGCAGGGGGGTGCGAATTTTCGATTCTGAACTGAAAGCCGGAATTCTTGTGTGCGCGAGAGCTCCCCTCTTCTCATTCAACACAAACCCGAGCCACCGAAGGTCGAGTTAAGTTAGCAGTAGCTGCATCAATTTTAAGGGGTTTACGAATTAATCCTGCAATGTCAAACAAAGCCCTTTTGTCTTGAAGATGAAGGGGCAAACCCTCCAATGAAATCGACACAGGGACAATCGGAGATTCAACATTGGGTTGAAAATCCGGAGTCCATTTTGTAACCCGCATAACATGTCCTTGAATTATCCAGGTTTGTCTATTCCAACACCGAAGATAGTCTTCTTCGGATTCAAAACGAATCACAATATGTTTTCGTTCCATAACTGCCAAATGAAAAGGGCCTTTGAATCCAATAACCTCAAAAGATCTCCTAACAATCTCCAAGCTAGGCCTTCCACGGTAGAAGTATCCAATCAGAGAACTCTTGTGCCTTTCTGCAAGAATCTGGACATCACTATTAGGAAAACTGATAGCAGGCATACCTTTATGGCGTGAGGGTGTCTTAATCGAAAGGCTTCCATTAGGTTTATTAGTAACGACATCCACAAAAGATCTCCCTGACCAAACATTAGTCGGAGGCGGCGGCATCGCCGCCGACAAGGAGGGCGCCGTAGACATATGATCGCCGTTGTCAATGAATCACCCTATACCTAAAAGCACTCTTCCTCCATATCTGATCAAATATTGCTTCCATACCCGATTGTTAGGCTTGAATACTCATACAACCTTACCATCATCAAATGTTCCAGCTTCCAAGATTGATAGCTAAGACACAGACGAAAATGACAATGAGATAGATGACGTGTTGACCACCACTATCAAGGATACAAAGGTCATGATTACCAAAGAGCTGATGCACGAGGTGCTACAAATCCCAGAGGCGGATAACTACGACGAGCTGGCCAACGAGGAAGACATCATGGATGACATGATCACACTGGGCCATGCACAATCGATCAGGCTCATCTCCCAGGTCAAGTCGGGAAGACTACCCAGGCCATGGAGGACTCTGATGGCTACACTAAACAAGTGTTGCACTGGCAAACACACCAGCTTCGACTAGAGCAACATCTACCTTTTGACTGTCTTCCATGATGTGGCACTTATGAAGAATTATGTCTATGTCTCTCTAATCTGGGACGACATTCTTAAGCTGATCAGGAAGAGGAAAAGGATCAATCAAATCAAACATTTACCATATTTCAAAAGGTTTTCACTACTGGTGCGACGCTTCTCCAGAACAACTCCTTCCATCCACCGAAGACTATCAATGGAGAACGTCCACAAGTATCTCCTAAAGATGACTAAGGATTCAACGCTTGTACCGCTCTTAATATCAGTGTCTCTGTTGCAGTTAGCTGATCCAAATGATCCATCTCTATGACGCTACTGCCAGAAGAATAACATTACACTCCCTATGGCTCAGATAAACCCCCCTGAGCCTACCCAAGGGAGTCAGCCGAGAGAAAGTGAGGGTCCTGAGAGTTTAAACCGGCCACAGAGACCAGTGGCAAGTTGGCCCCATGATGATCAGACTACGTCTGCTGAGGGCCACCCCCAAGTTGCTGAGGAGACTACCCATGATTTGTCTAGCGCAGCCATACCACAAAACGCTGACAAGGAGGGCTTCGGGAGCAAGGCTAATAAGAGCGACAACGATGACAATGGTGATGAGGACGATGATGATGCGAACGAAAACTCTAAGAAAGCCAGGAAAGCTTCAGTACCAAATCCGTGGCTTCAATTTTAAAGCTTCCTAGGCTACAGATAAAGTGGAGTCTTGCCTGAGAAAGAACAATTAAGGACAAATCCTCAGTGAGACTCGCTCTAAACAACAACATGACATCTCCTTCTCTTCACTCATCCCTACGCAAAGAGTGCAAACATCAAGCAACCTGGCTGAAGAAATAGCCTTGTATGATGGTTGCTCAAACCTAGATAAAATAAACCGGGCTAACCCCATAGGCACAGAGACTGATCTTTTCAGTCTCCGGGTAGAAGACGCAGCATCCAGCCCAACTGCGCGTGCACAAGCCTCCCCTAGCCACTCTGCTGCCTCCCAACAGGTAGTAGTTTCAATATTAGGGGATCTCATACCCACCTCTCTGCCCCCTTACAGAGAAGTTAAGGATGTACATAGTGGTCTATCGCTCCGGACCACTACCCTTCCTTCTACCACGATGTGTCTAGGTGTCACTCTCCCAAAATTTTCTAATTTTTCCTAGGACACGTACACTCTTCACACCACCGCACTCTACAGGTCCACTTTACCTGTCAACAACGATCAGAGATACTTCTATGATGATCAGAAGTCCTGCTGCTCAACAGATAACTCAATCATTATATGTAGGCCACACACCAGTTATCTTTACTGATGTTGTGACAACGGTTACTACCCCTGTAACCGGACAGCTTGACCCTACCGACCTTCTTGTCATTCTGCAGCGCTTCTTGAATTCCACCATAAAGCCATGGGTGCACGAAGCAATAACGCTTGGGCACAGGCAATGTTCTAAAAGGCGCTAGGCGCTAGTCGGGCGCCAGCCCAGCGCCTAGCGCCTAGGTGGCTAGGCGGGCGCCTGGTCGGGGACTAGTCGGAAACATAGAAATTGCATTTTTATCTATATTTTTGCATAAATATAACAAGTAATGTTGTATTTTTGTGTGTATAAAATACATATATACATATACATTAACAAACATGAATGATATAATTATCACATTTAATCATATGTAGTATATGATAACTAATCACTCAACTTCATTATGTTATAAATATAAAAATGATAAAATTTAGGTATATATACAAACTATATAAAAAGTTAAAGTACGTATATCGCTTACAAAATTAAAATTAAAAAGTGAAATAATGTTCGGCGAATCTAGACGGCCTAGGCGGCTGATTAGGCACTCTAGACGGGCAACTAGGCGCCATAGGCGGCCAACTAATTCACCTAGACGGCAAACCAATTAGTCAGAGTGCCTAGACGAAAATCGGGGCGCCCAACCACCGCCTAGCGCCTAGGCGGGGACTAGTCAAGCGTCTAGAACGATTTTTAGAACAGAGGGCACAGGAATTCAGGACCACCCCGACGCATCTTAATGACATCATCCAAACCCTAACTCAACCCTCATCCTCCCACTCCCAACAGCAACTCACCCCAATCCTTACCCTATCCCATTTACCATGCCATTCGATGACCTAGCATCCATTATGCTAGCGAGAACTCTGGAAACCAAAGAAGCCCCACTCACTGACAAACAAAGAGCTCTTCTTGTGGTACTTGAAACCGAAAGCACATGCAATGACAGTCTTCGCGGTCACAAACGTTCACATGAGGACCCCTATTATTCGGCTCCTCATGAGGGGGAGAATAAGAGGTAACGGATACTCGAGCATGATGCTTCATCTAGCCAACAACCCCAATCTGAATCTTCAAACAACCAAGATAAAATGCAAGAATTCTCTCAAAGGATGCAACATTTGAGGGGGAGTTTTCTATTTTCTCCTCCTGGTGTTGAACAATGACAAAGCATACCGAGTGCTCTAGTTGAGGGGGAGCACAGAGAGAAAATGAACAGATCTATGAGAGATAAGTCTCAATGGCTTAGTAAACCCAACTAAGCCTACCCAAGGGACAAATCCGAGAGTGAGTGAGTAACTGACTGAACACTATGAGAGTGAGGAAGCAGAAGGCTCAAGTGAGCGAGAGAACAATAATCAATGACATGTCTGCTACCTCAACTGCGCTTTCAATTGAGAGAATTACTCCCAGTCACTCAAATACTCCGGACAATCCCCATAGGTTCAGGACTGAATTTATTCAGATCCCAGGTAGAAGTCGCCGCATTTTGTCCAAATGGCGCGTGCACAACCCTACCCTAGACCACTCACTCACTTGTCTCCCAACAGACATGTGTTTAATCATATTTCACGGGGAACCTCATCTATTATTACCGTCTTCTTCCGAGGCAAATGATACTGACTACAGTGGGCTCAGCCCCATGCCACTGAACTTTCATTGATCACGTCGTGTCTAGTTATCTCACTTCCAAATGTTTTGAATTTTCTAGGACACAGACACACTTTTGAGTCAGTTGCAGGTCCAAGTGACCATGCAAGAACTTCCATAGGGCTCATCTACTTTAGATGTAGACCAATGATTGGAAGGAAGTCCTGTTGTTGCAACATAGAAATCACCAACATGTTCAGGCCATCGCTCTAGAGTTTATCTCTGTAGTGATGATAACGGGTGTCTACGCGACATCGGGGGGCTATCACTTTCTTTGCTGATCGTAATGATTATGCCATAACAACTAGAGCGACATCTATTTCAGATGCTTCAGAATGACTGGTTGGAAGTCCTGTTAGAACTTTAATGCTTCTATCATTTTATACAGGCCACACATCAGTGTTTACATTGATGTTGTGTTAACGGAACACCTCAGTGTTTCCGATTTTTATCTTTTTACCTATCTGTTTTTTTTGTTACCCAGAATAAAAGAATAAAGACATGACGCCCCAATTCATCGGATAGTCATGAGGGGGAGAGTAGTCCACATGTTGTTCATTATCAACAAATCATTCTTGGATACTTCTCTCCTCCAACACAAAAAAAAAATCAAGACTGCCAAGTCAGCTTCACATCAAATGGTCAGCTACGCTCACAAGTCAACCATCTTTTTCCGCTGTGCCACCGACGAGATCTCCTCAAAAACAATCTTTTTCCGCTGCGCCACCTACACATTGAAGGAGACAGAGGTCGGGTAATCAAATTCTGAAAATGAATCCCATGCGCGTCTGGAAATCATAAGAACATTCATTCAAAAGGCGCCATCGGAATTCATTCAAGCTGATCAAGAGCAACTTCTAGAACGCAAGGACTACAAGCAAGACTTTGAAAATTACTCAAACCGCGGCATCAAAGAACGAATTGCCAAGAAGACATCAAAGGGGAGATTGCAATGATTTCTCCAAAAAGCCTTCTCAAGAAGCCAAGTTCAAAGACAAAGGAAGCTGAGCTGCACTGAAGTTCAAGACAAAAGATGAGCAACTGGACAAATCTTATCTACACTCTCCTCTACATTGCTGAATAAACACAAAGACAAAGATATCCGCGCTGCAATGCTGATTGAACATGATTGAACACCAAGGGGGAGATTGTTAGGAATATTTATGGTGTCCAATCCTGATAAATATCTTTGTATTTGTGTAGCTATTTTGTCTAGATATTTTCAGCCCATTGGGATCTTTGTTAGCTATTATTAGACTAACCTTATTGGGAAATATTGTAAAGTGTGTCATTGGGCTAACTAAATAAAGAAGCCCAATCATGCTTAGGTCACATCAACACATTCCCTAGGCCTATAAATAGTGCCTTAGATGGAATGTGCATAGAGGCTTTTACAGATTATTCAGCGCATATATCATTCTAGTGAGAGAGGGAGAGAGCCGATACTTTGTATTCTCGATACCCTGTTCTGTAATTCTAAACCATTCTCGGTATTGAATCAAAGTTGATCTTCTCTACTCTATTCTATATTTCATATGATTGTTGGATGAAATAGGGACAAACATAGTCTGGCTAGATCTATGACCCTTAGGCGTCAATTGTCTAATATCAAAAAGAAGGAAAATCAGTCCATGGAAAATTATTTAAGGGAAATACATGTCTTAGTTGGTGAACTGGCTGCCATCAACTCCCTTGTGTGCAATAAAGAAGTCCTTCAAACCACTCTAATGGGACTTGGACCAGAATATGAATCAACTTTGGGAACTATTTCCCTATTTCCTGACAATTTTCCGCCACACATTCTTCACCGAAGTCTTTTGGAGGCTGAGCAACGGGTTCCTTATCTTCTTCAACAAAACACTCCACCTGTTTATCACGCCTTTGGAGTACAAGAAAGAGACATTGCACCACGTGGAGGCCGAGGTGGCCGCGGCAGGGGTGGCCGCGGTAGAGCTGGCCGCGGTCGAGGACGAGGTTACCACCAGTACGGTCAGCAGCCGGGTCCACCACACGGACAGCAGCCCGGCGTGCCACAAGGACACCAGCAGGGGCTCGACCAACCATACGGGGTCTAGCAACAATTGATATTTCCAACTGCAGGTGCTATGAGTAATTCTGTTTTGTCCACTTTAAATAGTAATGTTATATCATTTTGTGGTACTATTGTTAAATCTGCAGGCTATTCATCTGCTAAGGGAATTCTTGGGGCAATTCCCCCACCTGTTGTCTGTCAAATCTGTTTTTCTGCAGGTCATTCTGCAATCAGTTGTTCTTCCCGTTTTTCTCCGCCCACTGCACCTGTTCTTCTCACCGGTCAGGCTAATGAAGCTCTGTGGTATCCAAACAATGGTCCCTCTGCTCATATGACCTCCTCTGAAGGTATTTTGATAAATAAATCTCCTTATTCTGGTCCAACTATAATTAGTGTTGCTAATGGCGATCAACTCCCTATCAAACATGTTGGTGATATTTCTTTAAATTCATCTGGCCGCCCACTGCTTCTGAAATCTGTTTATCATGTCCCGAATATTAAATTCAAATTTTCAATTAAAAAATTATGTGCTGATAACAACTGTGTTGCTATTTTTGACAAAAATTCCTTTTTTGTTAAGGACAAAATTTTGGGGGCAGTTCTTCTTCAGGCAACAACTAATGGAAATCTCTATCCTCTCAGCCTGAATTCACCATCAATCCTAGCTTTATCTTCCGTTCTCACCACTGGCCATGTGTGGCATCGTAGATTAAGACACTGTGGTGAAAATATTTTACGTATTTTAAGTAGTCAAAAATGCATATGTAATAGCTCTAGCTTTTATCATGACTGTATTTCTTGCCAGTTAGGCAAGTCCCAAGGATTACCTTGTTCCGATGCTATTCACACTTCTTCTTCTCCTTTGCAATTAATTCATTCGGATGTGTGGCAGTCTCCTGTTATGTCTAATTTGGGGTTTAAATACTATGTCTGCTTTATTGATGATTTTACTCGTTTTACTTGGATTTACCTCTTACGTACAAAAAATGAGGTTTTTGACTCTTTTAAAATTTTTAAATCTTTAGTTGAAAATCTTTTCAACTATCGAATTAAAATCTTTCAAAGTGATGGAGGGGGTGAATTTGTTAATTCTAAATGCAACAATTTTTTAATTCTCATGGAATTTATTTTCAAAAATCATGTCCCCATACTCCTCAACAAAATGGACTAGCTGAGCATAAACATCGTCATCTACTTGAACTTACCAGGACTATGCTTATTGAGGCATCTCTCCCTAGTCAATTTTGGGTTGATGCGTTATTTACGGCTGTATATAATATTAATAGATTACCCACTCCCCGTATTTAGACACGCATTTGATGCGTGTTGAGATCGGCTTTTGATGGTTTTTCTAGCTTTAAGGTGTTGTAAGTCTCAATTTTAGCTCAAGTTATGTTTACCGGGCGTTGGCTCGAGTTTTGTGTCATTTGGAGTCAAAATCAGGAATTTAGAGTTCGGCACAGGCGCTTGAGGAGCAATCGGGATGATTCGAGATGCATTCAAGAGTGGATTGAGAGATTTGGAGGTCACCGGAACGTTTACGGTGAAGATTTGATGGCAAAAGAGCTCTAGGATTGGTTATGGGGTCAAAAGAAGATGAATGAAGCTTGAAAACGACGATCAGGATGACCTTCTGTCAATCGTTCAAACATATCGCTTTGTATAAACAACCAATGGACACGATTCAAGTTCCATATGAAAGATAACTTCAAGGTCTACAAATGATATGAAGACACCTTTGCGAGAATCTGAGAGGAAGAAGGTGAAAACAGACGATGAAGTCAGATGATCTCTGTTGCGATTTCAGAATGATACCTTCCACCGTTTTGATCATATCTCTTGATTGGATGATTCAAATCACATTCGGCAAATTGGAGGTGGATAGACGACTTCATTATCTACAACTTTCATGAAGAAAGCATAGCCAAATTCGGAAGTTAAGTAGGCACGATCGTGCCCTCAAAGTCAGGCACGATCGTGCGTGAAGAGAAAAGCACCGCGGAACTACTGCCAGCCAGGCACGGTCGTGCCTGGAGGGAAGCACGATCGTGCCTGCCCAAAATGCGCGTTTTTGCTCTGAGGCACGATCAAAGGCACGATCGTGCCTGCCTCCGGAAATCCCAATTCAGCTCAAATTTCACCCGATTTTTCTATTTAAACAGCATGTAAACCCCCGTTTTCAAGGGGGGAGCTTAGAGAGAGTGCCTAGCACGAATTTTAGAGGGCTTTTCAGCCTTGTTCATCAATCTTTTGGGATTCTTTGTAAGTTCCACCTTTTTAATTAATGACAATTAATTCTTTTTTTTTTTCAATTCTATTGATTCTTCAATTATGAATTGTGAGTAGTTTTAAATAGGGATTTGGGGTTGATGAAGGGGTTTATGTATGGCTAGATTCTTGTCGGTTTAATTCCATGAATGCCGTTTAATTTGTGTTTGAATAATTTAACTGATATCTCTTGTAACCTGGAACGGCCGCTGGAATTACAATTGTTTGTAGAATAAATTAAGAGAGATCTAATTTATTCTAGGACACATTCACACACACTTAATCGTTCGCTAAGAGATTAGTAGTGATTAAGGGGTCGTAAGCTCGCTCGTCTTGGCAATAATTTAGGATCCTGTCGCATGAGAGATCAGCCTGGTCCCCTAAATTATTGTACTCTACGCCGCGAGAGCGGTAAGAATTTAGTAATGATTAGCTAGGCTCAATTGAATTAATTTCATGTAATTAGGCCTGATCTGCCAGAAATCTGGTTACCCCGGAATCAATCCCTGTTCCCTTCGTCATTAATTAGAGAGAACCCATTTATTTTAATCGTTTTATTCGCATTTTTATTTTCCAGCAACCAATCTCGCACGACGCATTTTTATTTATTTCTTTTTAATCGCTGAATTTAGTTAATCTTTGATTCCCTTTTGTCCGTCCCTGTGGAGACGATACTCGTACTTACATCACTATATTACAATCTTTTTAAGTGCGAGAAAACACACATCAGTTTTTGGCGTCATTGCCGGGGACGGTGTCGGTTTAAAGGGTTAATTAATTTCAGCGAGATTTTTTTTTAGTTAGTTTTTTTTTAGTTTTTCCGTAGGATTTTTCTGTGCTAACCTTTCAGGTAATTTCCAAGAGGATGAGATGAACTCATTCAACTCGATTTACGGAGGAACACCTGACCCTCAAACCTCCACGGAACATTCACCATTTGCACCATGTCCTCCTTACACTTCTCCTCAACTTTACACACCTCATCAATATTACTCTCCTACACCACAAAATATTCAGCCTTCTTATCCGTACACTCCAACCACGCAACCCTTTCATTCTGATTCTTACTACCCTTCATCACAATACCCTTGGGTAAGCGTAAGACCAGACTCCATTCTTGAATTTATTCTTCTAACTAAAACGCCTGAGGAAATATCTGAATGTTTTAAGGATAGCATTTGTTCCTTCTGTGGAGAAGATCACCATTTATGTCTTTGCCCCATCAAACCTCTATATGACCATCCTTTCTGTGAAACTGCACACCCCACTTCTTCCTACCCACAATTTACGAACACAAATGTTTCAGTCACTCCTACGTCTTTGCCGAGCTATGAGCCACAGTATGAAGTGGAAGAGATAATTTCAAAGAAGCTGTCTGACCTGGAAGAAACACTCAAGCAATTCATGTAAGCAACTGAGGCGAATCATCAATCAACGCAGTTAAGTCTTCAGAACATGGAAAATCACTTGGATCAGCTGTTTAAGGCCCTATCTGAGGAGTCCTAGAGATCCCATCCTAGCAACACAGAAGCCCAATCTAAGGAGACCAATAGGGATGATCATGGGATTGAATCATACTATGATGGTGGGAATATGATGGATGATACACTTCCTGATGCCTTTGAAGACCCTTCTATGTTTGAAGATGAAGAAGATAGTAGTGTCAAGTTGTTTTTCCAAGAATACAGGAAAAAATTTGAAACGGTACAAGCTGTAACTGATGAAGTCACAAATCATTGTGATTTTCATACAGAAACTCCCCAGCCGTTTGATTTACCATTAGTCTCAACACCTGATGAGGGCATGGAACAGATCAGTCATGATGATGGTGCTACTGAGGTAGGTTTGGGTATTGAAGATGAGTTGGGAATAGATGATTACAAGCTCCAAGAGAGTGGGGGTGAGATAGATGATGTTCATAATGAAGAAGTCCCGCTCCACAAGAAAGAATTCCCCTGTTGTACACATGCACCGGTCCACTCTTACGTGGTTTCAGATATGGACTTATTTGATTCACTCCTTGATGACGATATTCCTTTTTGTGTGGAGAATGACAACATCATCCGAGAAGTTATTGATAAGAACGATGTTAACGAGAGTTGGGATGCCTTCATGGGGAGTGATACGGAGTCCGGAGGAGAGGTTGTGAATGTTCATGATATTTGTGAGGAAGAAGAAGACTTTTCTATGGTACAGTTTGATTACGGTGTTGCTCCTACTCCTTGTTTGGAGACATGTTTTGAGATTGCGGTGATGCCTAGAGTAATCAAAGTTTTCACTCATGGTCCCTATCCACCTGAAAAGGATGAGAGTTTCATACTTCACTTCTATCAACTTGCTAGAGATAGAAGTAGGAGAGTAATTAGGAGAACTGCTGATAGTATGCCTGATTATGTTTTCCATATGTGTGATACTTCTATGTTTGCTTTCTCTGTGTTTGGTATGAGTAAACTAGACTTGATGAATAAGATGCTCAAAAAATTTCGTCAAAAAGTTCCACCGGGAACCGCCCCAAATGGCGACGGCCGGACAGAGCCTCCTATATAAGGACTTATTTGACCCTTTTTATGCAACTTCGAGTACCAATCTGACTCTTACCTCGTATGTTTGCTTTCTATGTGTTTGAGACCCTTGAGCTTAACGAATCTAGAACCTATAGAGAGGCCCTTAAGTCTAATGAGTCCGTTAAATGGCTTCACGCCATGGAAAGTGACGTGCACTTTGTCGTGAGTGCACTCAAAATAAATTCAACACTAGCACTTATACGTAGTATAGGTGAAGTAGAGTTCGTATCCACAGGGAAAGGAATAACTTTCTTTTTATATAAATAGTAAGTAAAGGGGGGTTTTGATTGTTGAGTGATTTAATTAAATTAAACACGAAGATGAACGAGTTATATGAGATTTAATTCAAAGATAAAAGTGACTTGGCATTGCTACTTTCCACTTGTTGATATATTTTAGTCGATCATTGTTATATCTATAACTTATCTCCTCTCTGATAACCGCTTTCGCGGCGTTGTAGTAAAACGGAGTCTAACCTTTCGGTTTTTCCCCGAGTATCGTGTCTCTCGAGGAATGGCGGAGGAGCTTCTTGATTTTAAGTCCAGTCACAGGTTATCGCAAATTATTGGAAGCTTTCCAAATTAAAACTTTTGATTGATTTTCTAAACTACTTTTTGGAAAAGAAAGTAAATTAAATTGTGCAAATACTAATGATGGCTCAAAAATAAACTAAAGGAAAAAAAATATAATATTAAACTTAAATGGATTGATGCAAATAAGGGCAATGAATCGAGTAATTAGAAATGGATATATTCTTGGACCTAGTAATTAGGGAAATTAAAACTAAAATTGGACTAATAATTTCTTTCCTCATAGACAAGAATAGAAACTATTTTCATTAATTTATCCTATTTCTAGGTGTCATTAATGTGTTCAAAATGGTTGGCTTGAATTAAATTCTAACCTCATAGACAAGGTAGAAATAATTCTCCAATATTTTAATTAATAAAAATAGCCAAATTCATTAACTAGTTAAACTCATTATTTAAGCAATTGAATTTATCTCTCATAGACAAGATGTAAATCCATTTCATTAAATTATCCTATTTCTAGGCCTTATTAATGTGCTCGAATATGGTTGGCTTAAATTATTTTCTAATCTCATTGACAAGTTAGAGATAATTTTCCAAGAATTTAATTAATGAATATGGCTAACAATTATTAATTACTATTTCATCATTTCAAACAACTAGTCCAAATTATTAATTTTAATCCCTAATTTTTTGGTCAACAAGTCAATCCATATTCCTTTAGTCAATTCATGCCCAAAAGAAATTTAGCTAATAAAGATCATTTTAACAATTAACAATATAATGAATATATTCAACATTAACAAGGAATTAAACATGGATGATAGCAAAAATTATATTATGGAACAATAAACTTGTAGAAACTAAAATATAACTTTCTAGAATTTTTCACGAATTTTTGAACCTAAAATCCAATTTTAACAACTAATTGATAATTTTCTCAATATTAACTAGAAAATACAAAAAAAACAACTACAATTATTCTAAATTCGTTCTAAATTTTATATTGACTACTAGGAGTGATATTACTGTGAATTAAACTGGAATTAGGACAAAAACTAATTTTTTGCCTTTTTTGAGTATTTAATTTAATTTATGCAATAATAACAACTAAATGCCGGAATTTATTAAAATGTACTTCTACTTCGTAAAAATTAACTTTGTTATGATAAATAACTACCTTGAGGCTAGTAAACAACTATATAATTAATTGGAATGGATTTAATGTCAACAACTATTTTATTCAAATTTAAGAAGAAAATGCGAAATAGTGGAATAATTTTCTGGAAATTTTCGAAGCATAGATAGAAAAAACTAAGTACAGATTCAGATTCTACTCATTGAAAAGATGAAAATACATATAAAGAACTCACAATTTGGAGCTAAAATGAGAAAGATATGAAAGATTGAAGTTGAAGGTGCAACAATGGTGGAAATCCGAGCTTTGAGGAAGAAGAAGACGCCCTTTTTGATCTGATTTGGGCTTGAAATTGGTGTATTTGAGTTGAGGAAAAAGCCTGGATTTTATAGCCGAAAAATTCCCGTAGGCGCCCGGGCAGGCGGCCGCCTTCCGGCAGCCTCTGGCCGCCTGCCGTCCTGTCGCCGGCAGACCGTCGGTGGCGGTCCCGTCAGCCGTAGGCGGCCACAGAGGGCGGCCGCCTTCTGTCAAAAATGGCCGCCTGCCATCTTTTCGTTGGCAGATCGGATCCCGACGGATCCCGGCGGACCCCGGCCGCCGCAGGCGGTCCAGCAGGCGGCCGCCTGTCGTCCTGTGTGGCCGCCTGCCGTCTTGTCTGGCCGATCGGTGGTTGGTTTCGTCCCCTTGTGCCGCAGGCGGCCACCGTAGGCGGCCGCCTTCTGTCCAGTGTCGGCAGCCTTCGGTCTTTTCCTGGTCCCGAGTCAAAGCGAGGTTGACTTCTGAATTTTCCCGTAGGCGGCCGCGAAGGCCTCCATTTTGGGCGCCTATTTGGGCGCCTTCGGCCACTTTTGTCTGGCAGATGCGGCTTTTCTTGCTCTTCAACTTTGTCTTCTGAATCACCTTGATAAAATGCTTGCTTCTTCCGGTATAAATGCATTTGTCACTCAAATTGACTCATTTTGTGCTCAATTGACCCGAAATCCCGCTAAACATATTATGGATGTGATTTTTACCTGATTTCATGAAACTTGAACCAAAATATATAAAATGTGTCTTTTCTTTCTATTTTCATTCAAAAATCGCTTAAATTTGATAAGAAAAATAAGTACAAAAATGGACTTATCACTCTCGAATACTCAATCGAGGAGTATATCCAATTCATCGAGGATAGTTATCAACAACAACCGTTCATTAATAACCCTTACTATTAGTCAAGTATAGAACAACGCCATATACCGACTTGATAGTAGCATTTAATCTTTTAACTCCTTGATGAAATCAATTGAGATTGATAACCTCAACACAACGGTTTCGGTTTAACCAACAAAATTAATCCCTCTTAAGTTTATTAACCACGACCGTGCATTAATAAACCGAAGTTACTTACTTGTGAAACTATCAACGATTAACCATCGGTTCGTTGATCGTTTCTAGTAATAATTAATATGTGAAACAAAACTAATTGATCCTTTAAGTAATGTTCAAAATATTATTATGAAATATGAATAGGAATTAATTAATACTCAAGGAAGAATATTAAAGGGAATGAATCCTAGTAACACTCCCCGATATTAACATAGAGGAAGGAATAGCTATTACTAAAACCAATGTCAAGATGTTAAGTAATTGTCATCTTAGTAACACTCCCCAACATTGATATAGAAATAGTATTTAAAGGAAGAATTAATATTCAAGGAAAAGAAGTTAAGAAAATAACTCACAACTTTAATAATCAACAAGTTTCAAGAGCAATACCAAGAAATGGAAGTTTAGCTCCTCATTTGGAGACTAAACATGCTATAAAAATATAAAAGAAATATTATTCTAAACTAAGCTTAAGAGTATGGAAGAAGGGATTGGTTTTCTAAAAGTGAAGGAAAAGAGGTGTATTTATAGGCTTTTTTGGAGGTGCAGGTCGGGTACTCGATCGAGTATATGTATATACTCGATCGAGTATGTGTAGAATGGTGAATTTTAAGCCATACTCGACCGAAGTCGGGTTGAAATTTATATGTATACCCGATCGAGTATGTCGGTGTACTCGATCGGGTATGACAATAGAACGTGGCCAAATCTTTCCTTGCATGTTCCTTTGTTTTCGGATCCGATCCGATTTGAAATTTCAACAAGATACTCGATCGAGTATATACAGATACTCGATCGAGTATAGACCAAAAATCAGGATCTTCCCTTTTGTCTTGTGATTTTGCACCTTCCTTCCACTTTTGGGGTTCACCAACCGTCCTTTGAGTGATAGTAGACCTGTTTGAGCTCAGAATAATCCTAATCTAAACAAATTACATCTATCTAAGAAAATTAACTAATTACACCAAAAGTGTGTAATTTTCCAAACAACAACAAATAAAACTAGTTAAAATAGAAATAATACATGATAAAAATACAACTCTATCAGAAAGTGAGATGGAGTCAGTTAGAGCGAATAAGACTTGGACGTTAGTTCCTAGACCGCCCAATAGTTCCGGTGTTGCTTGTAAGTGGCTATTTAAGGTTATGGAAGAGCCTAACGACATTAGATATAAGGCTAGGCTTGTAGCTAAGGGATTTACTCAAAAGGAATGTGTTGATTATTTAGAAATCTTTGCTCATGTAGTTAAATTTACTACGATTAGAATGATGTTTGCTCTTGTTGCTCATAATGATTGGGAAATGAAGCAAATGGACGTTACCACTGCGTTCTTGCATGGTGATTTAGACAAGAAAATCTATATGTCCCAGCCTGAGGGCTTTGTGGATCCCATGAAGAGAGATCATGTGTGTTTGCTTAGGAAGGCCTTATACGGCCTGAAGCAGTCCCCTAGGCAGTGGAATATCAAATTTGACCAGTGCATGTCATCTTTGAAACTTCACAAGTCCGAATGCGACCATTGCCTATACTTTAAAAATACTTCTTTTGTGCCTGTATTTTTATTGCTATATGTGGATGATATATATGCTAATTGTTAGTCCTTCAGGTGACGCCATTAAATATGTGCAAAAGCGTCTCAGTGTGAACTCTGCTATGAAAGACCTAGGTGATGCCAAAAGGATCCTAGGCATTAACATTGTTAGGGATAGGAGTAAGCGTGTGTTAGTTCTCAATCAGATTTTCATACATTGAAAAGATTTTGAGTAAATGTAACATGCATTCTGCTTCTCCCATTTCTATCCCGATGGCGTCTCACTTTGTGTTAAGTAAGGATCAGTCTCCCAAGATTGCTCCTGAAATTGCTAAAATGAAATTTGTGCCTTATTCTATCCCTATGAAATTTGTTAGTTGTTATTCTACCCCGGTTTAGATCATTGGATTGCTCTTAAGTGGTTGCTTAGGTACTTGAAATCTACTGTTAATCATGGGTTGGTTTTCACTAGGTGTTTTGAGGGTGTTAAGTTGAGTCGGTATGTGGATTCGAATTTTGCTAACGATAGAGAATAGGAAATCAACTACCTCTTATGTGTTTACTCTTTGCGGGTCGTGCATAAGTCTCAACTTCAACCCATAGTTACCCTATCCACCACTGAGTCTGAGTATGTGGCCGCTACCGAAGCGTTTAAGGAAGCCATTTGGCTTAAGCGTCTCCTAACAGAGATTGCATTAGTAGTCTTAAACAGGATATTTGTCTGTTTTCTGATAGTCAATCTGCTATTCAACTGTGCAAAAACCCTGTTCATGATAGAACTAAGCATATTGATGTTAGATTTCATTTTATACGTGATATTTTTAGTGCAGGTCATATCAAGTTGATTAAAATTCCATCTGAGCTTAATCCTGCTGACATGGGGACTAAATGTCTCTTTATCGAAAAGTTGTTGTCGTGCAAACACACGTTAAACATTGATTGCGGATAAGTTGCCTGGTGATCTTACCCCTTTTGCCTGAATGTGTCTATGTGATCATTCGGGCAATCCAGCGATGATGAGTCTCAAGTTGTTTTAGAGCGTTGTGCTCTACAGCACAAAGGCCCAATAAGGTGGAGAATGTGTTGGTATTGGCCCTTTTCTTTTTTTCCTTAAGCCCAAATCCTTATAAATATACCCGGCCCATTTTCTTGGTATCCATCTGCACCGCTTCCTCCCTATCGGCTCTCTCTCCTTACCGCGATTTTTTTCCTTCCTGGTGCTTGACGATACACTGTGTATTTTCTTCACATGGTAATGTTACCATCTTTGCGAATCTGCCTCGCCTATTTATTCCCGTTCCCTTCTCCGCGATTGGGTTGGCCGAACCCTATCCCTCTTTCTCCTCTGTGGAACATTCAAACGATTTGGCCGGAAATTAGCTTGAAGGCTGACGCCCAATTCTCCCCTTGAGATCTTTAGTGGTATATTCATCTTTTGTGGTGTAAGATTGGAGATCTGAGCTGGAAGAGAAACCTCCTAACAAAAGCAATCTGTCAAAAAAAAAGCTACGTATTTTTTTTTTTGAGAACGAAAAAAACTACGTAGTAGTAGCCTAGCTGGCTAGCTCTAAGTTAAAAAATTGTACTCCGTATATTCAAAGTTTAAAACCCGAATAATGGTAATTTTATCTTTCCCTTTCATGGTTTATGATTTATTGGTTAATCATTAAGTGGTTAATCGAAATATTGGTTAACTGACACCCGATTAACCAATGTTATGGTACGTGTAACGGTATATAAAATTGCATAACCAATATCACGATTAACCGAAAATTGGTTAACCAATCGTGCCCTCCCCTAGGTTGAGCAAGCTTTATATGGTTGGCTGAGGCCTTGCTAGTCTCTTTATACACAGCCTCGGATTGTAATTATTTGATTCAATTTCCTTAATAAAGCTCATCTTTTCCCTCAAAAAAAAAATATCCCATGTTCAATGGGGCAAGTGGGAAATGCGTTAATGAAGGGGTTTAATGCACCAAACCCTCTCGTGATATAGAAATTCAACGCATTCGTCCTTTGTTATTTGAAAAATGCGTCAAACTCCCTTGTGTTTTAATTAATCATGCACAAAATTCCTTTTATGAATAAATTTAATGATTTGAAAATCATTTTTCCTAATATTCTGATTGAATATGTAAGTAAATATGTCAAAATTTCTAAATCATACAATAATGTTAATTATTAATTTTCTTTTATTTGACAATTAAATTTATTCATAGAAGGGATTTTACGCCTGATTAATTAAATCACACATTTTTTAAATCACAGGGGACTAATGCGGCGAATTTCTATATCACAGGGTAGTTTTATGCATTAAACAGGTTAATCAAGAGCACTTCATTGAAGGCCAAACTGCTCTTAGGAAACTGTGTTGATATGATGTGAACAAGTGGAGGGATCAAATGAAACAACTAATGGAAAAAATAATACCCCTTTGATTGGATAAACATGAAACCTAAATTTAATTTGGACAAAATAAAATAGGGACTAAATTGAACTGAAACAACAAAAATTCCCTACATATACTAGTAATTATTAAAAATCAACTCTATACCTTCCGAGCTTCCTTCGGTTTATAACTCATCCGCCTCACTCCAAGACTCGCTCTCATGCACCATCATCACTTTCACCTCCACCTTCCATCATATCGTCACTTACATGTTTTTTATGTACTTGGACTGAAATAATATGGTCTAGTCTGATCTTAATTGTCTGATTTGGTCTGATCTAGATGTGTCTGAACTGATGTGATTTGGTCTGGTAAATGTCTGGTCTCTGTGTATTTTATAACTGTTCAAGTCAGATCTAGTTTGTTCTGTTCTGATCTTGTTTGATCTCATCTGCGAATCAAAACAGGACAAAACAAAAACATCCCTAATCATTGCAACCCTGGCTTGTCCGCTGCAGTATAGCTTCAGTGACAAAAACATCTAGATCAAGGTTACTAAACGAGCTAATAGTCACCTAGCTAGATCAAGGTTACACCGGCCACGCGCGTATAAATCAAAAGTATAAACTACGGAGTAATATTTAAAACATTGGACTGTTGAAACATAATACGGAGTAATAATAGTAATAATAATTATAATAATAATAGTAATAATAATAATAATAATAATAATAATAATAATAATAATAATACTAGTAATAATAAATCAAAGCCAATTAAACTCCAACAAGTAATACATCCTCTTAGACCTCAATACCGAACACACAACACATGAAATATAAGTTGGCCTATTTTAGCCGTCAAACATTTTGGGTGACATGTTAACTCATTAAACATACAAATAAATATTAGGGTCTCTCCACACTCTAGCTAGGACAATTATGTTTGGACATATTACATATAGGGAGTATTAAAGAGGAAAAAATGGTAAGCATGTTAACCCAAACATACGTACGTAATTGGGAGATCGATCCAAATCGAGACTTTTGCTCACCGCATTCCCTAACTGCGCGTGAAGGAATTAAGTTAATTCAGCTAAAGAAGCGACAGCGGAACCGCCATTAGTCGATTGTGTAAACATAAACACGGTGTATAGCATGGCAGTGACAAATTGGATGATCCAAAAAACTCCACCGATGGAGAATAATTTAGAGCTTGGACATTTTGCTAATAATGCCTCAATAGTTCCGATCAAAACTAAAACCTCTCCTATAAATAAAGCCAGCCTGCATGCGAATCCATACCATATAATTACATATATATATATAACAAAAAACAAAGATACAAATAAAAATGTAAATGGCTTCTAATGCAAAGTGATCCACTACAAGAAATGTTACATTTCTTGACACACTTTTGTTGACACATGTAAAGGTGTCATAATTACTAATATATATTGACACATATATGTGACAAGATAACTATTTAATTTTTGTTGATGTGTAAATAATATTATCCGAACATAAACAAAGTATTCCATTCCGTATTTATTAAGCTAGACTAGACCTTTGCTGACATTCTTTTTAAAATAGGTTGTTTTCATACAATGATAGCTTTTTTAAATGTACTATAAATATGTAGCCAACAGTCTTATATTATTTTTGTGGTGATATTTTCAGGTCGGTGAAAATATCACCACAAAAATAGGAATTAGAAAGTTTACCTTCCATATTTACATACTTATTTTTGAAAGTTTACCTTCCATATTTACATATGGTGATATTTTTGAAAGTTTACCTTCCATACTTATGGTGATATTTTTGAAAGTTTACCTTCCATATTTACATACTTATTTGAATTTGAAAGTTTTAATATGGAAATAGTTTATAATATCCTACATTGATATTACAAACAGGTACAACAATAGGAATTATTATAATTAGTGTATTATCCAGGAAGATTATTCAATGTGGATTTTCTTGAAACTTTACTGTCACCTTAAAGCTTCCTTGACACACAAAAATTGTGTAAGGTTTGGATCAATTATGTGTCACTAAAGGCGTAAAGAGATTTACCAACACTTGTATACGAGTGTTAGCATTGACTTTTCCTAACACCTTTCCTCTTGACACTTTTCAAGTGTATGTGTTGGCAATTCCCTTGGGGTGTCTATCTTGACAGTCGGTTGACACTTTATCTATTTTTTCTGACACTTTTTGTGTGTCAAGAAATGTTACTTTGCTTGTAGTGTGACTATATGAATTTTGAATAACTTTTAGGGAATATGATTTATATGTTCAAATTTTACACTTTAGTGACATTAAATTATAGGGAAATTTCCTGTGATATGACTAAAACTATATGAATTTTTCAATCTAAAGTCTAACTAGTTTTTGGACTTTTATATGACCGAAAATCCAAAAAAACAACATTGTCGTTTATATTTAAATGTTGAATGACGAAAATACCTTCTTATTTATAATATGTAAATTTTGCACTAATTTCGTCCTATTAAGACTACTGCACTATATTGTCGTTACTGCACGACATTAGTGCACATCTAATAATAATCATTGCACTAACGCCAAATCTAATTCTCTTCTCATTCACTTTAGGAATTTATTTATAGCTTTTTTAGATTTAATAATTTTATTATCTTACGTCTAATTAAGTATATTGCATTACATGGTGGCATTCTGTTCTTACGTCTAATAATCATTGCACTAATGCCAAATCTATATTGCATTACGTCTAATAATTTTATTCTGTTACCGCACTACTGGTCATAATCACTGCACTTCTCTCCAATGTTGTAACACTATTTATTGCTTTTGAATCATTGCACAACAAACTTTCTCAATACATTCATTCAACGCCACGTATACCATTATCTATTACCATATTTATTGCTCATACTCAACACTTATTGTCATGTTCACGAACAATGTTCAATAAAGAGGCTCATCACAAGGTTGAGATAACCAAGATGGTAAGCGAACCTAATCTGGCTCAATTACTAAGAGCTTAAAGGCTGGAAGTTGGTAAAGTCCTCCTCAAACTGGGAGATATGACCTTGACCGGAAATTCAATTGAAAAATGCTAGGGGTACACCATTTGTGTACACCCTTGGCACCCCATTTAAATACTCCCCTATTTTTTTACCTCACTTCTTTTCCTTCCCAATTCAAAATTTTACCCTATTTTCTTTTCCCTTCCATCCATCCCAATTCCCGCTCCATAATCCCGCACCCCCTCCACTCGGACCGCCATCTTCGCGGGACAACCGAACCCACCCAGCGACGCCGGACAATCGAAGCCATCCAGCGACGCCAGACAACCGAACCCATCCAGCGGACCCACTCCACGATTCGGACCGCCATCTTCCCCTTCCTCGGCTCTGCTCTGTAGAAACGAAGGTTGCTGTAAAAATCATGGCCAATCGAAGTTCGTAGACGGACAACCGAACCCATCCAACTGAAGTCAGTTCGTTGAGGCGCTGGTCCAAGTTCGTAGACGCGCTGCTGTGCTCCAACTCTACGAGTCGCCAGTCCAACTTCAACGAAAAAAGAAGATAACTTTGAAGCCATGGTGCGAACAAGTTTAACCGATCTTGCTAAAAGGTAATATTTTCATCCTTGTGCAGTACTCACCTTACCATAATTGATTTAATTTAATTAAAGTAGACCTATTTTTCTTTGTGATTTAAGAGTTGTCTGAGATGTTGTTAGTGTGTTGTTAGATGTCTGTGACATGTTCTGAATTGTTTGTAAGGAATTCATACATGAGTGTGATGTTTTAAATAGATGTCTGTCATTCATATTCCTGTGTCTGTCTTTTTTTGTAGTTGTCTGTCCAATGCTTAGAATTGTCTGTCTCGTGTTTTCAGTTGTCTTTCATTTGTTTTGAGTTGTCTGTAACAACTTTACAATTGTTTGTCATGTTTTCATTTGTTTGTTGTTCATATATCCTTGTTTGTCTTGTGTTGTGAGCTGTCTGTGAGTTTCGGAAGATGTCGTGGGGCCATCTTCTTGATGTGCCAGAGCTACAGTTCTCAGCGCAAATTGTCCATAGCCTCTTGTTGAGACTAGTGTGTGTGACCAGCCTAACGATGAACTATGGTTTTGCGTCAATGAAAAGCTGTTAAAGTTTACCTACAATGACTTTGAACGCATTACTGGGCTCCGTTCTATGGGTCCAACTCCGGTCATCTCTGATGTGGATGAAGGCAATGGGATGTTACTAGATAAGTTCTTCGGTGGTGCGAGTGAGATCAGTTTTGAGACCTTGACAGCAAAGATGCAGTCACGGCCACACTCGTATCGATTTGTAAGATATGTTGTGTCAAAAGTTATGACATCGCCAAAGTCCTTGTAGGCATATCGACATCGATTGTCCGCCCAAAACACGTTCCGTAACCTTGACTCCTCATCCAAATCAATCATGAAGAAGAAACCGGGGCATTGTGCTTGCATCCTACAAAAGAAGTCTTGAATTGCCATTGCGTCACCATTTCCTAATCTTAGTTGTCGCATCTTATCTATGTAGTTCCTACAATCCTTTTCAATAAAGGGAAGTTCTTCATATCCACCGGCTTCCACAACGGCGGAGTTGAAACTCTTATAAACCGGTATTCCCGCAACATCATTAATGTCAAGGTTTCTCACCATGTGCGGTGTCAACTTTCTATTACACCGGAATAGCCTTGCCTTCGTAGGACTCATATCATGATTATGATCTAAACATAACTTTGAAATTACCCATCCTCCGGCATAATTTGGACGTGCTCTTATTCTTGCAAGGCAACCAACTTGCATTAAAGGTTGAGGCTTCAAAACATTTTGTGACCGGCTAGCCCTAATTCCAGCACGGCCACACTCTAAGACAATCGCAATGATGTTGCCGGATTTGTCTTTACTTGAACTTCGTTGTCTAACGGGAAACCCCACTCTTCTACCATAAGCCTTGTAGAAATCATAAACTGCGTCTTTACTAGGAAACTTCATACCAACTTCAGGGTCTTTATTACTACTGTTTTCTTCCTCTTCATCTGTTATTCCAAAAAAAATGCATGTTCATAAAAATTTACAACTCACAACATTTTGTCTGTCCAGACAGACAATAGTATGCAACTTTTTTTTCTATAACATTCTTGTGTACATTCACAAATACAACCATATGTCCAAAACTTATACACACTTTCACATAGCAACTACATTTTCTATCAAAACATACTACATAAAACTATTGTAACTATACTTGCATGTCCATACATAAGTTATTTTTACGAGACAAACAAAATAAATTGTCTGTCAGACAGACATTATACATATGGGTCAAACAACAAACCTACTATGTTTCAGTAGACAGACACTGCACTTATAACTACTCTGATAGACAGACAACCCCTTTTCATATCCCAAAAACACCAAAAAATCAAGAAAACAAAATCAAGAAAATCAAGAAAACAAACCCAAGACAACAACACATACTCAAGCCTTCCACCTCTGGACCTTGTTCATCTTCGTCCCTCGACCTCGCATCCAGTTCGCCGGAAACTGGCGTACGATCATCATCTTCACCTTCATCACCTACCTCTCCAAAAATCATGTTATCCAAGAGTAATCCATCAACCAACTCGGATGTATCATTCCCATTTAGCTCCATTGAAGAAGAGTTCCAACGGAGAAGATGAAGGATGTCTCACTCTTCTCTTCGGTTGTTTGCTCGAATCGGTGCTTCCGAGATTTTGGAGGCGTGACTTCTGCGCAGGGGAGGGAGGGAGGGTTGTGAGAGGGGAGAATTATTTGGGGGTAAATGATGGTAAAAATAGGGAGTATTTATATGGGGTGCCAAGGGTGTACACAAATTGTGTACCCCAAGCAAAATCCTATTCAATTACGTAAGGATACTGTGAGTCTGACAAAATAGACTAGGAAGTCAAAGGCAACAAAGTAAGTAGGGAGTCCGGGAGGACATCCCGAAACCCGAAACACAAAAATCCCAATTGAAGGTAGAATTAGAGGCAAACTCTCCAAATGATCAAAATAGTCAAAGGGAAGCCAACCTTCCTAAAGTAAGGCTAGAGAGCCTCAAGTTCAGGACATGAAAAATAGGCAGAGCAACAAGCAAAGTACGAAGTAGATCAAGGAAAAAGCACAAGATATGTGCAAAAAGTAGAAGTGTTTCTTTACACGCCGCCCTTGGGGTGGAAAACATCATCAGGCATGCAGGCCTAGAAATTGTGTTCAGAAGTGTTTGGAAAGTCACTTCCAAACATATAGCGCCAGGGGTAGAGCCCGCCTTAGCCGCCAGCCTCTACAGCCGGGTAGCCATCTTATCACCCTCTGCACAACATAAAATCTCAGTCAAAATCAGATTAAACCATACCAAAATAAAAGACTATGGACCAGGCAAAACCAATCTGGAGTAGACTCAAGCACCACAACGCCGTCCTCACCTACATAATGACCCATTAGGAATTGAGAGCTTTCAGTGATGAGCTTGGCGGCCACTTCCTTCCCCTCAGAAGGATTGGCATAACCCACCCCTAGATTAACTCTCTCCACCTGTTCTCAAATGGAAACCTACCATTTACCGGAGTGACCCAAACCCACTTATATCACCAACCCTTAAAGGAATCAGGATATGACTTGGCAACACACAAGCGGTGACCTGCCCGCTGAGAAATCGCGAAGAAACCCTAGGTATCAGAAGCGTTAGATCTCACAGAATGAAAGAAGTTGAGGAATATGTCCAAGTATGGCTTAATCTTCAGGCAAATGCATCGGGCTATGAAAAGGTGGATGGTAGGGGTGAGTTGAACCAGGATAACCCCTAATGGCGCAAAATGTCCAAAGAGCAGGGTGGAAGGCCATGGGGAAATGAAGGCCCATCTTCAAACTGTCCAGATGAAGCCTGAAATGGAGAGGGGAAGGGGGCTCTACGATTTTCTGCTCCGACAAAAGGCGAGAATAGACAACGGAAGGCCCAGAAAGGCGAACCGCCTCCAAGAACTCGGCGTCTGAGATCAGAACCGCCAAGACTCCCCAAGCAAAATCGGCGGACAAATAAAAATTGGGTCTCCACGACGCGAGAATCCACCGGGATATGGGGCCGGATGGAACCAAACCTCTCATCCTCGGAGAAGACAGAACAAAGAGAAATAGTTTGGGAAGACGACATGAAACTCACCTGAACGAAGAAGGAAGGATCGTGAAGCAGATGACAAGAAGTGGGCCTCTTAGGGTTTGCAACCGAAGAACGTCAAGGGACTGTGCAGGGTAAAACGATTCTAAAAGGTTTCCTTGAAGAAGAAACTCACCTTATATAAAGATGATGTGATGACTCCTCTTGAAAAACCGCTTGGAAACCGTCGTTCAAATACTCGAGTACAACAGTTGATAAGGCAGGGTTGGAGCTCGTGTAAGTTGCAGGCGCGTGCCGTTTTATGGCTGCATTTAATGCGAAGTGGCGGCAAATGTGATAAAGGACTTTAAATTTTAAAGTCTTGATACTCTCCTAAAATACAATCCAACTAATTTTAAAGAGTAGGGGACTTGTGATGGTATCATGGATCATACTATCATAGCATGTCCCAAGATCGAATTAAAATAAGCCCATCGACGGGATCAGCCCATTAATCGGGATTAGTTATTAATAATAGCCATCAGGCTTAACTAGGATCCTAACCCGTGAAAGGAACCCACAACCGGTCAGGCCAGGCTGGACAGCAGACCTCGAGCCTGGGTGGAGTTCTAGCGAGGTTGGACATATCCTATGGCTTATATGGCAGGATATCATTTGAGCATAGCTATCTGACAGCGGCAGGAAATAACGGAAGAAACGTGAACCTTATGGAACAATGATTGCACAATGTTCGAGGCGTTACATGACTCTCATTATAATTAATTGCATTAAATGTATCAGTTTATATTTATTTCCTCCTAGAATATTACAACCGAAGGTCTATAAATACTTCATATACACATCCTACAACGGATCCGAATTCCGGAATAATGATATTGTCTTACGATGCCTAAATTTCATCTGCTCTCGTGGATTAAGCTCTTATAGCTAGTTGGATTTAACTCCATAAAACAACTTCTCGGATTGTCATTACGTTACCCACATAGCTTCAAAAAGCAGGTTATTACCAATTACCAACATGTGTAAACGGATATTTAGTTTTGGTGTATTTTATAGAAAGTTATGTGAATAAAAAATAGTTTATTCTCTGTCTATAAATATAGTTGCGTCACACAACTTTCAGGGCCGGTCCTGATATAGGGGCAGGATGGGCGGCTGCCCAGGGCCCACCAAGAAGAAGGGCCCATAAATTATTTAGGAGTAATATATATATATTGAGTCTCGTTCACCTCTGACCCACAAATCTATTTGAGACGCTTCTGGATGAAATTGTTTGATGAAAGTTTGTGAGTGTTTTTCATTGGGTGTAGATTAGGTCAAAAAAATGTCAACTTAAAATTCAATCGGAAAATCTGTTAAATAAATTATTGAAAAACAGTGTGCTTTATGTATGTTTAAATATCGCAATGTTTTTTAATAATTTATTTAACTAACTTTTTAATTGAATTAGAAATTGACATTTTGTGTAAATAATCTAATCTTTATGAAGAACATGCCCACAAAATTTTATAAAAAAAATTTGACCAGATCATTTTGTCAAGTGCGCCTGACCAAATCATTTCCTTATACTCTAAATCTCTAATACTCCGTAAAAGATACCCCTCAATCCTCATATCTGTAGACTGAGCCACAACGGCAGAGCTACACACGAAACACAACTAGATGACTTTCTACCTTCCTCACAAAAGCCGAGAATTAAAAATTAAAATTAAATTTTCTTTTAACAATGCCTAAAGAATTGTTTTGTATGGCTTATGATACCAAGTATTTGTAGGGACAAAAACATTTACTTGTGTAATGAATTTTATTTTTGACTTGAAGCTTTTGTAATACATTCCTATAATATACGGAGTATATAATTAGGGGCCTATTTTTTGTCTTTTGTCCAGGGCCTATAAATTGTCAGGACCGGCCCTGACAACTTTGACAAACAAATATTTGCATGAACATTTTTATTTATCTCTCATGTCGCATGTGCATCGTGGCATTGTGACATTATGTATTATATAATACTTCGTATTTAATTTCTTCATTTATGCATTCGATGTTATATCCTATTTTGTGTTTCTTTTTATATTTTCTACATCAAATAGTCTAACTGTGATCTATCCAGCAAAAAGGGTTCGTTTAGAAAAGCAAAACAAAATTATTCAGAGGAGTATTCTAGTAATTCTACTTTGTTACTCCGTATTTGTCACTTGAAAATACAAAGGCAATAAATATAAATGAATTTCACTTTTACGGTAATTCTATACCATAGTTTATGAAATTTGAGGCACGAACCATCTAAAAAAAATTCTGTTTGTTGTTGGTGTGTCATTCCTCAACACTAGAATGTCAAGTACAAAATAGTTAGTAGCCACAATAAACCTCATATTCTGTGAATCACACACATATTACGGAGTACTTCTTTTCCTAAAAAATATTTATTTTCTAAAATTTATTTGAAAATTTACCTAAGCGTGACTAAAATATTCATAAATTCTAGCTTTTATGAAGTACTAATTGAATTCAAGAGAGGAAAAGTAGCACACAAACACATACAATACATGCAAAACGTCACTAATTTAGGAATAAAATATAATCTAATCATATTTTAGGAATCATGGCCTCTATTAGTAATGCTCTTAATAATTTTCTCAAAATATTTTGGGTCATTTTTATTAAAAAATAACTTTTCAATAGAAAATAATATTAAAACTAGTGTTA
The DNA here is from genome assembly GCA_945859915.1 of Cuscuta epithymum. Classification (NCBI taxonomy): domain Eukaryota; kingdom Viridiplantae; phylum Streptophyta; class Magnoliopsida; order Solanales; family Convolvulaceae; genus Cuscuta; species Cuscuta epithymum. Next base: position 166,010 of record CAMAPF010000138.1, read on the forward strand.
GTTTTTATTTGATTTGACATAAAGTAGGAGGTCTTACTAGAAAAGAAATTATCAAAACTATCCTGAGCCCGTTTGATAATATTGAAATTGACGGAATCGGCTGATTCTGTTTTAATTTATGAAGTTCTGATTGCAGTGGTTTGATCGGCTGATTCTGTTGCTTTATGGAAAAAATATATTTAAAATATTTTACATTAATAGAATAAAGAAAAAATATATGAAAAAATAGTTAAAATGATCCTCTACAGTAAAACTTTACTTCTTCTTAGACAATACAAACAAAAAAGTAACTTCGATTTTACTTTTTCTTATTATTAGACATTTAGAGAATTCAGTACGTGAAATCAAAAACTACGTGTTTGATGAAAAAGTTGATTTTTAAGTCTGATAAGGTGAAAAACTACCTATGACTCTCTTAGTGTTATTAAATGGGCTCTACAAGTGATAAGTTGTTGACACCATACCACGTTAGCCCAAATAAAAGGCCGCATATTGTGCAAATTACCCGGATAATACACATTTGCACAAAGCATTTCATTTACGTCCACCAAGATTAATACTTTTCACTTTTAACTTTCAACTTATCAGTTATAATTCCTTTATTTCAAAAGAAAGCTTAAATGCTAAGCACAATCAAGTCCGGAAAAAAGCAACCGTATATCTGCATCGATTTATCTCCCCAAAGCCTGTGTTCATCTGCTTCTAACAATCTCCTCAAACAGCCTCGACTTCACTTTAATCGGCGGCAGCACAGCTTTCCCAGTCCATCTCAATCGTCCTGAAGCGGTGAATCAATAACGAGCTGAGCGACCGTCGACATCAGTATGTCAATTCTCACCGCGAGTCGAACTGTCGCAGCAAACAAATTGAGACCTGCTGCCACGCACTCACGCCGGTCGGCGTTCACCGCTTTGCCGGGAATCTCGAAATTAATCAAATCTCCGTTGCAAGTCTTTATTTCACTTCGTAGATCCCAGTGCCCTACTGTCCCGTGCACTTGTGCCCCTCACTAGCTCCCTAGTCCCACCCTACGCGGCTGCTCCCTTCGACCTCTGCCCATGCCTGCTCGTTGAGTTGCTGGTCTTCTGATGTTCAGGTATGTATTTTACTTTTAAGTTTTTTATTTTATTTTATTCAGTTCAGCTTTATATCTTTATTTCTGGAATTTGAGGGGTTATGTGGTTGTGAATTCAGAAAGCTCTTTGGATTTACTTGTTGTAATTGAAGTTGTGATTTAAGTTGGAATTTAGGTTGGAATTTACTTGCTGTAATTTTCAGGTTGTTGTGAAATTGGAGTCGTGAATAGTGATTTAATAATGTGAACACTGTGACTTGTTTGCGTTCAGTTTTATTAGACCATTAATTCCATACAATTTAGGTTGGTGTATATGGTGAATTTTAAATTATGAATTCTGGAATATCCCTAGATTGCTCCCAAATTGTTGTTATGAATTAAGCGAGTAAAATCTACAATCTGATTTATAGATTGTTGCTGGTTTAGTTCACATATTTTTTGTGGTTATGACTTATGCTTATGTAGTTACTAGTTATTGAAACTTTTCAGTTGTTTTCTTACAATTTCACATCCGCTTTCTTAAGTACTTTAGGATCACATAATCTGTTGACAAGTCTGAAGGGGTATCCAACAGCACTACTGAGATTGAAGGGATGCAAGAGATTTTTCAAAGTGGTGTCATTTTGAATGATGATAAAGCTGTTGAAACTTTATTGAAGAGGTTGGAGACAAATCGAAAATGCCTTTATGTAACAATGGGCAATGGCAATCCTAGTTCTAAGGAATCCAAAGCTAAGAATTACATAGAGCACAAGAGTGACAAGCCACAGAAAGCTTCCGGAAAGCTAAAAAAACGGTAAGCCTTCAAACTTTGCACATACTGTGGTTTCTGGGCCAAATAAAGGCAAATACGAAAAACTCAATGGAACTATGACCTCCAAATCACTGGATAAACAACCTATTGCTCTTGTTGAAAAGAGTAAATTGATAAATGATGGGAAAGCTAGTCAGAGAAATCCAAAGGTGGTTCCTTCTTCTGTGAAGGCTAATCATTCTAAGCAGACAGATAAAACATCTTCCCGAGTAGTGGACACCCTGAAGGCTTTACGGAAAAACCTAAAGTGAAGCCTCTCAAGAAAGACCCTCCAAATAAAGCTGAATCAATGGCTCAATCCTCTGCAAGTCCTATATCTTAAGATGCCAAGTCGCACAGAGTTAATGCACTTCCATGCTATGGTTTCAATTTCAAGTGTAATGAAAGTGCTGAAGAAAAGGAAAGAATTCTACTCTAAGCTAGAGGAAAAGATCCATGCAAAGGAAATGGGGCAAAAGAATGTGCAAGCAAAGACCAAGGAATCACAAGAAGCTGAGATCAAAATGTTTAGAAAGTCATTAACATTTAAAGCAACTCCAATGCCAATCTTCTATCAGGAGCCTCCACCTCCCAGGTGGAGCTGAAAAAGATTCCTACAACAAGAGCGAAATCTCCCAAGCTTGGCCGTAAAAAGGACTCTCCTTATAGAGAAGAGATCAATGACAATGAAAATGACAATGACATTCGGTCTAATAGGTTCAACTTAGATGAAAAGGTGTCATTGGGGTATAACCATGCAAAGGAGCATTCTCTTGTTACTCCTACAAGGACTCATCGCAAGTTTCTTCCTAAGTTGCCATCTCAGAATACCCATTTATTATCTCGTCAAACGAAGAAATCCTCCCATTCTAAAAGATTGATATTTTGCATGGAAGAAGTATCACCATCAACTGGTATGGAAAAAGAAAATGATGTCTCTTTGGTGAGGCACACTAACACTGGTGTCACTACAAGCGACATACCGGAGAAGAAATGATAAAGTAAAGCGAAATAACATAACGGATAAATGTAATAATTCGAAATGATTGATTGAATTGTGTATTTATTGTGATACTATTATATATTATTTTTTTGTTTCTTTTTGTTGTATTACATGTATTGCACTTTGTTTCATCGTGTTGCATCGAGTTGCATTTTGTTGCATCTTGTTACTTTTTGTTGCACTATGTTTTTTATTATTGTTTATTCAGTTTTTTGTTATTTATTTGGATTTCTATATATTTTTCTAATCTTTAAACTTGAAATATCTATGTCGGCAATATGAACAAACACCAAAAATGTTAAATACAAATTAATGAATATGAACAACAAGAAACATGAAGAAACAATACGAAACAAGAAATTCAAAGTTATCAACAAAAAGAAACACAAAGAAACAATAGGAAACAAAAACTAAGATAATAATTATTAAAATATGTAACCTTTTGAAAAGCATAGTCACAAAATTCATATTTTTTTTGTTTTTTTCAAAATTTTCAGGTTTCTTTTTTTACATTTTATTTTCATTTTTCATATTTTTATTTCTGATTCCTTTTATTTTACACATTTTATAATTTAATTTATTTCCATTTTTTAAGAATTTATTTTTAGGTTTTTATTTTATATATTTATTTGCTTTTTTTGAGTTTTGTTTTGTTTTTTCAAATTTAAACATTTATTTAAATTTCTTAGGTTTTAATTATTTATTTTTATGTTTTCCGGTTTTTAAAAGTTTACTCTTTTCATAAAAATATTGAAATGCCTTTCATTTTGTTTTAAAACAATTTTTATTTTACATATTTTGTTTATAGTTTTTAGGTGTTTAGGTTTTTTAATAATTCCCATGCTTTTGAGCTTACATTGATTTTCTTATTTTCAATTTTTATGAATTATATATTCTGTTTATATTTTATTTAAATATTTAATTCGAATTTTTCGAATATTTTCAATTTATATATTTATTTGAAATTTATAGTTCTTTTTATTTTGCATATATTTCAATTTTAAAAAAGTAATATTTCAATAAAAATATATTTACTTTTTATAGTTTTAATAGTTTCAGAACATTTTCAATACTCCGTATTTAACTTGGAGGTTCAATTGGCATTTTTAATGAAACCTTTTTTGAAATTTTTATTTTTACTTTGACTTTCATTCTATTTAAAAAGTCAAAAAGAAAAAAGAAAAAAGAAAAAAAGAAAAATAAGTCCTGCACGTTATGCGTTCAACAATTAGGCCACTGAGGAGTAGACATACGCATTTCATCATTTAGGGAGCAAAGATACGGATCTACTTGCTTCGGAAGGAGTACGTACGGAAGCATGGTCTATTTGTGAAATAAAAAGTTAAGTTGTCTAATTTTGAAAAAAACTTTAGATACTGAAAAATGTGATATTGTTTTCACTTTTAGCATGTTTGCGAAAATTTCCCCCGCATATTCTCCATGTGAATATTGATAGTTCCTGCCAACGACCGCCTGGGCTTCTCCTAAACCCAAATATTGCTGCAGCCGCATCACCCCACATTGCTACAAACAGCGCCACGATCATACCAATATGCAAACATTTACCAGCGACCTATCCCAAAACAATTTAATTGCCATTATTTAAGATCACTGCATTATTATTAAATAGGTCGAACGAAGACACCCAAAAACTGAATCTAATTCACGGATTCACCCGAAACATCTAATCGGCTACGTAGTATCTTTTTATACATAGTACTCCCTCAGTCCCGCAAAGAAGTTTCCGGTTTGATCTACACACATATTAATGAAATAAACTTATCATAAATTTTATTGTTTTGATACTGTTTCGACACTGTTTGACACTGTTCGCATTGTTTGGCACTGTTTTGATGTAGGACAACTTTCCATTTAAGGAAATATGAACTTCTTTTTGGGACTACTAAAAAAGGAAAGTGATAACTTCTTTGCGGGACGGAGGGAGTATTATTTATAGGGAGAACTATCAAATAGGCTCTCGAACTTACATAAAAAGTGCAAATCAGTGAATCACCCCTTATATAGGAGACTCTGTCCGGCCGTCGCCATTTGGCAGTTCCCGGTGGAATTTTTTGATGAATTTTTTTAGCATCCTATTCATTAAATTTTGTTTACTCATACCAAATTTCAGCTAAAAATTCAATCGGAAAGACAGTCAAATGATTTTCTGAAATATACTGCGCTATTTAACTGCACAGTTATCTTCAAAAATTCATTTGACTGTCTTCCCGATTCAATTTTTAGCTGAAATTTGGTAAGTAAACTAGACTTAATGAATACGATTCTAAAAAAATTCATCAAAATATTCCACCGAGAACCTCCCAAAATGGAGACGGCCGGACAAAGCCTCTCATATAAGGGGTGATTTGCACTTTTTATGTAAATTCGAGTGCTTGTTTGGTGGTTCTCCCTTATTTATATGTTGCTAAGTTGCTATTAGAGTATTAAATTAATGAGCAGACCGATGTTATTGCGGTCGCCGAGAGCGCAACAGACCGTTATACCGTTGTTTTTTCAAATTGAAGACAAAACCTGCAACGGAACAGCAAAGGAATCGCATCACACCGCATCCGGCCGCAACGGCACCACAACAACATTCTCCTAAATTCAAAATATTTTACACCGCAACAGCTGCAACCACTTTTTAAAACCCTAGTTGCTATATATTAAATTAAAATTTATATTCAATATTTTTATTGTTATATACGTACGTAGTACTTCCTCCGCCCCCCCCCCCCCCCCCCCCCCCCCCCCCCCAAAATTGGGACAGAAGGGAGTGGAGTGATTTTTAAGAAAATTAAATTATGTGGTTGATAATGAGTTGATAAAGTGGAAATATGTAAGAATGAATTAGAGTCACACAAATATTACCAAATATGGTACTACCTCCGTTGCATAATGGTTGTCTCATTTCAATTTCGCACTATTAATAAAATGGTTGAAAAGTAAAAGTTGTGGTTGAGGTTTGAGTAGAATGAAGTGAAACGATATGAACCACAAATTTCTTACTAAAAGGGAAACATGACATCCATTTTGGTACAACTCAAAAAGAAAAGTAAGACAACCAAAATAGGACGAATGGAGTATGAGACAATAATAGGGGGACATCCAAAAATAAAAAAAAATGGGACAATTATAGGGGGACGGAGAGAGTATTATACTAGCAACGGGAAGGCAGTCAAATGAATTTTTGAAAGTCATCATGAATTGTTGGGGACAGAGTAATTATTGAGTCAAATGCATAAATATTACCTTAACTATTGATATTTTTGTATTTTGGTACCTTAACTCTTAAATTTATCAAATCAGTACCATAACTGTACATAAATGTTTCAACTTGAGATTTTATTCATACTTGTGGCTAAAAATTATTCAAGGTGATCAAAATTTCATGTGTAGAGGCACCCTATAGTGAATATATGGACAAAACATTCTGTACCTCTGTTTTCTTGGGTGACTCCTTTAATATACTTACAGGTTATCCAAAAAAATATATGGACAAAAATAAGGAAACATAGACTTTGCACATAAAATTTTGGCTGCCAGGTGTAATTTTTTGGCCGCAAATTTAAATAAAATCTCAAAATGAAACATCTATGTATAGTTAATTAATATAAGGTACTGTTTTGATTCATTTAAGAGTTAAGGTACCAAAATGCAACAATATCAATAGTTTAGGTACCATTTATGCATTTGACACAATTAACGTTGCACAGCATCAATTCTATTTGTAAGGAATAAATTGTATTTAGATTTTGATGATGCTAGACTAATTAGGAAATTAAAGCAGTACCCCTTAAGAAAATTGTATTAGAAATTTCCAAGTGTAAGCACTAGTATATTCGACTGGACAGAAGACCCAGGTCCTCTATTAGCTCCTGGCTGGAAAGAACTGCTACTTACTCTTTGTGGACTTGGCTGCATTCTCCAGAAGGTCCACCAGAAGGCCTCATGAAAGGGAAACATGACATCCATTTTGGTACAACTCAAAAAGAAAAGTAAGACAACCAAAATAGGACGAATGGAGTATGAGACAATAATAGGGGGACATCCAAAAATAAAAAAAAAATGGGACAATTATAGGGGGACGGAGAGAGTATTATACTAGCAACGGGAAGGCAGTCAAATGAATTTTTGAAAGTCATCATGAATTGTTGGGGACAGAGTAATTATTGAGTCAAATGCATAAATATTACCTTAACTATTGATATTTTTGCATTCTGGTACCTTAACTCTTAAATTTATCAAATCAGTACCATAACTGTACATAAATGTTTCAACTTGAGATTTTATTCATATTTGTGGCTAAAAATTATTCAAGGTGATCAAAATTTCATGTGTAGAGGCACCCTATAGTGAATATATGGACAAAAATAAGGAAACATAGACTTTGCACATAAAATTTTGGCTGCCAGGTGTAATTTTTTGGCCGCAAATTTAAATAAAATCTCAAAATGAAACATCTATGTATAGTTAATTAATATAAGGTACTGTTTTGATTCATTTAAGAGTTAAGGTACCAAAATGCAACAATATCAATAGTTTAGGTACCATTTATGCATTTGACACAATTAACGTTGCACAGCATCAATTCTATTTGTAAGGAATAAATTGTATTTAGATTTTGATGATGCTAGACTAATTAGGAAATTAAAGCAGTACCCCTTAAGAAAATTGTATTAGAAATTTCCAAGTGTAAGCACTAGTATATTCGACTGGACAGAAGACCCAGGTCCTCTATTAGCTCCTGGCTGGAAAGAACTGCTACTTACTCTTTGTGGACTTGGCTGCATTCTCCAGAAGGTCCACCAGAAGGCCTCACACTTGGAGATTACAGCTCTTGCTATCTCAGCCGGTTAAACTAACGGGAAATAACCTAACAGCTAGGACCCTCTCAACGGGAAAGCTACAGTCCGCGCATTAAATGCTCATTTAATGTGCTTCACACATTGAGATATTTAAGGCTGATGATTAGCAGGAAGGAACTATCTACCAAGGAGATCGATCTCAAGGTGCTAAGAGGTCTACCTCGAACATGGGAAATGAAGGTGGTAGCAATAAGACTGAGCAAAGATGTCAAGACTTATCCAACAGATCGAAAAGCTCATTTCAGATCTCAAAGCTTATGAATTTGAGATGCATGAAGACAAAGAAGATGTACCAGAAGAGAGGACCACAACAGCTCTAACAGCCAGTACATCTAAGGTAAATGATTTTGACCCTTCTATTTTATTGTCTGGCTAATATATGGTTGCTTTTACAAGGAAATTCAAGAGGTTCATGAAGAAACCAAAAGATGGCAGAAGTCCATCTTCAAACAGAAGATCCTTTCAGAAGACCAAGTCTTCTGATAGCAGTGGAGAACTACTCTGCTATAACCGCAGACATCCTGGTCACTTCAAAGCCAACTGCCCTCATCCACTGGTGTCCAAGAGACAAGGACATGAGGGAGACAAGAAGAATGATTACAGTGCCAGAAGGATCCACTTTCAGAGACTGAATCAAATTCTGACTCCAAGTCAGATGAAGCCTTCTGTTGCTGTTGCTTGGATACAGAGACCGAAGACCTTTGTCTTATGGCAGATAAAGATGATGAGGTATCTTCCTCTTCTAGATCTAGTTTCTCTTCGGTAGGCACAATCTCGAATGATGATTCAATATCAACATTTTGGGAAGAGTTTAAAACCATCCAGACCACTTATTCTATAGTCAAAGAAGAAAATAGTAAGCTGAAGTTTGAAATCTCTCACTTACGAAAAGAGACTGAAGTAAAACTCAATCTCTTAATTGAGGAAAGGGGTAAACAAGAAGCTGAAAATGTTTCTCTTCTTGGTAGAATAAGAGAAATTCAGTCTTTTGAAGTTAAGTTCAACAGCTACCAGAAAACGCAAGCTACTATGGAAGCCATTGTAATTGATCAAAGACTTACTCTTGGTACTGGTCTTGGTTTTGGTTTAACAGAATCCGGTGAGCCTTCTGTAAAGCCTAGCACCCAAGTTGCTAAGGCGGATAAGGTCATAGCGCCACGGATTTCTAGCCCCATTTGTCATGCTAGTGTATCTAGCACAAAGGTCAATCATGAGAAAGTCAAACCAGAAAATCAAAAGATAAATGTTCAACCAAAACAAGTTTTGAAAATTAATGAACAAGGCAGAAATCCTAACAATAGAAGAGGATTTCAGAAAAATAATAATCAAAGTCAAAACTTTAACAGACAGTCCCATGATAACCGTGCTAGAAATGATCACCAGAAGGGAAAATATCAAGAGAAAGTTAACTTCAGGCATTCATGCAAAGGAGATCAAGCTCCTCTGTGACAACACCAGTGTCATTGCTATCACCTAGAATCCAGTGCTCCACTCCAGGACAAAGCACATTGAAATCAGACATCATTTCATCGCAGATCATGTTGAAAAGAAACACATATGCATGGAGCATGTGCTAAGATATCCTCACCAAACCTCTCACTGAAGCAAGGTTCAACAAGCTAAGAGAAGAACTGGGTATGATGGATAATCTACCTAGAGGCTCTTAAAACTTAACCGCTTGATATGGACCAACAAGGTTTCCCAAAGCAAAACAACACAAGGAAAGCATCACAAGAACTGACAAGGTTGAGCCACTCAGTGGTTGATCAATCGGAAGAGGCCTAAAGTCAATAAAGCTTCATCGGAACTGCTTGAGAAAGTTCAAGTTTTTTTCTTGGGCTATTCGGGAACTTTTTACGTTGAATACTCAAGTAAGTACTTTTATCCATCTATTCTTGATAGCCCACATGTACGTATGGTACAGAATATCTTCGAAAATGCTAAAATTCGAATTTGAAACAAATGATGGATATCTGTTTTGACTCAACGGATTGGGAAGAAATCGCTACTAATGGCTGGTGATCCTCTTAATCGCCAAGAGATTATAACCGTTCAATATTTATTGCCTCACTTATTGGAGATCTTCTGTTACGAAAATTGCAATAAGAGGAATTGGACTTTCTTCTCATCCTATAAATTAACAGAACTCTCATCCCTTCTTCTTCTTCAAACACTGCGTATTTTTAGGGGGATCTTCTGAAAAGAAATCCTCTTTTGAGCTTCTCAGCGCTCACCTTCCTATTCCATCTCTATGGCGAACCTGAATGACATATCTGTTGAGGTTCAACAACTGGCCAACTCCTTGACAGAGGTCAAGGAAGCCCTATATGCTCTTATGGAGCAAGTTCACCTCCTCACCAAGGAGGTTGATGCAAAATTCCAGCAGCGCTCGATAGACACTTTACAATCTGCCTCTCTGCCTTTGCCTGATGCAATCCGGCAATTGCATCTGCTACTCCTCCACCTTGCTGATGCCAAAAAGGGAGAAGAGAACTGAAGACGAACAGATCACAGAATAAAGGAGGAAGAGAAGTTGAGAGGAACATAGCAGAGAATAAAGAAGTTTTTTTATATAACACTCAGTACCTTGATCTAGTTTTCTAAATAAAATATTGTTTGTTTGTTTTGTTTTTCTTTCGTTCCTTTACAATACTTACTGCTCTCTTATGCTTGTTTCCCACCAAGTTTAAAACAAAAAAAAAAGACACATGGAATTTTTTCCAATTTATTTAAAAGGTGAACGACACATCTCTGGAAAGTAGGATAAGTGTTTTGGCATCATCAAAACGGGGGAAATTGTAAGGAATAAATTGTATTTAGATTTTGATGATGCTAGACTAATTAGGAAATTAGAGTAGTGCTCCTTTAGAAAATTGTATTAGAAATTTCCAAGTGTAAGCACTAATATATTCGACTTGATAGAAGACCCCAGGTCCTCTGTTAGCCTGGCTGGACAGAACTGCTACCTTACTCTTTGTGGATTTGGCTGCATTCTCCAGAAGGTCCACCAGAAGGCCTCACACTTAGAGATTTCAACTCTTGCTATATCAGCCGGTTAAACTAACGGGAAATACCTTAACGGCTAGGAGCCTCTCAATGCGAAAGCTATAGTACGCGCATTAAATGCTCATTTAATGTTCTTCACACGTTGGGATATTTAAAGCTGATGATTGACCAAGAATCCAGGTGAATAACTTTTAATACGCCCCAAAATAGCAAGTCGTCTACTTTTGGAACCAACCGGACAAATCAACAGTACAAGCATTTAATGAAGCTTTCTTCTACACTCCAACGGGAAAACATCTCTCAGCATATATGATACACTTTGAAGCAACTGGAAAAATAACTTTCTACACTCTATCATTTGAATTCAAGCTAAAACTCTCACATGCAAGAACTCAGATTTCTCACCCTCCCTCCATTCAAGAACAAGCTTGAAGTTAGGAAGATAATATTTTCATATCTTTCAACATCCAACAGATAGAAAGTTCCTCCAGTACTTCAACACTTCAAGAACTTCATCTTCATATCTTCTTTGAAGCACGTTGGAGAAACTCTTGTTATTCAAACAAAGATTTTCTTATTTAAGAAGGACGTCTTGAAGTAACTGGAGTAGTGAAGTGGGGATACTTCAAGAAACTCAGTGAAACAAGGCCAATCATCAGGAAGCTAGGAAGAGCATCCCGGGTGAAAACTAGACTTGAAGAAGACGAGAAGTGCTTCTTCAGTGCTAGGAGCTAAGGCGTTGTAATCTGTGTTTTTACAAGCTTAGTGGAACAGTGGACTAGAGGAACACATTATTCCTTGAAGCACTATAAAAATCATTGGTGTCATTTACTTACTGCACTTAATACTTGCTTTAGATTCTTACTGTTTAACTCTAACAGACTTGTACTTTGTGTTCAGCAAATCTTGTCTTAAGAGTTAACAGAAAGGCAACTGTCTCAATAAGCTTTTCAGGCTACTCGAACATAAGACCTACCAGAAGACCATTCGGTGCCAGTCTGTTCTACTTAAGAACTGACTATCCTGTTAAGTCTGGTACTTAGACTTAAAAAAGTTTAAAACCAGAACAGTCTATTCACCCCCCCCCCCCTCTACACAGTTCCTTGTGTAACCGGGACCAACACTATTTTTCAGTTTCGCTTTAAAAGTTACATATTTAAACATTATTACTACGTATTTGGTTCTCGAGTGATCTTGAACTAATCTTTTTTCTGTGTCAATTAATAAAATAAATCACAATTGGATATTTTCTATATATGCACAATTTAATTATATTATTCTTTTTTGGCAAAAACTAACTAATTAAAAATCATCAATTAATATTCATTTAAATTGTGCGGAGCAAATATCAATTGTAATTATTTTATGTGATTGATATTGAATTGATAAAATAAAAATTTTAAAAAAATTAAACGACACAAATTTTTACCAAATTCAGAATGAGACAATCTTAATAGGACAGAGCGAAAAAGAAAAATGGGACAACAATCTGAACGGGACCGGGAGTACAATAAAGGGAAAGTTCCCGAAATAGGACTAAAACAGTTTGAAAATTCCAAAATAGGACTGTCATGTTTTTTATTCCCAAAATATGAGTAATTACTGTCATGTTTGGAAAGAATTGCCATGTTTGAAGTCTCGTACGGCCAAAACATGACAGTAATTAGTCCTATTTTGGGAATAAAAATATAGCAGTCCTATTTTGGAATTTTCAAACCTTTTTAGTCCTATTTTGGGTAATATCTCTACAATAAACCAGATGAATAGTTACCCATGTTTTCTTCTGAACTAGAGATCCTGCCTCCATTGCAATGAATGCTGCTAGAACACCGAGTAAAAGTAGGGCAAAAGTAACATATTTGCTTTTATGTTGTGCCATTCGATCTTGTTGCAAATTTCCCAAACAAGAATGGGGTTGTGATCGAGGCCGGCTTCGATGGTGCTCTTTCTTCAGCTAAATGATCGAGAATTGATTAAAGGAGAGAAAATTGTGTATTAACTTATACTGCGTCCCTATTCCCTCCCAATTCCCATGTAGCGTTAGTTTGACACGTTCAAAGAAAATATTGTCTCGACTTAAAGTTCATCATCAACTTTCTCTACTAAATTACACAGCTGTCCATAAAATCTTAACATTTTTATATAATTTTACACTTTATGTAGACTATTATTTATCTATACTCTACCCAAATCATTAACTTGCTTTTACTTTTGTAAATGTATTAGTCGAATTTGACCAAATTTTACCGAGTGGGGAAAGTAGAAAATAGTTTGTTCATTCGTTCTTCACTAAATAAATATAAACTCTTGCTTTGATCTGGCACAAAGACGAGGAAAACTTAAACTTCTATGGTTGCATTGAGATCAATTTTAGGAGGACCAAATAACATGAATAACACAATACTTTGAAAAAGAATGCATAATAGTCTTGAGAAATACGAAGCCGGTTGGTGCAAAATGAATGTAGATGCAGCAAGTGATCAAAGAAGCAGCTGGTTCGGCTAGGTTATTCGAAATGATAGTGGGGATTTTGTTGGGAGGGGAGTAAAAACCGGTTGGGGCAGTTGTTCTCCTCTTGAAGCGGAATTGTAAAGCATTCGGGAAGCTTTGAGTTAGATTAAAGATCAAGGATGGGATTTTGTGGAGGTTGAATGGGACGCCTTGCTTGTCATATCAGAAATTAACAATGGTTCCAGTCTTTATGCACTTGGTATTATATTTTGGCTGAGGTTTTGCTAATATTTCTTTTTCTTTTGTTAGACGATGAGTGAACACGGTTGCTCGTGAGTTGGCTAAAACAGCTAGTTCTATGTCTGATTAATACTAATTAAGTTGATTTCCTTATAAAAAAACATTACAATAATAGTAACATCACTTCGGTAAAAAATAGTGAGAAAGCACAAAATTAGTATAGATTAGATCGAATAACAAAGATTTCTCTTAAAATATACTATACGTCTATCCATACATACTCAGTATATAAGTGTAGTGTGACGCTCATCACTTAATACAATGTAGAGTATTCATATACATATGTCCTGATGAGAACCTCCATGCGGACAACGCTGTCAGAGCGCAAATTATACCGTGGGATCGGCCCACCATGTGCAAGGTGTGCCGATCCCAAACTGTGCCGTTTTAATTAGTAAAAAGTAGTCATTCTCTTCCGATTTCAATGGCCGCGACCAATATAATTCTTGAGCTCCTGAAAAAAATAAGATTCATCATCGAGCACACTGCCGCCTTCTATCCTCATCATCGGCAACAAACTTACCGCTCCATCCCTATGCTTTCATTGAGTTCAGAACACTCTCCATCAAATCCCTAGAAAAGCTCAAATCCTTTCCCTCTCTGAGTACCTCTGCAACTGCCCAAATAAACAATACAACAATTACTTTCCATTGAATCAATGATACGGTGAGTGGCGGGATGCTTAAACATTCCAATTTTGTTGGAGATTTGGCTGCGGATGAAAGCCAGCGTTAGCATCGTTACCCACCCCAGCTAGGCCGAAGCTAAGAGCAGAGAACCCACCGGCCGGCCTAAGAATCACGGCACCACCGTCGTCCTCCTTGATGTACGATGGCAAGGGACCTGGCCTCCTGACATGGGGATGAGGATAAAAACCTTAGGACTCCTAAAGCTAGGATTAAGTTTCTGCAGGGGATAGGCATGAGGCATCCATGGATATCTTGAAAAGCCAATTTGTTTAAGTTTTGTCATTTTTTTTAATCTAAGAAAAGTTACATTTTTATTAAAACTATTTACATTTTCATTTATCTCAAGTTACATATCTATTAGCGTGAGTTACATGTCAACTTTTCTCAAGAAGTTACATCCTATTTACACATGATTTACATTTTATATAATGCGAGTTACACAACATAATAAGCCATTGTTATTCAAAGAAAAATCATTTAAAAATCATTTTTATAGCGCTGATAATAAAAACAAAACATTTGCACAATTTATGTAAAATAATTGGAATATTAGACTCCTTTTTTCATTAAACATGAGTTACATTTCTGGGCACAAGTTACATTTGTTGTTAACTGAAGTTACATTTGAAACAACACGAGTTACATCTAATTATGCACAAGTTACATCATTCATGTTACTGAGATGAAAAAAAAAGTTATTGTACACGCGTGCACTGTTCACACGATTTTTTTTTTAAATAATTGTGTGAAACTACATCGTTTTATGTATGGGAGCACGGTGCTCACCGTGGGGTGACCACGGTATACGAACTCCTGTCAGAGGGCCTTCCCGACTCTTGGTTTGCACCGGTTGTTTGATATGCCAAAATCTTTCACGTGGACTCCGACTGCTGCCGCACAGCCTGTTCTTCTCCATGTAGCATCGCCGACATCTAAAAACGGTCTCCCGGTCAGTTTTTTCGGTCCTGCCATGTCTGGTCAGCCAGGAATTCACATGTTAGACTCTTCTCCCCTGTTGCGGCAACCTGGCTTCACGGTAACATCAACGGTAACATCAACTTCCCTCTCCACTTTGTCATCTCAATTAACTTTGTCTACATCCAATGTTACCATCCGGTTGGCTGTGGTTGAGGATTATATGTCGGGCCTTTTGGGAATTTTAGATGGCTCAATTCTCACACCCCCGCTCACTACATATGACAATAATATTCGCTACCAAACTCCTAACCACAAATATCATCACTGGCGTAAAATTGATAAAACTATGAGTTCATACTTATGTGTTACTCTCTCCCGTGATATACGTAGTATATATTTTTGATGAGCACTTTGACACGGTGCGTCAAAATAATTCGATATTAACACTTATACGTAGTATAGGTGAAGTAGAGTTCGTATCCACAGGGAAAAGAATAATTCTCTTTTTAATAAAACTAGTAAATAAAGGGGGGTTTTGGGATAGAGTGATTTAATTTAATTAAACACGAAAATGAACGACTTATATGAGATTTAATTCAAGAATAAAAAGGACTTGGTTTTGCTACTTTCCACTTGTTGATATATTTTAGTCGATCCTTGTTATATCTTTAACTTATCCCCTCTCGAATACTCAATCGAGGGTATATCAAATTCATCGAGGGTAGTTATTAACAACGACCGTTCATTAACAACCCTTACTATTAATCAAATATAGAACAACGTCGTATACCGATTTAATAGTAGCATTTAATCTTTTTAACTCCTTGATGAAATCAATTGAGATTGCTAACCTTAACACAACGGTTTCAGTTACGTTTAACCAACAAAATTAATCCTTCTTAGGTTTATTAACCACGACCCTGCATTAATAAATTGAAGTTACTTGTGAAACCATCAACGATTAACCATCGGTTCGTTGGTCATTTCTAGTAATAATTAATGTCGGAACGTTAACTAATCGTCACTTAACAACCCTCCAACATTAATATAGAATTAGATTAAGGGAAGAATTAATAATCAAGAGAAGAAGTTAAGAAAATAACTCACAACTTTAATAATCAACAAGGTTCAAGAGCAAAACCAAGAAATGGAAGTTTAGCTCCTCATTTGGAAACTAAACATGCTATAAAAATATAAAAGAAATACAATTCTAAGTTGAGCTTAACAGTATGGAAGAAGGAGTGGAAATTAGTGAAGGAAAAATGTGCTATTTATAGGTGTTTTTCAACACCTTTGGCCGGGTACCCGACGAGGTTAGGTACCTATCCGACCGGGTCCGGTCAAAATCAGATATCCTCCACGTTCTAGTGATCTTCGGCACGTCGATTTGTCCCGGTTCAACTCAGACCCAACCGGGTCAATTAGGGGACCCAACCGGGTTTTGATGCTTCGTGTGATTCTTTGGATTTTACATCAGACCCGACCGGGTCAAGTAGAGGACCCGACCGGGTCCAGTGATTTCCTGTGATGCTTCGGTTGTTAAATCAGACCCGACCGGGTGAAGTCCTCTACCCGGTCGGGTATTTGCTCCTGGACAGTCAAATTTCCTTTTTCTTCACTTCAAAGTCCTCCTCTTCAACACCATAATTCCTAATTCTACTTTACAACTTACAAATGAAGATTAAAATACAATTACAACTAAAATCACACAAATGTTTACAAACTAAATAAAACGGTAAACAATCCACTCAAATCAAACATAAAAACATACATTTATGCACTACTAATTAGTCCATATTAATTTTGGTAGAGGTTCATGACCTCCGTTTTTCTGCCTTAATTTGGGAGCATTTGGAGACACCATTTATGTCCGCCTGGTCTTGCTCGAGCCATGGAACTCAAATTAATGAATTTAATTCAATATCAAGAAAAAGGAGACCCAGACCGTGGATGAATATTAACGTGAGATAAAAATTATGGGTGACGCCTTTTCCTCTATTAATTCCCCAATTAGTCATCTGGTCTTCTTAAACAAACAATTTTGAGCTTGGGGACCTCATAATGAATCTCTTATCAGTTATCACGACCCGGCTAATATTGACACTCTTCGTCCTCATTTGTTAGCATGGGAACAACGAGTTATTTATTACCGGTCTAAAGAGTCCGGCTCACGACATCAAGCGTGAATAATGTCTCACTTGAATAGAATGTGAGATAATGTCTCATCTTCTGTTCAAGTTGCTAATGGTACAAAACTTCCAAATTTAAAAATTGGCAATATTACATTATCTGCCCTTGGTCGCCCCTTACATTAAATATATTCTTTCATGCCTCACACCTCAAATATAATTTATTATCTAATCAGCGGTTATGTGCGGATAATAATTGTTTAGTAATTTTTAATATTTTTGTGTGTGCTAAGGACAACCAAACGGAAGCCATTCTACTCTAGGCCTCCAATAAAGACTCTGTCTATCCATTCCAAACAGCCCACCACCCTTATCTCTTGTGTTAAAGGCCATGTTTGTTCTAGGCCCAGTTTCGCACAAACTTCTTGGACACTATGGGAATCGTGTTTTGTCGTCACTTAGGAAAACCAATTTAATTTTTGGTTCTAGTAGTTTTTCTCATAATTGTGTTTCATGTAAATGGGACAATTCCCACCGTCTTCCTTTTCAAGATGTTATTCATGAATATACTGCTCATTTACAGCTTATTCACTCTGATGTTTGGAAGTCCCCAGTTTTAATCAAATTTAGGTTTTAAAAACTATGTCTCTTTTATTGATGATTTTTCTCGTTTTATTTGGGTCTATCCTATGCGTAAAAAGTCTGAAGTGTTTACTCATTTTTGTCACTTTCAAAAGCTTGTTAAAAAATTATTTAATTGCAAGATAAAATGTTTTCAAAGTGATGGGTGGGTGAGTTTGTCAACTCGTCTTTTCACACGCATTTTCTTAATCATGAATTTCTTTTTCCCAAATCTTGTCCGGATATTCCTGCGCAATATGCCAATATGGTGGCAGAACACACATATACATTTACTTGAAATATCTCGAACCTTGCTTATAGATTGACATCTTCTTTCTTCCTTTTGGATTGATGCTCTCTATACTGCCACTTTTATTATTAATCATTTACTCACACCTACTTTGTGTGGCTCGTCTCCTATGAGAATCTTTTTAATAAATCACTTGACTATAATTTGTTGAGAGTGTTTGGTTGTGCTTATTTTCCTAATATTGTAGCTTGCTCCTTTTATAAGTTGTCCACATGGGTCTATTTATGTGTCTTTCTTGGATATACTTATCTTCTTTATATTTTTATGTTTTTTTTCGTTATCTTTATATTAACCTTATCTTTTCGATTCATGTTAACAAATTTCAAATTCTCTTGAGACTAATGCTTGAATGTTGTTATTATACCAAAAGCTATCAACTTTAGACCAAAGATCTGGAATAGATTTCAATTTTCACCTAAGAACTTTTATATTTGTAAAAGCAATTTTTTGTTGAAGCTTTAGTAGTCAATTACTCCGCATTTTATACTTTTGAAAAGAGGTACGCACTCTCATTTGAATGTTTCAACGTCTACTTTATCGCCATGTTATAATTAACTGGATCAGGCGTGACCTAACCGAATGATCGGGTCAATGATCAACCCGTACTTGGCAGGTCAACTCGATCAATGCCCGAAAATCTGATCAACATAGAAAATAATACTATACAATTCTTGATATAAAAAATAAAATGTATTTAAAAATTTTAAAGTTGTTGTTCTAATTTTAAATATTCTAAAATTAGATGGATAATAATACTAATATAATGCTTATTAAAATATACTCCGTATAAAAAAAATTATACTTTGTGTACTTTCATGATAATAATATAGTAATACTACCTTCGTCGCAAAATACTTAACGAAATTCAAAACTTTGACGATTTATATATATTCATTGCAAATTATTTATAATATAAAAATGATATGAAAATGTTCTTTGTTAAAAGTACTTTCATAATGTATAAAATTTATAACCTTCATTATATTATACCAATCAAAACCATGCATATGGTCCAAATTTTAAGATTTGGCTAAATATTTTGGGATGGAGGTGGTAGTATATATTACTCTGTATGATCTTAATTTTGATTATTCATTACCAAATACACTACAAAAACAACTTCGTTTAGGCAGGGAAATTAGCTCGAAAATATTCCCCAACAACATTGGCTCAGAGTTAGGCGTGAAACATAGCTGAACTTGGCTGTGAAACGCTTTTGGCAAAGAAATTCCGAGCCAACCATTTGGGTCGGTTTTATTCCGCTCCAAATAAATCCGAACCTAAAACTAAGACAATATTGTTCGTTCGTATACCATTGCATGTGTCAGAGATGATCCCTGTCAAATACAGAGTCAGCTCAATGGAGTAGTGAGTTTCAACCCTGATTACTCCAGTCCCAAACCCCTAAAGAAAAGAAAGAAAAAGGAGCCAAATGGTCCGAGCCAAATGCCTTGCCAAAAGGTATTGGCTAAATTAATTGTGTGCACCAATAAAATACAATGCTAACAACTTTTCATTATTGTTTATATTCCTTGCCAATTTCCCTGCCAGAAAAAACTATAAACAACTATTCTCTTCCTTGAGTTAACTCACATACGGTTTACATCTAGCTTCTGTTTAAATGATGAATTCTTCCCAGATCACGGAAGTTATATGGAGCAATTATGATTGAATTTTTTAGAAAATTTATTATCATCGTATAGAGTAAGTAAATCTTTTTTAAATGCCTTTCAAAGCAATTGATTATTCATATGTTCAATTTTGATTATTATACTTCCATTATGTTATATATATCGATGGTATGTTAGCAATATGTTTAAAATTGTACTAATCTACTCCCTCCGCCCAAATTGATTGGCAAAGTCAACAATTTTTTCTACCAATATTAAAGTTAAATCATCCCTATTGGTAATTAATTCAATTTTTAATAATTAAAATTTACACATATATTCAGAAACTAAATTAAAATCTCTTTAAACTTGCAAATTAAACTCCAAATTAAAATATACTTAAAAAATCGCAACCTAATTAAGTGAATAAAATGAAACTGTTAGACAAAGAAAAATCAATTTTGCAAACCAATTAGAGACAAACGTAGTTTAATCCGCACAGCCTGTTCTTCTCCATGTAGCATCGCCGACATCTAAAAACGGTCTCCCGGTCAGTTTTTTCAGTCCTGCCATGTCTGGTCAGCCAGGAATTCACATGTTAGACTCTTCTCCCCTGTTGCGGCAACCTGGCTTCACGGTAACATCAACTTCCCTCTCCACTTTGTCATCTCAATTAACTTTGTCTACATCCAATGTTACCACCCGGTTGGCTGTGGTTGAGGATTATATGTCGGGCCTTTTGGGAATTTTAGATGGCTCAATTCTCACACCCCCGCTCACTACATATGACAATAATATTCACTACCAAACTCCTAACCACAAATATCATCAATGGCTTAAAATTGATAAAACTCTGAGTTCATACTTATGTGTTACTCTCTCCCGTGATATATATATTTTTGACGAGCACTTTGACACGGTGCGTCAAAATAATTCGATACTAACACTTATACGTAGTATAGGTGAAGTAGAGTTCGTATCCACAAGGAAAAGAATAATTCTCTTTTTAATAAAACTAGTAAATAAAGGGGGGTTTTGGGATTGAGTGATTTAATTTAATTAATTAAACACGAAGATGAACGACTTATATGAGATTTAATTCAAGAATAAAAAGGACTTGGCTTTGCTACTTTCCACTTGTTGATATATTTTAGTCGATCCTTGTTATATCTATAACTTATCCCCTCTCGAATACTCAATCGAGGGTATATCCAATTCATCGAGAGTAGTTATTAACAACGACCGTTCATTAACAACCCTTACTATTAATCAAATATAGAACAACGTCGTATACCGATTTAATAGTAGCTGATAGAGTATATGGGCCTGGACCCCATGGCCCACATACTCAACGGCCCAAAAGACACCAGCGGGACACCCGCATCGGCCAGAGGCACACGACGTCCAAGAGAGAAGACATCACCCGGATTCTTTGGGCGAAGCCCAGAATCCGCATCGTCCATGGATCGCATCGTCCATGGACCGCATCGTCCATGGACCGCATCGTCCATGGACCGCATCGCCCGGACTTCGTCCAGGCAGAATATATTTTTCATTGTATTTACTAAGTATTGTACACAGCCCATTAGTGGCCTTATTTCGCCCAAAGAAGGCATGATTATTGTAATGGGCCTCCTAAGCCCAAGGCTAGGGGCCCAAATCCACACTTTTACCTATAAATAGACCCCAAGGGGCTAATTATAGGGGGTTCCAAGTTGAGAAATATAATTACTCACTTTCTCTCTAGCTCTCACTTCTCTCTAGAAATAATACTCTATCATTTGGTGCTTTCATTGAGAGCTTAGAACAGATCAAGTGAGTACCCCTCGTCGCTACTAGACGCAACAGAATGACAAGAACCAGGTCAAAGAACACTGGTAGGAACGTCCCTCTGAACCAGGAAGGGCAGGGAAACGTTGCTGACAACGTCCCCAATGACCTCATCATCCAGGATGAGAATGCTCAGGAGGTCGAGCACGCAACGGCTGACCTTCGCACCCAGCTCAACAGGACTGCTCCGGATGCTCGCATCGGACTCGAAGACAGACGCAATGCTGATCGCACTTCGGGCCAGCAGGCTTCTCACCCTGCTGCTCCCCAGATCAACCCGACCGCATTATCGGCCATTGTTGCAAGCATCCTCCAGGACCCCAACGTCGTCAGCGCTCTTGTCGCAAAGACCGGGGAAAACAACACTCCTGTAACGGGGGAGGTCGCGACGGTGCCGCCACCGCCACCTCGTCCACAAGGCGTCACCTTCTTCGGCAACAACGAGGACGTCCTCGCCGTGGACACCCATTCCCATACTGCCTCGCCTACCCGGGATACACCGGCCCAACCTCGCGGTAAAATCTCAGCCTTCAACAGGCTGGGTGACATCGCGAGCCGTCAGGTACCTACGGGAAGGGTGGCGGATCGGTTGGGTGGCCGCGAGCCAGGATCACCAAAGGAAAGCTTCGGGTCCGTTTCCCGGACAACGGATCGGCCCCGACCGGACAAAGGCAAAGGAAAGCTGAATGATGACGATGCGCGCCACCAAATCAACCTGGCCCACGCGGCCCGGATCCAGACCCCTCTGGGCGGCGCCGCGGCCATCACGGACCCAAGGGATGAGATCATCGCCCGCTTAGAGAAGCGCCTCGCTGATATGGAGGCCCGGGAGGCCGCAGGGCGCGCATCGGCCCATACATCCCAGCATCCCAACTACGACGCGCTCCTGAACAAAGTCAGTGCTCTGGAAAGGGAATTGGCTGATCGACGTGATGAGCCCGTCATCCAGATAAGAACAAGGACCCCCTTCTCTGCCAGGGTGCTCTCCGCCCCCATCCCAGAGAAATATAAGGGGAATCCGATCAAGCCATATGACGGCCGCACTGATCCCCAGGAGCACTTCACCCGCTATCAGAACAATATGATGATGACAAACGCTTCGGAAGAATACATGTGTCGCTGGTTCCTCTCCACCTTGGAAGGACCAGCGTACGATTGGTTCAACAACCTTCCGGAGGGGAGCATCGACTCATGGCAGGACCTTGCTCAACGCTTCCTCACCCACTTTGCCGGGAGGAAACGTGCGAAGAAGCATTTCGCTCATCTCCTGACCATCAAACAACAACCGGAGGAGACGCTCCGAACCTTCCTCGATCGCTGGACGAGGGAGGCGGACGAATGTGAAGGAGCCGATGAACGCACCCTCCTGGCCTTTCTCCGCGGAGCACTTCGGCCGAGCCACTTCGCCCGAAGTCTATTCACAGAGCCCCCGCGGTCATACCTCGCGGCGCTCCGACGCGGAGATAGGCACGCTGATGCCGACGAGCTCCTGAGCCAGAAGAAGGGTGGGGAGAAGCAACAGAAGGAGGACTCCTCGTCCAACCCCCACCACGCGCCGGCCAACAAAGGACAGAACCAGCCAAAGAAGGCGCACCAGGAGCAGGGCGGGCAGCGAAGAGAGGATCGTTCATGGCGTCCAAAGTTGGAGGCATAACGCATCCCCCTCACCCACCCGGTGAGCGTCGTCCTTGACCACGCCGAGGCGCAGGGCCTCATTGTAAAGGACCCCAGGTCGGAGGAGGAGATATTTGCGGTCCACAAAGGAGGGACATACTGCAAGTACCACCGCCAGACTTCCCACAAGACCGAGGATTGCACCACCCTGAAGAGGCACATCGACGGCCTCGTCCGACAGGGGGAACTTTCCCAATTTGTCAAGGGTGCCCCCAAGAGTAACACTTGGGTTAATCCTGGCAAAAAAGGGCAAGGATCCTTCGGGAAAAAGAGGGAGATCGGTGCCCTCAGTGAAGATGAGGACGAGGAAGAACCCCGCCAGAAGAAGCATCACATTCACATCATAGTCGGCGGGAACACAGGGGGGGGCTCGGCTACCCAACGGAAAAAATGG
Organism: Cuscuta epithymum; assembly: GCA_945859915.1. Taxonomy (NCBI): domain Eukaryota; kingdom Viridiplantae; phylum Streptophyta; class Magnoliopsida; order Solanales; family Convolvulaceae; genus Cuscuta; species Cuscuta epithymum. Next base: position 189,681 of record CAMAPF010000138.1, read on the forward strand.
GCTCAGTCCCTATACGTTGGTGAGGTGTCCCACGCCCCCCCTCAGCCGAAGCGACGGCACGTGGAGGCCATCACCTTCACCGATAAGGACCTCCGCTTCGGCCCTCTGCCCCACAGAGACGCCCTCGTCGTCAAATGCGAGATTGGCGACAACATCATCCACCGCAACTACATCGACACTGGCAGCTCCGTCAACGTGATGTACGTCGATACATTCAGGCAGCTGAAGCTGAAGAAAACCGAGCTCCGGCCGATACGGACTCCGTTATCCGGCTTCACCGGGGACTCTATCGACGCCGAGGGCACGATAGTGCTTCCCGTTGTGGTCGGTGACGGTACCTATCAGGCGAAGATTGATATGGAGTTCGTGGTTGTCAATCTGGACAGCGCCCATAACATGATCTGGGGCCGACCGGCCTTGGAGGACCTTGAGGCCATCATCTCCATGAAACATCTATGCCTCAAGTTTCCCACCAAGGACGGCGTCGGCTATGCCAGAGGAAATCAGAAGATAGCCAGGGCTTGCTACCTCAAGCTCACCAGGAAGATCAAAGAGGCCGAGGTGCGGATAGACACTATCACCACCGCCTCGGCCGAAGAGGACACACCAAAGGCCGAACCGGTCGGAGACGTGGAAGATGTTCCATTGGACGTCTCCCGGCCGGAACGTGTGCTGAAGATCGGGACACAGCTCCCCCAAGATATCCGAAGGGACATACTCTCCGTCCTGAGAGCGTACGCCGTCGTCTTCGCATGGGGACCAGAGGACATGCCAGGCATCAGCCCAAAGGTGATCACACACCGACTCTCAGTCGACCCGGCCTCCTCCCCCATCAAACAGAAGAAGCGCTACCTCTCAGCCGACAGGAGAGAATTCGTCAAGGCCGAGGTGGCCATGTTGCTCTCCATCAAGCACATCAAAGAGGTGAAGTACCCCACGTGGTTGGCGAACGTCGTCCTCGCCCCAAAGCCGCCTACGTTCAGAATGTGTGTTGATTACACTGACCTGAACAAGGCGTGTCCAATGGACCCATTCCCTCTCCCCAACATTGATCAGTTGGTGGATGAGACGGCGGGGTGCGAGTTGATGTCGTTCCTCGACGCGTTCAGAGGGTACCACCAGATATCCATGCATGAAGATGACGCGGAGAAGACTGCTTTCATGACTCCGGAGGGGATCTTTTGCTACCTCGTCATGGCCTTCGGCCTCAAAAATTCCGGCGCCACTTATACAAGAATGGTAGCCCGGGTTTTTAGAGCAGTCTTGGGCCGGACGATGGAAGCATACGTCGATGACATGATCGTCAAGAGCAAACAATCCACAACTCATGCCGACGACCTCCGGGGCATCTTCAACATCATGAAGAGGTACAACCTCCGACTCAACCCGAAGAAGTGCACCTTCGGCGTCCAGGGAGGTAAATTCCTGGGGTACCTGGTCAGCCGAAGGGGCATCGAAGTAAACCCGGAGAAGATACAAGCCATTATCAACATGGAGCCGCCTCGCAACATCAAGGAAGTGCAACGGCTGACGGGACGCCTTGCGGCCCTGAACCGTTTCCTTTCAAAGTCCGCGGAGAAATCGCTCCCTTTCTTCCAGATAATGAGGAAGGCCACCAGCTTCAAATGGACGACGGAGTGCCAACAAGCCTTTGAAGAGCTGAAGCAATATCTCGCCTCCCCACCCGTCCTATCCAAGCCCCAACCCGGCGAGACTCTCTTCCTCTACTTAGGGGTGAGCACGTCGGCCATCAGCTCCGTGCTAATCAGGGAGGACGACGGGGTACAGAAGGCAATATTCTACGTCAGCAAGACGCTGCGGGAGGCCGAGCTCAGGTACTCCCCCATCGAGAAAACGGTGTTGGCCATCGTCCACACGGTGAAGAAGCTGGGGCACTATTTCCAGGCTCACCCCGTCCATGTCCTCACGCATCAGCCGTTGGGCGCCCTTATGAGGAGCCCAACCAGCTCCCCAAGGATGATCAAATGTGCAATATTCCTGAGCCAATACCAGATTGAGATCAAGCCAAGGCCATCCATCAAGGGGCAAGCCTTGGCTGACTTTGTCACGGAATGCACAGCGAGGGAGACGGCCGTCACCACCACCAGCCATGAACCAGATGAAGCCTGGACCCTCTTCACGGATGGGTCATCGGCCAACAAGGCATGTGGGGGTGGCATCGTCCTCATCTCCCCGGAAGGTTTCAGAGCATATTATGCCATCCGCTTCAATTTCAAAGTATCCAACAATGAAGCCGAGTATGAAGCGCTCCTCAGCGGGCTCAGACTAGCCGCTGGCCTCAAAGCACGCCACATCAGAATCAAATGCGACTCCAAACTCGTAGTGAACCAGATGGAGGGCTCCTACGAGGCCAAAGAGGGGAGAATGAAGCAATACAAGGAGGCCGCTGCGGAATTGCACAAGGCGTTCGATACCTACGAGATCACTCAGATCCCAAGGGCAGAGAACGCCGAGGCCGACATACTCTCCAAACTCAGCTCCGACACCCCTGAGCACATCTCCAAGATAGCGAAGGTGGAGGAGTTGAGCATGTCAAGCATTCACGCTAGCCCTATACTCTCCATACAACACCATCCGGAGGATTGGATCACTGACATCGCAACCTACATCACCTCCGGCACACTACCTGAAGACGAGGAGAGGGCTAAACTCGCCAAACTTAGGGCGCCAAGCTATGTCATTGAGGGTGACAAGCTCTACAAGAGATCATACAACGGCACCCTCCTCCGGTGCCTCCACCAGAATGAGGCCGAAGTGGCCATGGAAGAAGTCCACTGCGGCGTATGCTCATCACATCAGGGGCCCTTCAACATGTCGCGCCGCCTCGTCGTCCAAGGCTACTTTTGGCCGACGGTGGCACGCGATTGCGCTGAAGTCGCCCGCAAATGCAGCGCATGCCAACACTACCAAAGCGCACCTGGCCGGCCGGCCGTCAACTACGCCCCGGTCAGCACTGCCATCCCATTTTCCAGATGGGGCATCGACCTCGTCGGCCCACTACCAAGAGCCGCAGGCAATAACAGATACATCATCGTCGCCATCGACTACTTCACCAAATGGGTCGAGGCCGAACCACTCGCAAGCATCACCGGAGCGCGGTGTCGAAAGTTCGTCTACAAGAACATCCTCACCCGCTTCGGCGTGCCCCAGGAGATCATATCAGACAATGGCACCCAATTTGAAGCCGAACCGTTCCAAAGCCTCCTCCAAGAATGGGGCATCAAACACCGTTTTTCATCCGTCGCCTACCCTCAGGCCAACGGGCAAGTTGAGAACGCCAACAGAACCATCTTGGAGGGGCTGAAGAAGAAGCTGGAGGAAGAAGGCGGTAGTTGGGTGGACGAGCTCCCCAACGTCCTATGGTCCTACCGCACCACGTCGAGGAGGGCCACCGGGGAGACACCATTCTCCCTTTGTTACGGCTTCGAGGCCAAGGCTCCCATTGAGGTGACGCTTCCCAGCCGACGGGTCACACGATACGACCCTGAGGCCAACGAAGAAACCATGAAGGTGGACCTACACCTCATCGATGAGAGACGAGAAATGGCCTACCTCAGAGCGGAGAACTACAGACGACAAGTCAAATCCTACTACGACGCCAAGGTCCGCTCTCGCGAATTTCAAGTGGGGGACTACGTCCTCCGCCGAAGGGAAGCGAGCAAACCAACGGAAGGAGGAAAGCTCGCCGTCAAATTTGAAGGGCCCTACATCATCAGCGCCGTCATCGAAGCCGGCACCTATAGACTAAAGAACCCTAATGGGTCAGATGTACCATGATTGTGAAATGTACACCATTTGGTGAAATTTTACCAATAACTCGAGAAGTGGTGAAGCGGGCAACGTCCCCCACCCCTCGGCGTATTGGTTGAATGAAACACCCTCGGCCTAGCGCCACTTATTGAATAAAGATCATGTTCCAATCCATTCTTTCAAAGGAAAAGCTAAAGACCGCATCGGCCTAAGCGGTGATAACACCCAGGACCGATGGGACTCAAAGCCGTCGCAATAAACGACGCACCCAAAGCCGTTGCAATAAACAACGCACCTAAAGTCGTCGCAATAAACGACGCACCCAAAGCCGTTGCAATGAACAAACGCACCTAAAGCCGTCGCAATAAACGACGCACCTAAGGCCGTTGTGACCCACAACACGCCTACAAAGCCGTTGCATAGACAACGCACCCAAATATCGTATCGGCACAAGCGGTGAAACACCCAAATCGGCCGGCGATATGTAGGACGAAGGACCTGTGTGCATGGTCCGACGTCTTCAAACGGAGAAGCATACCGCGTCGTCCGCGCGGAAAACGCAGGACGACAAGCCTGAATTAAGGCTGAGGTTACAAAAACTCCACCCGTCAGTAAAATTTCACTCAGGACCACAAAGGGCGGCCGTCAAAAGACGATGCCTAGCCCGGTCCCTCGTCGACGATAGACGTGGAAAGGCCAAAAAAGATGCCACTGACACACCAAGCCGAGGGCGTATTTACTCCCTCGCACTAATCCATGCGAAAAGCGTAGCGGACAAACTACCGCACATGGACGAAGGGACAGTAACCCTTCGACCACCTAAAAAAAAAAAAAAAAAAGAGGGAAGCCGACGGACCGCGCACTCGCCGGCCTTGAGCATAAAATAAAATCCCCACAAAAACCAAGCCTCAAAATTGGCTAAGTACATATCAGGATCACCATGCAGGAATACGAAGTGCACGCGTCGGCCTCGACCACGACATCACAAGAGTAAATCGCTTCGGCCTCAATCACTCGAGACCACATTCTAGAACTCAGACGATGGGTCGCATCGTCTACAAGTGGCAAAGCCCAAGTGATAAAAAGGAGCGAAACACCTACAGCTAGGCAAGCTTGACACTTGGCAAATTATCTAAGCCACATCACCACAAAGACGATGCACTACCACTGCGCATCGCTTCGTCCTCAACACTTCAGGATTAGGATCCAAAAAACTTGACTCGGAAAAGTTGTCAAGGCAAAAATGGAATTCATCAAGGGACGACGAGGGGCATCGTCTTCAAAGAATGGGGGTCGCTATGTCTCAATTACAAGACGCCAAAACGGAATTGTGATACTTAGAAAAAATTTCCAACCAAAGGTACACGTTACTAGACACATCGTCCCTACGACAAAGGACAACATACCCAAGACGTTGCGCCACCCGCATCGTCCTCATGAGGCACCCGGATGAAGCTTCGCATCGTCTTAAGCAATCAAGGCATATACGGGTGCCCACACTTAGACAAATTCCAAGGAAAACAATCTACATAAATACACAGACGAGGGACGCTTCGTCTCAATCAAACCGGGGTGTAGGCAACTCTGACACTTGGCAAAAATCACGAGAATTAAACGCATATGAAATTAAGGCGATGAAGGCGAAGCGATATAAACATTCATACTTGGAACAAAAAAAAAAAGATGTCATTGATTGATGATTCAAAATATCCAAGGAGGGCGCTTCGGCCGTTACAAAAATCAGGGCGCATCGGCCATCATAACTACAGCTACTAAAAACAAAGAAAGAAAAGGTACAAGGGCATCAAGCTTCCTGGCCTTGGCCACCTTCAACGGCTCCACTATCGGCATCGTCCTCGACGTCCTCAGTGGTCTTCGACTTGGCCGAGCTCCGGAAGAGGTAGTCATCATTCTCGGTCCAGGGCCCGTCCTCCTTGTCCGAGCTCAGGATGGGGGGTTGCCTTTCGGACAGTGGGAGTTTCAACTCCTTTTCAGGGTCCTTCATCAGCCGGGGGAGGCCGATACCCCTGGGTTTCAAGTTTTTCACGCGACGGCGGAGGCGGCGATAGACCAACATCTGCATACGCCTCTGGCGGAGGTCATACCAAACTTCAAACTCCTGCTTAAGGCAAGCTCGACCAGCTTCCTCCTGCGACCACGCCTCAAAGCGCTCCGCCACGACATTGAAACTCCAATCGCGCCGGGCCTCGTCCTTCCATCCTTCGGTCATAAAGAGCTCAATGGCTTTGTCGGCAGCTGCAGTCGCATCGGCCTCTAGCTTCACAGCTTTTTCCTCCGCCAGCCGACGGGCAGCCGCTTCGTCATCCAACTGAACTTTGAGGCGCTTCGCCTCATCTTCAGCAGCAGCGGCCCTCTTCTCAGCCGCATCGGCCCTATCCTTCAAAGACCCGGTCTCAGCACGCAACCGTTCCAGGGAAGAGAGGGCTTCGTCCGCCGAGGCCACCCTCTTTTCAGCCTCCCGGAGGCGAGCAATCTCTTCCTCCTGCCGGCGCTGCTGCTCCATCAGCATAAAGGCCCCCTGCAAAGACAAGTAATTGTCAGAAGAGGAAAAAAGTACAAAAAAAATTACCAAGTACAAAAGCCGGGATTTACCTGGACGACGTAGTCCAGCCCACCATCAAAAAGGCGCACATCCTTGCCTTGCCGGCGTAGATACGCCCTATCCTCATCAGGAATGGCCTGGAACAAGACGTCGTGGCCAGAGACCCTCTCGTTGAATAAACCGCCCTTCGTCGGGTAACGGACCGTCACCTCATACAGTCCGGAGGCCAGGTCACGGCCGCTTCGGGAGCTTGCCTGGGCATTCTTGCCAAGATGCAGAGACGTAGGGATGCGGGCAGCCGACGCCTCATTTAGAGTCAGATCTTCGATCACTTGGACATCAGGGACATGATCCCCAGGAATAGAAGCTTGCGCAACGTCCGCAGCAGCACCGCTAGGGGCAGGGTTGTGTCTCACCTTTTTGCCCCCTGGGGCCGGCACCAACCCCACCTCAGTTAAAGTCTGTTGACCCTCAGCGGACCTCTTCTTTTTTTTGGTCGCAACAGCCTTCTTCATCGCTTCGGCCTGAGACTTGGAGCCGTCACCAGAACCTTTGGACGCCTCGGCTTGTTGGGCGGCTTCCATCTCTTTGGCGACCATCTTTTTTGCTTGGGTCATGAAAAGCTTACGGCTCATGGTGAAATCTACAGACGCAAAGAGCAAAACAAGAGTTAGAAAAAACAAATACAACGAACTATAATGCAGGTCAAAAGAAAGTGATCAACCTTCGGCATCGGCCGGGACACCGAAGTAGGGCCCGTCGGCCTGCTCAAAGTAGCCGGATATCTTCGGCCATAATCCGCAATCAGGGTCACCGGGAATATGGTACCGCATCATCCCTAGAGCTGCTATCTTGAACTCAGTAATGTAAGTGTTGACGCTCCGCGGCCCACCCTTCAGGAACGCCTCCACTTGAGCATCAATCTCAGGGCTCCTTGGTGGGTTGTGCAAATTAAAGATACCGTTGTGCCCTTGAGACGGGAAAAACACCCTATCGGCTAATTTCACGAAGCAAAATTTACTCTTCCACCCATGGATGGACGACGGGAGATCAGTGAAAGATCTTTTCTTCGGTAGCTGTTGGAGGGCCGCATATCCAGCACAGTTCTCGTGGCTGCCCCGTCCGATCCGGTATAGGTTCGTGAACAATGCCGTCGTCGGCTCAATCCCAAGCTCATCGCATCGAATGAGGAACCCGACGATGAGGGAATAGCTGTTCGGAGTTAGCAAAGCGGGTGGAAGATCTATCATGTTGAGATACTCCACAACGAATGGATGAAGGGGGAACCTCAAACCCTGGGAGAAGCTCATCGGATACACTCCGAAGTAACCGGGAGGTGGATCCAGAACATGGTCCGTCGGCTTCGGCGCCCTAACCCTTCCATAAGGCCCGACGTAGAGCTGAGCCACCTGATATTCACCTTGGGAACCCTCTGGCCTTATGATATAAAGGTTCGTCAAATCCAGTTGCGAGATGCTACCAGATAACCCCTTCCGACGACGCGACTTACGCATCTTGGATTTGGAGGAAGACGGAGCGATACCATGAACCGAGGAAAGCGGGGGAGGACAAGGAATAGCGGCCGAGGATGCATCACCCGCATCGTCGCTACGGAGTTTGGGGTCGGAGCTCGCTTCGTCCTCACCAGACCGTTGAGAACCCGCATCGGCGCTTAGACGCTCCTCGTCCACGGAGGTGCGGTAATCCGCAGTGTTCTCCATCTCAACCTCGAAAGCCTCCACCACTCTTAGATCAACCCCGGGGGATGTGTCCTCGTCGTCAAAAGGCCAAGCAGAATCGTCCAAAGAAGCTGTTAAGTCAACAGGGGAGGGAACGCGACGGCCGTCAGGGAACGGCATAACAACTACCGCTACGTCTAAAGGGTAGTTTTCGGATCAAAGTGACTTTCCTAAAGAACACTAGATCTAACACCCTAAGGAGCAAAAAATGAAGAAATCAAAGGAAAATTAAGAATATCTAACCTTAGGAGATTTGAAGAATGCGACGAACACTTGAGAAATCTCGGGACTTTATCTCTCTAGAAAAACTCGGGCAGCAATTCGACAACAGCAAGGCACAAATGAGGAGGTGGCTTCGGAATAAGGGGGTATTTATAGAAAATTTCCAACGGTCACTACACGTGGCGCCATCCCATTGGCTCCACCAACGGCCACCTCTCCCCCAACCAATCAAGGAGTACCAATTCGAAATCCCTCATACAAACGCCTCTACGGCCCAACTCAACCCCACAAAGAGAAAGGCATCGGCCGAGCACCACTACGGCCCAATTACTACAAAGCTCCAGAACAGGCATCGGCCCATTCTCTCGAATAAAGGAATGCATCGGCCTAAACTCGACGTCCTCACAACAACCCAAGGAACTTTAAATAGACCGATACGGCCGCCTATGCGCGCATCGTCGATGATAACCCTGGCATTGCGGCCTTCGTCCAAGGGTTCTCCCACAGGGTTACCTTGGACAGGTTTGCCTAAGGGTGGGAATCGCGACTAACGCATAGGTACCAAAACGGCTCATTACTCCCTTGTGCCTCAGATACTCTTCGACCAACGGAGTGGGGGACTGGGGGACTGTATCGGCTACGAGGAAAGAAAACGCAACGGCCTTAATGCAAAAAGGGTGCGCTACGGCTCGCCAATAACAAAAAGCACAACCTCCCTCAATAAGCACTAAGGATCGCATCGGCTACAGAGCCCAGAAATTAGAAACCCAAAATGCAAAATCTAGCGCGCAACGGCTACGTACACTGGGGGACTGCGTCGGCTCACCATAGCAAAAGACCACAAGTCAAACGCTTCGGCTACGTGGCAAAATCAAAGGCGTGCATCACATCGTCTACATAAACGGAATCAACCATCTTCATCTCATGAAGATATGTCATCGCTACGGCCAAAAAGACAGATGGGAGCTCTTCGACCCCAACAAGATGACAATAAAAGCATGCCAACTTATCCGCGCCAGAATTCATCACATCATCTACAAAAAAAGAAAGCGCATCGCCTCGTCCTCAAGAGCACTTCCACAGAGAATGCATCGGCCCACATCAAGGTTATGAATTCCCAAGCGCGCTTCATCTACATCAAATAAGGGAACCGCTTCATCCAAAATAGAAGCAGAAACTCTTCGGCCATCAAGCACCTGAGGCTCGCGCAACGGCCAGCCAGAAAGGAACAAGTACTCCCTTTCGCTTCGGCTTCACCTCAGCTCAGAGAGTGGGGGACTCCTGATAGAGTATATGGGCCTGGACCCCATGGCCCACATACTCAACGGCCCAAAAGACACCAGCGGGACACCCACATCGGCCAGAGGCACGCGACATCCAAGAGAGAAGACATCACCCGAATTCTTTGGGCGAAGCCCAGAATCCGCATCGTCCATGGATCGCATCGTCCATGGACCGCATCGTCCATGGACCGCATCGTCCGGACTTCGTCCAGGCAGAATATATTTTTCATTGTATTTACTAAGTATTGTACACAGCCCATTAGTGGCCTTATTTCGCCCAAAGAAGGCATGATTATTGTAATGGGCCTCCTAAGCCCAAGGCTAGGGGCCCAAATCCACACTTTTACCTATAAATAGACCCCCAAGGGGCTAATTATAGGGGGTTCCAAGTTGAGAAATATAATTACTCACTTTCTCTCTCTAGCTCTCACTTTTCTCTAGAATTAATACTCTATCAGTAGCATTTAATCTTTTTAACTCGATGAAATCAATTGAGATTGATAACCTTAACACAACGGTTTCAGTTACGTTTAACCAACAAAATATATTAATCCTTCTTAGGTTTATTAACCACGACCGTGCATTAATAAACCGAAGTTACTTACTTGTGAAACCATCAACGATTAACCATCGGTTCGTTAGTTGTTTCTAGTAATAATTAATGTCGGAACGTTAACTAATCGTCACTTAACAACCCTCCAACATTAATATAGAATTAGATTAAGGGAAGAATTAATAATCAAGAGAAGAAGTTAAGAAAATAACTCACAACTTTAATAATCAACAAGCTTCAAGAGCAAAACCAAGAAATGGAAGTTTAGCTCCTCATTTGGAAACTAAACATGCTATAAAAATACAAAAGAAATACTATTCTAAGTTGAGCTTAAGAGTATGGAAGAAGGAGTGGAAATTAGTGAACGAAAAATGTGCTATTTATAGGTGTTTTTCAACACCTTTGGCCGGGTACCCGACCGGGTTAGGTACCTATCCGACCGGGTCCGGTCAAAATCAGATATCCTCCACGTTCTAGTGATGTTCGGCACGTCATTTTGTCCCGGTTCAAGTCAGACCCGACCGGGTCAATTAGGAGACTCGACCAGGTCTTGAAGCTTCGTGTGATTCTTCGGATTTTACATCAGACCCGACCGGGTCAAGTAGAGAACCTGATCGGGTCCAGTGATTTCCTGTGATGCTTCGGTTGTTAAATCAGACCCGACCGGGTGAAGTCCTCTACCCGGTCGGGTATTTGCTCCTGGACAGTCAAATTTTCTTTTTCTTCACTTCAAAGTCCTCCTCTTCAACACCATAATTCCTAATTCTACTTTACAACTTACAAATGAAGATTAAAATACAATTACAACTAAAATCACACAAATGTTTACCAACTAAATAAAACGGTAAACAACCCACCCAAATCAAACATAAAAACATACATTTATACACTACTAATTAGTCTATATTAATTTTGGTAGAGGTTCATGACCTCCGTTTTTCTGCCTTAATTTGGGAGCATTCGGAGACACGATTTATGTCCGCCTGGTCTTGCTCGAGCCATGGAACTCAAATGAATTTAATTCAATATCAAGAAAAAGAAGACCCAGACCGTGGATGAATATTAACGTGAGATAAAAATTATGGGTGACGCCTTTTCCTCTATTAATTCCCCAATTAGTCATCTGGTCTTCTTAAACAAACAATTTTGAGCTTGGGGACCTCATAATGAATCTCTTATCAGTTATCACGACCCGGCTAAGTTTACTATTGACACTCTTCGTCCTCATTTATTAGCATGGGAACAACGTGTTATTTATCACCGGTCTAAAGAGTCCGGCTCAAGACATCAAGTGTGAGATAATGTCTCACTTGAAGAATGTGAGATAATGTCTCATATTCTGTTCAAGTTGCTAATGGTACAAAACTTCCAATTTTAAAAATTGGCAATATTAAATTATCTACCCTTGGTCGCCCCTTACATTAAATATATTCTTTCATGCCTCACACCTCAAATATAATTTATTATCTAATCAGCGGTTATGTGCGGATAATAATTGTTTAGTAATTTTTAATATTTTTTTGTGTGCTAAGGACAACCAAACGGGCTTCCAATAAAGACTCTGTCTATCCATTCCAAACAGCCCACCACCCTTATCTCTTGTGTTAAAGGCCACGTTTGTTCTAGGCCCAGTTTCGCACAAACGTCTTGGACACTATGGGAATCGTGTTTTGTCGTCACTTAGGAAAACCAATTTAATTTTTGGTTCTAGTAGTTTTTCTCATAATTGTGTTTCATGTAAATGGGACAATTCCCACCGTCTTCCTTTTCAAGATGTTATTCATGAATATACTGCTCATTTACAGCTTATTCACTCTGATGTTTGGGAGTCCCCAGTTTTAATCAAATTTAGGTTTTAAAAACTATGTCTCTTTTATTGATGATTTTTCTCGTTTTACTTGGGTCTATCCTATGCGTAAAAAGTCTGAAGTGTTTACTCATTTTTGTCACTTTCAAAAGCTTGTTAAAAAATTATTTGATTGCAAAATTAAATGTTTTCAAAGTGATGGGTGGGTGAGTTTGTCAACTCGTCTTTTCACACGCATTTTCTTAATCATGAATTTTTTTTCCCAAATCTTGTCCGGATATTCCTGCGCAATATGCCAATATGGTGGCAGAACACACATATACATTTACTTGAAATATCTCGAACCTTGCTTCTAGATTGACATCTTCTTTCTTCCTTTTGGATTGATGCTCTCTATACTGCCACTTTTATTATTAATCATTTACTCACACCTACTTTGTGTGGCTCGTCTCCTATGAGAAACTTTTTAATAAATCACCTGACTATAATTTGTTGAGAGTGTTTGGTTGTGCTTATTTTCCTAATATTGTAGCTTGCTCCTCTTATAAGTTGTCCACATGGGTCTATTTATGTGTCTTTCTTGGATATACTTATCTTCTTTATATTTTTATGTTTTTTTCGTTATCTTTATATTAACCTTATCTTTTCGATTCATGTTAACAGATTTCAAATTCTCTTGCTTGAATGTTGTTATTATACCAAAAAGCTATCAACTTTAGACCAAAGATCTGGAATAGATTTCAATTTTCACCTAAGAACTTTTATATTTCTAAAAGCAATTTTTTGTTGAAGCTTTAGGCTTTGTTTGCAACCACTTGTGCTTAAATAAAAGCACTTTTGGGAAAAAAGTGATTAGTAGTAAAAGTTGGTAGTGTTTGATAAAATAAGTGCTTTTGTGTAATAGAAAAAAGTAAAAAGTAGATTCTACACGGAAGCCGAGAAAGTAAAAGTTGGTAGTGTTTGGTAAAATAAGTGTTTTTTTCTTAAAAAAAAGTTAAAAGCACTTTTTTAATGGATTGCAAACATACCCTTAGTAGTCAATTACTCCGCATTTTATACTTTTGAAAAGAGGTACGCACTCTCATTTGAATGTTTCAACGTCTACTTTATCGCCATGTTATAATTAACTGGATCAGGCGTGACCTAACCGAATGATCGGGTCAATGATCAACCCATACTTGGCAGGTCAACTCGATCAATGCCCGAAAATCTGATCAACATAGAAAATAATACTATACAATTCTTGATATAAAAAAATAAAATATATTTAAAAATTTTAAAGTTGTTGTTCTAATTTTAAATATTCTAAAATTAGATGGATAATAATACTAATATAATGCTTATTAAAATATATTCCGTATAAAAAATTTTATACTTTGTGTACTTTCATGATAATAATAGTAATACTACCTTCGTCGCAAAATACTTAACGAAATTCAAAACTTTGACGATTTATATATATTCATTGCAAATTATTTATAATATAAAAATGATATGAAAATGTTCTTTGTTAAAAGTACTTTCATAAAGTATAAAATTTATAACTTTCATTATATTATACCAATCAAAACCATTCATATGGTCCAAATTTTAAGATTTGACTAAATATTTTGGGATGGAGGTAGTAGTATTTATTACTCTGTATGATCTTAATTTAGATTATTCATTACCAAATACACTACAAAAACAACTTCGTTTAGGCAGGGAAATTAGCTCGAAAATATTCCCCAACAACATTGGCTCAGAGTTAGGCGTGAAACAAAGCTGAACTTGGCTGTGAGACGCTTTTGGCAAAGAAATTCCGAGCCAACCATTTGGGTCGGTTTTATTCCGCTCCAAATAAATCCGACAAGCCATTATTGTTCGTTCGTATACCATTGCATGTGTCAGAGATGATCAATGGAGTAGTGAGTTTCAATCCTGATTACTCCCATCCCAAACCCCTAAAGAAAGAAAGAAAAAGGAGCCAAATGGTCCGAGCCAAATGCCTTGCCAAAAGGTATTGGCTAAATTAATTGTGTGCACCAATAAAATACAATGCCAACAACTTTTCATTATTGTTTATATTCCTTGCCAATTTCCCTGCCAGAAAAAAACTATAAACAACTATTCTCTTCCTTGAGTTAACTCACATACGGTTTACATCTAGCTTCTGTTTAAATGATGAATTCTTCCCAGATCACGGAAGTTATATGGAGCAATTATGATTGAATTTTTTAGAAAATTTATTATCATCGTATAGAGTAAGTAAATCTTTTTTTAATGCCTTTCAAAGCAATTGATTATTCATATGTTCAATTTTGATTATTATACTTCCATTATGTTATATATATATCGATGGTATGTTAGCAATATGTTTAAAATTGTACTAATCTACTCCCTCCGCCCAAATTGATTGGCAAAGTCAACAATTTTTTCTACCAATGTTAAAGTTAAATCATCCCTATTGGTAATTAATTCAATTTTTAATAATTAAAATTTACATATATATTCACAAACTAAATTAAAATCTCTTTGAACTTGCAAACTCCAAATTAAAATATACTTAAAAAATTCGCATCCTAATTAAGTGAATAAAATGAAACTGTTAGACAAAGAAAAATCAATTTTGCAAACCAATTAGAGACAAAGGTAGTTTAATCGCAAATGAAGATGGGCTAATGTGTCACCCATCAGATTCTCTAGCATGGAAGCATCTTGATCAGTGTCATCCTCAACTTTGTTCGACTATCTTGAGTTACGTGTTGATGGTTTTGCTCCGTGCAATAAATTTGAAAGCCAATTCTCTTGTTGGCTGATTATCATCACACCATATATTTTCTCACCGGACATGTGTTGAAAAATCATTTTATGTTTTTGTCCTTAATGTGTCCTGGTTCAGATAATCCAAAGAAAAGATTTGATGTGTATTTGCAGCCATTGATGGAAGAGCTCAAACACCCAGGGGATGTAGGTGTTCCTACTTGAATGCTTTCTGGATGGAGCACTACATCTCTCATGGGATGTCTTGTTTGTATGGAGAAGTCAAATGCATTTTGGGTCAAGAATAGCCGCTAACCGTCTTACTTTATTGTCACCTTCGATTTCTCTCACCGAACCATTCATATAGAAAGGATACAAAGTCATTCATCAAGGGTCACATTGTGCATGCACAATTAGACCAAGAAAGGTCATTTCTCATGCACAACATAAAAACGTTGACATTGATGCTTATCAACAAGAATTTTTTTCAAACTCTGATTGTGACACTTCGAAAATTTAAATAAAATAAAAACAAATAATCTGGATAAAATATTACAAAGTGAAGTTGTGATAATTAAGTTGATCAGATAACAAAAGTGAAGTTTTACTTTTGTCACAAATAATACGATGTTATCAAATCTAATTCGAAAGTATTAAGTAGTTATATGAACAAAAAAATACAATGATACCAGTATAAATACATACGTAACGTATGTTAAATACAACTTACATATATAATAACTATATATACGTAACTTATGATGGTTTGACTTTCAAACATATAACCAATAATAATACCAAGTACAAATAATAACTTACGAAACAGGCTAGGTTCATTATACCCAAACACATACGAAACTAGAATTACGAATAATGTTATACACGCCTGCGGTCGATAAGATTGTCCAACGACTCGTGCGTAAAATAAGGTCGCTGAAGCTAATCGTATAACTCAACCGAATAGCTAGAACCTTCCTTCGACTAGTATAAATAAGGGAGACCATCGTGAAGAACTGTGTACCACACCCAAAACAAACTGCGAGAAAAAAAAAAGAGAAAGAGGGTGAGTCGTTTGAAGGGGAGCCGGTAGCCGGACTGGTTATACACCGGAAAGGAGAGTCGTCAGCGTTGGGCTAACCAGGTGCTCGTTGAACGACGACGCCAAGTTGCTGGGAGAAGACGTCACACGTACGACGGACTCAACCTGCTTCGCCAACAAGGACGACGTTGAGTACGCCTTCTCTTTCCCCATAATACTTTGTACATCACTGTTTTCTTTTAAAAGGGCCGAATGACGAAATAATCTGACCGAAATATAAATGATAGCAGCAGATATAATAACGGAATGATGATAACAATAATAATATTGATTGTTATAATAATTATAGAAACAAAATAAAAAAAATAATAAAATAATTAATAATAACCGAAGTAAAAGTAATGATCATCACGTACTGAGAATGTTAACATGAACTACGAATAGCTTAACTTTATAGAAATTTCCACTTGGTTATCCTATCCTATACCTAAAAGCACTACACTGGAGAGAGAAATTTCTCCCGCCTAAGTGCTTAGCACCGATAAGTAATTTCACTCTTATATTTCCGTCTGCCTTTTCTTCTGAAATAGTGCACCTGAAAGAAACAAATGCCTTCTACGCAAAATGAAATTCACTTGTAATTTTCTAGATCCTCTTTTTCTCACCAGAGAAATGTCTCCTCCGGTTTCAGTAGATTTCTTCTCACCGGAAGATCAAAAGACCCTCGCCGTTCTAATCCATCAAGGTCTCACACCACGGCCTTAGCCCACAAAACGAAAAGAATCGTAGGGAGAGCCAGAAATCACCTTGCGAGTCCGTCAAGCTCCCGCGCCTCAGGCATCGCATCAATATGCGATAGTTGCTGGAATTTAAGATCTAGAGAAGCTTCGTCTGCCTCTCTCTCAGCCAAAATCAACCCTCCTTTCGAAGCAGTCAAGACACCCGGCCTCAGGTTTGTTGATGCGTTTCTAGATTTACCGTAATAGAAGTTGATGGTTATCTAAATATAAGAACAAAACTGTGCTTTTGTTCTTATATACATGCCAATAGAAGTTATGGTTTGTTTTCTGAACAATTGCTTTCATCTGAACAATTGCTTTGGAGGTTCTGGAACAAAAAGTTTTATCTGAACAATTGCTTTCATAGTTTTACCAACTCTACGTTACTTAGAGATAAAACACCCTTTAAGTTGTAAGTTCTCTCTTTTTCTACTTTAAATATTATCAAAAGAGAGTGGTTACTCAAAATTGATAAACACTCTATCTTAACAAATTCGTAAAGTGCAAGTCAAAATTGAAGAATACACAATATATATTTGCATACAGCTAGCGATAGATGTGAATACACATATATCGTATACATATTGTTATTTGTGTATAAGGAGCACCTCACCATCAATTATTCAATCAATTATACTATGTTTCTTATATAGAACTCACTCTCTTTTATTAGAACTTGGAAATGCTCATATGTATTAATTTGACAGGATCATTTTTGCTTTGGATAAATTTTTCAAGTCAGCCTACGGATTAGTGTTAACTTTGAGCTTAAAGTAGTCGTGCCTGTTCAGGCCAGTGAATGGCAATTAGGGAAACCCAATGGACGGTCCAGACGTGAGGTAAGAGTCAGGAAAGTGAAGAGCAGTTTGGGCAACGATCAGTGGCATGTGAAATCTTTTTTTGTTTGTCTTTTCTATGTCCTTTTATCTAAATTTAAAAGAATCGTGGGATTGGGATAGAAATTATGATAGTGTGAACAATCCAAAGGAGAAAGCTTCTTTGCATCCAAATTGACTTAATAAATCTTATGTTTGGCAGGAGATTTGCTCAACGTTCACGATTGAGGCAGCTTCAATACAGCTGAGTTGGAAAGAAATATCCAAGCTCTACAGGCATGTACTCATATGGGAAAAATGTCCAAGCTCTACAGGTATGTACTCATACCTGCTTTTCGATCTTAATACTTCTCATTACAAAAGCTACTAATAATTTGAGTCAAACAGTATGTGAGGTGTCTTTATGTGAGGTGTCTTTATGTTTGTTTATGGTTGTCACATGTGGTTGTCTCATTACAAAAGCTACTAATAATTTGAGTCAATGGATGTGAGGTGTCTTTATGTTTGGATTAATAGTAATATGCAAGGTATATTTTCTGCTGTTTCATATGCTGATGTTACCTTGCAATATGTTTGACAGGAATATGCCATGCAATTAACCTTGCAATATGTTTGATGCACATGAACAAGATCAGGAAGAATGAGTAGGGGTATTGTCTACTTAATCAGTAATCAGTAATCAATTTATCTATATCTTGGTTTTTTATGTTGAGTTATGATTCTGAATATAATTTAATTACATTTTCCTGTAATAGAGTTTAGATTAGACATGTAGTGAATGATAACAAGAATGAAACTTTTGTTAGAAAAAGATTGTGATTTTTTATTGTTTTGTAGTGGTTGTGGTTGGTGCTTTACTTAGTTAAAAGCATATCTATGTAGTGACAGTGTATTTATTAAGAGATGTAGATATATCTAAATATACTAAATACACTCAAGTGAACATAAGAGATGGTATTAAAATATAATTCATTCTGGTGAATCACTTGGGAGAACTCTACATGGTATTGAAATAAATAGCACCATTTTGTGAATGGATTAGTTAGGCTCTCATTAAAAAATATGACTAAAATGCACCCTGTACTTAGAGTTACATTAATATTGTTTTTTTTCAATGAGTAAAACAATATGTTAGTTTCTTGCTTTATATGCATAATAGTAGATTGGTAGCATTTATATAATTTAGGACATCTACACATATTTTTCTAAGGTATAATTAAGGTTTCATCCACTAAGGTCCATGTAGTATTAGTTAGAGACATAATCTGATTATTTGGTACAGTCTTGCCAAGTTGAGTGATATATGATTTACAGTTTTGATTGATGTTGAGAAAAAGAATCACAAAATCCAATTAATTCATTTACTTATTTATTTTTTTATGTTGTTACTTATTCATTCCTTCAATCTGATAAAAGTATGGTGAACTTATGTATACTATGTACATCATAGAGTCACTGAGGACCTTTTAAGAAAAGCGGAAGCTAGAGTGGCGGAAGAATAGATGCCGGTTATTTGGTACACTTTTGCCAAGATGGTATGAAATGGATTGATGATTAATAGCTTCACGTTTAGGTTTACTCAACGATGGTTTTTATTTGGCTCTTCAAAGGTATAATAGAAGGATCCTATATGATTCCATATTTGGCATCCTATTGCAGCTTTTTCAAGGTTTACTTTGTTAAAAAAGATTCTTCTATATTATTTAATTCGTTGACATTTTCATTTTCTATTAAGCTAAGATTATTAAATTGAAGTTGTTTCGGGCAAGATGCTCTATAAAAACGTAAAAGTAGTACTGGTGTATCTTAGTTTATATTCTGGTAGATATCACTATTCGGGGTGGATGAGGCAAAAAACTGAATCTGTTAATATACCTTAGTCTAGAAATTCTAATACTTTTGATTAGGTTCTAAATCATCGAGTTCCAATATACTGATTTCATTTATAATATAGCATCTCACTCAGTGTGTTAGGGGGTATCTATAAACTCTCCATAGTATAATTTTCTAAAGCTAGACTTAGTCTTATTGCTGCATACTCCATAACTTTCTTCATTGCAAGAGTTAAACTGTAATAGTGCTTTCAATATTTCTGAGTTGGAGTTCTGTATGTGGTTGTAAGTGCAGAATGGATTATGTAGAATTCGAAGAAGAATTTTATAAGTGCAAATGCAGGATCTAATGGGGGGCTCTACTGTAGTTTTGCCAAAAGGTTAGTAAAACGCCTATTTTAACGCCCTAAGAATACATTACTCAAACTAATTGATTTTCTTCTTCCTAAAAGTGTTCGTTTTTTACTTAATTTTATTTTAAGAAACCTGCTATGAATCTGTCTTTCACTTCTTAATTCAAGTTTGAACACGGTTTTATAACCGACAAAAAATCCATGTTTTAAACTTTGTTTTATAACAAAGAACAAGCTTTAAGCTTGGTTTTAACAAATTAATTTCAGGTTGATTTTCATACAAAAAGTGATGGGCGCAATTTGATTTTCATCAGATTTATTTCAGGTTGGTTTACATGGTATAGTAAAAAGTCAAAACTTATATATCCCCTGTCTTGCTTTTAATTAAAAGTAACCAATCAAGCGACTTTAACTCTTTGATGTCCTTAAGTATGCATTTCTTTAGAACACTGGTTATATATATATATAAGGTTTGTCAAACTCCTACAAATCTCGCCTGTTGCAAAATCCATTTATTCCCTTGTGATGGCTATACAGAGTGCTTCGAGACATTTAATATCGACCAACACATTTCATGGTGAAACTAACAATGCTGCTAATACACTATTTGGCATTGAAACTACCAATGCTGCTAAACCATTTGAAAAAAGATTTAGGAGTTGAGAATTTGACTTTTAAGCGTTAAAGTAATCAACAATAATGAACTTATTTTATTGTGTAGTTTGCTTGCATTCTTCAAATATCTACCTTTACATTCGGTGTATTTAAGACCTCTTAGCATTCACTTATCTGCTCAAGATAAATATTAGAACAAGCTACTTCTGCCATTAACATCTGCTATTGATATTTGGACGTATTATTTTACTTTAACAAACTAATTTGTTTATGAATTTAAACTCTGTTTTCCCCAAATCTTTTGTATTCTAGAAGCATGGAACTAAAGAAATGTCTTAACTACTTGACCCTACTTGTGTGTTTACTAGGCAGCCCGAATTGTACACAAAGGAATGCTATGGGATTGTCAAGGTAAACTCTTAGTTATTTGACCCTAAGAATACTGATTCTTCTTGAATGGAACTATTAATTTTCTGTCCAGTGACAATGTTAGTTTAAAAAACTTTCAGTTTGTTATATCTGTCAATGAACTTGAACAATACATCTTCTAATACGTTTTCCTTTGGGATGCTATGAAATATAAAGTGAGTTATTATGAATTTTACGTCTACATAATGAAAGCAATTTAGTAATAAGTGTCTACTATTAGGATCATGGTAAAATAACCAAATAGAAATGGGTGTGGCTAACTGGCTATATTTGTAATACTTTTTAAAATAATATGACGATTGGTTATGATTTAGTTAATACCTGTATACCAGACTTTATAAGGTGAGTATTAGTTTTATATTTAATGCTAATTTTGCAATTTTAGATTCTAAATTTTGCAATTTAGAATGTTGTAATTCCTACGATACACACACATAGATTGAAATCAACACGATATAAATAAATAAGACAACATCATATTCAGTAATTGGAGTCTTTCTTCTGACACATTTTCCCTCTTTTTAGCCTAAAGACGTAATTTTGGCAGCTTGGTCTTTAGGTAGTACTTGTGTGATTGGTCAAGGGTTAGTGGGGTATTGAATCCGAATATAATAACTTAATTAATAAGTTTTAATGGGTTATTTTTTGACTCAATTGAAATTGTTCTGAACTCCGAATGGGGTAGCAAAACTGCATCTTTTCTGGATTAATTCTTTTTTCCAGAGTTACCATTCTTGAATCAATTGATCCAAATCAAAAACCAAAGTTTTGGATCAATTTCATTGTTTCTTTTTTCCTATACCTGCACTTTGAAATCCAAATTTGATTTTAAGATGTTGAGGTACCAATATAATTTTTTTTCTTCTTAGCCCTCTCATGTTTCCTAAAAATGATAACCTTTAATATATAAATAATAAACTTCATGGATAACTTTGCTGATATAGAGAAAGGAGTTTTATAATAATCCTTAGGTGCTGAATTAGCACCAATAAAGTTCATTCAATATATAGAGAAACAAAACCGAAACATTTTCTCATGTCCATGAAAAGTCAGATAACTATTCTTTCTCATGTTATTAGTTGTTAAGTCATTGCAGGGCATTATATTTGTTTCGGATTTTGTTTTAGGAAACTGAACAAAGTTTCGGGCACAATAGAAAGCGGATTTGGAAAATCATTCTTTTGATGGGGTGGGAAATTATTGTACGGGTACACTGCATTTGTTTGATTAAATACTGATGATGTTTAGGATTCCTAAGCATACTAGAATGGAAGATATCTATAGATCATGAAAGTTTTAAGGGATGTATGTAATATCTTATCCGCATCACAAAAGTGTTTGGCAGAAATCGTAGAATGTTTTTAAGCATACAAGTATGGCAAAGCCTATTTTTTTTAATGAGCCGGTTAATGCTACAACAGTTCTGTGATTATCATTGCCATGATAATTCTAGGTATACCTACACTCATCTATTTGAAACGCATTTGTTTTGTGCAGATTGATGAAGTGATTGGTGAAGCTCAAACAAGAGGGGCTGCATGGGGGCAATCAGAGAACATTATCTGATGTTGTTCAGGGGAAAGGTGAAGCAACATGGTGACATTTTTCTTCAAAATTTTGAGCTAATCGGTTTATTTTTGTAATTCATTTCTTCTTCAGGATAAAGGGGTGTGTTTACTAACTCAAATTTTCGGATTCATACTGATTCATACCTTTGTAATTCTTTTGGGACCAATGGTTTGTCAATTGTTGTAAAATGATATGGTGTTAGTATTAGCCAATATATCAGTGGTGTAACAGAGTAACCATATTTTCCATTTGCGCGATAAGAAAAGTATAATTTTCCTTTTTTATAACTTGATCAGGGATAGAATCCTGATCATAGCTAAGATCCGATTAAAAAAACATATTCTGTTTGTTAATAAAGAAAAAGGTAGTCCTTACTTTACAAGATTAGGTTTTTTACTTGGGAAATATATCATTAGTGTAACAGATATATTACGTTTAGACTTTAAAATAAGAGCCTTTTGATAATTAGTTTAGTTGAAACCATTTGGGTTTACGTTTATGGTTTCCTTACGTTTGCTTCATTTTTTGATGAAATAAACTTGGGAAATTAAAAATAATATGAGAGCCTTTTCTAATGGTGATATTTAACTGGTAGCGAGATTATAATAAAGTCTTCTAACATGTGTAATTTAAAAATCTAATTATTAGGGATGTCCAAAAGAAGTATTTATGATTTCAATTATTTGTGTGATAATTTATATTTTAATTTTGTATAGAAATCCATAAACTCACTTATAAAATATTAATAATATTCGCCCATTATATCCCGTGCAACGCACGGGTGAAAATGTGAAATAATGGAATTGCAACTCTTTGATTTGGACATTTGGCACACAACTTACTTCTTAATCGAATAAGAATTTCTATAAAGGATTAGCTATACATTTCATTATTAGTGTTGATATGCACCAGTGATGTTTTGATTTTGTTTTCCAATTCCACTCATTTATGCTACATTGTGCTTATATTATCATGTTATACGATAGTGTAGGAAGATCCAATGCGTGTTAGTACCAGATCGGATAAATCAGAAACCTTATGCATCTATTGTCAAGGAAATGATATTTTGTACAACTTATATCTATATTTATATATTTACTATTTTACTTTGCATCTAAATTTTATTTATGGTTATATGTGTCTCACCTGGAGTGTTCAATATTCTGACTCCTTTTCCTTAAGCTTTGTTAATCATCCATGTCCCACATCCAAAAGATTGCTTTTTATGTTTATTTTCAAGAGGTGGCTTTAGGATTAAGAACATTTCAAATATGGAGAAATCAACTTTTTGGATCTTGGTTCCATGTTAGGGTTCCCAAGATTTGTAATATTGCAAATTCAAAAACCAGTTAAGATTTTTAACTTTGAAGTCTTTTTGAATCTCTGTTCCATGGTGAGTTGAGGTGTTTTTTTATGCATTTGTTAGGGTATACTTACCGTGAAGGTGAATATTTCTATATAAGAACACTATAACCAATTTTTTCCACTTTCTTTCTTTCCTTTTATTCCATTTCATTATTGTAGTTAATATGAAACAGTGGTATTTCAAGGTTTTATTCTTTTTGTAGATAATCATTTCAATAAAGAACATAATCTTGAATTTTAGGCTTCTCATTTAGTTAAAGGTACTTTATGATTGTCATGAAATAGATATTGTATCTTCTAATATTTTCATAGCCATGCAACATATAAAGAAAGGTAGTCCTGATAAAGTCAAATTTTTATGGAAGGATTTGAGGCAAAGCATTATGGTCTAAATTTTGCAGTTTCGAGCTATGGCTCCAAGACTCAAGTTCTGGGACAATTTAGAGGAAGGAGATCGATGAAACTGTCTGCATTAAATGTCCCTTTGTGTACGTATTTAAATAAATTGTTAGTATTACAGTTTACAACTTTCCCCATATGTGAGTTGTTTATGCCCTAAGTTATATTTAGTTGTCTACGCATTAAGTGGAAATGTTAATTGACTTTTCCATATTACTATTTCTCATTTACATTCTATGCACACATTATGAGAGAAAAATATATATGGCATATGCATCTTTTATTTGTATATAGCTATAAAGTTGTGAAGTTGTAACACCATTTTCTTATGCATATCGTGTTAATTCTTTTCAGTTTAAACTAATTTTGGTTATTTTGTGTTTGAATTATATGAAAAATAGCTAAAATGGTCATCTATCATTACTTCACCCAATACAGTCAGCAACTCCAACCTTATTTTTTGTTATTATTACATAATTCAACACACCAAATCAAAAATTAGGTGTTTGATTAAAACGTTAGTTGATAAGCCGAAAAATAGGGTCCCCAAACGAGCTCTTTATCTTTTCGAATAAGGTTTCTCAATTAAAGTTTGTTAATAAGATGGTTGATAGATTGTAAACCTATTTGAGTAGTGACAAATGCTGATTGATTCATATCATTTTTCAGTCCATAACCTTCTTCATGTGATTGTGGTGGATTCTGAGCGATTCATGTCACTTTTACTCTTTTAGTCCTTAAGCTTCTCCATGGAGGGGGTATTTTCCACTTAAGGGCAAGTTATGGTGTAGTTTTGTCCTTTATTTGTATATCCCGAGCATCAGAATTGACCCCGTCTCATTTTGAAGGAATCAGAAGTTGAGAGCTGTCATGGTTGGGCTGATTTTCGAATTGAGTTTATCCATATTAGACAAGATCACACCTGATCGGACTCGATATTTGTAAAATACACCTATAACATACATATGCTATATCAACCGGATCAATCTAGATAAAATTTGATCATATTAGATTTAAACATATTAGACCAAACAAGATCATAAAATTACACTCCAATTGAAAACATCCTATGCGTACTTACTTTAGCACCATGAGACGTTAGACTCTCATCACTTTTCAACGCATATGGTTTATATTGTTACCCCCGCCCCTAAGATTGAGACACGAAGGTGATGCAATTTCTTAGGAAAGTGAAATTGTATATTCGACATTGAATACTCTCATCACTTTTCAACGCATATGGTTTATATTGTTACCCCCGCCCCTAAGATTGAGACACGAGGGTGATGCAATTTCTTAGGAAAGTGAAATTGTATATTCGACATTGAATTGATGAAGTATGAATAAAGTAAGAATGAATTGTAATCACCGAAATATCACCAAAAATGGTCGGGGATAAGTTTAATGGGTGGACGAAAAAAGTAAAACGAGACAATGTTTGGGGGACAAAGGGAGTAATGGTTAGGAATGCAATGACCATTAATAAGAGAAAGGGATAACTGTTCAAATAAGTTGTCATCTTCCCCCATCACCCTGTTCGTATACATGAACATGTGTACGTGGTGGTCTCGAGATTAACAGCTCAATCAGGAGCTGAAGTTTTTGATGTGTCATGAGGATGCATGGGCTTGACGACCACCTATACTTGCCTTGTGTTGGATACAAGGAATATTATACTGCATTCGTCCCTTAAAACTTTGCCAAAGTTGACCGGCACGGAGAATAATAAAGTAAAAACTATGTGGTTGAGATTTGTGCAGAGGAAAGAGAAATAACAGAAATCACAAAATAATTGATTAAAATGGAAAGTGGCAAAGTTTTATGGGACGTCCCAAAAAGAAAATATGACAAAGTTTTAAGGGACGGAGGGAGTAATAATTTCTATGTAATTTTCTTTACAGTTTTATGCACTTACGTACACAACTACTTCATTGCATGGTATTTTATTTTGGATGTGTAAGGTGTACCATTTATTTCTTAGTTTGCTTTTAGTTAGTTGGATCATTATTTATTCATTTTTTAATTTTTTTGGGGTAAAATTGCATCTAAACTATTATGCATGTACTTCACTCCCGTAGTCCCGTGCAACGCACGGGTAGAGTAACTAGTAATTACATAAATGAATTCAACGGGCCGGGCAATTAATCAAAATCATAAACTAATAAGATTGTTATAACTAAACCGGATACTATTACAGATTATTTTGATTATCTTAATCAGGTTAATTAAGGGTGGATTAATTAAGAATAAAATCGAATGGACTAATTGGATTAGAATTGGACTGTTTTAGTTAAATCCGATTGATTATTGAAGTACTCTAAAATACACATCATGATTATAATAAAATTTATAAACCAACTAATATGGATGATCGTTAGATGACATGATAGCGGACAAAATTTAAGACTAATATAATGCTAATAATGCTGGATTAATTAATGTAAATGGGTCCAATTTAAGTAAGTTCATTAATGGACGATACATGGTAAACCGGATTGGTAAGAATAAGAAAGATGTTATCACTTATCCAAAATAGTCATATTAACATTAAGATTTACAACTGGCTAGGAGAGTTTAGCCAGGCCCGGTCCAACCCAAGTCCAAGTAGTGCAGCTGCACAGGGCCCCCAATTTCGACAGGGCCCCCAATTTTTATTAATCTTTAGTATATACTCCTAGGCCTACTAGCAAAACCTATTCAAGTAGACGACCCAATCAAGTGGAAAGGAGAAAGCAAGCGGCTCTCAACTCCTCATCCGACGTCACTTACTCGCTTCCTTATATGGATATTCAACGCTTCATCTGCGAAGAACTAGAAAATCGAAGAGACGGAGCGGCACCACAATTTCCGAGGAGATTACCGAGATTGACGACTCAAGCGGCTACGGAAACGCTTGAACTTTGTACTTTTATCGTTAGTATTTTAAAGTTAAATATATCTCATATTGCTACGAGCAGCGAGCCGATTCCCAGAACCTGCGGATTTGGGTCTTCCAATTGCTTCATTCTTCTTCAATCTTGATTCTTCAGTCGGTGAATTCTGTCTTCTTACTTGCGTGTGCGAGCCTGCAACTTTCGAAGGCTACTAGACCAGATTCCTGAAGGCAGAAAGTAGGGCTGCATAGCCATTGTCTACCGGCAGGCGGCAACGTAACTCCATAGGACATGTTCTATTACAGGTGTTTTTGTTCTCATTCCATAATTTTTAATTATGGATTCTTCTGCATCTTATAAATTAGAATTTAGAACTTTATAATACCTCCTATAATAGGAAAATATGAATCTGATGCAGTGTATAATGACACAAGAGTGGCTGAATGGATTGGTTTTAGTTTCATATTGGAGATAGTTGCATATTATGACATTATTATGGAATTTTTTATTTCAAAAAATCTTAGAAGGATAGCAATACTAGCATTGTTGAAATATTGAATGTAATTTTGATCATCTGATGCGTTACTTCAATATGTAGAATTGCATATTAGTATGAAGTAGTATTATGAAATTTGATACTCTGTATTTCTTTTTATTTTATTATTAACACTTTGTATTAAATATTAGGGCCTCATATTTCAGTTTGAACAGGGCCTACCATTTGTCAGGACCGGGCCTGAGTTTAGCTATTGATTGTTAAAAGGAATAAACTGATTTAGTATTATAACTGGACTATTTAGATTAAAACGTGGTGTTTATCATTTTAATTAAACCAAATTGATTTAATGACATGTGAATATTAATAATAACAAAAAATGGATGGATCGCTAATTATAAAACTAATGGAAAAGATTAAATTGAATGATTATCAATGGACTGGTTAACCGGATTAACTAAATTATTGACCTACATTAAAATATAAACCGACCAATTAATCGGAAAGTCAAATAGATTACATCTGAAAATTAAAATAGGCAGTGTATTCGGGCGCTAGCTAGTATGAAAACCTACACCACTGGTTCATCTATATTTGCTTATACGAACTAATTAGGATGATTAGAATAATTAATTAATGGACTGATTAGATGGACTAAAGTTAACTAACGAACTATATATAGTTATTGAATCAAGTAATAAAAATTTAATGTAACGAGTAAAACATAGAAAAGTACCTTAATCAAAGAGGGAGGGTAGGACAATTATACTTTAAGTTAGAGCAAATATTGACTTTGGGAATTCTAATTAATAGAAGGTAAACTTGGAAAGGAAGACGTTAGAGAAGCTTGTTAGGAATCTCTGGAATTTGAGGTAAGTCACATTGCAACCAAAATACATTTTCACCTCGTATATATTGTATGTATGAATATGATGTACTATTTGACTATTTGTTGAGCAATTTATGAATATGTGATGCATTGTTGAATGTTGAATAACTTTGGGGAAATTACGTGTGTAGCAATCCCTGAATTTTTGGAAAATAATAAAGATAAAATGAACCTTTCAATGTAATGGCATCACGGGAGAAATCCGGGATGTCGGTGTTCTCCACGACCTTGACTGTGGAGAGTGATTAGGACTGCTATTACTTGTTGGGATTTGGTGTCCACGACCTTGACTGTGGAGATTGGTTAAAGTGGTTATTTTATTGAAATTCAAATTCGGGCAAAAGACCCTATTATTCAGTAGTGGCAGTAACCCCTTTTTGGTGGAGTAGGGGGACGTTGACGTCCGAACTACTTGGACTTCTTACTACTCGGAGGGCTTGGAATCCCTTTTAGAGGGTGTGCACACTTAAGGTAGAGGTTCAGTTTCCTCAGGTTCGAAGTGGTACCGGCAAAAGTCCCGGGGTGGCCGTACATAACAACGGACCATCGGGCTCAATAAAATGTTGAGCACCGCCCTTCAAATGTATTAGGAGTTTAATACAAGTATATTTTAAGACACTACTAGAGTACCTATTGAAGAAAATATTTTATTTGATGAAAGTGAGGATCATCCATTTTTTGAAAGAAGTATACCATGAAATTTATCTCTTAAACTACTTTTTCGTATATATGGTATACAAAATATTATTTTCAACAAACCTATTATTTTACGGGGTTTTGTGGAACTTACTTAGCTCTAAAGCTAATTTTTGTGTTATTTGTTTCTTTTATTTCCTTATGTTACAGATGATGTGGTTTATGAAGATTGATGCCTTGAGAGCGCTCATAGGAGACTTTTAGAGTAGTCACATCTAGAATAAACATTGTTAGATTTCATTATTTCAAATGTTGAATTGAGTATTTCTTTAGATACATTTATGGTGGATAGCCTTAGCATCCAGTCGGTTTAGGGCTGGGTGTGGCGGTAACACACCCATTTTCCTTGTTATTGTTTAATTCCGCTGCAAACAATTGAAAGTTTTGAATAATTAATAAAGTTTATTATTTCTTTAAGTTATTTTGGGAGGGAAATTTGGGGGTGTTACACTGATTCCTAACACTATGGATGGGAACATTATTTTGAAAGATTCAATTTGTGCAGAAATAGACCTTGATCGTGATGACGGCAATGATGGTTCAGATGGAATTCAGTACGAAAAAAATTGGAACTTTCACACAGCAAACACATATGAAGAAGATTATGTTGACAATGAGGATTCCAAAGATGGAAATAAATAATCTGTATATGTATTTTTCGTATTTCATTTTCAAATTTTCTATTTGTACTCAATGTACTTGTATAAAAAATTATTGCATTATAAAATTAAAATTTTGAAAATATTGTCAAATTACTCTCATTTTTAATTTTTCAATCTTTAATTTTTAATTGTTTTACTAATAGAGAATGAAATGTATTAATGTTCAAACTTTTGTGTAGCCAAATGTGAAAAGTAGACCGTTTTGAGTAAAAACGAACAGAGAAAATATATAACATGATACTACGTAATAAATTATTATGATAATAAACTTTAATTCATAACATCATAACAAAGCCTTCAATTATAAAATATATATTTAGTAATAGCCTTCAATTCATAGCCTCCAAGCTTGGCAGTCAGGGCCAGCCCTAAGATATCGAGGCCCTGTTCAAAGTTAAATAGCAGGCCCACAATATTGAATAGTATTAATATAAAATAACAAGTAATTTTAAAGTATATAGTAGTATTGTAATACTCAAATATGATTCAATCCATATGAATTTTCATGCTTTCTAATTCAAATATATTTGAAATCAAACTTTTCTAAGGCGGCCGCCTTCTTCCCGTGGGGTTTGGAGGTCTTCGTGCGTTTCTTGCGCATCTCTTTGGTAAAGCGCAACATCGAGGTCAGTCGGCATATCCTTAGGGATGGGGCAGGCCCAACTCGAAGCTAACAACATGTTCGCAGACGAACTTCTTTTCGTTTGGACGAGGAGCCAAGCGAAACCGAAGGGATGGAAGACATCGTGAACAAGTATGACAACATGGCCATTGGCGGGGAGAACTAGTTTTTGACGAGGAGATCGATGGCGAGGGAGGGGCCTCAGACCAAACCGCTATCTTTCCAATTGTGGGCACTCTTCTCATGGACAGAATGGTGAGATTTCCGATGGTAAGGATCTCATTACTCAATCAAAGATATCGGTGAAAAAAGGTACATGTTCACTTTTTACCATATAATTGGTATGGAACGTCTTCTAGAAAGTGACACGTGGCTGTTTGAGCAGAATCTGTTGATACTTAGGGCAATCAAGCCGGGAGACACCCCCCTTTGGGTTCCTCTCAACAATGTAGAATTTTGGATTCAGGTGCATAATTTACCTTATGGTTTTATATATTTAGGGGTGACTAGAATCTTATATGAGAACCAGTATGGAGGTGGGGAAACAATTGAAGGTAGGTGCGGCTCTTACGAAAGGACGGGAGCAAGCAGGACACTTGGCGGACTTTAAATACGAAAAACTTCCTAGATTTTGCTTTGTTTGTGGTGTCATTGGTCATGATGACAAGTTCTACCCTTTGACTTATTAATGTGAGAATAATGTTTTAAACAAACTATATGCGGTGGGTCTCCAAGACAGAGGGAGCTCGCCCTTTGGGGGGTAATAAATGGTGGGTCCTAGAACGATCATCAGTTGGTAAGGGCTCGTTTCAACAAGATAACGGACAGGGCAGAGTAAATGAAAGAGTAGGACGGATGGGGTAGGAAGACAAAACTAGATTCTCACTGTGATGGACTCCGACAAGGCTAGACCTGATGTCTTGATAAGTATATTGTATGAGTGTGATGTCATGATCATTATAAGTGTGATGTCATGATCATTATAGTGTAAAAATAAATATAATTATAACAACTAAAAATTATTCATATAGCCACAACATAAACAAAGTGATATTTTTTTGTTAATCTTTTGATAGAGTATATGGGCTTGGCACCTCGTATTGCGCACCTCGTACTTGGCACCTCGTATTGCGCACCTCATCCTAGGCTCCTCATCTTGGACACCTCGTCCTAGATCTCTCGGGAGGTAGCAGTCACATTGTTCTACATTTCATAAACTTGTGCTCACTTATTAAAATAGCTTTATTACCACATGTATTAGGAACTCAGTGGCCCATTATTGTAATTAAGCTTCCCAGGCCCAAGCCTGGGAGCCCAACCCATATTTCTCGTATAAATATTCCCATGTAAGGGTTGGATTATCATTTATACATTCACTTTCTCTCTCTAGCTCTCCCTTCTTTCTTAGACAATACTCTATCATCTTTATTCAATAAGCCATCATCCCCTTTAACAGCGCCGATCCTGAAAAGTTGGGGACCCTGTGCAACAATAAAAATTGGGCCTTTTTTCCAAGTTGCAACACAAGTAATTTTTATTAAAATACAAATTACTAAAATGATCTAGTATTTCAACATTAGTTTCAACATCTACATCATGTTCTTCACCCTCGTGAACCTCTCTAACTTCTTTAATAATAAATTTATCAAGAGCTCCTTTTTGAGACAAAGTTAACTTTTCAATCTTCTTTTCTTTTGAAGCTTCTCATGGCTAGATAAGTATTTCTTTGAAAACACATTTACAACCAAATATTAATTATTCAAATTCTCCCCTAATCATGCATGTACATGTTAAAAAAATTAGTTTTAAATTTTATTTACATTATTCAAAATCTTAATTGAACCATTTTCAAATACACTTATTCTCAATTCAATTACTTAATAAGTAATAAATTACTACAATAGATAAAAAATCACAACAATGGCCACAAGGCAAGTACGCAACAAATTAAAGAACTAATTAATTTCACTAATAATTTGCAATTATTTCAAAGAATCAAAGTCTCAAAGAAATCAAAAAATCTGCTTAGTTGCTTATCGCTTACTGCGAGTAGCGGCCTAGTGTGGAGTGCAAGACTGGTGCGGACTATGCAGTCAAGGTCTTGGAGGCTGGAGATGGTCAAGTGGGGCGTCGCTGCGTGGTGCGGAGTATTGTTCAAGATTCCAAAAAGTATATAACTTTTGAATTCTCTAATTTGTGTACTTTACATATCATAAAACTTATGTTTCATTGGACTGTCTAGTCTATTTGTATTTCATTGTTAAAACTTGTGTTTTTTCTTGTTATAGGGGGCCTCAATTTTTCATTTGGAACCGGGGTCTTCAAATTTATTAGACGGTCCTTGTCGGTGCAATCCACGACCACAAAAGAAGAGGACAATCAGTCATAGGGGTCCTTTGAATCAGCCCCATGACACACTAGAAAACAACCGAA
The DNA here is from genome assembly GCA_945859915.1 of Cuscuta epithymum. Taxonomy (NCBI): domain Eukaryota; kingdom Viridiplantae; phylum Streptophyta; class Magnoliopsida; order Solanales; family Convolvulaceae; genus Cuscuta; species Cuscuta epithymum. The sequence goes on from CAMAPF010000138.1 coordinate 222,248, forward strand.
CCTGCACCATCCCTCACGGACGCCGTAGGCGGCGGAAGAAAAATGAACCCTAAAAGAACGGAGAGGGCGCTTTGATAAGAAGGAAGGAGTTCAACCCGTCAACTTATGTTGTACAATGATGTTAATTGAGATATTTAGATGGACTTAAAACTTGAAAAGGTTAAAAGGCGTAGAGTTGGTAATTTGCATTTTGCAAAATGAGTATGCTTTTACTTGAATTATTTTCCGTCCCAGACTAGATTAAACTAAATCAGACCAAATCAAACAATATTTAAACAGATCACACTAGTATGGGTAAACCCAATTTTAACAATTGCAAAATACACATACACAATAAATCTATCAGACAATACTAGACTAGCACCCACATGACTTAGGGGTCGTTTACTTTTGACTTAATAAGAACTGTAACTTAATCGTTCAACCATTAAATCATGTTTACTTACGACTTAATTACTTAATCATCCAGTCAAAAAACTGACTTAGTCATTATGCTGAAATGTAGCCCTCATTACCATTATTAAGACGTCTTTTATGTTATTTTTTGTTTGAAATTATTTATGAAATATATTTGTATTAACAAATGAAATTTCTTATTTGCTTTACAACTCAAGAAGAATACTAAAGTGATTATTTACTCAATTCAGATTGTCTATTCATCACCTTCATATACGAATACCATTGAATTCAGACATACCTTTTCGCCCAGAGACAAACATCTTAATCTAGACAGAACTTAATAGAACAAAGTAAACAACCCCTTAACATACCACATCAGATGAGAAACTTGAGTCAAATTAAAAACATTCTTATTACTAAAAATTAATGGACAAAACTTTTAACTTTTTTGTGAAATTCAACTTTACACCACACTTTTTGGATGATATTGGACTTTGCACCTCATTTTAAAAAAACTTTGACTTTGCAACTCATTCCACTTAAAAATCCTTTGACTTTGCACTCACCTTTTCCTTTTTGGTAAGAAATATGTGGTCTCAACCATTTCACTTTATTATACTCAAATCTAAACCACAACTTTGATTGAGATTACACAATTTTGGTGTGTAAAAATCTAGAATTCCCTCTAAATTTTTAAGCTAAAAGTGATAAGCAAGACTTATAGACATATAGCCCGTTTGGTAACACGAAAATCGGCTGATTCGGCCGATTCTGCTGAAATTTATGAAGTTCTGGCTGAAGTGGCTGCATTGGCTGATTCTGCTGATTTAAGAAAAAATTATTTTTAAATATATTTTATTAATAAAACAAAGAAAAATTAAATGTAAGAATAGCTAAAATGATCATCTACAGTAATTTCAGACAATACAGTTAGAAAAGTAGCTCAAACCTTACTGTTTCTTAATATTACACAATTCAGCGCATGAGAACAAAAGTTACTTGTTTGGGGAAAAAATTGGCTGATAAGCCTAATAAATTAAGAAATGGTGTTACCAAAGGGCCTTATAGTTCGCCAATCAGCCACCGTCTTCAACTAGCGGCATGTTCATGGTTGTACACATTTTACCACCTCCTCTTCTCTTCTCTCACCACCCTCCATTGCCACCGTCTCCGCCCCTTCCCCTGCCGTATCTCCCCATAGTTAGTTGCCTTAGTTAATTAAAAATAAAGTCAAAATTGTTCTTATTTCTTAATAGTACTGGCCTGTAGCAATTTGTTGTTTTGTTGTCACAACTCACAAGAGTTTTGGTAAACATATTCTCTCTTTCAGTGCCGCATATATTATTATACGTTGTATCATTTTCTAACTTATCTTGTTTTCTGGGTTTACTCTTTCTTGAATTATTACGGAGTAATTTTATTATAAAAAAATGATACATTAATATTCATATATACTCTGTTGGAAAATAAAATAAAAAATGAATAACCATTCAATAGCATGTGCGGCTTGAAATTATTACTTGAGCGGCGACTGTTATCTATATCCATTTTTCCCTTCTTTATTTTTTTGGGAAAATTATTTGAAGTATAATAAGAATTAATTTGACTGGGAATAATAGCAAAGGAAAAGTTTTCATGGATCGAACACGATTTCAGCAGCAGCAGATGACTTCCGGGTTGACGCGCTACCGGTCAGCGCCAACTTCATATTTTTCAACCCTTATGAATAGTTCTGCTGCAGCTGATGCCGGAAGTATTACCGGCGGCGGCGGCGGAGGTGGCGGCGGAGGTTATGCCAGAGACGATTTTGACCGGCAAGCTTTTGGGAGGCTCATAGCGAGCCTGGATTCTCAAGACTTGAGCTCGAATCAGCAGAACCCGAAGAGGAATTTGAACGTCAAGCAAGAATCCGAAGCTTTTGAGCAGCCGTTGAAGCAGAAATTGCAGAAGGTTGACCTTTCGTCAAAGGGTAATATTGGAAACTATTCCGGGCAAGCTAGAAACAGCCATACTTCTGGGTCTACTACTGCTACTACTTCTGCAATGGGTAGTTCCTATGGTTTGATGAATTCTTCGAATCTCACCCGTTATAATACTTCTCCAGCTGGTTTCTTTGACCAAATGGATATCCAGAATGGTATGCTTTCTTCTATTCTTTTCTGTTTTTTGTAAGCTGAAATGAAGAATTTAAATGGAGATTAAGTAAGGGTTAGTCTTGGTGGGAAAGTTTATATCTTGAATTCTTGATCACTTGATGCATATTTGTGGTTTTTTAAAAACTTTAGGAAGACTACAAGAAACTATCATAGAAAAAGAGTGATTTTTTTAATGCAAAGTGACTATTTTTGACCTGCAAAGACCATTTTTCACCAGTACATTAAGAATGTGTTGCCTTTTTTAGTCCTTTTATGTTCTTTTTTAGAAATATTCTGTTAATCAATATAAAGAACAATCCTTTCATCCAATCCAAACAGACCATAAAGGGAAGCTTTTCTCTATAAGAGGGCCTAGGGCTAGTTCTGCAAGTTCTAGTGTCTTTATAATGTCAGTCAGTGGATTAGGTGGTACTTTTGCTTGATAACAACAAAAAGTTGCTGATTTGATTTGTTGACTATATCTGTATATATAAAGTTTTGTCTTGGAAAAATTGGACTTAATGAAGTTCTGGCAAGGAAATGAGTTTGATGAGGACAAATATAGGCCTAAGAAACATTGGATTGATTGAAACATGTGGATTGAGAAGACACATACATTATAGGCTACAACAGGGGGGGGGGGGGGGGGTAGACATGTGTTCTCATTATAGGGCTTCTTGTATGTAACAGATGTTGAAATAATCTTTGAGCTTAAAAAGTTGAAATGACCTTTTGAATAATAATAATAATAAATGATTAAGGAGACATATTTTGCTCATCCAACATGACTTTCTAAAAGAGTTTGTGAAATTTCACAGAATATGGTGGAGAAGCAGTGTTTTCCTCTTCCAGCCTAAGGTTTAAGAATCATACAAGCTTTTCATCAGGGCAGACAACTTCTTGTTCAGCACCAATGGACCCTATATCTGAGATTGGAGACGAGGGAGTGAAGGACGAAGGCAGTCCAAGGAATCATGAAGATTATGCCTCGGCTTTCTCCTTACCACCTTGGGAGGATTCAGATCTTTTTTCTGATTATTTCCTAAATGCACCCGGAGAAAAACCACTTTTGAATCCAAACACATCAGATGTTCAGGTCCGTTTTTTTTAAACATTTAAGCGTATACCACATGTGTTTATTATGTTTCTGATCTTTAATTTTGTTCTTTTTAGAAGGGTGAAGATCAAAGCCGACCTCCTGGTCTATTGTCTCATCACTTGAGTTTGCCCAAAAGTTCTACACAACTATCTGCAATAATGCAGGATTCTGTGCCATGTAAGGTCAGAGCAAAGAGGGGTTGTGCAACTCACCCGCGTAGTATAGCCGAGAGGGTAAGTATCTTCTCCCTTTCATAAACCGAGTTTGCATTTCAATATCTTATGTCATCCTGACATTGTAAGATCATCATGTTTTGGTTCAATATAATTCAACATATATTGACTAATTAAAGTTAAGTCTAATTCACCAAAAAAGCTTCAAAAGGTTAGTTTATTTCATACTTGTAGTTATGGTAAACATATGATGTAGGATACTTAACACATCCTCTTAGGTCTAATTGGACTGGAGAAACTAAGGGGTAGATAAATGGGTCAAACTGGCTCCAAACAAATAAACTGAACTAGGAGACGTTCCAATGCCGTATTAAATTTGACCTAACTCACCTTATAAGGATAGTCAAGAGGTGAGGTTTACCTCAAAGTTATAGATTAGACATAGATCAATGTGAGACACTTAACTATACAAGACTTCGGGCTCTCTATGATAGATTGACCCTTACGATAACATGATGTCTCAATTTAGCATTACAGTCTATAAAGTTCGAGCCAGCTATTCAATCCTTGTAAGTCGTAAACTGAACGCTTGAACTTTAGTATTGGCCATTTCTGATGATGGTGAATTGATCTCAAAATCACAATGATAAATGTGTGTTTCAAAAGAGAATTATTTCATAGGAACCATGAGGACTAATAGAGTTTTTTTGTGAAATATATGTATATGGATCTATGATAGGTTAGAAGAACCCGTATAAGCGAGAGAATGAGAAAGCTACAGGAGCTCGTTCCGAACATGGACAAGGTATATTTTTGTTTGATCAAGCTTCGTCACTCTGTATATTCATCTTTTATCATTGGCTTATCAGCCTGAGCATACAGCTTACATTCACTGCTTTTTTTAAACCATTGATAGCAAACGAACACAGCGGATATGTTGGACTTAGCGGTCGACTACATCAAAGGTTTAGAGTCAAAAGTCAAGGTACACACAAAGGATGTTTGAGCCAACCACATTATTAACAATATTTGAGATGGTTTTGATTTCCAATCATTTATATTAACGCTTGTATATAATGCTATAATTTTCAGGTATTATCAGAAAATCGCGCAAAATGTAAATGTTCAGGTAAATAGAATGTCACATAGGGGACCAGGTAGGGTTGGCTGAGCAGTGCACTGTCAAACATTATATATATGTAATATATAGATATATATTATATGTATACATATAAAGCATTGATTGTATTTTGGTTGACCTCATTTTTATCATCAAAAGAAACAGAAAAGTAGGAAGCTTTGATGTATGTTTGACTCCTCTGCTGGGGAGTAATCATTTTCAGATGTATGATCTTGTCCTTGAATTGAAGTAGAAGTTAAACAAAGCTGTGGTTGCAAGCTGTCTATTTATGTCAAAGTTTAATAATGCCATTACTGCATCACCTATTGTGGCCTTGTGGGGTCAGTAAGAGTGTGCTGTGTTTTGCTCAGCCATACTCCGTATTATATATGGGGGAAATCTGTTGAAACAAAGATGTCTGATAAATGGAATTTAAAATAATAGTGTATACGTATATTTTACTGCATTTGTTATTTTTGTAAGCCTTTTACTTTTTACATTTGTATGAATGAATTAACATTTTATCAGGGTAGCAGTATGGAATTCTCTATTCTTAATTCTCGTTGTCCTGTGTGCCTGCTTTACTTAATTGATTCAGGAGCTGTTTAATATTTTCTATTAAGTTCAGTCTAGCTTTAGATATTTGTGATGTTTGCTGGATTCAATGGTATTTGTATATAAGGTTGTTTACTTTGCGTGACAAATAAATGGTTTGAGTTGAGTAAAATAATCAATCTAGTATTATTGTGGAGTTGTACGGAGTAATGTCAATTGAAATTTTCATTTACTACGCATTAAAATAAATCTATTCTACAATCGTTTAAAAAATGACGGAAAAAACGTCTTAATAGACATCTTAATAAGAACTACTCTGTATTATTTTCCAACGTGATGATTAAATAATTTTTTTGATTGAGTGATTATACTATGCTTTTAATTAAGTCATAAATAAATATGACTTATGATATTTTTAATTGCACATATTTCATTCTACGGATCAGATCACACAAGTCCAAAGTTTAAAGAATTAGACTAGACTATGGTAGTGGTAAAATACACAAAGACCAGACTTCTATCATAATATAACAGAGCAATTCAGATCAAACTATATTAAACCAGAATATAAAATTTTAGTCTAAATAAAAATGTCCTTAATGGTTGCATAATTATGCGGTTACTCGTTAAATTCATATAATTAAAAGTAAATAGCCCCCTAAAAGGTCTTTGTGATGAACTTTAGCTTATAATGGTCAAAAACTCAAAATATATGAAGCAAAAAATCACCAAACACCGGACAAATGAGTTGATTAAAATGGTTTCATAATCACCATAAAAACTAGTCAATTTGGCCTGTGAATTGGATGAATGACGGATAAAGTTAAGAGCTTGTTTTGCAACTCATGTCGTCAGTTTATAAAGTTAAAATTGTTCTTTTGTCAGTACATTTTCACTTTAAAATTGATCCGATCTATTTTCTCATTTTAATGACTAAAATTATTTCTCATTTTTCATATGAGAAATAATTTTATGTGCTATATGACTTCCCTTAAATCTCCTGTTTGTTGGTCATATCCGCTCCAAACACACACTTAAGGCATCTACATCCATAAATTATTTTTGGGATCATTTTGATAATGTGGAGGATTCTTTTTGGGATCATGAATGAGGAGTTGAGATTATTTTATGAGATAATTTGATAAAATAATCTGGTATCAAATTCTAAAGCTGGATTATTTTGAGATTATTTCCAACTTATAGGCATATACTCATAATTATGGTGATGAATAGCTTTGTAATTCGTGAATACTCATGCACCTATCCAAGATAAATTAAGATCATGAATGAGGAGAAATTTATTGGTTTGAAGATTATTTGAGATTATCTTATGTGGAGGTGACATGTCAATAATAAGCCAAGAAAAACCGTATAGAAAATTTAAAGGATTAGACCAGACTATGATAGTTGTAAAATACACGAAGACCAGACTTTTATCATAATATAACAGAGCAATTCAGATCAGACTATATTAAACTAGAATAGACCATTATAGAAAATTTTATTCTAAATAAAAATGTCCTTAATGGTTGCATAATTATGCGGTTATTACTCGTTAAATTCATTTAATTAAAAGTAAAAAGCCCCCTAAAAGGCCTTTGTCGTGGTGAACTTTAGCTTATAATGGTCAAAAAATGTAAAACAAAAAATCACCAAACACCGGACAAATGAGTTGATTAAGATGGTTTTATAATCACCACAAAAACTAGTCAATTTGGCCTATGAATTGGATGGATGACGATGAAGTTAAGAGCTTGTTTTGCAACTCATGCCTTCAGTTTATAAATCAAAATAAGTAAAGTTGAAATTGTTCTTTTGTCAATACATTTTCACTTTAAAATTGATCTGATCTATTTTCTCATTTTAATGACTAATTTTTTTTTTGAACCAATTTTAATGACTAAAATTATTTCTCATTTTTCATATGAGAAATAATTGTATGTGCTATGTGACTTCCCTTAAATCTCCTCTCTTGTTGGTCATATCCGCTCCAAACACACACTTAAGGCAAGGCGTACGTCCGAAAACTGATTTATTAATTACTGAGTAATTTGTTTGCCCCCATTCTTTTCAAATAAATTAATGTGATTTAAACCGCACTTGGTGTGTGTTTCTCGTGTCTTTGTCACGAATTAAAGTTTTGTATTACCCTATTACATTTGAGCCATTTCCCTTGACAAATGACAAATGTGTTTAGATCCGCGCTTGGTACTCACTTTCACTTAGCTTCATGATTTCTAGTAATTAATTCTTATGAAGTACACAACTTTTAATTTCACTGAACAATTATGTAATAATTAAAATAATAATTTTAAAGTTATTTTTATGATTGAATTGAATGAAGTAGCTATAAAGAATTATTTTAATGATATTTTCAGATATTTTTCTTTGTGTTATTAATAAATACACTCCCTATTTTGATATTGTCAACCTGATAAGATAAGTAATTTAGAATCTAAATATAGTACGGAGCACTTAATTACTTCATATTTTACCGGTGTGAGATTTCGACGTCCCTCATCATGAACAAACCCTTCATCTGAATCGTGACATTATTCATTTTTTCGTCGGTTGATCGTTGTCTTTTTTACACTCGTTTCATCGTTATGAATTGATTTTGCTTTGATACCGGCCATGTTAACACTTGAAGTTCCATTTAAAAGGTCAACCTCATATGGGGAATAGTCCAAGATTTTAATAAAAAACTTTACCACTTTAGCAACTTGTGTGTGAAAAATACTTCAACACATACCCAAGTGGAAATTGGGATGGACAATATTGAAGTGGATAAATACACCAAACTAGCCTTTAGCAAGCTAAATTTAATGATGGGTGCTAAACTGATCTTTAAAGAACTACCTTGAATTATGTGACTAGAAAATGTGTCAAACACCAATGAAATCATATGCATAATCTCTTGAAAAAATATTTTTAATAGTCGAATTTAGGAAAAACGATTAATGCTTTTGTATAATTTAAAGATAATGACAAATTTGTTTGCACGTTGAATCGTAACATTTTTTTTTATCATCAAACGTGCCTCTATTCAAATCAAAAGATTCAGGATCATTACATCAAGCAAAAAGAAAATAAAACTGACACCAACTGAAACTTCAACAACTACGACTGTAACCCTATGGTGAGACTTTGAGACGGTCACCCCTGAGAGAGCAACACGAATCGCTAACCATGTAGTGGGCTTCACACAGCCAAACCTATTCCCATAGATCCAACCATACCCAATGACATAAAGAGAGGCAAAAAACTCAAACAAACTGTCAAAACCAACAACAAAAGTGGACACAAGAAAACAAATAACAAACATATAAAAACTACAAGAAAAGCGTTCACGAACTCTAGCACCTCGTACATCCCATGGTGGTGGTTCAGGAGGAGGTCTTACCACCGGTACCATGCTAATTGATACTCCGTGACCTTTGTCTGCCAAAGGCCATGCATCAATCCTCCGTCCCTGCATAACCAAACTCATCTCTGCTTCATGCAACCAGAGTAAACGGATAGGCGGCGCCGATCTTCTCCAACGACGACAGCAATACATCATCCTCGAACCTTGACCACAACGCCGATCTCCTCGAGCCATGACAGCAAATCCGCGCGCCCTTCGAGTATGAAGCACAAACAACAGCAGCCGTCCTTCGATTAAAATCAAAGACGGAAATAGTGGCCGTCCTTCGATTAAAATCGAAGACGGAAAAAGCGGTCGTCCTTCGATTAAAATCGAAGACGGAAAAAAAGCTCCAAGCGGCCGAAGCCCTAGAGAGATGCGAGAGACGATCGAACTTTTTTTGAATCGTAACATTAAAAACATGGTTTTGAAATTGCTAAATTTACTTGAGAATATTATTGGCAATATTAATCATGATTTTGCTATTGCACTCACTCCTTATATCCACCCTTATACTCATCAACGTGAGAAGATTATTATTTGTCTGTTAATATCGTTCACAGGCAAAAAGGGTTGTCTGTTAACAGGATTTACATACAAAACAAGTCTTGTTTTGTCATTTCATTTTCATTTACCCCAGTGTCACAAAGGCTCCCCCAACTACGGTGGGGTAAGGGGGGGTCGGATGTACGCAGTCTTACCCCTGTACTAAAGTATAGAAAGACTATTTACGGATGACTCATAGTGAAAATCGCGTCCAAAATTGTTTCTGGGTGACCCTATATATACAAAACAAGTCTTGTTTCGTATGTTAACATAATTACAGACAAAAAAAACAACTTTCTCATGTTGATGAGTATAAGGGTGAGTACGAGAGGTTAGTACAAACATTATTTTTCTATTAATAATTACGGAGTATAATGAAGATGATTTTGAGGGATTTTTTCTTGTAAATGATAAACCAGTATATTAACCTTTCCAAAGTCGCACGACTCGCACAACACTGAGTGCATATCGGCCCACATCTCATCATTTCTTGTCACTAACTCACTAATTGTGAGGTAACAAATGCCAAGTAATGGTTTCACATTCTTTGAGGCTGGTGTTTCTTTTGGCCCCACGATGACAGGGATGCATGAATGGCCCGTTTAAACCGTGGACTTCTTCCGGTCTAAAGTAATTCTCCATCCACCGCGCCAAAATTAAATAGGGAAAAGTACAGAAAACGTACATGTGATTTGGGCCATTTTTAGATAGGGGCATGTGTTTCATTTTCTGACAAAGTGGGGCATGTGTTTCAATTCCGTTATCATAGCAAGGGCACGGCGTCTAACGCCGTTAGAAAAATTAACTCCGATTTTAAAAAGTCTCCGAAAAATTAAAAGAAAAATACTGGGAGGTGCGCCTCGTCAAGGAGATCAACGAACTATCTTTCTCTTTGGATTTTTCGGCTCTATTTGGATTATTTTTTAAAAACAAATTCACTAATATCAATTTTCTGGTGGACTTTCTGGAGATATGGTGGCTGGAAACAAAAAAATAAAGATAGTTTGTTGATCTCCTTGACAAGTCGCACCTTGCGGTATTTTTCTTTTAATTTTTCGGAGACTTTTTAAAATCGGGGTTAATTTTTCTAACGGCGTTAGAGGTCATGCCCTTGCTATGATAACGGAATTGAAACACATGCCCCACTTTGTTAGAAAATGAAACACATGCCCCTATCTGAAAATGGTCCAAACCACAGGTACGTTTTATGTACTTTTCCCAATTAAATATTGGGAAAAGGGGCAAATCCCCCACTAAGGTTACCACCAAAGGGCATCTAAGTCCTTAAACTTTATTTTGGAGCAAAAAACTCCATTTTTCACTAAAAGAGGTCATCTCCCCCCTCCACTAACGGTGGACATACGGAGTACTTAACTTGTGAGTTGTGAACAAATGGTGAATGCAAATACACTCCAGAATTTTCCCTAGCTAAAAATCACATCCAAGTCTTTTTTTTTTTGTGAATATGTGTCTTAAATAAACATGTGACAAATTAACTAACTAAATGTCAAATTATAGAGTTAAGATGTTGTTAATTGGATTCAATTTTTTTGATGTGATGGAATTTTGTCTGATCTGTTTTAAAAGTTTTTACTTAGACTTATTTTTTATCATCAACCTTAAAACTTCATTAATTCAACATATCGTTCGCCAACTGGCTATGAATACAATTAGGACTAACATCATAATAGATCGACTGATCTGGTGAATTGACATGTGCCCGAGCTAAAGCATAGGCAGCATGATTCGCAGATCTTCTACAGAAAGAGATTTCAAAATCACTTTTCAAAGCAATAAAAGAACTAATATCCTCCAGAATCAAAGAAAGGTAAGCGTTTCCACGTTCCTTCTTCAAGCCGTGGACCACCACTTGAGCATCCGTCTCGAAAAGCACATTATGCCAACCTTCTTCCACAGCTTCTTTGATTGCGTCCCGGAGCCCCACCGATTCAGTTTCCTCTGCTGTCCATTCTGCTCTTTTGGATCCTCCCTTTGCTCTTATAAACTCCCCTTGGTCATCCCGAGCAACCCACCCCCACGCCCTAATACCTCCACTTTGATTAACCGCTCCATCAACATTTATTTTAACAAATCCGCTTCTCGGTTTCCGCCACCTGTCTCCATCCATGTCTCCTAAACCCCTCACCGGCTGCCTCCCCAGGCTCCCTGCTGCAAATCCCGTACCATGACTGGCTGTGGTCGCAGCCAATCCGCCATTCCTTCCCCCACTGCCTTTATCATGTGTCTTCTTCCATTGTTACAGCATCATGTTTGCCATATGTATAACCTCCCCAACTTCCTGTTGCTTGTTATCCCATACCAACCTATTCCTTCTCTTCCAAATACACCAAAGAACTGTAGGTATCTTCCACCTTCTTTCTTGGAAGTTGCCAAGAGACACCTTAACATGGAGGCACCTTCTTGGAAGGAGGTCTCCAACATATGAACATGGTGAAGATATGGAGATAACTATGGAAGCTTGGATGCAACTTCCTCTTGTCTCCAAACCAGCCTATAAATAGAGTGTTCCATTGTTGTTCATAGTATCAGTTTAGAAAGTGAGAAAAGTGTGTGAAGAGTGAAATACACTTAGAGTAGAAGTGTATTGGTGAGGATTGGTTTTTTGTAATAGTTGAGTGTGAGAGTTTGCTCCTCCTATTGTAATTCTGTTCTTGATATTGAATAGAAGAATTTTCCAATCCCAACAAGAACAGCCACAAACCATCCCCGACATTCTGCCGATGTGTGCGCCAGATTTGCCGCAAGCCACTGCTCCAAGTTCTTAGCCCCCACCTCGGTTTGTATTCCAGCTAGCTGCCAGACCCCTTCCACTTTAGAACAAACTCTCAGAGCATGATCCATGTCTTCCTCTATGTCTCCGCACAGTTTGCACCCATCCGGAATTTGGATGCCTCTTTTCCTCAAGTTATCCACAGTAGGTAAAGTACCATCAACTACCTGCCAAGCAAAAAATTTAAATTTTGTAGGAATACGAAGATTCCATAAATGATTCCAGCCACCCCATGCCCCCACCCTTTGATCCCCCATTATCTTCTTGTAGCAACTCTTCACCGAGAAACCTCCATGCTTCTCCCCATACCACCAGAAGTCATCCGGCCGGTCCTGTACGCTAATTGGAATACTAAGAATTAATTTTTTATCTTCCTCATTAAACAAATTATTAATTCTCTGTTCATTCCACTCCTTCCCCGTAAAATCCCTTAAAGATGCCACGTTCATATCCTTGATTCCAGGCGGTTTACTTGACGTGATACGCCCTGATCCCTGTCCTGGCAACCAGGCATCCGCCCAAACATGCACTTCTATTCCATTACCCACTCTGCGTCTCATATTTTCCTTCAAAATAGTTTGGGTTTCAAAAATACTCCGCCATATAAAAGAGGGATTATTCCCCACTTTTGCCTCCAAAAATGACCAATTCGGAAAATACTTAGCTTTGAGCACTCGGCTCATCAGACTTTGCTGCTCAGTAATCAACCTCCAGCCTTGTTTAGCAAGCATAGCTAAATTAAATTCCCTAATTTTGCGAAAGCCCAACCCCCCTGCTTCCTTCGGTTTGCATAGCGCATCCCATCTCCTCCAACGTAATCCCTTCTGTTCGAATTTAGCTCCCCTCCACCAAAAACCATTCATCAGCTTTTCAATATCATCACACAGCTCCTTTGGGAGTAAGAACACATTCATAGCATAACTCGGCATAGCTTGCACCACATTCTTCAATAACACTGCCCGTCCCGCTCTGGATAAAAACCTGTTATTCCAACTCTTAATTCTGCTGAAAATACGATCCCTTAGATAGTTAAGAATACTCGTTTTATTTCTCCCAACCAAGGCTGGCAACCCCAAATATAATTTATGTCCTCCATCACGGTCAATGCCAAAAAAATGACAACAATAATCCCTAAAAGGCTCCCCCACATTTGGACTAAAGGACAAGGAAGACTTACTAAAATTCACAATTCAGTTTTCTCTGCCACTATTCTGTACTCAAATGAACTTCTCCATTCGTTTTCTCTGTTCCTTGCAGAACTTTGCCCATTTTATTCCTCTTTAATATCTCATATTATTATCTGATTGAATACTAATATTTCAGGCCTTATGCGTCCAGCAACTATGAATTTTCTTTGCACTTCATCACAACTTATTTGGTCTTGCCTTCTCTTACAAGGTAATGAAACATGGTGTCTTCATTATGTCTTATTATTTTTTACTTTCTTGTAGTTTGGTGATACAAATTAGTTTTCTCTACAGTGAAGAATTATGATTTTATGATAAATTGATCGGTGAGTTATAGTTATGCCAGTGAGGTGTTTGATGTATTGACATTTTTTGTTTTAATCTCATTTCACACCCTCTTGGGCATTATTATAATTTGGTTTCTTTAATGCATATGCAAATCTACAAAATAATCTTTGGTGTGTTGGTTTTGATGCATTTTATTTGGTTGACTAAATAATTTTCATTCTGTATCATATATACCCATTTGACTATAAAGAATACTTATTTTGAGCAGGGACTAATCTGATCAGACGCTTTTTAGGGATTGTCAAACATGAATCAATAGGAACTGCACTTCTACTTTCACTACCTACCCTGGTATGAGTTGATAAGAGCAGAGGGAGTCTTCCTCTACTCTAGGCTCACTCCCCCTCTCCTTGAGTAATATCACAAAGCTTAATGTCATCACTTGAAAACATTGTCACTGTCAACTCCTAAAATATATTCAGACCTCATAAACCCCTCTCATAAACAACTCCTAAAATATATCATCTCTAGGAAGCAGGCCCATTGCAGGTACACACCAAAAGACTGGATCTCTAGCACTCTGAGTCTTTTTTATTTTAAAGTTATTTTTTATCGTGCTTGCATACCTGCACTTCAATCATGACTCCATGGATTTCTTTATTCAAAGATCAAATCTTTTTTCTCATTGCCCCACAGGTTTTTGCATGTATTTGGAGAGGGAAATTGAGAAGCCCCACCTTATATACTTTTATTGTTTATTTATTTTAAAAAGTTGGATTCGTCTTTAAATTGATGTTTACCTTTGCAGCATCACATGTTTATCTTTTCAGACTCATGGGCTGATAGAATTATTACGGAGTACTATTATTCGTAGTATACCTGAAGAGGTTGAATAAGATGTCCCATGTGCAATTTCTTGGTGTAAATGCCCAATTGAGCACACAAAATAGAGAGGTAGTTTCTTGGTTTTCTGGGTCATAATAATCTTGATAAGTGCTTCTTGCATTATTCGAGTTTAGTTTTTACTATATTTGTTGCTTTGAATCAATATTGTTATGTGTATTTGGGCCAAGTGTAGGAGTAATGGCAGAGGGGTATGAAGATGAAGAGGTATTTGGAGAGAGCCCAAGGGAAAAGCATGGTGCTGCAGTTAGAGCTATTGATTGGAGAGAACTTAAGGGAAAAAAAGTTGGCCCAAGCCCCAAAGAGTGGAATCACATTTCTCAAATTAATTTATTATAGAATTAGTTGAGTTTATGTTGGAATGTGTATGACATTTGAATTGTAAATGACAATTCTTTTTATTTTCAATAAAGCACCTTTTGATTTTCATACACTGTCATTTTTATTTTTCAAGTAGTAATCTTATATTTCGTGTGTATAAATAATTATATATAATAAATATATATATACAAATATATAATTAATATTATTTGATACCAATGTATCGTAAATTTAATTGATACTAATGTGTCAAAATATAAAGTGATATTGTTTTGTCATAATTTTTTATGATACCTTGGTGTCATAAATTAGTGACACTTTACCAGTGACACTAAATTTAGTGTCACAATTCCCGACCTTCTATGACACTTTTCTAGTGTCAAAAAAACTTTTTGTGACACTTATTTAGTGTCACTGTAGACCATTTTTCTAGTAGTGTAAATAATTATATAGAAATGTAAATATACAAATATATAATCAACATTACGTGATACCAATGTATCATAAATTTAATTGAAATTAATGTGTCAAAATATAAAGTGATATTGTTTTATTATAAGTTTTTATGATACTTTGTCTTAAATTAGTGACACTTTACCGGTGACACTAAACTTAGTGTCACAATTCCCGACCTTCTATGACACTTTTTAAGTGTCAGAAAAACTTTTTGTGACACTTATTTAGTGTCACTATAGACCATTTTTTCTAGTAGTGATTCTCACTAAAATCCTCCCTTGCGTATATATATAGATGAATGGTCCTGTCCAGCCGGAGGGACAGGACCTTTTGTCCGGCCGCCACCGTTTGGGGCAGTTCCCAACGGAATGTTTTGATGAAAATTTGTGAACATTTTCCTCATCAAGTCTAGTTTATCCATACAAAATTTCAGCTAAAAATTCGATCGGGAAGACAATGAAATAATTTGTTGAAGATGACTGCCCCAAATTATACATATAAAACACAGTTATTTTCAAAAATTTATTTGACTGCCTTCCTGATCAAAGTTTTAGCTGTAATGTTTTGTGGATAAACTAGACTTAATGAGGAACACGCTTAAAAACACTCATCAACAAATTCCACCGAGAACCAGTTTGCAGTTACAACTAGGGGTGGGCAAAAATACCGAAAAATCGGTATACGCACTAACCGTACCGAAAAATATCGGAAAATACCGAAATATTAGTATACCGTCATTTTTGGTACGGTATCATACCGTACCGATCTATTTCGATACGGTAATGGTAAATGTTTTCAAATACCGCGGTATACCGGTATAATACCGTACCGACTCCCTGCTCAACAATTACTTTTAATTATAATATATTTTAAAAATTCATTACAATTTTGAAGTCAAAAATTAATACTTAAGTTGGTTACAAATACAAAAATAAAGGCCCAATTTTTCAAACTCACTATAATCTTATAGGCTTCTACTACGCTAACCTTAATGACTAATGAGTAATGTACAAATGTCAAGAAACAAGTTCATCTTGTTCCAAGAGTTCGCAAGTCATGATGGCTGGATCGCTAAGTAGCTGACGAGTGAAGAGAGACACACTTATGTGACAAGTGTATGTACATAGGGATTCCGCGAGTCGAGACACACAACTTTGTCCGAAAGTTTTTTTTCAATTTTAAAAAAAATATAAAAAATAACTAAATACACAATATCATATTATGAATAAATGATTTTATATCCATGTTGTTTGAATAGTTTTATTTATTTTTGTTAGAGATCACTATCTATTTAATTATATCTATATTGTTCAAGTTATTTTAGGAGAATGTGTTACTTTTTAATATGTGGCATGTTGAACTGCTTAAATATATTAATAATAATTATTGTTCAATATTGAATTGACATCAATAGATTATTAATTCTATTTCGTAACAGTTTAATATTAGATTTAATATGTCGCTAGTAATAACGATTTAGTATATTTTGTTAGTCTATGATAATTTTTTGTATTGAGAGACATGCACGGCAATTTACCGATACCGTACCGTTACCGAACCGAAACTTCGGTATACCGAAATACGGTATACCGAAACTTCGGTAAGGTAAAGGTATGCAAATTTTGCATCCCGAAAGTTTTGGTACGGCAAAGGTATGACAAAAAATATAAGGTATACCGTACCGAACCACCCCTAGTTACAACCAGCTAAACTTATTTGGTGTCATCCAACTATCTTCCAACAGACTCCATCTAAACTCAATAAAATCCCTACGATTAGATTCTGAGATGACCACCTCCAAAGAAGCAGCATGACGTGCACTTTGTCGTGGTGTGCACTCAAAATAATAATCAATACAACAAATATATGTAGTATATTGAAGTAAGGTTCGTATCCACAGGGAAAGGAATATTTTTCTTATATATTATAACTAGTAACAAAGGGGGGATTTTAGTTGTGTTTGATTTTAATTAATTAAATACGAAGATGAACGACTTATATGAGTTTAATTAATAGAGATGACGACTTCGTTTTGCTTTTATCCACTTAATGAAATGTTCATCGATCCCGGTTATATCTTTAACTATCTTCCTCTCGAATACTCAATCGAGGAGTATATCCAATTTATCGGGGGTAGTTATTAATAACGAGACGCGTTCATTAATAAAACTTACTACCGAGTCAATATAGAACATGCGCCGTATATTAACCCGATAATAGCAATAAGCTTAAGATGAAAACGATTGAGATTGATAACCTCAACACAAGCGGTTTATTGGTTTAATCAATATAATTAATTTCCCTTAGATTATTAACCATGAGACGCATGCATTAATAATCCAAGTTTACTACCATGAAACGACCGAACGATTAACAAGCGTATTCGTCGATCGATTCTAGTATTAATTAATATATGAAACAAAACTAGTTGATCCTTTAAGTAATGCTCAAAATATTAATATGAAATATGAATAGAATTAATTAATATTCAATGAAGAATATTAAAGAAGATAAATCCTACTATAAATAATGTCAAGATGTTAACTAATTGTCATCTTAGCAACACTCCCCAACATTAATATAGAGGAAGAAAATAAATACTACTATAACTTATGTCGAGATGTTAACTAATTGTCATCTTAGCAACACTCCCCAACATTATATAGAGATAGTATTAAGGGAAAAATTAATATTCAAGAAAGAAGATTAAATAAAATAACTCAAAACTTACAATTCATTAAGCTTCAAAGTAGCAAAACCAAGATGGAAGAGTTTAGCTCCTCATTTGGAGACTAAACATGATAGAAAATATAAAGAAAACACTCATCTAAACTGAGCTAAAGAGTATATGTGAATTAATGATTTTATTGGGAAGGAAAGGGGTGTATTTATAGGCTTTTGGGAGCTGCATTGTCTGATACCCGACCGGGTATATAGGATACTCGACCGGGTATCTTAGGCATACCCGATCGGGTATGTGACAAATCTTCATGAAAATTCGCTCCCACGATCATTTGTTCCCGGATTTGATTTGGACAATCGAATCAAACAAATACCCAATCGGGTATAGGCGATACCCGACCGGGTACATGAATATTTTTTCCAAATTGAAATCTTTCTTGCCTCCTTGCACTTCCCTTGATCTTTTAAGGTCCAATCTTGATCCCTTGGATGATCTTCGACCTGTTTAGCTTAGAATAGTCCTATTCTAAACAAATTACAAATAAAAAATGAAAATAAAGTATTACACCAAAAGTGTGTAATTTCCACAACTAGAACTAATAAAAACTAGTTAAAAATACAAACATACAATCGGAAATTACACGAATATCACAACACAAATCGCTGACCGCCAAACGGGCAACATAGAGTTCTTCCTGACCCTTAAACTAAAAAGTATTGATGAATGTGTACTTTTTAGACTCTTTATCTTTCAATAATTCACTAGTGGAAAAAACGCGATTCGCGGCGGTTCTAAACCCTCACGCGCGGCGGTTCCAACCGCTGCATAAATGATGCGGTTCATTTCCTAAACCGCCACACGTGGTTCGAATTTCATATTAGATTTTTTTAATAGTATTGGCAGTGGTTGCGAAATGCGAATACATAAACCGCCACGCATCTTTTTTTGAAACGGAAAGACAAAATGAAAACATGATTTGTGGCGCTTTTAACCCCAAACCGCCGCGCGTGTCCAGGATTACATTTTTGACTTCGAATGCGGCGGTTTTTAGAAAAAATCAATGCGCCGCAAAATGATGTATTTCCACTAGTGATTTGATAAAATTGTAACCTTTTTTCATTGTCAAAAAATTAATTTTCCGTTGATTTGTCATTTCTTAAGCTTTATTGTACAAATACTTTCCTCTTGAACATTATTTCAATTATAAAATTAGTTATTATTCCCATTATGTAATAGATTTAGAGTTTAGTAAATTTAAATGTTATGTATGCACTAATGAATTTTTTTTAATACTCTCTCCGTCCCCCTAACTTTGTCTCGTTTTACATTTTTCGTCTGTCTCATTAATTTTGTCTCATACCATATTTGGTAATATGTGGATGGTTACAATTCATTCTTACTTTATTCACACTTTACCAACTCAATACTAACCACACAATTTCACTTTTTCTTAAAAGTTGTGTCACACCCCTTTGTCCCAAACATACTGGGACGGAGGTAGTACAAAATATGTAGAGCCCTACATTTGAAACAATTCACCCCTGACCATAAATCATGAACCCGTCCCTGAAAATAACATTTTACAATTCTAATACGTAGTAATATTAGTGATCACACCAAAAACTTGCCATCGCCTTTCTCCAAACATTTGAGACAGCATTTTGATAGTTGGACTTTCGAATTGGACTTTTCCCTTCAAGATTTTCAAAATTTTTAGACTTTGCACCGTATTTTCCCTAAAAATGTCTTTGCATGCATTTGCACCTCATTCATGAACTTGTGTTCACAAATGTTGCATGATATGGTGCAAAGTCTAAAAGTTTTGAAAATAGAGTGCAAAGTCCAAAATCACGCAAAAAGTGAGGTACAAAATCAAAATTCCCCTTAAAATTTGTAGTTTTATAAATTTTTGTATGTTGAGCATTGTTGGGTGTGTTTCAAAAAACAAAGAAAATTAATTAATAAAATTAATTAAATAAAATGACTAAAAGGATAAATAAGAAATGAGATGAAGCAGAATAAGCCAAAGCTCGTGCTACGCACGATTTCCTTAAAACGTATTTGTTGCCTCCCGGGGTGCTACGAGCGTTGCAACGATCAACGATCGTTTCCCAGGATACGATGACTTCGAACAATAGTTTAGCACTCAAACTAGAGGTGGTTTTAGCTCTGAAAATATGTTCACACAAGTCGCCCGCGCACACAAGTCGGGCTTTTTGTTCTCCGGTTTCGGGATTTGATTCGCACCCCCCCTGCGCGCGTGGAGAGAGCCTTTACCCTGAGGAATCTTAACTCCTTAAGAGGGGTTTCCCTTTATAAAGGGTTCAAATTCCCTTGTGATTTTCGGTGTGGGAAAAACCCACACTAAAAACCCACCTTTTCCTAGTTTTCTCCATTCCAACGGGTAAACTTCGAAAAGCGATTTCTCAATCACCCGTTATCCGTTTTGAGCGTACCACTTATCGAATTGTAGCCCTAAGCAAGGACAATCTGAAACTACTTTGACCTGACCCAAATCGGAAGTGTACCCCACTCAAAAAATTGCCCCAAAATGACCATTTAATGCAATTTTAACACACTTTTTCCAACAATCTCCCACATGAATGAAAATTGATTTTCATGACTTAAAAAAGACATGAAGATAGGAGGACACGTTGTGTTCACCAGATGATCTCTGCACACGGAGAGGTAGGTTTAATCCTTTGAACCTTCCGCTGTAAAGACACGTTTATTTACTGGCTGTCTAGTAGACTCGATGTCCTTGAACTATACTGCCGTCGTGTAAACATTGACTTGTCTTTACACAGGAACCTTCCAACTTTGTTCCGTTCTCATGGGTGTGCCCGTTTTGGCCATGGGTCACCGTCCTGGTTCTGCAAGAGTTTCTAGAGAACTGAGCCTTTACAGTTCTCCTTTGAAGCGAACCTCTTCTCTCTCACATAGGTGATTCTTTCACGAGTATCCCGCATACTCTTCCAATGTTATCGAGTAGATTAACATTTTAGAATCATTAAATCAAAAGTTTTTGCTAACCTTGTGTGGGAGTCACTGTTTTAACGAGGAGTGAGTAGGAGTCTGGGACCCCCACAGTGACCATAATTTAGTTGTCCCTTTTGAACCTAGGATCAACTAGGTTGGGTATCCACTATAGAACTTTTCAATTCACGGGCTTTAATACCATTCCTCGTGACAACTTCTCCAACAATTCTCTATCCAATGCCTTGGTTAGCAGATCCGCTATGTTATCCTTTGTCTTCACGTAGTCAATAGTGATAACACCCGTTGTGAGAAGTTGTTTAATGGTGTTATGTCTACGACGAACGTGTCTAGACTTACCATTGTATAAGTTGCTCTGTGCACTTCCAATCGCCGCTTGACAATCACAATGTATGCATATTGGAGGGACAGGCTTCTCCCAGCTTGGAATGTCCTCGAGAAAATGGTGTAGCCATTCGGCCTCTTCAGTGCACTTATCCAAGGCTATTAGCTCAGATTCCATCGTGGATCTAGCTATTAACGTTTGTTTCGAGGATTTCCATGACACGGCTACACCTCCCAAAGTGAAAACATATCCACTTGTGGACTTTGAGTCCTTAATGTCAGATATCCAACTAGCGTCGCTATACCCTTCAAGTACAGCTGGTTACCTTCCATAGTGCAGTCCAAGGTTTTGAGTTTTCCGTAAATACCTCAAAACCCTTACTATTGCCTTCCAGTATTCATCACCGGGGTTGCTAGTATATCTACTTAGCTTACTAACCACAAAAGCAATATCAGGCCTGGTACAACTCATTAGATACATTAAACTGTCAATAATCCTAGGGTATTCTACTTGAGAAATACACTCTCCACGATTTTTGGTCAGGTGTACGTTTTTATCTAGTGGCATCCTTGCCTCTAGATAATCATCCTTATTAAATTTAGTAAGAATTTTATCAACGTAATGAGATTGGTTTAGCGTAAGACTGTCAGGTCCTCTAATTATTTTAATCCCAAGGATTAAATCGGCCAGCCCCGTATCCTTCATGTCAAATTTAGAATTTAACATGTTTTTGGTAGAATTAATGATTAGATTATTGCTACCCACGATGAGTATATCATCCACGTATAAACATAAAATGACATAGCTTTCTACCGTGCTCTTCACATAGACGCATTTGTCACTTTCATTTATTTTAAAGCCATTAATTAGCATTGCATGATCGAACTTTTCGTGCCACTATTTAGGGGCTTGTTTCAATCTGTACAATGATTTAATTAATTTACAAACCTTTTCTTGGCCAGGGTCACGAAAACCCTCGGGTTGTTCCATATAGATTTCTTCGTCTATATCGCCATTTAGAAAAGCGGTTTTTACGTTCATTTGATGAACTTCCAAATTCCGCAAAGCGGCAATTGCTAGTATCATCCTAATGGAATTTATTCTCGTTACCAGAGAATACGTGTCAAAGTAATCATGACCCTCACGTTGCTTGTATTCTTTGATTACAAGTCTGGCCTTATACATTTCAATGGAACCGTCAGGTTTCATTTTACGTTTAAAAATCCACTTGGATCCCAAAGGCTTACATCCCGGAGGGAGATCAACCAATTCCCATGTGTGATTTTTTAGGATAGAATCCACCTCACTTTTAATGGCTTCTTTCCACATAGGACCTTCGGTAGACGTTACGGCTTCCGTATAAGTCGGTGGCTCATTTTCTACCAAGCATGTTAGAAAATCCGGTTCGTTTTCTACCATACATGTTAGAATATTCGGATCGAATTCTACCAAGTATGTGAGAAAATCAGGTCCGAAGGATTTTTCAACTCTAGCACGTTTGCTACGTCAGGGTTCAGTTTCTTCACCGGATCCCTCGCTAGTATTTTCCATAGCTACGTCAAATGTTCGTTTTGACGTGCTAGGTCCTTCGTTGGACTTGCACGAAAATACGTCTTCAAAGAATGATGCATTCCTTGACTCAATTATTGTGTTTTTATGTACATCCGGATTATTCGAATCGTACACTAAAAACCGATAAGCACTACTGTTTTGTGCGTATCCAATAAAAATACAATCCACCATTTTTGGACCTATTTTTATTTTCTTAGGTGTTGGTACAAGCACCTTAGAAAGACACCCCCACACTTTCAAATATTGATAGGAAGGCCGTCTGCCTTTCCACAACTCGTACGGAGTTTTATCATATTTTTTCCGGGGAACCTTATTTAAAAGGTAATTTCTTGTCAAGATGGCTTCGCCCCACATATTTTGTGGCAGGCCCGAACTTACTAGCATCGCATTCATCATATCTTTCAATGTGCGATTCTTTCGTTCGGCAACACGATTTGATTGAGGTGAATAAGGTGCGGTACGTTCGTGTACTATACCCACACTAGCGCAAAAGTCACCTATTGGTGCTTCATACTCACAACCTTGATCGCTCCTAACCGTTTTAATCTGTCGATTAAGTTGGTTTTCCACTTCATTCTTATGAAGAATGAATTTATCGATTGCTTCATGTTTATTTTTCAACAAATAAACATAGCTATAACGAGTACTATCATCGATAAAAGTAATAAAATATTTATTACCGCCACATGTTTGTATTGATTTAAAATCACAAACGTCACTATGAATTAATTCTAGTGGTTCCGTTTTTCTTTCAACCGATTTGAAAGACGTTTTCGTTAGTTTTGCCTCTACACAAACTCCACATTTGTGATTCACATCAATTGTGAATTTAGGAATGTGTTCCATGTTAATTAATCTACGTATAGAATTAAAATTAAGATGTCCTAGTCTACCATGCCACACATTGGAAGACTCAAGCAAGTAAGCAGAAGAGATTTTATTATTATTATTAATAGTCATTACATTGAGCTTAAACAGCCCATCAACTGCATACCCCTTCCCCACATACATTCCCGTTTTAGACAAAACTAGTTTGTTCGACTCAATGACCATGCGGAAGCCATGCTTGTTCAACAAAGAGCCCGAGATCAGGTTTTTGCGTATCTCCGGGACCTACAACACATTGTTGAGAGTCAGCTCCTTGCCCGAAGTCATCTTCAGGACCACCTTGCCCACGCCTTCAACCTCGGAATGAGCAGAATTCCCCATCCACACCTTCTCACCATTTCATGGCTCAAAGGTTGTGAATAGCTCCCGGTTAGAGCAAATATGCCGGGTTGCACCGGTGTCCACGAACCACTCCTTGGAATTGGACCCAACGAGGTTGATCTCGGTCACCACGGCCGCAAGAATGATGTCTTCATCCTTTTGCCCACCTTGCACCATGTTGACTTGAGAGTCTTTCTTCTTCCTTGGTGCCTTGCAATCCGAGGACTTGTGTCCATTTTTGTTGCAATTGAAGCATTTTCCATTAAATTTGGGTTTGGAAACGCCTCCCTTGGGACCGAGCTTGCTCTTCCCATTATTTTTTTTTTGGAGCCTTTTGCATGCTCCACCACGTTGGCCTTGGCGCCGCTAACGATTGGGAGTCTCCCATCGTTCTTCCGATTATCCTCTTCAATCCGCAGACGGAGGATCAATTGCTCCAAGTTCATTTCCTTTCACTTGTGCTTAAGGTAGTTCTTGAAATCCTTCCAAGCCGGCGGCAACAAATGTATAATTGACGCTACTTGGAAAGACTCACTAACTGTCATTCCTTCATCTCGAATTTCGTTGGATATCATTTGCATTTCTTCAACTTGACTCAAGACCGTCTTTGAATACACCATTTTAAAATCAAGGAATCGACCAACAACAAATTTCTTTGCACCGGCATCCTCGCTCTTATATTTGTGGTCCAAAGCATTCCATAGCTCCTTAGCCGTAGCTAATTTGCTATACACGTCGTACAAAGCATCATGCAGCCCATTCAACACGTAGTTTCGGCAAAGGAAGTCGGAATGCTTCCATGGTTCAACCGCGTTGAAAGATTGCGCATCCACCTCACCCCCGGTTACAACCGGCGCGTCCTCGGTCAAGAAACGTGCAAGACCGAGAGTAGTGAGATAGAAGAGCATCTTTTGCTGCCACCTCTTGAAGTTTAACCCATTAAATTTTTCGGGTTTCTCCACAGAGTTGCTCGGCACGGTCACCATAGGGATAACCCTTTGGTTAACCAAAGCAGATGCACCGCGTTGTGAACTATTGTTCACCGGAGCTCCGCTTTCAGAGTGATTATCGTTCAAACCGTTCAAAGCATTCTGCCCAACAACATTTTCATTTTCTTGAGAAGTCATTTTCCGTTTCTTACGTTATTCGAAAACACAAAAAACAAGTTCGTTTACCAAGGTGACAAACTACAAGTTTAAGATTGTTTACCGTAGTAGAACAATCACCGAATACGTTTTAAGTTTGTTGGGTGTGTTTCGAAAAACAAAGAAAATTAATTGATAAAATTAATTAAATAAAATGACTTAAAGGAAAAATAAGAAATGAGATGAAGCTGAATAAGCCAAAGCTCGTGCTACGCACGATTTCCTTAAAACTTATACGTTGCCTCCCGGGGTGCTAGGAGCGTTGCAACGATCGTTTCCCAGGATACGATGACTTCGAACAATAGTTTGGCACTCAAACTAAAGTTCCAATGAACGTGAACAAAGCTCAGAACACAGAAGAGTTTTTATGGAATGCTAGAGGTGGTTTTAGCTCTGAAAATATGTGCACGAAGTGTATGAACGTGTGTTCTTTGCAAAGCACCTGCAAGCCTATTTATAGGGTGGATTTGTTGGCTGAACGTTTGCATGTTAATGGCGTTTAATGGAGTTGGCCGTTGGACATCAATGGCCAGCATGCTGGTATTGAATCGTCCTAAACGTCCACATGAACGTTGGCATTCAATAGCCAGCTCGTTTGCACTGATCTGTCCAGAAAACGTTTCCAGTTCCATGCATTGACACATATGAACGTTGGGCAGTTAATGGAGCAAAAAAAATAGGTACGTTACGGAAGAACAAAAATTAACGTTATCTTTAATTTTCGGACGGCATTCGTGTCTGCAGGTCGCCCGCGCACAGAAGTCGGGCTTTTTGTTCTCCGTTTTTGGGATTTGATTCACACCCCCCTGGGCGCGTAAAGAAAGACTTTACCCTAAGGAATCTTAACTCCCTAAGGGGGTTTCCCTTTATAAAGGGTTCAAATTCCCTTGTGATTTTCGGTGTGGGAAAAACCCACGCTAAAAACCTACCTTTTCCTAGTTTTTTCCATTCCAACGGGTAAACTTCGAAAAGCGATTTCTCATTCACCCGTTATCCGTTTTGAGCGTACCATATATCGAATTGTAGCCCTAAGCAAGGACAATCCGAAACCACTTTGACTCAACCCAAATCGGAAGTGGACCCCACTCAAAAAATTGCCCCAAAATGACCATTTAATGCAATTTTACCACACTTTTTCCAACAAGCATATCATCGAATTTTCAACCCACTCTATATGAAAAGAAAAATTGTTTTTACGTAAACAATACGTAGACAACGTAGTATTTCGTTTCTTATTTCAGTAGCTAGCTAAGATTACAAAAAATGATTTTGTGTCAAGGGAATAATTTTTGAAGAAGTTAAAAATTTTGGAAGATCTTTTGATCGATGCGAGTATGTTATGAAGTTTTCATTTCAAGTTAACCATTAAGCTCGAATTATTTCGACAGTCTTATGAGAACTCCTCCTGTTTCTACTAAGTTTCTACTAATACAGTAATACTCCGTATAATTCGTTTACATACTATTTTCATGTTTGCACTTTTGTAATTGAGGACATGAATATAACGAGTTTGTAAATGCAGTCAAGGGTGCTTTACACTTTTTCCCCTAATTCCCACTGATTTATTAAAACAATAAAGACCTGGTATTTCTAGATTTAAAATCGGTGGGCCCTTTTGTTTGAAAAATGTTCAAAAGTATCTCATCATCAAGCTAGCTCGTACAACTAGTGAATTAAAGCAAGTCTTTTTAACAATAATGTTAATCTTGATTGTGATTGTGATTGGGTTCTAATCTAGCTATGATCTCTATTATAATTATATGAATGATAATATTGAATCATTGATGATGCCATCAGGTCCAATTAATGTTTTGTGTATCTAATTTCTTAGCTAGATACAATTCTTAACAATGTCATTCTGTCACCTGGAAGATATTCGATTTTAAAGATTTTTTACTCTACCATTTGCAAAAAAAAACAAAAAAAAAGGATTTTTTACTCTACCACTATGATCTAATTTCACGAACATGTAATTGATCAGTAGTCATTACTTATAGAATTAATATAACTGTAGGTGATTGGCAGCTTTGTAAATTTTGCATAACCTATTGAGAAAAAATAAATAAAAGTCATTAACTACGTCATGAGTTTTTCATTTGGAATGGCAACTAATGGTGGAGATTAGGAGATATGTTTGATGAATATGGGGTGTTTGGAACTCATTCTGTTTCTGCTTCTTTTTTAAAGCAGAAGCAGAATCAGAATCGGTTTTCAGAAGTTGGTCTGATCTCCCCCACCTTCTAAAAAAACTGATTCTAGAAGTAAATTTGGGCACCAGAATCACTTCTGCACTCCAACTTCTGCTTATGCTCTCTGAATGAACAGAAGCAGTTTTAAGAATCAGATCCAAACGTAGAAATTCTTGCAATTCTTGTTATTCTACTTGTCACATAAATGTTTTTTCTAGAGTTAAACTTGTGCAGTTATGCTTGTTCATTTGATCCTATATTACAGTTGCAGAATACCATATGATCAAGTGCAAATGAACAAGCACAACTGCACAAGTGAGGAAAAAAAATATTTAAAATACTTTTTAAATAGCTACAATACTTTGTACACTAACTTTAGCCAATGCATCTATAACAGTAACTTCAATCTTACTTATTTTGATTATCACACAACTCAGCACGTGAAATCAAAAGTTACGTGTTTGATCAAAAAGTTGACTGATAAGGCTCATAAATTGATAAATATGGTCACCAAACGGGCTCTTACTCCTCTTAGTTTAAGAAGAAATTATGTTGAAAGGAAACAATAACTACATTGTTGGCCATTGTAGTATATATTCTGTTAAGATCTAAGGTTTCATTCTAAAAAGTCAATCTGATAGGAGTTGTCAGTCATATAACCCAAATATCTTAATATAACACTTTATTACTTCATAATTTACCAGTGTGAGAGTTCAACATATATTTTCATCAAAAATTCTCGGTTAAGCCACCTAATTAAGCTATATAAAAGTCTTTGAGCTAGCAGTTGTCATCTCTTAAATGTTACTACAATGTTTTTATGGGAAAAGGGTTAGAAAGGCCTTCAAACTTACATTAAAAAGTCAAATAAGCTCTTATATATAGAAGGTTCTGTCCGGCCGTCGCCATTTGGGATGGTTCCCAGTGGAATTTTTTGATGAAATTTTTTGAGCATCTTACTCATTAAGTCTAGTTTACTCACGCTGCGCCTGGAAGATGAAAACAACGAAGAGGCTACTGGAAGTCTGGCACGCCGTGCCCGGTAGTTTTACGCGACTTGTGCTCCAGAGGCACGGACGTCAGGCACGCCATGCCAGCAGGGCGCTGTGCCTACCCCTCTGCATTCCCGTTTCGGCCTGGATTCGTCTGTTTTCTATTTATACAGCCCGTAAACCCCTGTTTTTGGTGATGGAGCTTAGAGAGGCCTAGGACGAAATTTTTAGTACTTTTCCGCTTTGTTATTCAAGACCCTGGGAGTATTTGTAAGTTCCATCTTTTTAATTAATGACAATTAATTCTTTCCTTCTTATTTCTATTGATCTGTCAATTATGAATTGTGAGTAGATTTAATTAGGGATTTGAGATTGATGAAGGGGTTAATCATGATCTAAGAGTTAATTCCTTGATGTATTAATTGCGTGATCTTTATTTAATTTATGGTTGATATCTTTTGTAACC
Organism: Cuscuta epithymum; assembly: GCA_945859915.1. NCBI lineage: Eukaryota > Viridiplantae > Streptophyta > Magnoliopsida > Solanales > Convolvulaceae > Cuscuta > Cuscuta epithymum. The sequence goes on from CAMAPF010000138.1 coordinate 251,205, forward strand.
TGGAACGGCCGCTAGGATTAGAATTGTACATAAAATAAATTAAGAGAGATCTAATTTATTCTAGGACACTTTCACACACACTTAATTGTTCGCTGAAAGATTAGAAATGATTAAAGGGTCGTACCCTTGCTCGTTTTGGCAATAGTTTAGAAACCTGTCGTATGAGAGATCAGCCTGGTTCCCTAAATTATTGTACTCTACGCCATGAGAGCGGTAAGAACTTAGTATTGATTACCATTGCTCAATTAAATAATTTTCATGTGGCTAAGCCTGATCTGCCCCGAAATCTGATTACCCCAGAATCAATCCTTGTTCCCTTTCGCCAAGAGCTAGCTAGTGTTTAATACGCTAACGCGATGTACAAATTTCTAGACTTTGCCTTCACCTGATCATTTGAGGATTTGATGTCCCTGTGTAGCGTGTGTTAAATAATACATAGTAGAATAGTTTTATTACTCCCTCCGTCCCGAAATTATCTTCATTCTTTCCATTTCGGTCTGTCCCAAATTTATCTCTTCTTTCCCTTTTTGGCAAAGAATTTGTGGTTCACAACCATTCTTACACATTTCTCCCTCCTATGCACAGCTCTCCACCACACATTTTCCACTGTCTTAATCCTCGTGCCCAGTCAAAACTGAAGTTAATTCTGGGACGGAGGGAGTATTATTTATAAATGTGTGACTCCTTTGGTCTGCTAGGGTTCCTCGTTCCATGCGAGTTTTATTTTTCTCCATCTTTGTGCGGAGCGGATGTATGGCAAACAACAGTAATAAGGAAGGTAGAGGCAGATCTTTGACCGATTTTCAAATTGAGATGATTGTGTTGGGTATCTTGAGCGTGTAGGGATCTTCCATCCTCTTTCTTGGAAGTTTTCAAGAGGCATCTATCACCTTCTTGGAAGGAGGTCTATAACATATAAACATGGGAGAAGATTATTTGGAGATAGCTAAGAAACTCCCTAGCCATGTGAATTGAAGCTTGGATGCAACTTCCTCTTGTCTCCAAACTAGTCCTATAAATAGAGTGCTCCATGTTATTCATTAGTATCAGTTTCTAAAGTGAGAAAATTGTGTGAAGAGTGAAATACACTTAGAGTACAAGTGTATTAGTGAGGATTATTTTTTTGTAACAGGTGATTGTGAGAGTTTGCTCTTCCTATTATAATTCTGTTCTTGATATTGAATAGAAGAAGTTTCCAATCCCAACAGATCAAACATAGGTATTGGTTAGCAAGAGCAGGCCGCCGCTTTGGGAGATGTCTTGATGATGCAATTTCTGTCCGAAGGTAGCGGATTTTCTCCCCCCGCAACGCTTATATGGCAGAGATCGCGAACAAGGTCAGGGCAGGCGGGTCATGGCTCGATGGGAATGAGGTAGACACAGTGCAAGATAGTTTGGAAAAGTTGATCGGGCAATGCGACGGTTGGGAGATCAAGACTGAGGATGAAGAACTGGTGCTTGATGAGGAGGACGTTGCGGACCGCATGGAGTAGTCGTTTCTAGGGGCTCGTCCCCGTCCCGAGCCGCCACCATGGAGTGGAACAGAGTCTAGAGTTTGGAAGAAGATGAGTGGACTCTGTTTTAATTCCGTTTTATTTTGTTTGTGTTTTTCTTTCGAAGTGCATGTTGTTTTGGGTGTGTTCTTATTTCCTAGCATAATGATTCTAGAATTTAAGTCAGGTGATGAGAAGTCTTGTTTGTCTGTCATTATAGGATGAACGAATCTTATTGCTTCTACAGAGATGATAGATTTTAAGTCTAGTTCAAGGGCGGACGACAGACAAAAGGCTTTTTGTCGTTTTGTTTTCCTGCTTTATCCCTGATTGTTGAGCCAAGTGACGAGCTATTTGTTGATTTAATATAATTGTTGATTTTACTATCAAAAACAATTGTGGGACTCCTTTTGTAATTATAACTCTTATTCATTATATATATCTGTCAGGTCTACCATTATGGATAAGTCTGGTAATTATTCTCACATGGTATCAAGAGCCGGCAACATCTAAAAAACCTTAAAAACAATCCAGCCAATATGTCTTCCGCCACTACTACTTCGGCCGCCACCCAGACGTCAGCGCTGGCCACTGCTGCCACGGCTGTGACATCTGCGCAATTTGTCACCATGGATGTTGCATCTTCTTCGAGTGGATCCCTCTTCTCTTTCCCGGTAATTTCAGAAATCCACTTAAGAATGCTATTAAGGATATTTCACTTCAGTAAATAATATGTAATTTTTTCTTAAGGGAAACCGGATATACCGGATACAGGGGCGGAGGGAGGGGGTGGCCTGGCTGGGCCATGGCCCAGAGCAATTTTTTTTAACTATATATATAGAGAGAGAGAGAGAGAGAAAACTTCATGTCAGGCCGGCCTCACGGGCTGCCCCGTCCGGCCGAGCCCGTTTGGGCACCTTCCTGGTGCAATTTTTTGATGAAATTTTTTGAGCATGTTCCTCATCAAGTCTTGTTTCTCCATACCAAATTTCAGCTCAAAATTCAACCGGGAAGGTCGTCAAATGATTTTTGCAAGTTAACTGGTCCGGAATATGTATTTTCCGGACCAGTTAACTTGCAAAAATCATTTGACGACCTTCTCGATTGAATTTTGAGCTGAAATTTGGTATGGACAAACTAGACTTGATGAGGAACATGCTCAAAAAATTTCATCAAAAACTTCCACTGGGAAGGTGCCCAAACGGGCTCGGCCGGACGGGGCAGCCCGTCAGGCCGGCCTGACATGAAGAGCACTCTATATATATATATATATATATATATATATATATATATATATATATATATATATATATAGAGAGAGAGAGAGAGAGAGAGAGAGAGAGAGAGAGAGAGGAATGTTCATGTCAGGCCGGCCTGACGGGCTGCCCCGTCCGGCCGAGCCCGTTTGGGCACCTTCCCGATGGAATTTTTTGATGAAATTTTTTGAGCATGTTCCTCATCAAGTCTAGTTTGTCCATACCAAATTTCAGCTCAAAATTCGATCGGGAAGGTCGTCAAATGATTTTTGCAAGTTAACTGGTCCGGAAAATACATATTCCGGACCAGTTAACTTGGAAAAATCATTTGACGACCTTCCCGATCGAATTTTGAGCTGAAATTTGGTATGGACAAACTAGACTTGATGAGAAACATGCTCAAAAAATTTCATCAAAAAATTCCACCGGGAAGGTGCCCAAACGGGCTCGGCCGGACGGGGCAGCCCGTCAGGCCGGCCTGACATGAAGAGCACTATATATATATATATATATATATATATATATATATATATATATATATATATAGTTTAAATTTGTTTTTATAAACTGGCCCAGTGTAAAAATAAAATTGGCCCAATGTAGAAATATTATGGCCCAAACAAAAAAAAACAGTCCAGCTCCAACTTAAGGAAAAGAAGTGCAGCACCGCAACAATCCAAACCAGCGGCCAGCGGGCCTCAGTAATCACGCATAACACATTCACAGACCTGACGCATCGTGCACGCCTCAGCCAGCACCGCCGAATTGCCGGACGTCGTCGACTCGCCGTCTGCTCACCGACTAGCCGGAGACGCACCCTAAGCTGCTCGCTGACTCGCTGGAGATGCACCCTAAGCTGCTCGTTGTGGCTTAGTGCAGAGCGCTTGACCAGCGACGGGTGTCTTCTTCTCTCTTAGACTCCAGAAGCCGACAACGGGCAGCTTCTGCTTCTCCTCTCTTCAAGGTCGTTGCTTCAAGCAGAGCCGCAGAGGTAAGGGTTTTTTTTTTATTTTTTTTTTACAATTTTTAGATTAATTAAATATTTCATTTGTTAAATTAGTTTGTGTTAGTGATTATTGTGTCACGGTTGATTTGTGTAATTGTGTGCTTTGAATTGTGAAATAGAAAATTAGGAATGTCAAATGTTATTTGTGAAATTTTTAAAATATGAATATGAATTATATGAATTAAATTAAAATATTGATCAGATTTTTATTTTTTTGATAATTTTAGTAGGTATGACTACTCAATCTACTTCTAAAAAGGCAAAAATCACATTGTGTTAGTTGTATAAGCCTAGTACAAGCACACAAAGTTGACAAGAGTTAAATATCTCAATTGAAACTCCTAATATCTCTTCCGCTCATGAGGAAGTTGTTTCTGATGCACTTGAATTGAGCGGGATCCGGGAAAACGCAAAACGATAAGTGATTGGCCGTTAGAGAAAAGAGATGAAATTAGACGACCTTATTTGATGCTTGGACCTTATCAACCGAAATTGAACTTTTACAAAGGCCGAGTTTACAAAGATAGGATACATCGTTTTCAAGCCAATTGGGTCAATGAATTTAATTGGTTGGAATACTCTCCAACAACACATAAGGCATATTGTTTTCCATGCTTTTTGTTCAGTGATGTTGTGCATTCCTCTTCTGTTTCGGCTTTAGTGACTTCTCGTTTTGATAGTTGGAAATGAGTTCATCAGGGTAAAGAATGTGTGTTTCTTATGCATGTTGGTTCATCCCATTCATCACCTCATAATAAGAGTGTGACTTCTATTGACTCCTTAATGAAACCAAGTCAACATATTGACAAAGTCATTGCTAGGATCGGTAAAGAAGAAGTGGTAAAAAATTGTTTGCGTGTAAGGACAACCATTAAAAGTATTTTGTGGTTAGCTTTACAAGGTTGTGCACTTAGGGGGCATGATGAGTCCGAAACATCTCTCAATCGTGGAAATGTTATTGAATTGATTAAATATACCGAAGAGTGGAATACTGAAGTGAATGATATTGACTTGAGTAATGCTCCACAGAATGCCAAGTATACCTCCCCGGATATTCAAAAGGAACTTTTAGCTCTTCTAGATAATCGTGTTCGGTGTATGATTCGTGAGGAAATCGGAGACATGTATTTTTCTATACTTTTAGATGAGTGAAAAGATGAATATGATAGAGAACAAATGATATTATTCTTAGATTTGTGAACATTGAAGGTATTATGACAGAAAGTTTCTTTGCTATTAAAGGTGTTTCTAACACTTCTTTTGAAACACTTAAGCATTAAATAAGTGCGGTTCTTTCTGAGTATAATCTTCTGGTTCACAAGTTGTGAGGTCAGGGATATGATGGTGCAAGTAATATGCGTGGAAGTGGAATGGATTACAAGCATTATTTTTAAATGATTGTCCATATGCATATTATGTTCATTGTTTTGCGCATAGGTTGCAGTTGACTCTAGTTTCCTCAGCTAAACAATGTGGCCCGGTTTGGAATTTTTTTCAATCTTAAATAAAGTTATCAACATTGAAAAATCTTCACCAAAGCGAAACATAGAATTACAAGAGGCACATAGAACGGAAGTCATTGGTATGTTAGCTCGGGGGAGCAGGATTCAGTTCGAGGAAAAAATCAAATGTCATCCTTGCAAAGATCAGGTACTGCTCGGTGGGGCTCTCATTATGATTCTATCTTGAGTATGATAGAAATGTTCAATACAACCTGTACAGTTCTTATGAGTATTGCATGTGATAGTTCAAATCCCAAAGCTCGAACTGAAGTTGATGGTGCTTCCACTAGTGTTAAGAGCTTTGATTTTGTGTTTGGTTTGCATTTAATGGAAGCAGTTATGCATATTACATATTTTGTTTGTCAAGCATTACAAAGAGATAATGTTGACATCTTATCTGCAATTGATTTCTTTTAAACCGCAAAAGATTTGCTTCAAAAGTTGCGAGATGATGGGTGGGAGAGCTTGTTTGAGAAAGTCAAACACTTTTGCTTGCAGCATGAAATTAATGTTCCTAACATGATGAGCAAGCTTAGGCATGGTCGAAAAGAGGTAGATATGGAGCATTATTATCATTTTGAATTTTTCACCCAAAGTAATGATTTTGAATTGACAGAGTTGGAGGGTAGATTCAACGAATCACCAGTTCAATTGCTCCGACTTAGTGTGGGTTTGGATCCAAAAAATTCATTTGAATCATATAATGCTTATAATATCTACAAGCTTGATTTGGAGTTTTATCACGATGATTTTCACGCTCACGAGAGGCATGCTTTGAAGAGTGGGTTGCAATTTTATGAGTCTCACATAGTTCAAAATTCTCAGTTTCAAGTTCATTCTCTTGCGAAGTTGAGTGAAGAGTTGGTCAAATCTGGAAAGGCATAATACTTTAAAATGGTTACAAGATTAATTCATCTTGTATTGACTTAACATGTTTCGACTGCAACAGCAGAAAAATCATTTTCTGCTATGAAACGCGTGAAGAATGAAATTTGTAACAAGATGAAAGATGAATTTCTTGCTGATCGTTTGACCGTCTTTATTGAAAAGGAATTTGCCAACAAAATCAACGTTGAGTCTGTCATAGATGAGTTTACTAAGGTCAAAGAGTTTCGTGTTCAGTTAACGTTTTAGTTTCAAACATTGTATGTATTGTTTAAAAATATTACTATGAATTTTAATTGATTTTAATCATTATATTCACACTATTGTCGCTTTTAAAAAATTTATATAATGTTTTTAGTGTATAGTTGGACCAGGGTAAACATTGGTCCTGACTACGCCCCTGACCGAATGAGTTTTTCATGATGAAATCTTTAAAAAAAATACATCTTGAGGTAGAAAATGTCTTAGGTCATGAAGTTACGTTCATGATTTTTTGCAAGATATGTTGCCATGCGTTGCAATGAACGTAGACTTGGAAGGTATATACTTTAGAAAAGAAGGTGACCACCATTTTAGGAAAAACAATTGATAACGATAGCTAAAATATAACCTTCTTCTCTTTGAGCTCTGGTGATTCTGTGACGAATGAACAATCAACAATCAACCGTTGATTGTGACCGAAAGTACGCCAAGTAAAGTCGAGGAGTAACACCGGCATGAAGTGCACTATATTTAATTGGACGAAATCAGGGCAATTGTGCACCTTTTTAATAAGGCTATTTTCATTCATACCATTTTAAAATAACAAAAAAAAAATCCCAGTTTTTCAGTCATACGAGTGACTAAAAAAATGTAAACATATTTTTGCGAAACTGACTATATTTTAGTCACTTACTCATATCTATAGAATCTTCCATTAATCAATGTATATCGGCTAAATAATGAGAGGCACTCGCAGAGCTAGGGGCAGTCGAGGCCCCGGCTCACCCCAAATTTAAAAAATGTTTTAGTTTTGGGGTAATTTGAGTTTGCACCCCATTTTATTGTCTAAATTGGACTTTGCACCCCGTTTTTAACAATGTTTGTTTTTGCACCCCCAACCCCATATGAAAAGACAAAAATGCCCCTTCATTAACAATTCTGGTGGCCTTCAACACATTCCTGATCAAGGGCATTTTTTTCTTTTCATATGGAGTTGGGTGCAAAAACAAACATTTTTAAAAACGGGGTGCAAAGTCCAATTTTGACAATAAAATGGGGTGCAAACTCAAATTACCTCTTTAATTTTTAGTGTAAAATTGGGCCGTGCGTGGACGGCGCGCAAGCGACATAGGCTTCCGTCCAAAACCCGCGCACGTGTGTGAATCGTGCGCATGTTCGTGCACACACTTCTGAGACTAGTCAGACACGTACGCGCATGGCGTGTGTGACTCGTGCGCACATCGTGCACACCTCCCATCCGAATAACATAGCTATAAGATCGTGCGTACGGCCGTGCATATCCTTGTCTAAATTTCTAATTTGGCTATACGTCCTTCACCAAAGTTGTAGCTAATGGAGTCCTCTATCTAACACAACTTGAACCATTGAATTTAGACCATTCAACCAAAACATATGGATAAAACTGTGAAAGGTGTCGTCCAAACATTTCAACAGCAATTATCTGACTTCCTCTTCCGGTTTCACATTGATCCATTCATATTCTTGTCATGGTCTCTTCAGGTGATTTGTATCCCATTGAGTTCTATTTTGTATGAAACTTGAACGGCTTATTTTAGTTTTGTCTACGAAATGATACGCTCAAACGATTGACACAGCGTCATCCTGATTCAAGGTTGCTAGTTGTGAGGGGGTCCAAAAGGCCGTTTTCAAGCTCTAACTCTCCTTCATCTTCAAATTCCATATTAAATTATTTTTCATCCTAAACCTGATAAATGATCTTCCAAAAACACTAAGACCCATTTGAACACATAGGCTCAGTTTGGTAAACAGCTTATCAACCAATTTTTAGCTTTTTTGACCAAAGTTAGCTGATTTGACTATTCCAACAAGCCATTTTATTGTTTGGTAAACGAATTATTCCCTCGGCTGTTTGAACAGAAGAATCCGAAATCATAAACGCTGGGCATGGCAGCGTTTCCAACCGGCTGGTTGATTATATTCAATTGTACCCCTTCTACTTAATATTTGCCGCCACTTAAAAATTTTATTTTTTAGTGCTCACTGCTCACGTTTTGAGCAATTGGGTGTGAAGCTCTCTATCTACTCTTCTGCCCCGTTGTTTTTAAATGGCATGCTTTTAGAGTTTTAGTTAGTTTTTATTTATTTGTTTACGACTTTACGTGTTTAAATAATTTGTTTATTGGCTTCATTTTAGTATATAAATTGACTTTACTTAATTATTACAAGTATTAAAAATGGCTAATATATATATATATATATATATATATATATATATATATATATATATATATATATTGATGTTAGTACTTATCCGATGGTATATTTTATTGAGGCTTTGTATTATTATAATATGATTTTGTAATTATAGGTAACCTATGCGTATTTTAGTCCTATTACCCTAAATAGGACTAAAAAGGTTTGAAAATTCCAAAATAGGATTGCCATGTTTTTATTCCCAAAATAGGACTAATTACTGCCATGTTTTGGCAGTACCAGGCTTCAAACATGATAGTATTTTCTAAACTTGGCAGTAATTACTCTTATTTTGGGAATAAAAAACATGGCAGTCCTATTTTGGAATTTTCAAACTGTTTTAGTCCTATTTCGGGAACATTCCCTTAAAAATACACGTATTTTCTAAAATTGATATAAATTATCAAACAAAGTCAGCATATTCTAAAAACTTGCGAATTCCCAAAAATTTCTAAAATACGTAGAATGTATGATTTATATAAAATTAAATAAAATTAATTACTAATGTCCATATGTGTTTTTTTATACGGAAACAGCTATTCTTAACCAGCTAATTTACCAAACATTTGATGACAACCAGCTAACATAACCAGTCAATCAAAACAGCTGACACAACCAGCTATTTCCAATCAACTGTCATAACCAGCTAACAGCTAACATCTAACAGCTGTTGCAAGGCCATAATAAATAAAATCTTGGAAAAATAATGTCAAATTATGCTAGGAATGTGTACAAACGTGTTTCTTCCGCACATTAAAGTGTACTGTGTTGGAATACGGACTTACCAATGACATTAATGGACCAACCAACCTGATAAGAAATTAAATATTCTCGAACCAATTTTCGTTAACTGGACTATGATTTAGGCTTGGTCAGACCCATGCTGATTGCTGAAGTACAACGAGTCGATAGTATAGGACCCGACCCATTACCTCAACAACTTACGTTCTCCCTTATTCATGCCTACTCGTCCTAACACTAATAAAGCCTCCTAACACCTCATCCAAACTTTGTGTGATAAGAAGCTCTGTTAGTTTATTCGCGTATAATTCCCGTATAATACACTCGAACGTATAATTCACGTATAATACTCCCGTTTATGAATTTTTCAAATTTTTTTGAAAAATTCACGTGCTTTAAGGATAAAATGTGTAGTACACGTATCGTACGTATTGATACGTATTTTATTACGTATAATACTCCAGTTTATGAATTTTTCAGAAAATTCTGAAAAACTCACGTACTTTAAGGATAAAATGTAGGGAAAAGGTGCAAATAGGCCCATGTACTAACCAAAAAAGGTCAAATAAGCCCTTATTTAGGAGGCTCTATCCGGCCGTCGTCATTTGGGGTGGTTCCCGGTGGAATTTTTTGATGAATTTTTTTTAGCATCTTATTCATCAAGTCTAGTTTACTCATACCAAATTTCAGCTAAAACTTTAATCGGGAAGGCATTCAAATAAATTCTTGAAAATAACTGCACACTTAGAAGAGCATTTATCTTTAAGAATTCATTTGAATGCCTTCCCGATTGAAGTTTTAGCCGAAATTTGATATGAGTAAACTAGACTTGATGAATAAGATGCTCAAAAAATTTCATCAAAAAATTTCACCGGGAACCACCTCAAATGGAGACGGCCGGACAGAGCCTCCTAAATAAGGGCTTATTTGACCTTTTTTGGTTAGTACATGGGCTTATTTGCACCTTTTCCCTAAAATGTATAATACACGTACTGTACGTATTGATACGTATTTTATTAAAAAACACACCATGAAACGGAAGCCTAATGGAGTGATACAACTGAAACAAAATGCATGTCAAGCTACTCAATATTATTTATATTGCTTAAAAAAACGTTATGCCTTATATGTTCGCTAATTGTTTAACGGTCATTACAATTAATGAATTAACTTCTTAAATTCGTAATCTGTGTCGATATTTCTATTGTACTACTATACTACTGTATTACTTTAGTTCTCCACCCATACCAAGACTCCAAAGAGATCAAAAAATGTTGTGGCGGCTCACTAAACTCATGGTCAAAGTAATATCAACTATTTTCTAGTAATATCTCTCCAGTTCTACTTAAATGGGCAATGTCATTTTTATTACGTATTGTACCTATGCATTTAAATCCGTAAATCTAAGAAAAAAAAACTATTCCGTACATTTTAAATTGTTGAAGAGTGTGGTGCAAATGTTAAATAACTCTTTATTTCTATCATTAAATAAGTATGTAAGACACATATTATATGCCGTATTTTTAAATTGTGAAACGTTTAAAACGCGTCTGTATCTTTATATATTTCACGAACGTATGAAACATATATTAAACCGTATTTTATATAATTGTATCGTATTATACACGAACGTACGTATTATTGTATTATTCACGTACCGTATATTACTAACAAAGATGAGAAGATATAATTATTACTTCCCATGATACAATGTTTGTTTCATTCGTCGTATACTCGTATATACCAAATTTCGTAATATATTCGTGTTATTCAAATTCTATATATCAATAGTGATAATTAATGTAGGGGCCCTTTGCTAGTTGAACTGGCTGATTCCGCTGATTTATGAAAAATTACATTTAAAATATTTTTTATTAATAAAATAAAGAAAAATATATATGAAAAATTAGTTAAAATCACCATTTGATAGTAACTTCAGCCAATACAACCAGAAATATAACTTCAACCTTACTTTTTCTTATTGTTACACAATTCAGCGCGCGAAATCAGAAGTTACGTGTTTGGTGAAAAAGTTGGTTGATACACCGGATAAGCTGAAAATCAGGGTTACCAAACGGGTTCTAACTTCACTTTCTAACTTCACTTTTAATATTAAGCATGTCTTTCATTCTTCATGTCATACAGATTACAGATAGTGGGATAGACTGAAGTACTATACTATTATATAACTCGTTTTCCCAGAAAAACAATTTCTATATATAGGGTAGAGAAGATATGATAATACTAGGGGTCATGGTAGAAAGTCATGAGAGCAGATAGACAAATTACAGAAAAGAAAGAAAGAATAGATACAATTAATACTAAAAAGACAAAAAGAAATTAGGTTTAGGAAGACGAGTTATCGCACTGATTTGGGGAGGGTTATTGATTTAGTCATCATGATTTGGAAGGAATATGACGGTAACCCGAAGGTCAAGTGTTCTACAAAGTAAAGTAGTGTAATTGCACTTTTTTACCGAGTTAGATTTTTAAGTCTAGATCGATGAGTTACTCGTTTTCCTTTTATACACTAATAACTTTTCCATATGATGATCAATAGCTAGCAATTTTTCATTTATCAATATAATATTTTATATCAAAAATGTTTTTCAATAACATTAGGTTGATTGTACTATACTGACTTATCACCTCTAAACTATAAGTATATTTACTATCTTAATTTCATTTCAACTATTTTGTTTGCTTTCTCATACGTAGTACCTTTTTCTAAATACTTACCACCGTCACATTTCAAAAAATGACTACATTAATCTATAGACAAAATTGTAATCAAGAAGATAATAAAATCTTAAAACTGTGAATGTTTCTACTAGGAATTAATTAGGATATAGATTTTTCTTAATGAACACGTTTATTTTAATTTACTTATTTAGGATATTGAATTTTGTTATATTTTAATATAGGATTTAATGTAATATCTAAATATACAAAGTTTAATTGGTGAAGCTGATTTAATCATCCGTAAGGAAGAATAAATTTATCGCATGTAAATCTTGGAAATATGGATGGACCCGGGCCGGTTCGGGCCCGGTTCGGGCCTAGGCCCGGCCGGGCCTCGGGTCTGTTTTGTTGGGCCCGAGCCCGAACCGGTGGCCACCGGTTCCGGGTCCGGTTCCGGGCCGGGGCGGGCCGGGCCGGTCGGGCCACCCGGTTTAATTTTTTTTTTTTCCTTTCTTCCCCCACCCCCCCCCCACCCCCCACCCCCCCAAACCCCCCCAAACTGGCCTAAACAGATAGCCCAAGCCCAACAGCCCAAAACAAATGAAAAAAATTAAAAAAAAAATAGATTTGGCCCGGACCCGGGCCCGAACCGGCCGGGCCGGGCCGTCAAAACCTTGAACCGAGCCCGGAACCGCCCCACCCCCGGGCCTCCGGCCCGAACCGGACCCGGACCCGGATAACCGGGCCGGGCCGGGCCCGCACAGTAGCGGGTCGGGCCGGTCCCGGGCCGGGCGGCCCGAACCGAGGCCATGCCTACTTGGAAATCGCACAATTTGAATATGGAAAATATATATTGGGTTTTTTCAATGCTAAAATAAAATTTATTTATACAAATATGATTAATACTTATTACAATGTAGTGTTATGGTAACTTAATCAAGCATTCCAGCCCTGCTGGTTGTGAGGTTACCGTGCCTAGTGGGAGGTCTCGAGTTCGAAACTCAATAGAGTGCATTTCAGCCCTGATTACCCTAAGTCTCCCTCCCCCAGACCCCCCTCCCCCCCCCCACCCGGAGCAAAAAAAAACAAAATAATAATAATATTAATAATAAAGTGTTATGGTAACTTAAGTTTTAAAATTGAACATAAATTATTACGGAGTATGATTCTATTACTACACTAGTCAATAGTCACATTTTTATAAACAATGTTTATTTTAGTCTTAAATATGTAATTTTTGTTTTATTTTAAATAGTGATGTGTATCTCATTATTTGTAAAAAGTTTGTATGAACATGTAAAAGTGAATAATTTTTTCATTAGCCGGAGCATACAAATAGTTGAAACTGGATTAGACACGTTATACTATCGTACTAATTATTAATCTCCGGCAAACTCCAAGTCAATCTAATTATTTCTTTATGAGCTACCACTAATCATCATAAATTCATAATCATCATTTCATCTCATGTATGTTTATCCTTGATTACTATTTATAAATTATAATTGGTTCTTACCAAGTTTTATAACTAGAAAATAAAAAAGATGCCAATGGAGCGTTCAAACTCGTCGTCGGGCAGTTCATCAAACTCTTCACCGTCCGCCGCCGTGTCACGGCGGATGCGAGGCTCCTCCGCCTCCGTTGTATCCATACAGTGCTTGAAGGGCAGCTCGAAAGGCGACGAATGGACCGGCGGCATGTTGCAGACCGGAGATATCGTGGAGGAGCTCCAGCTAGGGACGACGATCCACAAGGCGCCGTTCAAGAACGGCGGCGCCGGCCTCCAGAAGCTCTTCCACCATGCCTACAAGATCAATAGCACCTCCGTGCACGTCAGAGTCCGGCGGGGCTCCGACAAGTTCGCCGAGCTGCAGGCCTGCCTCGTCCCGAACCAGGCGGCCGGCCGGAAACAGTACATGCTAAGGTCCATCGACGATCCCAACTACGCCGTCGGGTTCACTGACCGGTTCGAGGAGGAGTGCTTGGATTTGCAAGGTTGGTTTTCATTTTTCACTTCTAGCTTCTGCTGATTTGACTATTTCCATGGACGTTGACTATAATTTTTTATTTTCTAGTAAAAAATAGTTCATTTCATTACTCAATCCAAGGTCAGACTAATGCTGAGGACCTTCCCTTTGTTTGCATTTTGGGAGGCATTATGAAAATTAGCTGATGGTTTTGGTTCAAATAAGAACACGATCTTATGAGAGAAATGAGAACGAATCTGGACCGTTAGATTTGCTTCAAGTGAAATTCAGTGTGCATTAGATGAAACTGTAATGTGCATTAGGTGAAATTGAAATGTGCATCACAAAGGGTACGATAGTGGCATTATGTGCAGTTAAATTGTGCACTACGTGAGATTGAAATGTGCACTAGGTGAAGCTGAAATGTGCAGAATAAAAAGTACGATGTGATGTTATTTTTGTACTTTTTTCCCGCACATATCAGTTTCATCTATTGCACACTTGAGTTTAAATTTTTATGTTGCACATTTCAATATCATTTAATGCACATTTCAGTTTCACCAAATGCACAATTTGGTTCCACATAATACAATCCAACGGTCCAGATTCGTTCTCATTTTTCTCCTAAGATCTGTTCTTACCGGAACCGCTCCCATTAGCTGATAATAGCAATAACATTTTTTATTTGAAAGTAATTAACTTAAGTTCACATATAATATGGAAAATGACTAAATAATAACAACGTAACCATTTTACTCCTAAACCAATACTTTGTAAAAAAAATCAACTACTTCGTGTTTCAATATAATGACAATTATATGACTAAAATGAAGGTACTAATTAAAAATACTATGTATGACTTTAGATATTATAATTAATTTTAGTTGGGAGATCAATCCAGCAATTGATCTCCCATACTAACAATCTAACATTGAGCATTTCAGTGAAGTCTTCCAAATAAGATAAAGTAAACCCAAGTTTCACATACATAAGGGAATTATGATCATGAATAATAAATGCTTAGCAATAATAATATTAAGACTCAATGGTTTGATCCTAAAAATTAATACTAGTATAATAGAAGAAATATTCCAATATCTTTATATTGTACTACGTACTTAATTAGTTCATATTTTATTAATGAAAGAAATACATCAACAAATATATTATTCCCAATATGTTTAGTCCATAATGGTAAAAGACATGCATTACTTTGAGTTTGAGGCACAGTAAAAAAAACTGTATGTTAAGTAGTCTTTTTCTTTGTTGACATATTCTTTTTCTTTTTTCTTTTCTTTTTTTCTTTTGACTTTGCTTTTGTTTTTTGACATTTGGGGATTGCAAATTTAGGAAAACAATGAACGGAAAAAGATACCTGCATCGATTAATTCAATATGACCACCGGTTCATATCGATGATATATGGTCTGCTTGACTAGAAAATGGTCTACTTAACCAAATATCTTTCTTATTGTCTCTTGTAGAATGTTTATATTATTTCTTCTAAAACTCTAACGTATACGACTACGTCAAAACTATTCAAGTTATTTTACCATACGGGATATGAACCTTTATCCAACACCATCCTTTTTGCTCTCAGAGAAAAATATCATAAATAAAACAGTAAAACTACTTCGATCATCTTCTCAATATATGACCTTTTTAATATTTTCCATAACAATACTTATTAAAATATGTAAGTAGTACTTTTATGAAATATATCATTTATATAGACTAATATAACCTTGAATTATTATCATCAAACCCTAATTATCTTCCTAATTCATTCTCTTGATTATCTCATCATCTCTCTGAACTTGTACCATCAAAGGAGTTGTATAAGGGCTCGCTTTGCGATGATCGGAGGAGGAGGCAGATTCGTTCAGCACGAGGCAGGTTAATTAGTTGGTGGCAGCGGTGCGATATTGGTGGGCGGCCTCAATGGCACATACAATCCGTAGGGGTGGAGGCAGCGGCAGTTCTTCTCTTCTTCTTCTTCTTTATATTCTTCATGTTCTTGTTCTTCTTAAAATTAGGGTTGGTGGGTCAGGACAATGAAATTTTAGTTTCAATTCAGCATCATCGGAGAAGATGAAGAATTCAATTAGGGTGTTAGAGAGCTTTGCTCCATGTTCCTGCCAGTGCTGATTGTGGCAAACTAGTGTTCACCCTGAAAAGTTGGTACTGGAGTTGAGTTATCCACCCTCTTTGGAAATAATCTCCTCCAGATAATTAATGCATTAAGGAAGGGTGATGTGCATCGAATCGAAGGCAATATAGTGTCACAGTGAATAATAATGTCGGCATGAAAGACAATGATTCTGAAAAGAGGTGTTGATGCCGAGTAGTAACACCATTATGAAGTGTAGGTAATGCCATCGAGAAATCAAGTTTATATTTAATTGGACGAAATTAGTGCAAAATTCCCTTTTTCTTTATAAGGGAATTTTAAACTCATATGACGAATTTTTAAACTCTTTTACTTTTAAGTTACACGAATGACTAAAAGTAAATGTAGTCATATTTTGAAAATTTAAATACTCCGTATGTTTTAGTCATATTCTACAAATTTTCCCAATTCTCTGCCCATCATAAATCTCCCATGCTTTTTCATACAAAATTTTATACATGTTTCTAGCAAGTAAACTGTGGTTTATATTAAATTTGGTGTACGACACAGCTAGCGCTGCTAGCCCCTCTAAATATGTTCGCCAACACCATATACACTTCTACAGGTGATCTAGAAAGCCATTAAATCTCCGTATTATAAAAACTTTGCCTCGCAAAAAAAAAAAAAAAAAAAAAAAACTTTGTAACCTCACCAACATAAATATAAATATAAATATAAATACAAATACAAATACAAATACAAATACAAATACAAATACAAATACAAATACAAATACAAATACAAATACAAATACAAATACAAATACAAATACAAATACAAATACAAATACAAATACAAATACAAATACAAATACAAATACAAATACAAATACAAATACAAATACAAATACAAATACAAATACAAATACAAATACAAATACAAATACAAATACAAATACAAATACAAATACAAATACAAATACAAATACAAATACAAATACAAATACAAATACAAATACAAATACAAATACAAATACAAATACAAATACAAATACAAATACAAATACAAATACAAATACAAATACAAATACAAATACAAATACAAATACAAATACAAATACAAATACAAATACAAATACAAATACAAATACAAATACAAATACAAATACAAATACAAATACAAATACAAATACAAATACAAATACAAATACAAATACAAATACAAATACAAATACAAATACAAATACAAATACAAATACAAATACAAATACAAATACAAATACAAATACAAATACAAATACAAATACAAATACAAATACAAATACAAATACAAATACAAATACAAATACAAATACAAATACAAATACAAATACAAATACAAATACAAATACAAATACAAATACAAATACAAATACAAATACAAATACAAATACAAATACAAATACAAATACAAATACAAATACAAATACAAATACAAATACAAATACAAATACAAATACAAATACAAATACAAATACAAATACAAATACAAATACAAATACAAATACAAATACAAATACAAATACAAATACAAATACAAATACAAATACAAATACAAATACAAATACAAATACAAATACAAATACAAATACAAATACAAATACAAATACAAATACAAATACAAATACAAATACAAATACAAATACAAATACAAATACAAATACAAATACAAATACAAATACAAATACAAATACAAATACAAATACAAATACAAATACAAATACAAATACAAATACAAATACAAATACAAATACAAATACAAATACAAATACAAATACAAATACAAATACAAATACAAATACAAATACAAATACAAATACAAATACAAATACAAATACAAATACAAATACAAATACAAATACAAATACAAATACAAATACAAATACAAATACAAATACAAATACAAATACAAATACAAATACAAATACAAATACAAATACAAATATACAAATCAATAAATGAGATCTTAGATTTTTGGGTACATTTGAGTTTGATTTTTGTGACTCAATAATTTAGTTCTTAGGGTAGTTTCTATGTAATCTTCAATTATTAATAAAAAATCTTAACATAGCCAAGAAAGATTTAACTTGGCTTTATCAAATTATTAATATCAAATTTGGAAATTTGATACTTCAAAAATAATATACTGTGCAAATTAACTGCATCATCAATTCATCAATAAGAGAACTTAATTTGAAAAGATCTACGGAGTATTATATCTGTATGTGTCTGTGCACTTTAGTTTGATCAAACAAGTCATGACTACTAATTAATGCAGTTTCGAGAACGGCAAGAATGATGGATGCATTGCGAGCAACACCGATTCAGAATGGATTTGTATCATATCAATGGCCAAGGAGAGCGGCGGAGACGGCGGGAGTGCCCAACTCCCGCACCTCTTACTCCATGCTCTTCTTGCCCATAGCCACCCACAAATCCACTATCGGATACAGTGATATCGATGACACCATTGCCAGAGCCAATACCTGGCTCGGCGCTTCTCAAGCTTCCGGCGTCCCAATCGTCCTCATCAATATCCAGACTGAATCCCTCCTCACTAAGGTACCAATACATAAATTTAGTATTTCACGTGTTTCCTTCCACGGTTGTTGTATAATTTGTCATTCTAGTTCGTAAATACTCTTTCTATCTCATTGGATTTTGCCTTTAAAATTATGGTTCTCCTTATTTCTGTCTTCGATCCGCACAAATCTCAACTATACAGTTTTTTAGCTTTCTTATTTCACACACGAATCAAAGTAAGCATTGTCCAATGGGACAGGAGTACTATATAGAAAATAAACTCGGCACGCAACATATAAGCCAATAATCTGTGTTTAAATTAGTTAAGGATTTATAATATTATTGTGTGTAGATATCTGGAGAGATGGCTTCTTGTAGTGTACAAACTGGGTCGCTGGTTTCTGATTTGTCAAATATTGCAAATGCAAGCTTGTACGGGTTTGAAGATTACCATGGCGTAGATATCGGTGTTGTAAGAGCTGTTAGGCTATGGTTTTCCCCTCTTACAGCAGAATTTCCCATCGAAATCAAAATCAAAGATAATGACACCAAATTGGGATTTTCTATCAGTCGAACACATGAGGTTCGTCCATCATCACCATCTAAAAACATTATTAGTACATGCTACGAGTTTTGAATTAATTTCACTATTAGTCCTATGAGTTTTAAGTTATTTTCAGATTTAATTCACGTCTTTATATTTGTATACTTTTGGTACTTGATTATTGTTTATTGACCACTTGTGATCCTTCTCCGGCTTTTTAACCATCAAAAATATTTCCAAAATGACCATATATGGGCGAAAACACATTAGTCATGTATCAAAAGTGATCAAAATCAAAGAACGTGGACTAATTGTGGTATCGACCCAATACTCTGTAGGACTAAAAATAGAATTTATTCCACATATATATAGAATAACATTTGTTGTTACTATCACCCCTTAATTGAATTTGCACAACTAATTGAATGTAGGGATTCATATACATATCATCGGTTCTAGAAGGGGATGAATATGCATCATCCGCGCAATCTGGTCTGGGAGACCTGTTCATGGAAGCAAGTAGAAGGAAGAAGCTTCTAGTAGTTTCCAAAATCTCGCATCAGAAGGTTCTCCCCTGGATGGTTTCCCCGACCGGCGCCATCCGATGCTACGACACCGTGTCAGTTAGCCAAAAGCTGTCTTTGCATCGCCATGCAAAGATGCCTATCCTCATTCACGTTTTCCTGTGGGACCGCCTCGTCGGCGTTCCCAAATGTCGCAGCGTTACTTCGGGCACGTCTCTTGAGGAATTGATATGGTGCGTATGAATAGGCTGGCCTGCTACAGCCTCCAAAATCCAATCAGATAAGAGACCCGGCCCATTCTTCAAACAAATACACTTTGATTTCTTTGAGTGTATTTATTAAGTTAGTAGTGTGAGGCCTTGTTGGGCCTAAGGGTTGTATTCTTCTACAAGAATTTCCCAGTATATATAGTATACTATATTGATTACTTGTGAATGAGGTTGAACATTTGAACACCTAGTATAATTTAGGGCCCGTTTGGTAACTTTGAAGTCGGCTGAATCTGCTCAGATTTCAACCTTATTTACAGTGACTTCAGCCAAAAAAAGTAATTTCAACAATATTTATTTTGATTATTATATAATTCAACGTGCGAGAGCAAAAACTAACTGTTTAGTAAAACATGTTGAATGATGAAGCTGATAAATGAAAATAGAGATTACCAAATAGGCTCTTAGTCCTAACTAGATTTTCACTAGTAGTTACTTGATTTGGTCATATCTAATTATTGTATCTTATTCGTTTAAGCCTTTTTATCTCTTTAAAAAGATCATATACATTTTAAACTCATATTCAGACTTCATTTACCAAATATTAAAGGATAGTGTGTATTACAATGAAATTAAAAAACAGCCCCGAGTTGACTCCAAAGAGTTGCAGTCTTTGATTTTAATCATATACTGCTGGTTTTTTATCCGTTTAAGCTTTCTTCATCACATTGGAAATATTACGGGATGGATCATGGATACTTCTTGCACTGAGATTCAACAGCAAAAGCCTATTCATTCCAAATAATCTCTATTTACTCCAATCAGTTTAAATCATATTGGAAGGATTCATATCAAGTCAGGGAAAGAATTAATTAATCAAATTATCTTATCAATTTGATCTTTAACTAATCTTTGTAATATCTTTATCTTATCTTTTTTTATTTTATCTTATCATTCTTATTTTTTATTTCATGTGTCCATTCAGATTAATTGACCTAAAACTCTTTTGGGACCATTTTTGTTGTACCATTTTTGTTATTTGTTGTTGATTAAAAAAAATTATCACGATTCAATTACGATTCATATAGGCTACAATCAGGGGCTAATAATTGATGTTTTTTTATTTTGGAATGGCCTGGGGCCTTATGATGTTTTTACTTGGACTGTAATTTGCCCCAGACCAGTCCAGACCAGACTTGGATACTTATAAAAATACAAAGAAACCAGACCTTACCAGACCAGACCAGACCAGCAAATTACAGTCCAAGTAAAAACATCCTTAGTATGGCCCCCTATCTTCTCTTTAAAAGATGTATGATTGTTGTGGTAAAACTTAGCCTTGATAAAACTATGAACACAATAATTTATTGAACTGCAAAAGTATATTCGCACATACGAACAAAAGGAATGCTAACAAAGACAAAGTGCAAAAAGAGATTCAAATCTTCAACCCATATGTTGTCTGTAGATGAATATGAATGGAATGGGCAAGGTAGGATGGGTTCTTAAAAGCTAGGTTGGAAACTTTGGATACGGTTGAAATAAAGGTTAGAGGTAATGATAAAACAGGCGCAACTGGAACCGGCAGGTTCCTGAGACCGAACCGGTACCATTTGGGCAGTTCAGTTAGGAGACCTGCCCTGAGGGCGGTTCAGGGGTGCCGGTCCCAGAATGTGTATTTTAAGACCGCAACCGGCCAGTCCGGTACCGATTCAGTTTATTTTTGTATTATTTTTTAAAAGAGCTGTAAATCCATTTATGAGTTGATGAAAAAGGTGTAAATCCATTTATAAGCTACAAAAGAGTAGAGAGAGGGGTCCGGAGGGTTTTAAAATGTTTTAAAATTTTCATCTGGAGGGGACTGGAACCGCAATAACCAGTGGCGATCTAGGTTCAACATGCCCCACCCCCCAAGACCGGCCAAGACCGGCCAGTCCGGGACCGGTCCATGCCTAAGAGTAGTACAGTACCTAGGGAAGATAAGCAAATAAGCCCCCAACACTAAACCTTCTTTGTTGAAGGAAATTAATCCTCATCCTGACTAAACGAATTCTGGTTCTGATTCCGGGTTAACCCCTACTCCTAGCAAGTATGGGTGCATACAAATGGAGACTACATAAGTAAACAAACCTGAGATGATGACGAATTTAACACTGTACTGCGAAACTGATGTTGGGTTGGAGCTTTTTGGCCTTTATTATCATTGAACTGGAGATGTTCTAATTGAATTCAATACCTCATAATACAGCATCATAGACAAGAGCAAAGGTACAGAAACTTCCTGAGAGAAGAGGAAAACTACAATGGTTTACATTTCTTTATCAATGATATCTCTCATCATTTGTATTGGGATGAGCCCTTCAGTTCTGATTGCATCTTTCCTTGGATCTGGGCTGATGAAGTACATTGTGGGTAATCCTCGGACCTGTGAATAAATTTTTCAAGTCATTATTAATAAATTCCAACCCATTACAATGGAGTGTCTTTCATCCTTCTTAGGAGAAGAGAAACGGATTAGGCATTATGATTACCTGCATATCATTGGCAAATTCGTATTCCTCATCTGTGTCAACCTTCACAATGAGTGCTTTACTTTCGTACTCTACAGCAAGCTGTGGGTAAAATCAACATATGATGTCCAAAAAGAAGTACACGTATTTATCGAATATGACAGGATCATAGGATGCTCCAATGTGCCCCATTGTTGCATTAAACAATAAATAGAGGGAAAAGGTATATTTGGTATTGATCTTTTAGAGTTTAGGTAGCACAGAAATGTTTATGTAGCAACCATTCTAACATTCTGTCTCATAATTCATTTTTTGTCCAATATGAGAATATTCGGAGGAGAGCGTTGGTGCACTGGTTAAGGTGTTGCTGTGTGGCTGAGATGTCATGGGATTAAGGGCGTGTTTACTTCGCTGTTAAAGTTACAGTTAGGTTATTAAGATAGGTGAAGTAAACACACATGTCGTTTAAAAAGTTGCTTACTAACCCAATTAGGTGCTTTAAGTGTCGCTTACTAAGCATAACACCTCATTTATTGTATTAATTAAGCGGCACTCTAAATTTTTTCAAATCCGAATTTAAAATTACCCTTACCCCTTGCCCGTTACTGTTACGCATACCCCTACCCACCCCTACCCCCACCCTACCCTACATTACCCAGACCCCACCCCGACTCAACCCCCTACCCATCCCCGGTACCCCATATAACACCTACTCCTCCCCTACCTCGTATGTTCACCCTTACGACTAACCCCCACCCCGAGCCAGTGCATGTACCCTACCCTTTCCTCTACCCGTTTACCCCTACTCCTACCCCGCCCCTTACCCGTCCCCCGTACTCGTACCCCTTACCCATGCCCTCTACCCTGAGCCCCGAACCCCGTGCCCTTATCCCTACCCACCATACCCCTACCTCGTACTCATACCCCTACACCGACCTGCTAACCCCTACTGCCTACCTATACCCCACCCCCTATCAAGGGGTAAGGTAAGGGAACGGGTCAGGTAGGTGTAAGGGTAGGGGTAGGGTGAGGGTAGGCTGGGGTAGGAGGTATGCACGGGTTTTGGTAGGGTACGGTTGGGTCGTGATAGGGGTGGTAGGGGTAGTGTAGTCATAGTAGTCGATGGCGTAGTTGGCAAGCGCCATTTTTCGCTATTGGCGATTCAGGTGGTCTTCGCCAAGATTTATGGCTATTGCGCAGGGGATACACAGAGCGTTGCCAAAACAGCGCCATCGCCAAGCCATCGCTTTTTTCTCCCTTTTTTTGCCAAAAAATGGCGTAAATTAAAAAAATGGGCCCAGACTAATCGACTCCAGAAAAATAATGGCCCGTTGAGTACGTGGGATGACTTCCCAGCCCTACCTGAGTTTAGTCACATGTGACTGAACATAAAAACAAAAAAAAATGCTAATAATACCAATTTCGAGACTGTATCTGCGTGAGAGGGTTCTATTTGCGTTAGATTAGAAGTATGCGATGAGTGTTGAAGGAGCGACCAGATAGCATCGACCACCCAACGAGCATCCAACGAGCAGCCAGCTATCGACGGCGACCTCCTAGCAACCTGCGACCATCCCAGCGACCACCTAGCTGTGCTTCCTCAAACTTTAAATTCTGTTTTTTAGACATTAACTAGTTATGGATATTATTAAGTTGGTTTGATTTGGATTTTTTTGGGTACAACTTTGGTTATTTAACAATTTCACTCTTTAATTGGTGGTTTAAGTCATACACGTATATTGTCCATATGTTATGTTTAAAATTGTTTAATGTTATGTTTTACTGGAGCGCCATTTGAGCGCCATTTTGGCGCCATCGCCATCGCCGAGTGAAATTACCCCTGCGCCAAGTCCGTCGCCGTGCGCCGTGACTACTATGAGTGTAGTGTTGGAATAGGGGGTAGGGGTAGGGTTGGGTATGGGGTATGGGTGGTTGGAGAGTAGGGGTAGGGGGTAGGCCTCCACGTATTATATATGTACTTTTGTACATAAATGTTTGTATTCTATACATGTATAGGGTTATTTTGGACATTTTAATGTTAAACGGTGTTTTAAATCTTGTGAAGTAAATATGAGCTTATAGCATCGCTTATTTTATGTGACTCTTATTAACGCAAGTCTTAATAAGCATCGCTTAATAACCTGTGAAGTAAATGTGTCTCATGTCTTGGGAGCAGTCTTTTGTCAAAAATTTGACAATAGAAGGCTTGCTCCTTATACACCCTTGTGGTAGGACACTAGAACCCTTTCCCGGACCTTCCCCTTGTGAGGATGCCTTCGTGCACCAAGCTACCCTTTATGAGAATATGGGGTCGAAAAAATCAAAAAACGTGTGGTGGTGCGGATCAGGGATTCCCTAATTTATTTATTTAGGGTCAAATGGTGGTTAGATGTACATTCAAAATTTAAGCCTGCGGTACTTTCTTCAATAAAAAAACAAATATCAACTAAAAACTGTTTTGCAAAGGACCAAATTCGACAAGAATTTACAATCACACTATCTCATTAACTACTAGATTTTTCTAACACTGCTTAAAAGAAACAGGAGACAATATGCAGATTCCCTGGTGAGAGAGCTGATTACATGAGCAAGCACTTTCCAATATTACCCGATTGTGTCATTGTAATGGATATTAGGGATCACAGAGAAACTAACAAAGCAAATGAAGTACAAACTTTCCATCAACATCACGTATTAATGATTTAATGTAACACAAAACTTCCTAAATAGGAGTAAAATATAGCAGTATAGCACAATTCTAAAATAGGAGTATTATTGTTTTCATCCTACTCCAATTTTTCAAAAGTACTTATTGTTTTATTATTATCCTATTTTGGAAATCAAACATACTTAGGAAGTGTTCGCGGTTCTTTCTACTTTAAAAAGTGACTTTTAGGAAAGTGCTTAATAATAAAAGTTGATAGTGTTTGAAGAAAAAGTAATTTTGAAAGTAAAGTTGGTATTGTTTGTTAAAAAGTACTTCTTTATTAATAAAAAGGCATCCTTCCACCATGCTTTCAGCTTTTAGCTTTAAAGTAATTAATTTAAGCAAAAACTATCACTAAAATACACCAATTCAACTTTTTTAAGCAAGTGGAAGGATGCAAAAAACTGAAAAACACTTTTTTGATCTTTTGCAAACAATTCCGTAGTCATATTTTTGAAGTTTATCCATGTTTCATTCACCAAACTCTTTTAATGTATGTGATTAAAGAAAAACAATCTAGATATTGTACTTGCAGACAGCAAATCTAATCCTTTTTACCATTTCAAGTTCCTGAGCCATAAGTATACAAGGGCCGCACCATGTGGCAAAGAAATCGATTATTAGGGGCACATTCCTTTCTCCCTTTATCAGCTCTTCAATTTCTTTGGCTGACAGTTTCTTCTGCATAAACTCTGTCCATTAAAATGCACTTAATACCAACCAAAAACAAAAATATACAATGTTGTTTCTCTACATACCACCAGGTAATCTTCACTGACGTATTTCCCCCAGAGCGGTCTACAGATTGATTTCCTCGATCTTGATAGTAATGGAGAATGTCCAATTGCAAAAGATCTCCAGGAATTCCATTCAAGTGTCTTTGGGAGGAAAGAACTTTGGGGTTTTAAACATAATGGCGAACGGGGACACAGAATTAGTGAAGTAGAGGACTGAACAGAGAGGCAGCTGACGGAAAGTTGCAGCATTTATTCAAGCTTCCTCACTGTGGAGTGAATACGCACACATTAAAAAAATGATCAAGTAAAAGAGACGAAAGTAAGAAGGATAAAACTGAACTAAATAATTAGAGGCATGTTAATAACAAAATGACAGAGACCCTAAAATTCCATAAATAAAGGCATATAGCTAAACTAATAAAATACATATAACAATAATAAAACTGAAAGTAAAATGCATACCTGAAAATTGGAAGACTACTGGCTCAGAGAGCAGGCAAGGGTGGAGGCCGGAGGGCGCAGCCGTGACGACTAGGCTGATTCCGAGCTTTCCGGCGAAGTGGAGAACGTCGGCCGGCGTGAGTGGCAGCAGGTCTCTACTTGTCCGCTTCGCTAGTTCGCTGCTTCTTTGCTTCTACAGTTCTCTGTTTCGTTGATTTACCGCTACAGGCCTGCCTTTGGTGCTCTGCTTGGGCCGTTTTCATTTTTTAAATTGAGGGCCTCTCGAGGAGCCCAAGTTCTAAACACGGTAAGTCGAGTCGAATAATGGGATTTTGTATTTTTATTTGTTTAATTTTTTCGAATACGAATTTGAATTCAAGTATGAAACGATTATTAATTTTTGGTTTGTATTTATATTTGTTTAACAATACAAATAGTTAACGAATCATATACGAATATCGAATCGATTTGAGCATATGTTAAATATTTGACAAATATCACTTTAAAATAATGTTTCCTATACTCCGTATTTTTTATGTTGTAAATGCACGCTATTACCTAATATGTGTTGTTAGAATTTAAATTTAATGGATCAATGCATTTTTAGATGGTGCACAATATATTAAAATGAATTAATTTTATGATTAATTATATATAAATCTATTTCAAACATTTTGAAATAATCACGAACACAGACATTAGAAATTATACATATAATGTGTGAAATAAGTAGATAATTGTATACATCAAAGTCAAACAACTCTAATTTTATTCTTCAAATCGAATACAAAATTATTTGTATTGTATTTGAAAGACATTTGAACCAAAAAATTGATTTGTATTCGTATTTATATTTTGATTTATTACAAATAGGCTTGGAATCTGTATGCAAAAATGTATGTATGGGCTATACTTTGATGGTATTGCTATCTTTTAAAAGTTATTGTAGTGTTATTACTATTATTATTAATATTGATATTAATGTTACCATTATTGTTAATCGAATATATTTGATTAATATTCGAATCGAATACAGTGATATTCTTATTTGTATTTGATAACAACTCGAATCAAATTTAATATTCTTATTTGTATTTGAATTTTCCAAATTCGAACCGTCTTATACGAATTCGAATCGTGAATCGAGCACAATTTATTTGATTTGTTTACAACCCTACTAGCAACTATTCATTGGGTAATTTTAAATTTGACTTTGTCTTCCGTTTTTAAAGAAATTTGTTTTTGCGCTTCAAATCCGTGTGAAAAGATAAAAATGTCACTCGATTAACAATTTTGTTGATCTTCAACATATTATTGATTGAGGACATTTTTGTTTTTCGTATGGGGTTGGGGTTCAAAAACTAAGATTTCTAAAAACATTGTGTAAACTCCAATTTGGAAATTAAAATTGGGTGCAAACTCAAATTACTCTTCTAAATAAAGCCTCCAAAATAATATTTGCAGCCTCCCATATGTTTTAAAATAAAATACTACAAATTACGAAGGTCAATTGAAAACTTAATTATTGTTTATGATAAATTGAAATCGAGTGGCTATATTAAAACTAGTATTATACCCGTGCGATGCACGTGACATTATTATATTTACATTTGTTGAGATATTGGGTCGAGGCCCAATATACCCGGCCCAAAGTATGGAGAAGGCCCAGGGAAAACAGGAAGCCCAACGAAATCAGAAAGGCCCAAGACGTCCCGAACGGGGGATACCTGAACAGCATTCGGGTAGAATTATCCACTTAAACTAATTAGACAGGGGACTAGCATCAAAACACCCTCTAAGGGGTCCCGCACTCCGAACGGGGTACCCGACCGGGGGATTAGCAAGTGGCAAACTGCAGTTAATGCTAAAGTATGGTAGTAGCAAGTAGAGGCATGGGTGCACTCGTGGCAGAGGTAACAGCCTACTTGGTTCGGCCACGTGTCCATCTCACCTACCCCCTTCTAGTATAAATACATGTATTGAATACATTGTAAGGGGTTAGCAATTTCATACTCGGAGCTTATAAATAGAATCATCTCTCTTGTTCTTGTATTTGAACTCACACCGACAGACCGTTCGGGTAGTTTCAGTGTAATCACAGAATTACGTAATACAAGCTAGCTTCTGAGTTAAATCTTAATTCACTGTGCGATATTTTCTAGACCTTTTAACCATGACAAAACATCCTCAAATATCCAAAGCATGTGTTGGGCTTTCGGATCTACGAGACTAAACCTCAACATTGGCGCCGTCTGTGGGAAACTTTGAACAAAAATCCCAAGCAAAGCATTTGATCTAAGCACTATTTCTTCAAGATGGTCAGAATCACATCAGCGACACCCAATTCTGCTACCAGGGGCCGGGGGGGTCACGGATCCTCCGGAGGCTGGTCCACACAGGGACATATCGGGGGAAGCACCTCGCACATCCTCGAGGATGCTAGTCAACGTATCTACCCTCGCAGAAAGGGCAGAATTATCACTGATCTCATACAAACCCGAGGCCTTCTGATGAGGTGTGTCCCGAGAGTTGTACCATGATGCATTATTTGACACAATCTTCTCCACCAGTTCTTCCCCCACCTCAGATGGTAAGTGAGGAAAAGCTCCACCACCCGAAGCATCAAGCATCATCTTCCCTTCATTGTTGAGTCCGCTGTAGAAGCAAAATAGAATCTCACAGTCGCTCATCTTGCCTTGAGGGATAGCTCTTCTTAGCACCTTAAACCTCTTCCACGCTTCAGCCAATGTCTCCAAAGAACCTTGCTTGAAGTCTTGCAACTGCTTCTTCAGCTTTATGGCCTTTGATGCCGGAAAATACTCTTTGATGAAGGCCTTATGCAGCTGATCCCAAGTTTGAATATGGTGATGTGGATTTCTATCCAACCACCTCTATGCATCATCCCTTAATGAGAAAGGGAACAATAGCATCTGTACCTGATCGTCATCTAGCCCAGGGATCTTGAATGTCTGACACATCCTCAAGAATTTTGTAATGTGTGCCACTGGATCTTCTGTAGGGCTCCCCCCGAACTGATTATTCAAGACCATATTGATCAGTGCTGGCTTGATCTCGTAGCGAGGTGCAGTAATTCCAGGCACTTGAATGCTGTCATACTCTGTAATATCCGGAGTGAGGAAATCTGCAATGGTCTCTCCTTGATAGAGCGGGTTGTCATGCGGGACATAATTCTGGAATGGAGGCACCTGCTGTCTAGGCTGAATAACTGGTTGTGGTCGAATAAGTTGTGGACGGATGATGTTCAGTTGCGGTTGAGGCTGAACTTGGGGCTGACGGAAATGTTGAAACTGGTTTTGGGAAGGCTGAGTTTGCGCTTGAGTCGGGGGTGGATTGTGTGACTGGGGTGGGTTCTGTCTGGGCTGAAAGATAGGATTGGTTTGCCCTATACTTTGCATCCCATAAGTTTGGTTTTGAAAAGTGGTTTCAGGAGCAGTAGAGGTATTTTGGAAAAGCTGATATACTAGTGGAAGATTCAATTGTGGAATGGATTGATTTTGAGGAAAGAATCGGGTGCGGAAATTCTGAAATCACAAGTAATTTCTAGGTGAATTATCGGGTGAAGACTGAGGAGAGGTATTGACGTAGAAATCAAGGTTACCAGAAGTGGTTTGGACCTCAGACGTCCCAGCTGTTCCAGATGATGTAGGTTCCATGGTTGCGTTCTTCTCACGAAAAGCCTTGCGGTTCTGTCTAGCAAACTTCTCAATCTTAGGATTAAGAGGGACGAGTGGTTCTCCCTTCTTTGAACGTGTATGCATAAACAGATCTGACCTGCAAGGTTAGCAGACTAAAATCCTACAAAAAACTAAAACAAGTCGCTGATATTAATTAACCCTCAAATCCGACACCGTCCCCGGCAACGGCGCCAAAAATTTGATGTGTGTTTTCTCACACTTAAAAAGATTGTAGAATAGTGGTGAAAAGTACGAGTATCGTCTCCATAGGGACGGACAAAAGGGAAATAAGAATTAACTAAATTCAGCGATTAACAATAAATAAAATAAAAATGCAAGTGTGTGAGATTGATTGGTGAATTAAAATTAAACTAATGCGAATGAACGATAAAATAAAAGCTTGGTTTCTTTCTAATTAACGACGAAGGGAACCGGGATTGATTCCGGGGTAACCAGATTTTTGGCAGAACAGGCCTAATTACATGAAATTAATTTAATTGAACCTAGCTAATCATTACTAAGTTCTTACCGCTCTCGCGGCGTAGAGTACAATAATTTAGGGGACCAGGCCGATCTCTCATGTGACAGGATCCTAAATTATTGCCAAGACGAGCGAGCTTACGGCCCCTTAATCGCTACTAATCTCTTAGCAAACGATTAAGTGTGGGTGAATGTGTTCTAGAATAAATTAGATCTCTCTTAACTTATTCTACAAGCAATTGTAATTCTAGCGCGCGTTCTAGGTTACAAGAGATATCAGTTAAATTATTTAAACACAAATTAAACGGCATTCATGCAATTAATCCATCAAGAATATAGCCATACATCATGATTAACCCCTTCATCAACCCCAAATCCCTAATTAAACTACTCACAATTCATAATTGAAGAATCAACATAATTGGGATGAATAGAAATAATTGTCATTAATTAAAAAGATGAACTTACAAAGAATCACAGGTTCTTGGAGTAAAATAGCGTAAAAACGATGTTAAATTCGTCCCTAGGCCTCTCCGTAATGTTCGTAACCTCAAAATAGGAGAAGGGATGCCTTATTTATAGAAAAAGATGAGTTTGGGTTGAATTAGGACTAAAAACGGGGCCAGGCACGGCGTGCCCAGGGGTCAAGCACGACCGTGCCTGCGGAGCAAGCCCGTGTTTCGTAATTTTGGGTCCAAGCACGGCGTGCCTAAGGGCCAGGCACAGCGTGCCTGGACATTCCAGCAGCCCGGTACATTTTTCTTCTGCAGGCACGCCCGTGCCTAAGGGCCAGGCACGGCGTGCCTGGCTTTCCAGTGACCAGGTACGCTCTAACAATGCAGGCACGGCGTGCCTAAGGCCAGGCACAACCGTGCCTGCCTTTTTCTTCTTCAAATCTTGTCTTTTCTTGCTCCAAATGCTCCCGGATGCTTCTTTGATCAATCCAAATGTTGTTTCTTCCTTGAATCTTCGTCGTGAACCTCCCGGTGGCCTGTAAAACTCTCAAATCTCTCTCGAATGTTCTCCAACTCTTCCCAATTGCCTCTCAAGCGCCGATTGCCGAACTCTAACTTCCTCGATTTGACTCCAAATGCAACAAAACTCGACCCAAAGCTTGGTAATCACAACTTGAGCTAAAATTGAGACTTGCAATGCCTTAAAGCAAGAAAAACTATCAAAATCCGACCCCAACACACATCAAATGCGTGTTGTAATACGAACTTATCAAGCTACTCATGTCCTTGTCCTTTCTCACCTTCTGGATTTGATCACCCAAGCCCTCCAGAATGTCTAACACTAGTCTAGAATACATGGGCGTATTGCTAAACTACCAACTAATCTAAGCTCTATAGATTTGTATGAATTGTAGCTAGTCTAAGAGCATTAGACAAGTGGGGTGGCAGCAAAGTGTAGAAGGGCAATCAGCTGGCTGGATTTCTTCGTGTAGAGTATGATTTCCTTCTATCCACTTGGCTCCTCTCGTTTTCCCACACTTGGTAATCCCACACTCCTTCTGTATTTATAGACTTGATCATTGCATCTCCACCGTTGGCTGAGGAAATGAATCTTGACCGTAGCTTGATCTACTTGCTTTGTTCCACTTGTCTGAGGCAGCATGGTTTGTCTTTGTCACGTAGTGACACGGATCAACAATCTTCAGCTCAACTTGTTTACACATTTCAATGCAAGATAAAAGATATTTTATCTTTATTTTCACACGTAGAAACTTAGTATAAAGCTGAGTGATATTTCAATGATTCCTTACAATGATCGAACACTTACTTTTGTAAAATAAATTTCTAAGAAATTATAATGTGATTAAAATCTCTTATAAATTTACTTTTTATCAAATTTTTATTTTGACTGCAAGTTGGTCTTTTTGTTTAAGTGTTTTGTGCCAAGAGAAGAGAGAATTGGATTTCAGATGTCTTGACTGGATTTCCAGAATTCAGCTGGCTGCCAAGTTGGGAGCTGACTGCCGAAATCTAGGTTTTCCAGTAGGCTCCCTAACAATGTGTACCAGTTAACTCTTTTCGTACCTTTTTCTTTTTGATCCATTTCTTCTTGTTTTATGGTACGTTTAACTTCTCTTTTTAGTACTCTTTGCTTTTTATGAGTACTTTACCACTAAATATGGAGCACATTACAAATAAACAAAGTAGAACATACGTAGTAGACTAGTCTAATACAGAGATAATAAAAAGGGGTGGCATCATCAAAACTATTACATTATCATCAAAATGTAGGGGACCCAACACAAACTTGTATTGCTTATATGTTATTGTATTGATAAAATGTGTAATTTTGAAAAAGAAAAAGGAGAAACATAATCGTTGAAAAAGACGAAGTTCGAGTCTTTTTTTTTTATAAAAGTCAAATAACAAGATATATTTGTGAATTTGATGATAATTTGGGATAAAATAAGCTAATAATCCTTATTCTAATATTTTGTATAATATGAGTTTTCTCACCCCTAGGGCATGCGCCGCTAGGGTTGCTTTTCCGATTTTGATTCCTTCGATCGAAGATCGGTCTGCTCTTTCTTGCTTCGGCTTCCACATCGAGACATCAAGTGGTTGGCGGGGGTCTTGCGGCTTGGTCGCGGAGAGTGCTCGGGTGGTCTGTTGCTTTGGTTTGGCTGAGGACGAGCGAAGGGAAGGGTTCGAACCAGGGGTTTGCAGATGGAAGATATTATTAAGTATTAACAATTATAGGAAGATGGCTATTGGGGAGGCAGAGAATGAGCTTGATTTTGATGTAGAAGAAGCAGGGGATGTGGACGAGTCCGAAGAACTGTTGGGGTTCCTGGTGGTTGGTGCAGTGGTTTCTGACCGGGAAATTAATTTTCCGGCGCTCCAAGAGATGTTGGCTTCAATTTGGCGTCCCGGCAAGGGAGTCGCAATTAAGGAAATTGAAGAAAAAATGTATCTTTTCACTTTTAATCATGTTTTGGATATGAATTGTGTGTTTGAGGATGGACCTTGGTTGTTTGAAAGAGATTTAATTTTGTTTAAAGCGGTTCAGCCAGATGATATTCCTGAATAGCTGAATTATTTGAGACAGAATTTTGGGTACAAGTTCACAATGTCCCTCATAAATTTAGAAATCTGGGTTCTGCTAAGAGAATTGGGAATTTTATTGGCTCCTTTATTAAGATTGATAACAACCAATATGGGGGTAAATGGAAATCATATCTGAGAATTAGAATCTGTATGGATGTTAGGAAACCCCTGAAGAAGGGTACTACTCTGAAAAAGGAAGGAAAGGGCCATTGGGTAGATTTCAAATATGAAAAGCTACACAGTTTCTGTTTCATGTGTGGAGTGATTGGGCACTCGGATAAATTTTGTCCTCTGAGATATGAGGAGGTGATTGTTCTGGAGAAATCCTTTGGGGTTGATCTCAGGGCTGGAGGAGGGGTGAACACTAGTCCTACACGATCTAATAAGTGGCTAGTCAATGATTCTTCAAGCTCCCGGGGATCCGGGCAATCGCGGAAGACTGATCTCGGGGACGAGCAGTCGGCAGAGACTGGTGCTAGCGTGTCAAAGCAGGGGGCAGACGACATGGAAGAGGTGTCAGGCGAGACAAAGAGTAGGAGGATTTGGGAAGGAAAGTCAAAAGAAATCACAGCTGGTGAGGCCATGGCGCTTGATGGACCAAAAAATGGAGAGGCGGCGGGTCAAGCCTCCCAGACCCGCCAGTGTTTCATTTGGTGATTCTGATAAGAAGATTAAGTGCTGATTTTTATTTTACTGTCTGTTTTTGTTGTAATTTCCACGATCAAACTTCCATGTTTTGGTTTTACTTTTTCATCTGCTGTAAAACTCTTGCATTAGATTTGGGGGTTGAAAGGCCTACGGTAATCGTCGTTAGCTTTAATTTGCCCAGTTTAGGTCTAGCGAGTTATATTGCTTTGTCAAAGGTGATTAACTCAGAGTCTTGGCCAAGAGCGGATGATTACATGTGGTCCTTTTACGTTATATTACCCCTGTTGAATGCTATTTTATTGATATAAGCACTCTTCGTTCAAAAAAAATATTTCGTACAATAAAATAAAAGATCTTTCGACAAACATGTGGAGTCGTTGAGTGACCTAAGCCTTGTGTAATTGTGTATAAAGGCAGGGACCGAGCTACCCTTTGCTAGGGGACCTCCCCCAAACTTTTCAATTTTTTAGTATTAGTATGTTTATTATAACTAGATTTTCACTCGCGCGATGCGCGGGATATTAAAATGTAATAGCGATATGATATTATTGTAAGTATTACTTGGTCGTGTGGAATAATGCAAATTGTCATAGACGTAACATGCATTATTATTATAAGTATAGATCGAAGAATGAAAACTCAGAGATACGGAGTTTATAGTAAGTATGTTTTGAAATAAGTAAAAATAACGAAATGTTATATAAGGTTTCACAATCTATAAATTGCGAAAAACTCCTTTATACACTACATTGGTGGTATGGTCAGTTGGCTGACCATCTTCACTGCAGATCAATATGACGTATGTTTGTATATCACACTTTGAATATATTACTTCTTACTTAGGATGTTTTTACTTGGACTGTAAATTTGCTGGTCTGGTTTGATCTGGTCTGTCTAAGTGTAGTCTAGTGTGATCTGTCTAAGTGTGGACTGACCTGATATGGTCTGAACTGGTCTGATAAACGTCTGGTCTCTGTGTATTTTAAAATTACTGAAGTCAAGTATGGTACGGTCTGATCTGTTTATGTCTGGTCTTTATGTATTTTATAATTACAGAAGTTAAGTATGACCCGATTTGATCTTTTTACGTCTAGTCTGGTCTGATCTTTTTATATCTGATTTGGTGGATCTGGGATTGAAAAAAGTCTACGTAAAAAACATCCTTAATCACATTCAATCAACAAATTAATATTATTATATAAAACACCCAACTAAAATTTGAATCAA
The DNA here is from genome assembly GCA_945859915.1 of Cuscuta epithymum. NCBI lineage: Eukaryota > Viridiplantae > Streptophyta > Magnoliopsida > Solanales > Convolvulaceae > Cuscuta > Cuscuta epithymum. The sequence continues at coordinate 286,627 of CAMAPF010000138.1, forward strand.
TCTTAGCCCAATTATTATGTTGGTAAAAAACACCCACTTTTTTGTTGTACTACGTACCATTTAAACACCATCACTCCATTTAATACGGAGTAATATACTACGTATTCCGTATGTAGTAAAAATATTCTCCCTCCGTCCCTGAAAGAAGTTTCCCATTTGACTTTCACACACTTTTATGCAAGTAAACTTACCAGGGGGTAAATTTTATTATTTTGCCACTGTTTCGACACTATTTTGCACTGTTTGACACTGTTTTGATGTAGATAACTTTCCATTTAAGGAAATGGGAACTTAAATTAGGGACATCCAAATAAGGAAAGTGTGAACTTCTTTCGGAGATGGAGGGAGTATTCATATTTTAAGTTAAATTGAATGATTAATGTTCATTCAATTTAGAACTCAATCCAGCCCTTTCAGAATCACCACAGCCCAAATTTGGATTTAACCCAACCTACCCATTCCCAATAACTAAATACGGTGTATGCATAGTACTCTTATCTCCTAACCCTAAACATATAAACTCATTACCCAATATACAATAGCCAGCCGCCTTCATCCAGCCAAAGAGACATCGGTTACTCCTTATTACATCCGCCCCCCTCCTCTCTGCTCCAGAAATTCATCGATCGATCTGATGCTCTTTGTGTTCATTCAAATCTCAATTATTCCGATTACATGCGAGGCATAGTGGCTAATCCCGATTTTAACCTATTTGACGACTTCTTTGTGGTTGAGTCTAACTTCTCCGACGCAATTTTCCGATTTGGATGCAGATTGAATGATCACACACGTGTTGTTGTCCTCTCTTCATTTGGGTATATTTATTTCATGTATGTCTTCAATTTTAAATTTTTTTGCATGACTATGCACGCTCAAATTTTTTTTGCCCAGAGTGGGGATCGTCCTCACTCTGGGCGTGGGGAGATGATCTAAAAAATTATTTTCTTGTTATGATAAAGTTCAAGCACCAAATAATTGCTTCAAAATATATATATATATATATATATATTATAGAAATCTATGAATCGTTCCATCCCTAGAGTGGGGTGATGATCATGCATATCTGTTTTCTTCTTACAATAAACTTTTAAGATATTTGGCCTCTGTTTTAGCAACTCCTCTAATGCAAACTGATTGAGATTTATTTGTAATTGTTGTCATTTTTGTGTTTTAATTGATTTCTGGGTCGGTATAGTACAAAAATGTCATACACGTATGGATTGTGTTTCTCATATGCTTGTGGATAAGATCTGTAAAATTATACAGAGTAAGGTTTTAAAGCCATCAGAGAGAAAATTTCGATTTCAAGGGACACACTCTGTGTTTTTCAAGTAATATTTTTATATAAACTTTTATAGATATATTTTAAACATTTGTGTAAACCATAAATTTTATAAATAAAAGTGTAATGTGTTTTTTGTTTTTTTAGCTTAGCAAAAACAAAACTTCTATTTAAATAGAATCTATACACTTTTAATAAAATAGTAATAAATGTTATATATTATTTATATTATATGTAATCATTCTAATTATATTGTTAAACAAACGTATACATAACCACACTTTCATATATACGTATGAACAATTTGTGTATACACATTTATACGATTTCTGTTCCAGATTTTTTTCAGTCCTACACTCCTACACATTTTCACCATTTGTCGTTTGAAGTAATTTATAATATATGCCCAACTGGAAAAGAGTCTGCATTGATACATCCTTTTCCAAATGATTAAATTTGAGTTGTACATTGCATGACAAACATGACTTCACAATACTTAAATTACAGAATACTTTTTTCCTAATTTTTTTTATTGGTAATACATGTAATAGGATGAATGCAGCTGGATCAAGTAGGAATGTGGTGTAGTTTTCACAGTTCAGTAGTTTTAAAGGACCATTAAGTTTGTTATACCAAACACTCCATGATCATTTATTTTCTACTTGTTGTGAACTTTTCACTACAGCATGGAGCCAACTCCCCTGTGGAAAACATTTGAATGTTAAGATCCAATTAAAACTGATGATCAAATAAATTGTGTATTAATTAAACATTTTATAAGAAAGTGTTACCTCCTATGTGTTGGAGAAACTCCCTTCCCAGAATCTTGCCATGATATTTGTGTCTTTATCAAACTGTTAGAAAGTATACAAAAGAGTATTAAACCATAGATGAACATTACTAAAAAAACACATGAAATTATAATTGCATAATTTTAAAGCTTAGAATATACCTCTTCATAATGGGAAATAACATTCCCGTATTTGATGAACTCATCTGAATCTCTCTGCTCCCAAGTAGTTAGGATGTGTTGTGGTGTTGAACTGCTAACTCAAGTAGTATTTATAGCACTTTAAAATTTATTATCCGATATGTTTTAACCAATGGATTTTAGGATGCTATGGTATGCATTAAATGTTGTCTTGGGCCGCACAATTTTTTTCGATATAATCTCATTGTTAAAGATACAAAAGTACACTTCATTTTAATATTTAATGTTGTTTATGCAACTTTGAGTTTTGCATTTATTGCTCGGCCCACGTCCCAGCCCCCATTTTTGAATTACCCAGCAACATTTAATGCCTTTATGGAGCCGTGAGCTTAACATTTATTGATCTTTATTGAGCCACCAAAAAAGTCAGATCGGCCAACAATTATTGACCATCAAAGTTAGATCAGCCGACAATGCCTTGAAGAGTCTGAAGACCCATGATTTGAAGACCCGACCCGACCCATTTTTGGACTGTGTTTTGGGCGGGAACACTGTGCATTTTTCATTTTGGCTTTGTATAATAGAAGATATTATCTTTTAAAGTGAAACACGGTATTTAAAAATATGATCTCGAAACAGCAAAATAGGGGTAACACAATCCTAAAGTAGAGAGTGAAAGTTCTCTGCATTTGTGCGGTCTTTCTCTCACTTAGGGTATACCTCCAGTCGATCTAGGCTAATTTCAGCCTGGCGCATCGCGTAGGCTTTGTTTTTATTCGTGGGTTCCTCTTCAACGGCAAGAAGAAATCATAGAGTTCATTGCGAACCGGTACGTCACTTAGATACACGATGGCTTCTCCTACACTTTCGATTGCTCAGTAGTAGAGAGTGTTATGAGTAAGGAGAAAGGAGAGAAAGCAGATGCAGTATTGCCAGTCCGTCACCTTCGCGAACTGCTGTCGTGAAGAAATTTTGTGGTTAGGGTTTGGAAGATGTTGTTTCAAGTTCGGATTTATTTTAGTTGCCTTTCTCTTTTTTTATTTTTTCAGTTTAGACGGAAAGTTGTTTTGTTTTTTTATTTCCACTAGCAGAGTTTAGCTTGAGTGATAAAAGATCTATTGCGTCTGTCATTTGGCTCAGTTAAGTCCATTATAGAATCAACGAGTTATATTGCTCTTTTGTAGGTCATAGACTCTGAGACTAATTTGAGGGCAGACGGTCAGAAAGAGACTTTTTGTCTTTTCGTATTTTGCCTGAGTTCTAATTATTCAATTTAATTCACTTTCTTCCAAAAAAAATGACCAAGAATGTAATGTATTTACTTCGTATTATTTATGGGCTGAGTAACATTGAGGATGTATGTTTTTGCTTTAATTGTTTTCAGTTCCAGACTAGATCAGTTCAAACTAGATCGGATTAAACCAATAGATCAGATCGGATTTAGATAATTATAAAATACACATAGATCAGACGTTTATCAGACCTGATCAGTTCATACCAGACCAACAATTTTCAATCCAAGTAAAAACATTCTCAATTTTTACTCGATTGGTACACGAACAGTTTTCTTTCTTCACGGACATAATGAGTATAAAGTGAGTATAAGAGTGTATATAACAAATTCCTCCACATATAAAGCAAGGTTACATATTCATTAAAAAACCAACTTGTTGTACATACTCGTTGTTAGTACCCAATTTTAACAATATTTTGATGATGCCACTATACTAAGAGTCAATATGTCCTGCGTTCTTACTTTAATTAAAGGTTGATCAGGCTCTCAAAACTGTGACTAATTAAAATGTACAATTTTTGTACTAAATAAATTTTTACTGGAAAATTAAAATGCAATAAGGTATTTCTTTTTACCTTAAAAGGATATTCAGATCCCACCAGTATAAATTTATTTAGTACATAAAATTATCAAGTCACATAATCAGCTGATCAAGAAATGACAAATTAATTCTGTACCAAGTAAATTTTACTGGAAACTAAAAACTACAATAAGGTAAAATTTGTTTACCTTAGAAGGACACTTTGATCCTACCAGTACAAATCTATTTGGTACATAATAAAATAAGAACACGGCATACACACACACATACACTGCATGTGTATGATTGAAGACAAAGACAAGAAAAGCATTAAATGCTCAAACAGTACGAAGACCAAAGAAGATGGGTCGCACACACCAAAACGTGAAGATTGAACCTTGACTTGATCTTCTAGCTACTAATCAGTGAAGACAAAGGAAATTTCCAATATCAGCTCCAGCACAAGAGAACAAGAGTACACCTCATTCTGCGAATAGGATTGAATCCTCTCAACCAACGGAGGAGATCAACCTACTGGAGAAGCCTATAAAAGAAGGCATAGGCATGAGTTCTAAAACCAAGTTTTTGAGTCTTCTAAGTAGAGTAACCACTCTAAGTATTCACGAGCTATCAAGCAAAAGAGAAAGTGCCTTATCAAACTTTGCTCTCTGCTTAGACTCATGCTTCACTAAGCTCTAAGATTAGATTAACAACCGTCATATTTGAAGAGCTTAGTTCATAGTTGGAGGTTAGAACTTTCTTGTAATCACAAGTTGTTGTAAACACTTAGGAGAACAGTTGTTCAGATCCTAAAGTGCAATTAGATAGAAAAGAGTACCTTTTGAACCCCACTGGTTCAATAGAGAAAAGTCTAAGGACTGAGTAACCTTGAGTGGTGCTATACTCATTGTGAAAAACCTTCAATCTAGGCCTAAATGTTGTAAAGGCTGGATTGACACTAAGTGTATTGGGCTTAATACTTTAGTGAAATCCATCTGAAAGAGGGTGGGACTGGATGTAGGAGGATTACACCACCTCTGAACCAGGATACATCGTGTGTTGATTTTATGTTAGTCAACAAAGCACACAACCAACACTTCTCACAAAAAGATTGGAGTTTGCCAGCAGCATCCTAAGCAGTTGCCTCAACAGACCCTACTGCTTATCCTACTGCTTAATTACTCACTTTCTTTGAGACCTTTTTCACACAAGAAACGTGCACCAATATCACTAAAAGACCTATCAGATCATTTTCCAGAAATCCATTCTCAAGTATAGCAGGTGCCTCAGCAGTCCCCTGGTGTCCATCCAACTGCTGAGCCCTCTGCCCATATACACTTGTTTCTCTTGAGCATCTCAATATCACTGGACCTTCATAACATTACCAACGAGGAGGTTGACCAAACTGCTCTCTGAAATTCACCCTCTAAACCAAGCAGGCACCTCAGCAGTGCCCTCATCACTGCTCAACTGCTGAGACCACTGCTCCAGTAAAACTTCTGATTACATATACTAAAGCACATTCTCAAAAGCCTTCACTATTCTTAGCAACATTTCATCATCACCTTCTTCAAACACCCAATACTTTCTCAGCAGTTGCCTCAGCAGTCTACTGCATTTCAGCTAACTGCCAACTCAGCAGTTGCCTCAGCAGTCGCCTACCCATCATCCAACTGCCAAGCCTACTGCCCTTCCATAATCAGTCTAAACATCACCCAGATTAGGAAGTTATCGTACACTGAGTTTCTAGAGGTTAAAAGACTTCCGCTGTGCATCTATTAATCTCCCAAAAGATTATAGATCAACTCATCTAGAAGGGAAAAGTTCTTAAAAACGAAAAAGCTATAAAAGTCTATTCACCCCCCCCCTAGACTTTTACCTCTATCCGGGACCATCAAGTGGTATCAGAGCCAGTGTGTTCCTAGAGTCAGTTTCTGACTACCTTTGAACTAAAGATCCAAATCCAACTGCTTCTTAACCCTTTCTTGAAATGGACAATCAACTTTCAAAAAATCTCATGTTCAACTTGGACAAATTTGATGACTGGAAAATCAGGATGAAAGCACATCTCAGTGCTTTGCATGATGAAATGCTGGAAGTAATCACAGATGGGCCTATCAAAATTATGAAAGTCATCACATCCAGAACCACAGAAGGAACTGATGATGTATACATTCCTAAACCAAAAATGGAATGGACAACTGAAGATAGGAAGAGGAACAATCTTGACAATGTTGCAAGAGATATTCTCTTCAAAGCAGTAGATGAGTCCATATTTCATAGAATAAGGAAATGTGAAACTGCCAAAGATGTCTGGGATGAACTAACCAAAATAGGAGCAGGAGATGAGCAAGAAAAGGACAACAAACTGACCATTGCCCACAAGAAATTTGAAGATTTCAAAATGCTGCCAAATGAATCTATTCATGAGATGGAATCTAGATTCTTGAAAATCATAGCAGAGGTCTCTGACCTAGGGAAAGTTCTCTCCCAAAAGGAAACTTCTCTCAAGGTTTTGAGAGGTCTGCCATCAGAGTGGGATATGAAGGTTACCGCTATGAGAGACAGCAGAGATCTGAGATCCCTGTCAACTGACAAGCTTTTCAGTGATCTCAAGGCTTATGAATTTGAGATGAAGGAAATTAGAGAAGAGAAGGAAGAAGAAATAAAGACATTAGCTTTAGTGTCTGAACCCAGCTCATCAAGATCTACTGAGAAATCACTCAATAATCTTCTCACTGATGAACAGTTTGCAATGTTTGTGAGAAAATTCAAAAGATTTATGAAGAAGGAAGGATCTGCCACAAAGAAGCCATTCAATAACTTAGTCAGAAAGCAAGGGAGATTCCAATCAGGTGAGAACACTATTCTATGCTACAATTGTAGACAGCCAGGACACTACAAAAACGAGTGTCCTCTTCCATTGGCACACAAGTATCAAGGGCAGCATACTACTGCTCAAAAGAATGGACACAAGGACTACAAAGGCAAACGTCAAGCCTTTGTAAGTGAAAAGAAAAAAGAGGAACCCCAATCTGAAGATGAAAGCAGCTCAAGTGATGAAAGCTCTTCATCAGAAAGTTCAGAGGAAGCACTTCTATGCCTGGGATCCTGGCAGGTGACTGAAGAAAGCAGCAGTTGGCTCGCTGGAGAGAACAGCAGGTGGCTCAGTGAACCCTCCACCAACTCAAGTGAAAATAATGAAAGCTGCTCTCCCAAATGCCTAATGGCCAAGGACCACTACAATGATGTTGAGGTAACTTCCTGCTCTTCCTATAGCTCTAGTGATTCTGGACCAAACAATATCACACTAGAATCTTTGTTGCAAGATTTCCAAAAGGTCCAAAATCACCATGTTCTCTTAAGATCAGAAAATGATAGACTAAAACAAGACATAAAGGTTATTCATGCTAAACTGCTAAATGCCTTAACCAAAAATAATGTCTTAGAGGAAGAGAACAAAGAGCTGAAAAATAAAATGAATAACTTTAGTATGGAAAGTAAGAATTGTAATCCTACTGCTAAAGTTATTCTAAATAGGAAGAGAAGAGGTCTCGGCTATGTATCCCCCACCAAACTCACTCAAAGTTTACCCTTCAAAAACCATCAACAAAATACAAGAAAGCTAATTTACAAAAGAATCCACTCCCCAAATGTTCCCACAAGAAGGAACCAACCTGCTCCCAAACCAAAGCTCAAACCCCTGTATAAATCAACATCTCCTAACCATCAACACACAAGAACCCGTTGGCAACCAACAAATAAGACCAACCACAGCCAAAATACCAAGCAGACCCCTCAAACCAATGATCTATTTCCCACATCAAGAAGGAAAAGGATTAATAAATACATAGCCATTCCATATGATTACAACACCTCAAATGGCTATAGACCCATCTGCTTAGGGTTAAGCGGTTCTAGATGGGCATGGATGCCTAAACTTGGACAAGGTAAGTTGCCCACTAACTTGTGGGCTACTGCCCAATCATGATGAATACAGGAAGGTGCTGGAGCAGTGGACTCACAAACATGGTACATAGACTCGGGCTGCTCCAGGCACATGACAGGCAGCAGGAGGCTCCTGTCTAACTATATTGCAAAGGAAGGACCCAAAGTAACATTTGGGAATGTGGAAAAACAAGGAGAAACCAAAGGAGCTGGTGACCTATCAATGAATGGACTTACAATCCAAAACATATCTTATGTTAAAGGATTAAAGTTCAATCTTATAAGCACAAGCCAGCTTTGTGATAATGGATATAGTGTGACATTCTCCAAAGACATCTGCTTGATCAAAGATGTCAAAAATAACAAAATTGTGCTCTCTGGGAGAAGAAAGAAAGACATGTACATTGTTGACTGGAGCTCAGCCAAGGAAGGAATCTGCTTAATGACAAAGGCAGACTCAAATATAAGTTGGGAATGGCACAACAAATTAAGTCATCTCAACTTCAAAACCATCAACAAAATGTCCAGAAAAGGCTTGGTAAAAGGACTTCCAGAAATCAATTTAAAAAAGGATCACCTATGTGATGCATGCCAAAAAGGGAAGCAAACGAAGATATCATTCAGATCCAAAGAAGTTGAGTCATCTACTAGACCATTGAGCCTATTGCACCTTGACTTGTTTGGACCAGTCGATCCAACAAGCTTAAGTGGCAAAAGGTACACTCTAGTGGTTGTAGATGACTACTCAAGGTTTACATGGACCTTATTTTTAAAGAAGAAAAATGAAACTGAGAAAAAGCTTCCTGACCTGATGAAACTCATTCAGAATGAGAGGAGCATCTCAATCCAGAAGATCCGATCTGATAGAGGTACTGAATTTCTAAACACAATAGTGATTCAGTACTGTGAAGAAAATGGAATACATCATCAAACTTCAGCAGCAAGAACACCTCAACAGAATGGTGTTGCTGAAAGAAGAAACAGGACTCTCAAAGAAGCTGGAAGCACCATAATTGAAGCAGCAGGCTTGCCCAAAAGATTTTGGGCAGAGGCAATCAACACAGCTTGCTATACCCAAAATAGAAGTCTTATCCACAAGACTTACAAGAAGACTACTTATGAGCTATGGAATGGAAGAAAGCCAAATATTAGTTACTTTCATGTGTTTGGATGTAAATGTTACATTCTAAACAATGGAAAAGACCATCTCAAGCCATTTGATGCTAAGTCAGATGAAGGAATCTTTCTGGGCTATTCATCTACAAGCAAAGCATTCAGAATACTCAACAAGAGAACTCTGGTAGTAGAAGAATCAATTCATGTGGTCTTTGAAAACCACAAAACAAGAAAAGATGAGTCATCAGAAGAAAAGATTGATAAGGCTCCAAGCTGCCTTCCCAGCAAAGAGAAACAAAAAGAAAGAAGCTCTCTTGAGCCAGCAGATGACTCAAATGGCAGACCACTGCCAGCAGTTGACTCAAACGGCAGGCCCCTGCCAGCAGATGACTCAAACTATAGACCACTGCAGGCTGTTGAGATTAATCCAACAGGATCATACACCAGAATTGAAACATCTAATCCTCCAACTCTACAAGAGGAAAGTGATGAAGAAGAGGAAGAAAAGCAGCAGACTCAAATTAATAAAACATCTGACATTAGATGGTTGAATCAACATCCTACTCACCAGATTATTGGAAACATCCATGAAGGAGTGTGTACCAGATCATCAGTCCAAAAAGATGCCATGTTCTCATGCTTCATTTCACAAACTGAACCAAAGAAAGTTGAGGAAGCCCTCTCAGACTCTGATTGGATACAGGCCATGCAAGAAGAACTTAATCAGTTTGAAAGAAATGATGTATGGGAGTTAGTACCCAGACCTAATCATCAACATGTGATAGGAACCAAATGGGTATTCAGAAACAAGATGAATGAGGAGGGCATCATTATCAAAAACAAAGCAAGACTGGTAGCCAAAGGTTACTGCCAGGAAGAAGGAATAGATTTTGATGAAACTTTTGCTCCTGTTGCCAGACTTGAAGCAATAAGAATATTCCTTGCTTATGCTGCTCACAAGAAATTCACTGTCTATCAAATGGACGTAAAGAGTGCCTTCCTAAATGGCCTATTAGAAGAAGAAGTCTATGTGGAGCAGCCTCCTGGGTTTGAAACCAACAGAGAGAAAGATCAAGTCTATAAACTGAAGAAAGCTCTCTATGGACTCAAACAAGCTCCAAGAGCATGGTATGATACTCTCTCTCAATATTTAGTGAACAATGGATTCACTAAAGGCAAAATAGACAAGACTCTCTTCAAAATTGAAGAAGGTCCACACATACTGTTAGTCCAAATTTATGTTGATGACATAATATTTGGAAGCTCAAATCAAGCACTATGTAAGAAGTTCTCAACTCTCATGCAAAGCAAATTTGAAATGAGCATGATGGGAGAGTTGAACTATTTCTTGGGACTACAAGTAAAGCAGACTCCTCAGGGTATCTTCATCAACCAAGCCAAATACACAAGAGATCTCATGAAGAAATTCAAGGTTGAGAACAAGTCCACTGTGAAGATCCCTATGAACACTTCACAAGGTCTAACTCCTGATGAAGAAGGTAAAGATATTGACCCTACACTTTACAGAGGATTGATTGGATCCTTGTTATACCTTACAACTAGTAGGCCAGACATATCCTACTCAGTTGGGGTATGTGCAAGATTCCAATCAAAACCAAAAGAAAGTCATCTTCTTGCAGCAAAGAAAATACTAAGATACCTCAAAGGCAATCCTAACTCTAGATTATGGTATCCAACAAGTGGAGGCTTTGATCTATATGGCTACTCAGACTCAGACTTTGCTGGATGCAAAATTGACAGAAAAAGCACTTCTGGAACTTGTCAATTGCTGGGAGGAAGACTAGTCTCATGGTTTAGCAAGAAGCAAAACTCAATTGCTACTAGCACAGCTGAAGCAGAGTACATAGCAGCAGGCAGCTGCTGTGCTCAAATACTCTGGATAAAACAACAATTGAAGGACTATGAGGAAGAAACAAAGGAGATCAGCATACTTTGTGACAACACAAGTGCTATTGCAATCACTCATAATCCAGTATTTCACTCAAGAACCAAGCATATTGAGATCAAGCACCACTTCATCAGAGAACATGTTGAGAAGAAGACCATTAAACTCGAGTACATCCCCACAGAGAAGCAGTTGGCTGACATATTCACCAAACCATTGAATGAAGCAAGGTTCAATGCACTAAGGCAAGAGCTAGGGATGTTAGATGATCTTGATCAAACAAAGGAATGAACCCTCACCCATTAAGGGGGAACCTGACTCTTAAACTAAGAGAAAATCTTAGCCACCTGCTAAGGGGGAATTTGAAACAGCAGCTTGCTGTTCATTTAATTGCTAGCTCAAGGAAATACACTCTCACACAGAGGGAATGAAGCAATAAGGTCCAAACAAAAGAATAACTAAGAAGAAGGCTGAGCAGATGTCTACGCAGAGGTCTCAGCAGAGTACTCTGCTAAAGAATACAACTGCAGCAGGAGGCTAGAAAGTACAGCAGCAGGCTCACACTTGGTACTTCTAAACTGAGGTATTCAAGATTACATATCAACACTTCAAAAAAAAAACCTTGGAGGCATTTTTCAAAGCAGTGTACTGCTATCTCCACGCAGTACACTCAAAGCAGCAGCCTGTTCCTCCGAGTGTATATGCAATTAAGGCTATGCGTTAATGAGCCGCCTTCTCCAACGACTATAACTCAACGGCTAGTTCCCGATAGAGTATATAAACATCATCCGTACAAATCCTTTACATTTCTCCTTTGCAATCTATCTCTAAACCTCCTAAATTTTTAAACTCTCTCAAAAGCTCTCAAAATAAATCATCCCTTCTTCATCTCTTCCACAAACCAAAAATGGCATCTCTCAGTCTCATCTCCAAAAAGATCTTCACCGGATCAATTCTTGACACATCTGTGATCCTGAAGAAAGCCAACAACAGCGATCTCATGAGAGAACTTCTAAAAAAACTTGACTCTACAGGTCTTCTGAAAATGGCCACGTTTCCCTATCCAAACTTCTACCCCGAAGTAGCAGCAGAGTTCTACCTCAACTCTACCCTTGGCACTCTCAAATCAGAAATCAAAGGTAGACGAGTAGAAATCACTGAGGAAAACATCAGATTGCTGCTCTCACTACCAGGAGAAGAAGCTCCACAAGTTGAAGATTATGATCTCAATGAACAAGAGTTCAAAGAAACCGTCCTACTTCCAAGTGCTCAAGGTACAAAATCTCTTAAATTAAAAACGAATAAAATGATTCATGAGTATGCTCTCCTGCTTAGCATACTCTACAAGTGTATCGACTCCAAAAATACAGCCCTAGATGAACTAAACAAAAAAAGAGCGACACCTTTAGCAGCCATCATCTCAGGTTCTCCACAAAACTGGTCGAGGTATGTCTACAATGAGATGATTGAATTTGTGAAGAAGTTCCATGAGCGAGCAAATGACAACGCCATACCTTGGTTGGGGTATGGCTTCCTAATAGGAGAAATTCTTAAGAAAAAGGGAATTATAAGCACAGTCAAGAAGGCAACTGACTGGAGAAAGATTCTGTTTCAAAAATCCACAGAAGGAGCACCAGAAATTCCAAAGGCAGAAGACACATTCCTCTCAAATGAACCTCTCAAAACCGAACTTAACAAGTTCAAAACTCGTTCCCTAAAGAGAACTCGGTCAGAAAACCAAGAAGTCCAGTCCAAAAGATCCAAAGAATTCCAGCCTGCTTCAACAAGAAATCTACAAGAAGAAATAGAAGAAGCTGCTACTCCTATACCAATCACTCAGGACAACTGCGAAGCAGAAGCCTACTCATTACCCACCATTCAAGAAAGTGAAGGGTCAAAACAGGAAGAAACGAAGCAGGAATCCTCCTCTTCAGACACCATTGCTATCTCTGCCACTCCCATCTCCATCAATCAACCTCAAGAAGAGCAACCTACTTCAGAGGCTCAACAGCAGATCACTCCAACTCCAGCAGTACACTCACCTACTCCACTCAAAAAATTAGAAGCTGAGTGGGCTAGAGTGAGAGAATGGAGAAAATGGAAACTATCCTCAATACTCCATCAAGCTAAAACACTACCAAACTTTATTGATGAAGAAAGCTTTGCCACGCACTGGCTTGAAACTGAGGATCTGGCAGTGGCTACTAACCTTCACAAGATCAATCTCATCTACATCTGTTGGTCCCAAAATAAGGATGTATTGAACAGCAGAATACGATCTATGACAATATAGGTAAGGTCTAGATAATGATATGATTAATCTGAGAGCAATAGAGCCTTACGCTATACTATCGAGAAGTATGAAAATAGTACTGTATTGATGATTGTTCTCGGTCCTGTACCACAAGTACGCGTATTTATAGGCGCAGGTACAGGTACCGAGAATGGTAACCTAGAATTCTGGGCCTAGGCCTTTTTGGGCCTTAAACCCTTAGTTGGATTTATTTCATCATAAATACATTAAAACGTTAATCTATTCTAGATAAATAATCAAGACATCAGACAAGCTTGATCACAATTAATATTTTTCCTCAACAATCTCCCCCTTTGTGATCAAGTGCCGTCTTGCTTCTTCTTCTCTTCACTTTTGAGCTTTATAATAATTCTTTCTGAGATTAAGTGCGTGCTCATAGTTTCTGAGTGAATTTCTTCTATCAAGTTGCTTTTCGATGGCCTGTAGGATATTGTCAATTCTGTGTGCCTCTTTTAATTCAGCATCTGTGGCATCTGCATACTGTTGCTGTCTTTCTTTGAATGCTTCTCTGATCGGTTGTAGTTTTTCTTTCACAATCTTCAGGGTTCCGTCACAGTATTTGTTAATTTCATCAATGAATAGCATACGTTTCTCACCATTGTGATTCAGATAGATAAGTGTGATTGGACTATCAAAGATGTAATACTCAGGAAAATCTTCCAATTCTTGTCCATACAGCTTTGGCCTTGTGAGATTCGTCTTTGGCATGTTTGTTTCAAGAGCCATCTGAAGATCATGAGAGGCAGAGAATTTGATTTGTCTGATCATAAACCGCTTGAGTGCATCCAGCCCATCTTGTGTAGTTTTGTCACGAATGCCTGGAATTTCCTGGAATGCAAGATACATCTGATAGATGTCGTCCATCTTTAGCATGTAGAGATCATTTTCCTTGCACGTGAATACCGTTCCGTCGGAGCGCTGAAGATGGTAGACAGAGAGTTTGATATTTTGAAAGTTGGTTTCAGTCACATTGAGAACAGCCCAGACAGGGTCCTTGGCTGTTTGAAGTTCGTGTTGCCGGACTTCTCTCTGTTTTCCCATATAGTGATGACTAAGTAGAAACAACTGTCCGCCCTTGTTTTGTCCTCGTAGATGATTAAGACCACGGATCTTTAGTTCGTCCAGTTCTCTGACCTTATCCTCTTTGCGCCAGATGTTTTCTCTGATTTCCTCTTGGAAGGGAGCGTTGATGTCGATCTTTTCGCAGGGCTTTTCGTTTCTGGGCATTTGAGCCGCTGTTTGTCTAATGATTGACTCAAGCTCCTTGGGTGGTGTCTCATAGTTCTCTCCCTCCTTGAGTTCATCTTGATCAAATAGAATTACATCAGTAGCACAGTTGACTAAGAGATCTCTGAGATATGCTCTTCGCTGTGATTCATCTACATCTTTCCAGAGTTCAGACCATTTGTTGTGCACCAGCATTTCCTCAAGTTCATCGTGCATTTGCTCATTGTAGTAGTTGGAGGGAGCCTGCTGCTGCTGCGGTGACATGTCTGGCGTAGCATCGGGATCCTGGTGAGACTTGCAGGGATCCTCAATTATCTCAACACGATGCTCTTGCGCAGAGACCAGACCTCTATACTTCGTTACAAGCGGCCAATCCTCCCTTGGCTGAGAAAGTGAAACACCGGGATCCTCAGGATTGCCCGTTGACATCAGTTTCGAACTAGGTTCTAACTGATGGCCTGAGTAGGAAGATGTACTCGTGGTAGCATCATCAGGACTTCCATTCCGTCCTTGGTTATCATCTATAGGAGATGCACCTCGGGATGTTATGTCTAGCTCGACCATGCTAGAAAGAGTGGCTAGGGATTTATGGCTAGCTGAAGTAGTGGGTTGCTCATTGGTAGAGGTGGAGGGTTGGTTTGGCTTTGAGGGTTGGCTAGTAGAAGCAACATGCTCAAGTATCCGTTGGCGCTTGTTCTCCCCCTCATGAGAATCCGAATCATCGGGATCCTCATGTGAACGTTTAGTGCCACGGAGACTGTCACGGCATGTGTTCTGTGTATCTAGAGCATGGAGAAGGGCTTTTTGAAGAGGGGTGAGGTTGCCTTCTTCCACGTCTAGTATAAGGTCGTAGATCTCAGCTACAAGATCCTCGAAGGGTACAGTTGTTAGGTTGGGTTTGGTCGTTGTAGGGGAGAATACTAGTTCTGTATCCTGGGTTCCCCTTGATGTGGATGGTTGTTGGTTTTCTATGGCTAAAGGTTTGGAAATAGGTATGGAAATGGTTGGGGGCTGTGTTGTTTGAGGTTTGGGTGGTATATCCTGAACAACTGGGGTACTTCCAGAGTCTTGTGCATTAGCGGTTATTGCTTCATGCACCCATGGCTTAATGGTAGACTCTAGAAAGCTATTCAGATATACGAGAATGTCTTCGGGGATAATGGTACCAGTTACAGGGGTTGTAACTGTTGTCACAGCATCAATGAAGATAGCTGATGTGTGGCCTGCGTTCAATGATCGAGGCATTGTTGGCGTAGCAGGGCTTCCGACCATCATAGTTTGCACTCCGGTCGTTGCATTCAGGGTGAGTGCACCTGTATGTGCAGTGAATAGTGTAGGTGTCCTAGAAAAATGTGAAAATGTAGGAATGGTGACACCTAGACTCGATGTGATAGAACGGATGGGGGTAGTGGTCCGGGGCTGTTGACCACTAAGTCTCTCAGCAGATTCGGAAGGAATCAGTGAGGTCGGTGTAAATTCCCCTTGAGTTATTGAAACTCCAGCCTGTTGGGAGATTGGAGAGTGGTTGGGAGAGGGCTGTGCATGCGCAGTTGAACCGGATGCTGCGACTTCTACCTGGGAACTGACAAGGTCAGCTCCTGCTTCTAGGGGCGTGGTTCGGTCTATAGTGACGAAGGTGTCACAGTCATCGTACAGTGCCAGCTCCTCTTCCACTGCACTCTTCTTTCTGAGCCTCTTCATAGGCTTGGATGATGCAGACTTATCGTTGCGTTTCTTGGAGCGCTGCTCACTAATGATAATCCCTTTGAGTGGCCGGGGTGTGAATGCAGCCTCAAAATCTTCCGATGAGGAGTTGGAGTCTATTGGAATGGCCTGTTTGCCAGCTCTCTTCCTGTTGCTTATCAAGACTCCCTCCATATCATCATCATCATCTGCATCATCATTATCTTCATCATTCCTCTTCTTTCCCTTGGCCATGCTATCGGAGGCCTCACCACCAGCCTTATTAGAAGGGCATGGCTTGATGGTTCATCGGCAGTGTCCTCAGCATTAGGGTGGCCCTCAGCAGTCTGGGTCCTCTCGGAAGAGTTAGCAGACTGATCATCATTAGGCCGGGTTGCCACTGGGTTCTGTGGCGGGGCTCTCTTCTTCTTACTACCCTCACTTGGCTTGGTCCCCTGGGAAGGTCCAGCTGGGTTTTGCTGAACCATAGAGACCGTTCTCTTCAGCGACTCTTTGTAGTCAATGACTGCTTTATCCCTCGGGTTTGCTAGATCAAGCAGTGAGTCCGGGATAGGCAGTGCTTCAGCCTTATTGCTGTCCCTCTGGAAGTATTTGAGCTTGGGAGCGGTGAAGTGATCATCTCCCTTACGCTTTGGAATAGTAGGGGTGGCCTCCATCATGTTATGGATCATCAATGCCAACCACCTAGCGTAAGGGATTGTACTACCCTTGTTGTTCTCCTTTATCTTCACCTGGTCCATCAGCTCTGTCCAGAAGAGCTGGGCCATGTCGTACTGTTTGTCATATGCGATCCCATGGAAGATTTGTAGAATCTGCTTGTTGCACTTGTCATGTCCGGCGTGCTTAGGAGATAGACACTTGTTCACCAGGCCGAACAGACTCTTCCATGGGTGGGGCAGATTTGAGATGGTAAAGTTTGACAGCAGGGGCAGTGGGCTGTCGTATCCAAGATCTTTCATCCCCTTGATCAACTCTTCGTTTGAGGGGAGTGATGCATAGTTTTGGTGCACAGGGAGTCTCAGAGTTTCCCTGATTGTAGAAGGTGTTAGCACCACTCTCTTGTCAGCTAGTTTGGTCATGATCTTTGACCGATCCTTCTTACTCTCAGTTCGCATGCAGCCCCAGAATTGCTGCAGGTATACCTCTGGTACCGGTTTGGCCTCATTGAATGCAAACCAGAGGTAGTGCTTCTGTAGAATGGAGAGAATGACCGGGTCCTGACATTTGAAGAGCTTAAGGTCCAATTGAAAGTTGTTGTCATAAAGCGGGACCCAGTTCTCTTTTGGGTACAGTTCATCGCTTGATTGTGCATTCCTGTCTGTTCCTGACATGATTGACTGAAAGAAATGGGTCAGCACAATTGTACATATGAAAAGTTTTATTTTTGTTCTGTTCTAGCAATTTTTCAGATTGGATGTGTACAGGTTGGACCTCGAGAAAATTTCTGAGTGTAAACCACGAGAACCAACTTTTCGAGTTTTGAATATCGAGAAGTAGGTTCTCGAGGTTTAAATACCGAGAAGCTCTTCTCGATATTCAAACACCGAGAACTTGGTTCTCGATGTGAGAATATCGAAAAGTCCTTCTCGAGATCTAAACTTCGAGAATTTCCTTTCTCGATGTTTAACTATCGAGAACTGCTTCTCGGTATTTCAAACTTCGAGAAGTAGGTTCTCGGTATTTAAACATCGAAAAGACTTTTTCGAGGTTCAAATATCGAGAACTGACTTACGAGATTTGAAATATCGAGAAACAATTCCTCGAATTCAAATATCGAGAAAGATGTATTCTCGAGTTCGTACTCAGAAGAAATGTCGAGAACCACCTGCAATAACACATAATCACAAAGATAATATCCAAAACTTTTCGATTTTCAAGTTTTCAGTTTTCGAGAAATATATAGTTCTCGATATTCCATTTCGAGAAATTTCTTTCAAGTTTTGGATTCGAGAACTTGCCATTGTGTGCGAAAACCATTTTATTGATGTTGTTGATGATAACAAAACCTAGAATTCTACCTTAAGATTGATTCGAGAAGATTGCGAGAAAATGTTTTAAACTTCGAGAACTCTGGACTTCGAGAAAGCTTATGCGAGAAAGTGAATAATGCGAAAAGAAGTTCTCGAAGTCATCTTTTATATGCGAGAAATTGGGTTTGGGCCTTGCGAGAAAATGTCCTTGGCCCAAAGGTTTGGGCCCAGTTTCCCTTTTGTTTTAAAATGTATGGGGCCCAAAAGCACTTGTGCTCTTGAAGATGAACAAAACTCCCCCTCAAATTATTCATGGGGAAAAAATGAAAAACACACACACACACTCTTTTTCTTTCTTTTCTGATTTTCTGACACACACACACTCTTTTTCTTTCTTTTCTGATTTTCTGACACACACACACACTCTTTTTCTTTCTTTTCTGATTTTCTGACACACACACACACTCTTTTTCTTTCTTTTCTGATTCTCTGACACACACACACACTCTTTTTCTGATTTTCTTCTTTTTCTCCCCCTCAAAGTATTCCTCTCTCTCTTATTTTCTCCCTTTTTCTCCCTTTTTCTCCCTTTTTCTCCCTTTTTCTCCCTTTTTCTCCCCCTCAACACATGCAACGCACACCACCCACACACACACATTTTATTCAGACCATGGAAATAACACAATTACATAGGATCGAAGTTCAACATGCCTAACTTAGATACTAGGAACTGGAATCTCTTTTCATCCAATGCCTTAGTAAATATGTCAGCCAGTTGAAGCTCGGTGCTAACAAAGTATAAATCAACATCTCCCTTCTCCACATGGTCCTTGATGAAGTGATACCGCAGGTCGATGTGCTTGGTGCGCGAGTGATGAACGGGGTTGCTGGTTATGGCGATTGCACTTTGGGAGTCACTGTAGATGGGAATATGGTTGAATAGGAAGCCATAGTCTCTGAGTTGTGTCCTCATCCATAGAATTTGTGAACAACAACTAGCAGCCGCAACGTATTCTGCCTCGGCTGTAGAAGTTGACACACAGTTCTGCTTCTTGGAGGACCAGCAGACTAGCTTCTCTCCTAAGAATTGAGCACTTCCCGACGTGCTCTTTCGATCCATCCGACAACCAGCAAAGTCAGCATCAGTATATCCAATTAGGTCAAAACCTGAGTTCTTGGGATACCACAGACCCAGATTGACTGTGCCTTTTAGGTATCTCAAGATTCTTTTCACAGCAGAGAGGTGGGAATCTTTGGGATTAGCTTGAAAACGCGCACATAAACATGTTGAGAACATAATGTCAGGTCTGCTTGAGGTAAGATATAGCAGCGATCCAATGATAGCCCGATAATGAGTAGCGTCAACTGGTTTCCCTGTGGGGTCTGAGTCAAGCTTATTGTTGGGGGACATAGGCGTTTTCATGGATGTAGTACTTTCAACATTGAATCTCTTCAACATGTCCAAGATGTATTTAGATTGATTGATGAAGATTCCATCCGGCAGCTGTCTCACTTGCAGACCGAGAAAGAAATTTAACTCTCCCATCATGCTCATTTCAAACTTAGTTCTCATCAATTCTTCAAATTGTTTGCATAGTTCAGGATTGGAGGAGGCAAAGATGATATCATCAACGTAGATTTGAATTAAAAGAATATCATTCTCTTGACGCTTGATGAACAGTGTTGTATCAATCCTTCCTTTTGAGAAGCCTGATTCTGTTAAGAAATCTGTCAAGGCATCATACCAGGCTCTCGGTGCTTGCTTCAATCCGTACAGTGCTTTATTCAGTTTATACACATGATCAGGAAATCTTGGATCTATAAATCCTTCAGGCTGAGCGACATAGACATCTTCAGCAAGAATACCATTCAGAAAAGCCGTCTTCACATCCATTTGGTAGACTGTGAAGTTCTTGTGTGCTGCGTAAGCAAGAAAGAGGCGGATAGCTTCAATTCTTGCTACGGGTGCAAAAGTCTCATCGTAGTCTATGCCCTCTTGTTGATTGTATCCCTTGGCAACCAACCTTGCATTGTTCCTCACAATGATTCCATCTTTATCTTGCTTGTTTTTGAATACCCACTTTGTGCCAATAATGGTTTTCTTCTGTGGTTTAGGCACAAGTGTCCATACGTTCATTCTGCTGAATTGATTGAGCTCATCTTGCATAGCAATCACCCAATCAGGATCAGTCAATGCGTCAGCAACTTTCGTTGGTTCAGACTGACTGATAAAGCAGGAGAAGAGACATTCATTGGCTGTTGCAGTTCTGGTGCATACTCCACGACACGGATCTCCAATTATTTGTTCAACAGGGTGTGCCTTCGTCCAATTCCGCTCATGTGTTAGAGGGATTGGAGTTATGATGGGGTGATCCGGGTCCTCAAAGATATTAGATGTTGTTTGTTGAGGTGTAGAGTGCACTGGTTCAGCAGGAGTTGTTGTTTGTGTTTCTGGTGAGATTTGTGTTGATGCTGTTGCTTGTGTTGCTTCTGTGTGATGATCTTCTGGATCTTCATGATCGGATTGAGAGAAAGCATCTTCCTCATTTTCAGTAAGATCAAGCAAAAGTGGCATCTTTGCTGTAGGTTCTGTTGTTGGTGCAATCCTTTGCTGTGGATTTGTGTTACGTGGATTCTCATAGAAGTGTTCAAAAAGAGAATCAAGAATCGCACGTTCAGTAGATGTTTGCTCAGTTGCTTCAGCTCCATCAGAATTTTGATGTTCAGAAAGAGTGGGTTCTGTCAAGAAGTGTTCAGATGCAAAATCTGCCATTTCATAAAATGCAACATGTACACTCTCTATGACAGTTCGTCGATCCCTCAAGTAGATTCTATAAGCTTTGGATTGCGTTGAGTAGCCAATAAACACACCTTCTTTGGCCTTTGGATCGAGCTTGCTTCTTTCACTTCTATCATTCAGAACAAAGCACTTGCAGCCAAAAACTCTGAAAAATGATATGTCAGGAGTTCTGTTGAAAAGAATTTCATAGGGGGTCTTGTTGAAGCGCCTGTGAATAGTGGTTCGATTTTGAGTGAAGCACGCAGTATTGATGGCTTCTGCCCACATGAAGTGAGGAAGTTTGGATTGTATGAGCATAGTGCGTGCTGCTTCAATAAGAGTTCTGTTCTTTCTTTCAACTACTCCGTTCTGTTGAGGAGTTTTTGCCGCAGAAAACTGTTGAGTAATACCCTGAGATTCAAAGAAATCAGTAAGGCACTGATTTTTGAACTCGGTTCCATTATCTGTTCTCACCACTTGAACACTCTTCTGAAGGAAATTTTGAATTGTCCTGATGAAGGTTATGATGATTTTTGTTGCTTCATCTTTTGTCCTCAAGAATTTGGTCCATGTGTATCGAGAGTAATCATCCACAATGACTAAAGTGTATTTTCGTCCATTGATACTTTGTACTCTCATTGGTCCACACAGATCCATGTGTATCAGTTGTAATGCTTGAGAGGAGGATGGAATTTGTTTTGACTTGTGAGAGCTCCTTGCCATTTTGCCTAATTTGCAGGCACCACAGTGGTTGTCAGCGGAAGTCTTCAGAGTAGGCAGCCCTTTCACAAGTTTCTTCTTGGACAGAAAGATCAGTTGTTTGAAGTTCAGATGAGATAGCCGTCTGTGCCACAGGCTGTTCTGCTCAGAGGAAGCTTTGGACAACAGGCAGATGGAAGAAGTTGATTGAACACTTTTCAGATCAATAGTGTACAGGTTTGATATCCTGTTACATGTTAATAATGTGTCACCATAGCTGTCTATCACACAACATTGTCTAGATTTGAACTTCACTTCCATCCCGCTATCACAAAACTGTCCAATGCTTAACAAATTGTGCTTCAGTCCTTTCACGTAGGAGACAGCCCTTATGGTGACACTCGGACAGATGACATCTCCGTATCCAAGAATAGGAGACGATGCATTGTTGCCGAATCTCACATTTCCTCCGTAGCATGAAGTGTAGTTGCTCAGCAGGTGTTTTATTCCGGTCATGTGGGTTGAGCAGCCAGAATCCAAGTGCCACACATGACCGTTCTGCAAAACAATTAAGTTTTCTTAGGTACCCACCGTAGGATGGGTCCTTCCTTATTAATCAAAAACATCTTTTTAAATTTTTCTTTGAGCTGTGATCCAAGGTCAACAGCTTTTTCAGTCAATGTTTGAGCTTTTCCTTTTTCAGATTCAGATTTGGGTAACCATTTCTGCTTAATTGAAGGAGGAGATGAGACATGATCATAGTGAGTGAATGGATGTTGATTAAGATATGGCTTAAAAATTTCTTCTTTGGAGAGTCTTTTCAGATGTTTCTTTGAATGAATTCGGAGGGGGTATTTTAAATGCAAAAAGTCATAATAACCCTCAACAAATTCATTCTCAGATTTCTTTTGTGATCTTTGTTCATTTTTTCTTCTCCATCTCACATCATTCATATCACTATCAAAATCAGAACTTGATAAACTACCATCATATCCATAAACATTATCAGAAGATACAAAGGGTTCAACATTTGATCTAGAAACATTCAGCTTGGGACTCAAGACTGAACTTTGACTACTAGACTGCTTAACAGAGCCAGAGCTACAATTATTTTTGGAATAGAACATCGCACTTGAACTAGAATTTTTATTTTTCAAAAACACTTTCTTCTTTCCTTCAGCAATCTCTCTTCTTCTTGACTTCCACTCCTCTCTCTTCTCCCATCTCCGACTCACTTTGGTTCCTGTAACCGAAGGAGACTTGGAGTGAGTAGGTGGACTTTCAAAAATGTTCTTAATTTTGTTGTTATGATCAATGGTTGAGTCAGTACTACTTGTAGATTGGGAAGCTGTGTTGGACTGGGATTGTTCTTTTAAAAGAGTAAGTTCATTTAACAGTCTGTCACGCTCACTCTCAAAACTCTTCCTCTCTTCTTCAAAACTTTTTCTTTGATTTTCAAGAGAAATGTGTAAGTTTTCAAATTTCTTTATTAGAGGAGGAATATAGGGTTCATCTACATCAGACTGTGAGTTCGAGGAAGATTCCAGATCAGACACAGCTTCCTTTTCAGAAGGATAAAGACTCACACATTCATCAGAAGAGAAGACAGGTTCAGTTGTAGCATAACTTTTGTTCAAAGCAGAATAATCAAAAGAGATTTGAGCTTTTGTGCTGTTTGTTCTTTTCTCAGCCTCAAGTTCTTCCGTTTCTTTTGCCGCAGTGAAATGCATGAGCTTGGTCAGACCGAACCCCATATAGTTGACATCATATAATTGTTTACATTTAACCTTTTTCAGGTTGCAGGGATTCGATAGACCAAGTCCTTCTTTGGAGTTGTAGAAACGGGTATCCTTGGGCTGATTTAAGAAAATCGTTTGTTCAGTTTGATCACGTTTAGCTAACAGATCCTCAAGCTCCTTAATCTTCCTATAAAGAGCACTTCTTTGATCATGCAAAACCTTTTTCAATCCATTTGTTTGATTAAGCTCTGTCTTGGTGTCACGCAGCTCACGAGTCAAGTCTGTGGTCTTAAGTGTCAACTTCTCAGTTTCTAAGGTCAATTTTTCAACCTTTTTCGTAGATTCATCAATTTTTAAGGATAGGCAGGCATTCTTATGCAAGTTCTTAAGTAAAACTTTGTGATTGTTATCAAGTCTCGCCTCGAGCTCCCTAATGGTTTTGTCCTTTTCAGTTAAAGAATGATTTTTGCATTTGCAAGAACATGAGTTTTTAGAAGGACTTACAATGCTGTTTGAGCTTTCACCTTCATCATCTCTGGGGATCGCAGCATCACCCTTTCTTTCATCCTTTTCCACTATCGCCATTAAAGCTAAGTTTTCTTCTTCCTCATCTGAAGAATCATCCTCCATCCAATGGTCCTTCTCAGCGAGCAGTGCTGCATTTTCATCTTCTTGCTTTGCCATGAACATCTTTTGCTTATTCAGGAGCATTTTCTGCTTGTAGTAATTGAAGTCCCTCCTTCTTGGTAGGCGACAGTCTTTGATCAGATGTCCTGGCTTTCCGCAATTAAAGCATTTAGGAGGTTCTTCTGCTGCAACAACTCCTTCTGAGGAATTCTGCTCAAACCGCTTTGGTTTGTAGTTGGATGAGGAGGTTCTCAGCTTGTTGGATGAAGTGTTCTTCTTAATAAACCTTCTGTTGTATTGTTTGGTCAAGAGTGCCATTTTCTTCTGCAACTCTGCCATTTCAGACTCCATGTCTATCTCTTCATCACTTCCTTCATCTTCTTCTGACATCACTACAGCTTTCTTCTTCTTTTGCGTTTTAGTGGTACTCCTCGTCTGAGTTTCCATCACTAGAGCAAATGGATCAGCAATTTCGGGTTCTGCAGTGTCGTTTACAAACTGTTGTAGATGATCATGAATGGTGTAAAGATCAACTTCATCAAGATCTAGACTCTGTCTCACATTCTTCACTGTTCTCTTCCATTCAGGGCTCAGACTAGAAAGGAATCGTATGTTCAGCTCCATGTTGGCTTTGTTCACATTAATCTTTCGCAAGTCATTCACAAGCTTGACAAATCTGTTGTAAGTCTCATGCAGTGGTTCACCAGGTCTAGCCTTGAAAGAGTCATATGCAGTTAGAGTACTTGCTTTCTTGGTTTTCAGACCCAGATTGGTTCCTTCCATCAGCTTTCTAATCTCGTCCCACATCTCCTTTGCAGAATCCATACTATCTATCAGGATATAGATGTCGTTTGGAATTGCTTGGAGCAGATACGTTTTTGCCATCAGATCAGCCTTGACTCTCAATCTATCTTCTTCAGTATACTCTTCGACAGCTTTAGGTATCCTTACTGGTTCAACGGGGGGCTCATTATCATTGTCACCTCTAAGTATCATCCAAATCTGAGCTGGTCCCTCCGTCAGTGATTCAAGCATGGCTGAAGAGTTGTCTTTGCTTTCGAGAAAATTGAGAAACATGTTCTTCCACATTACGTACTCATCTCTCCGCAAGATCGGGGGTCTATTATCATTTCCTATTGAAAGAGCGTCCATTTCTGCTATTCTTAAACAATGACCGTTCGAGTGATTGGTCTGTAAAAAAAAATCTAAGTATAGATTATCGAGAAGTGAAAACTTCGAAAAGAATGTTCGAGAACTAAGAGTTCGAGAAAGATTATCGAGAAGTGAGTTTCGATATCAAAACTTCGAAAAGAATGTTTCCGATATATTGATTTCGAGAAGCCGATTGTCGAGAAGTCAAACTTCGAGAAGTTCAGTTCGAGAACTGTCTTTTCGAGATTTGAGTGTCGAGAACCGATGTCGAGAACCTGCAATATCGAAAAACAAGTAATTCGAAGGATAAATATCGAAAAATACTAATACGAGAAGCTAGTATCGAAAACTAAGTTTTCGAGTTCAATATCGAGATCATCCTATCGAAATCCTGTACTTAAAAAATTTCAGAATTTTAAAAATGAAGACTGCTGCTGAGTTGTTTTCGATGTCGAGAAGCTTCCTGTTTTGATCAAACTTCGAAAAACCTGCTTAAAGTATCGAGAACATGCTTCTCGATATAGCAATACCGAGAACTTCCAAAAGTGAAAATTACAGGTATCGAAAATGATGATATACTACTGGTTCGTTTTTGAAAGACGAATCCAACAGTATAACTTTTACACAGAATTGTCCAAAAACAGATTTACACAGATAGATTCAATAAAATATCGAAAACATAAAACAGAGCATTCTTCGCAGTTTTTCTTCGATGCAGATCAGTACTCGATCGGCTCTGATACCAATTGTTGGTCCCAAAATAAGGATGTATTGAACAGCAGAATACGATCTATGACAATATAGGTAAGGTCTAGATAATGATATGATTAATCTGAGAGCAATAGAGCCTTACGCTATACTATCGAGAAGTATGAAAATAGTACTGTATTGATGATTGTTCTCGGTCCTGTACCACAAGTACGCGTATTTATAGGCGCAGGTACAGGTACCGAGAATGGTAACCTAGAATTCTGGGCCTAGGCCTTTTTGGGCCTTAAACCCTTAGTTGGATTTATTTCATCATAAATACATTAAAACGTTAATCTATTCTAGATAAATAATCAAGACATCAGACAAGCTTGATCACAATTAATATTTTTCCTCAACAACATCTCAAAGAAGAAGAAGCTCCTTGATCCAATCACTACTGCAGAACAGGATGATAATAATGATGACGATGATGATGATGATAGTGACTTTGGAGACTACCCTCAAGATCAACAACACACTAGAGGTAAACAAATCATTCACTCTCCTTCCTCCTCCTCGAGTGATAAAGAATTGCACCAGGTACTTGAAAAATCCAAGTTCGAAACTAAAGGAGGTGGTGAATCATCCAAAGCAACCAGCAACCAGCCCACTGCTATACTAATCACACATCAACAACACCCTACTGCTCAGCCCACTGCCGATCCAGAAGAAGATAATGATAAAGAAGACACTATATCTTTAGCAGACCTCTTTGTTCAAGAAAGAGGAGCATCAATTCAATTCATTAGCAGAGCAGAAACACGGTTGCACAAAAGACTGATCAAAATGAAGACACAACTAGAAGAGAGACTGGATGTAAGATTTGAGGAAGTCCACAGGCATATCCGCAATAACTTAATGATCCAACAAGTCTTCAACTCTGAACAGAGAGCTCTGCTCAAAGCAAAGACATCTCAAAATGAGGCATTAGCTTTGGATATCCAGAAAGAGATAATTAATCTCAAAGCAAGAGATCAAGATCTTGAAGACCAGTTCTTGGCACATCTGAAGCATCACCATCCACTAGTCTCAACACAAGAAGCAGACACCTCTGCTCAGGTATCTTCCATTCCTTGTCTTCCGCCTAATATTGAGCAGGCACTTCAAAAGATACAAGAGCATGAAGCATATCTCAACAAATTTCGAAATGAGGAATTCCCAGCTATGTACAAATTCTCCTACAAGCTTCTCAAAGGACAGGAAGCTCATGCTCAATCATTTGAGCAACTCACAAATGACATAGCAGAAAACTTCAAAAAACTTCAGAAGTCCACTCAAGAAACATTCTGGAAGCAGGGGGCTGATATCCAACAATTAGGTCAAGAAATGGACACAACAAAGAAGATTCTGAAGAAAGTGGAGGAAGAAGTCAGAGTAGATGTGAAGACTGACCTCCTGGACATAAACAACACTCTCAAAGCAATGACTATCAAGGTCTATGGTCTCCAGCCTACAGTAAGGAATGAGGACCCAGTGTCAGATGAAGAAATTGAAGCCCTTTTCCAAGATGTTGATGATGCCAAAAAGGGGGAAGGTACATCAGCAGGACTCCCCACCTCAGCAGGACCCTCATCCAAGAGACAAATAGCAGCAAAGAAGGCAGCTGAGACAAGAAGGAAAAACAAAATGCTACAAGAAGAGGCTGCAATCAGAAAGAAGAAAGCAGAAGAGGCTAAAGCCAAAGAAGAAGCTAAAAAGAAGGAAGAAGACACGCAACCTCAGTAGACTTAATCAAAAGTCCGAGAATGACTATAAACTACTGTATTAGCAAAACACTTGTAACTATTCTCTTTTTAATAAAGAAAAATTCTTCCCTGCTTAGTATAGTTTTGGCATCATCAAAAAGGGGGAAATTGTTAGTACCCAATTTTAATAAGATTTTGATGATGCCACTATACTAAGAGTCAATATGTCCTGCGTTCTTACTTTAATTAAAGGTTGATCAGGCTCTCAAAACTGTGACTAATTAAAATGTACAATTTTTGTACTAAATAAATTTTTACTGGAAAATTAAAATGCAATAAGGTATTTCTTTTTACCTTAAAAGGATATTCAGATCCCACCAGTATAAATTTATTTAGTACATAAAATTATCAAGTCACATAATCAGCTGATCAAGAAATGACAAATTAATTCTGTACCAAGTAAATTTTACTGGAAACTAAAAACTACAATAAGGTAAAATTTGTTTACCTTAGAAGGACACTTTGATCCTACCAGTACAAATCTATTTGGTACATAATAAAATAAGAACACGGCATACACACACACATACACTGCATGTGTATGATTGAAGACAAAGACAAGAAAAGCATTAAATGCTCAAACAGTACGAAGACCAAAGAAGATGGGTCGCACACACCAAAACGTGAAGATTGAACCTTGACTTGATCTTCTAGCTACTAATCAGTGAAGACAAAGGAAATTTCCAATATCAGCTCCAGCACAAGAGAACAAGAGTACACCTCATTCTGCGAATAGGATTGAATCCTCTCAACCAACGGAGGAGATCAACCTACTGGAGAAGCATATAAAAGAAGGCATAGGCATGAGTTCTAAAACCAAGTTTTTGAGTCTTCTAAGTAGAGTAACCACTCTAAGTATTCACGAGCTATCAAGCAAAAGAGAAAGTGCCTTATCAAACTTTGCTCTCTGCTTAGACTCATGCTTCACTAAGCTCTAAGATTAGATTAACAACCGTCATATTTGAAGAGCTTAGTTCATAGTTGGAGGTTAGAACTTTCTTGTAATCACAAGTTGTTGTAAACACTTAGGAGAACAGTTGTTCAGATCCTAAAGTGCAGTTAGATAGAAAAGAGTACCTTTTGAACCCCACTGGTTCAATAGAGAAAAGTCTAAGGACTGAGTAACCTTGAGTGGTGCTATACTCATTGTGAAAAACCTTCAATCTAGGCCTAAGTGTTGTAAAGGCTGGATTGACACTAAGTGTATTGGGCTTAATACTTTAGTGAAATCCATCTGAAAGAGGGTGGGACTGGATGTAGGAGGATTACACCACCTCTGAACCAGGATACATCGTGTGTTGATTTTATGTTAGTCAACAAAGCACACAACCAACACTTCTCACAAAAAGATTGGAGTTTGCCAGCAGCATCCTAAGCAGTTGCCTCAACAGACCCTACTGCTTATCCTACTGCTTAATTACTCACTTTCTTTGAGACCTTTTTCACACAAGAAACGTGCACCAATATCACTAAAAGACCTATCAGATCATTTTCCAGAAATCCATTCTCAAGTATAGCAGGTGCCTCAGCAGTCCCCTGGTGTCCATCCAACTGCTGAGCCCTCTGCCCATATACACTTGTTTCTCTTGAGCATCTCAATATCACTGGACCTTCATAACACTACCAACGAGGAGGTTGACCAAACTGCTCTCTGAAATTCGCCCTCTAAACCAAGCAGGCACCTCAGCAGTGCCCTCATCACTGCTCAACTGCTGAGACCACTGCTCCAGTAAAACTTCTGATTACATATACTAAAGCACATTCTCAAAAGCCTTCACTATTCTTAGCAACATTTCATCATCACCTTCTTCAAACACCCAATACTTTCTCAGCAGTTGCCTCAGCAGTCTACTGCATTTCAGCTAACTGCCAACTCAGCAGTTGCCTCAGCAGTCGCCTACCCATCATCCAACTGCCAAGCCTACTGCCCTTCCATAATCAGTCTAAACATCACCCAGATTAGGAAGTTATCGTACACTGAGTTTCTAGAGGTTAAAAGACTTCCGCTGTGCATCTATTAATCTCCCAAAAGATTATAGATCAACTCATCTAGAAGGGAAAAGTTCTTAAAAACGAAAAAGCTATAAAAGTCTATTCACCCCCCCCCCCCCCTAGACTTTTACCTCTATCCGGGACCATCACTCGTATACCAACCTTATACAAAATAACTAGTTCAGTAACACGCGATGCGCGTTCGTGATAATGCCCAAGGCTATTGTGGGTATATTAATTCCTCAATTTAGTTTGAGTAAATATGAGTAATATGAATACAATATTTGAATACATAGTTTGTTATGTATTGATAAAGAATATTAATCAATAAAGACAACTAATTTAAACTTTAATCTGAGTTTAGTGAATGTGAGTGTGATTTTGTCTGTAAAAATAAGCACATTAAAAGACAACTAATTTAAACTTTAACGTGTTAAAGCCACTTGAAGGAGGAAATGGTGTTCCTTACCGCTTCTTAATGTCCAGATTTAACATAACACATATGAGAAGTGTTAAAATGACAGTAAGGGAGCAGAAAAACTTCTATGTGGACATTTTTAGCAAGGAAATATAAGCAAATTAGTTAAATGTGCTTAACACATAGCAAGAAGAGGGAAAGTGGAACAAAAACTTCCTTTAACTATAAGTAAATGACAATCAGTTAATGACAAAATTTCATATGAACATTTTAGTAAACACCTAGCAAAAGAAAGGTGGTCTGTGGCAAGCTTCTCTCCATCCTTTTTGTGCAGTCTCCCTTCTTTAATCTCTTCCGCTGCATGTCAAAGCAGTGATCACATTGAACAAAATAAATAAAAGAGAGAGAAGAAAATGCTGATTTAGATATTCATAGCAGGTTACAAAATATAATAATTAGATAAGCGAGTAGAAAAGAAATAAGTTCAAATTCAGTGTTGTGAAATCCAGCACGCCGAGTACTCCAAGTTCTCCATGAATCTGATACAAATGTGATGGTGTCCTCTAGATTACTACTTCCTTTATATTGTATCACAAAATAGGTAAAATATCACAGAAATGTTAACTATGTCTACTGGGATAATGTAATAAATACAATGATACTTGTGAGAAAACGAAAATCACCAACTAATATATAAGTATATATTATGCCACAGCAACTAACATCAATTACAATATAATGGTCACTGTGAGCACAACTTACCCACATACTTCATGATATTCATATCGATCATCCTTGCCCGTCTTGCTTAATGGCCATTTTCCATTCCCATATTTTTCAGACAGATACTGAATGATGATTGTCTATGTTTCTCCTATGTTGTAAGGCCCGAACCGGACCGGCCGATCAAACCTGGAACCCAGTCACGCAGCCATCTGTCTAGACAAATTATCAATTATTACAAAGAGACCATGCAAGATATTGAAGAAAAAAAACATTTAGTTTTCATCAGGAATTAAAATTAAATTTGTTTGAACCTTAGTTTTTTTAAAATCCTAAGTAGGAAGATCACAATGATCTACCAGAAGAAGATATACTTTTAGAAGAAACGTTAGGACAAATAACATTCCTCCACTTATATTATGTGCAGTAGTTATTTGACAAAGTAGCATTAACAACAAAATAATACAGAATACCACACACATTGATTTTGAAGATTAAATTCCATGGATCAAACTCCCACTATGCAAGAAAAACTATGGAATATAATATAGACTTATAATATATAAAATGGGGGAAATAAGAGAGCCAGTAGTTTCTAGTATCTGGTACATTGTTTACTACTATATGTGTCTGGCATCAAGGGCCTTACTTGCATTGGCATTAGTTTTAAGAAAACACATAATAATCTATTTATATTCCAATTTTACACCGGATGCTTCGCTCTATATTAGACCTGCACAAAAGCGGGCTCGGGCCGGGCTCGGGCCGGGCTTTTCATAAGTTTTCTGCCCATCGTGTGTGGGCGGGCCCGGCCCGCAAAAACGGGCCTAACCCCATGTCCATACCCGCTTGTAAGAGCGAGCCGGGTAGTCCACCGGGCCGCCGGGCCCGGGAAAACTTTAAATTTTTCAAAATTATATAATTTATTTAGTACTTTATAAATAATATTATAACATTTACAAAATTGCTAATACGCTTATAATGTATATAGGCCTTTCATCACATACACAAAAAATAATTACACATAAATAATAATGAGAAAGTATATCTAAAATTTAAAATTCAAGCACAAAGTATTATCTTTAAATACAAAAATAGATATTATATTGGTTGGACTATTTGTTAAGAACTACAAAGTTAAATTTAAACATAACAAACTATAAATATGTATACAGATAAATTAGTAAATATAAAAATATACATGTGTACATGTAAATAAATACATAAATTAGTATATACGAAGTACTGTTTTTTTTTACATAAATTAGTATATACAAAAATATATATGTATATATACTAAATGTAGCGGGCCGGGCTTATCGGCCCGAACGGGCCTACACCCTAACCCAAGCCCGCCCATATGTTGTTGCGGGCCGGGCCAGGCCGGACAGAGGCTGCATTATTAGTACTCTATATTCTCTTTAAATGCAAGTGAAGAGGTTAGCAATTGTCGCCAATATAAAGGGCAGGGGCACAAAGCATCACCATGAGCGGCGTAGCCAGGGCCGGGTCTGGCCAATATAAAGAACTTATTTAGATGATTTTTTTTATGAAATGAATTACACTAATAATTTAAAAAAATATAATTTGGGGTGGGATGGAGCATAGGCTGGCCCCCAAACATCCAACCCTGGCCCCCTCATTGAGAGGATTTGGAGAGGGTCCCACCATAAGGGTAACACAACATCACCTCAACCAATGTGACAAGGTTCTCCTTTAACCGAGACTGTATACAATAACAAATAAATAACACAACCCTCTATTTACACGCTTCTAGAAAAGGGCTACTTCCTCATCTATTGAGTCACTTATGCTTGCCCCTTTTATTCGCACACCTTGTTGCTTTAGAAAAGCTAAAAGGAAGAAGACGTGATAACTTACAGTAGCTTATGCATACAAACACATACAACAACCACAAGCAAGCGTTAGTCTCAAAAGAGTTTGAGATCAGCTAACATGAATCGACATATGATCTTAGAGTAAAAACAATGAATAGAAAACGATGGAAATGAACACACACACACACATATTCAACATTCTCTATCACAATTGGCCATACCTGCAACTTTTCCATTATGAAATTGCCATGAGGTTAAAGAACTTATCAGTTATAAAGATTTTAAAAAGCCAATCAGATGAAAGGGGTGTTTTAACAGGTTTGTTTGGAACGTGTGTTTTAATAGGTTTGTTATCAGATAAAAGGCAAGTATTGTAAATCCAAGACTAACAAGGAGTACTGATTTTAAGTTGAATAAACCCATACTCCATCAAAGGTCATTTTCAGTATCTATGGAATAATTCTCTGCTATTGATTTTTTCTTTCAAATTACACTGGTGCCATTTTGAGTTAATAGGGGAAAAAGAAGTACAACATGGCAAACTGAAAAGGTAAAATAAAAATCAAGACATCATTTAATTTTGAATTATAAACTATTGTTTCTATATATTGAAAAAAGTATTCACAATAAAAAAGATAGATTCAACAAGGGGGTGAACATTACCACTGTTACACTTTATATAAGACAAAATAGGTACATGTGAGAATACTTATAAACATTAATTTATAAGTATACTTAGTTTTATAGTTGTACTTTCTTGCTCATAATTTATATGTATATGTTTTAGTCTTTTGACAATAAGCTAAACTATGCCCTGTATTGATATTATAACATATTTGTTGTTATTTAATTACTTTTTTGGGGATCAATAAAGTCATTTATAATGTAGATTTTCATGTCATTCGTTATTTTTTTTCCTTTGACACATTGGTACATAGTGTCTTTATATAAATTATTTACAAAAATGTATCTTAGCATCCATCCAGTCCATTGGAAAGTCATTCTCCAGCCAGAATGTCTAAAGTAATGATTGGTCCAAAGGGAAAATATGGGGTTTTATTATTTTGTACTGGACAAGTGGACAACTGAATAAAAGTGGGATTCTTTCTGCCACTCTTTCTGAATTGTACTTTACACAAACACAAATCTTTAATTAGACAATCAAAATTACAAACCAAACAATTGAGTTTTGATTTTAATTTTCAAGAAAGGGTCTTAAACCTTAGGAAATAATAGTTATTTTGTGATTCATACGATTATAGTTCAGATGGAGTACTTAACTTGAAAACTAAATTAAACCACATTAAATCTCAAGACAGTTTTTGCATCCATAAATTACATTTTCCATGTTTTTTCCCGAAATTCATGCTACTGTGTTTTTGCAATGATATACCATTTTTACAGATGGGTAGTATCTCATCTGCCAAACTGCTCATAAGAGTATGACCTAAGGGGCAGATAAACTAAGCAGAAAATTTAACTTTCAATTTAATTTTTTTTGCAACTTCAATTTAATTTACTGTATTAAATTATTAATTATAGGCTGTTAGGACTTGGAGTGAATTACATAAGTAAATAATTCATTGACTAAACCTTCAACAACAAAAGGAGGCCTAAAATCTAATAATAAACTAATAAAGAGAAAACCCACTTACGAGCTAGCAGGCCGACAGCTACTCGCAACCGCAAGAGACGGAGAATTCCCAAGAACCCCAAGGGCCAAAGCCCCAAATCTGAAATCTTCAAGACGCCAATCGAACAGACCTTATGGAATCCGTGAGTTTACTCTCCCAACAATTCGGTTCTGATTCCCAACTTTTACATACAGAGTACTTACTCGAAGTATTTAGCACGGAGAATATACTATTTTATAATATATTATTATATTTTGTTTTTATTCAACCAAACGACGTTGTTTGGAATAGGTAGGAAAATTAGATTTTTTTCATCAAATGCCACCTCCGACCTTTCGTCATTCTCAGCCCACCTCTGCGAAATTTCACCTTGAACAGCAAAAACAAACGGGTCTCTGGGGCGCTAATGGAGATACTACCTATACATACTTTAGCAACTCTGGCGAAGTGGGGTGGCGGCACCGGCTCACCCCTGGTTCCGCCCCTATATTTACAGGAAAGCGTAACTAAGTTGGATGTTGGGGCGAAGAAGATGATGGGAAAGGGTATGGCGAGAAGGAAATAAATGAAATGAACACTAAAATATCGATTGAAATGAGAGGGAAAGTAACAGGAAAAGGGTCATTGAAAGCTACAATAAGGAATAAGGATGATTAACACCGTGCCGTTAAAACGGAAATTTTAATGAAGTTAATGTACAAGAAAGTATACATGGTGTACAATAACATTGTGCATCAAGAATAGGGTTGTATACGAACCGAATCGAGTCGAATAGTAGGATTTTGTATTTGTATTTGTTTAATTTTTTCGAATACGAATTCGAATTCAAATATGAAACGAATATTAATTTCGATTTGTATTTGTATTTGTTTAACAATACGAATAGTTAACGAATCTTATACGAATATCGAATAGATTTGAGCATAAGTTAAATATTAGTCAAATATCACTTAAAATTAAACTTTCTTATATTTTTATGTTGTAAATGTACTCTATGATTTAATATGTGTTTTTAAAATTTAAATTCAATGGATCAATGCATTTTTAGATTGTGCACAATATACTAAAGTGAATCAATTTTATGATTAATAAATATAAATCTATTTCAAACTTTTTGAAATAAACACTAACACACACATATTAGAAATTACACTTATAATGTGTGAAATAAGTTGATAATTGTATATATCAAAGTCAGACGACTCTATTTTATTCTGCGAATCGAATACATAATTATTTGTATAATTGTATTTGAAAGACATTTGAACCAAAAATCCGGTTTGTATTTGTATGTATACTCTGATTTATTACAAATGGACTTAGAATCTGTATGCGTAAATGTATATATGAACTACACTTTAGGAAATTGCTATCTTTTAAAAGTTATTATAGTGTTATTACTATTATTATTAATATTATTATTATTAATATTATCACTATTATTAATCGAATATATTTGATTAATATTCGAATCGAATACACTGATATTCTTATTTGTATTTGATAACAAATCGAATCAAATTTAATATTCATATTTGTATTTGAATTTTCCGAATTCAAATCGTCTTATACGAATTCGAATCGCGAATCGAGCACAAATTGTTTGATTCGTTTACAACCCTAATCAAGAACCACCAACACTTTTTCTATTACCGTTATACCCCTAACAATATTCATTCTTATAATATTGTAGAGACTAGCTTTCAAGCCCGTGCGATGCACGGGCTGACATAATTTAGCTAACTTTAGTCGTGATTTTTTTCGGAATCATATATAATGTGTTGCAAAAGCAAAATAAACTCAGGAGTTGTTTAATTTTGACTTAATAGATTTAATGACAATTTACACTTAATATTTAGTCCTTAAGTAATGTTTACTTATGACTTACTTTTAAGTATGCCTTAATCATTCAATAAAAAAACTAACTTAATCATTAAGCTGGAGAATAGCAGTCCTTCTCGGTAAGACGTCTATTGAGACGTTTTTCTGTCAACTTTTTCAAATTGATTATGGAATAGATTTATATTAATAAAAGAAGTTTTTCATTGACACTGTAAATTAGGAATAATACTAAATTGTTTATTTTAAATGATTCAGACTGTTTATTCAGGATGCAAAATAAATAGCCTCAAATACAAATATCACTTAATTAGACATCGTAATCGGATCCAGACATACGTGTTAATCTAGACATGACTTAATAGAGAGAAAAAATAAACAACCCCTCTCAGTTTAATATAGAGAACACTAATTAAAAATGATCGAATCGACTGTTTTTTCAATTTTGATATAATAAAAGTAGATAGAAATATATATAGTTTCTCGTAGAAGATGAGTTCCATAGAAATCAAAACAATTGAATTACAAAAAAGTTTTATGACCTCCTTCCAAATTTCTATTAGAAAATAACACATCTAGGTAAAATGCTATAAAAATCTGAGATAAGTGAATACGTGGAGATGTGAAATAATTTATGCATTTTATGTAATTTTGATCAATCATGTATGATGCATAATATTATGTATCATAAACATATTAATGGTAGAGTATCATATATACTCCCATAGTTTTTAATAATATATAATTAAAATATTGTATAACTTTATTGTGATGACGCTCTTGATATATGATCTCTAAACAATAGAACACTTTAAGCGAAGGAGAAATTGGATCAAAACTAAAATTTATAAAATTGAATAGTGAAACTGTGAAAGCATACTTTAATTTACACTCTCTTCCGTTTTATAATAATAAGTGTTCAATTCTATGTAATTTTTATGTTTCTAAATTCCGAATATTAAAACATAAAATATAGACTACTAATCATCAATATGTAAGGTCATAAGGATCTGAATTTAAACTTTATAGGAACATAAAAATATAAAATATAGAAACATATATAGCCTAGGCTCATAAAATATAGCCTACGATCCATTAAATCTAAAATTCCCTTACGTAATATTGCTACATTCATCAATGTAAACTCTTTGCCTAGGTTTGATGTTTCTAAATTATGAAATTAGGAATTTAAAATATTGCCTACATAGTACACGTTTTTTTATGTTGCCAAAATTACTAAATAAGGTGGAATTTTATATCAACATGTAATAAAAATAGAAGGTAATAATAAAATAAAAGATATAAAAAATAATTAAATAATTGTTATATATGATGACATGGCAGAGTTATGTGGCGCGTTGTATGCTCTTAAAAAGTTCCTCTTTTATATATATATATTGATTTGCAGGCTTTTTGAAATTTTTAACAAATACCGAATATGTAACTTTCCTTGCTTGAGTCACTCCGAAATCCGAATGTGTATAAAGGAAATTAAGATAGGAGAAAAAAATATTGTCAAGAGTGGGATTTGAACCCACGCCCTTTCGGACCAGTACCTGAAACTGGCGCCTTAGACCGCTCGGCCATCTTGACTTGTTGTTTATGCTTTTACAGGATTCTTTATTAATACGTTTTGGTACGGAGTAATTCTATAATAATTGTTTGCTTGAAATTTATTGAAAAGGAAAAGTATTAATTGCATCACGTCTTGTAGTAATGTGATTACGTGTCTTTTGGTTTCATGTAATGATCGAATTGTGAAATAAGCAAAACAAGTAAAATTGAATTTGCTAAAAATGAGTATTTTCAAATGTAGCATAATATTTTCTTGTTTCAATAAAAATTAGAAATATATATAATTTTTATAGTTTAACAGATTTAGTCAATTCAACCATTTCAAACAGAATTTCACTAATTTCAACAAATTTAGCCGATTCAGCCAATTTTAGTATTATTAGATGGACTTTTAACCACATTATTCTCAGCTTAAAAGAATTGATAAATTGTAAAATAATGAGGAAGCCGGTTTCTATCGTAAGTTATGGTCAAATCGAATATGTTTTTTGTTCCGGAAATTGCCTAAAACGGGTTTTTAGATTCCAAAATATGACGATTATATTTTGCTTCTCGAAATAGGAGCCGACGATGATTGAAAGTACTACCACTAATGGTAGTAAATACTATCATGTTCAGTGGCGGAACCAGAACTTTTTTCGAGGGGGTGCTGAAAAATGTACTCCGTATAAAACTTCAAAATAATAACGATAAAAATATTACGCCATCCTTCCCAAATATATTGACCAATTTGACTTTTCTTAGTCAAAAGTGTTATAGTTTAGACAATAATTTTATATATTATATTTGTGTGCAATTTATAAATTTTATACTTTTATGAAAGACTTTTTATTAAAGAATATGTTCACATACTTTCCATATTTTAAACAATTTTGTATTAAAAGATATTATTGATTACATTTGATCACCATTGACCAAGAAAAGTGAAATTGGCCAATTCTTTTAGATTTGAGGAAGTATATGATAAACACATGATTATCTAAAGTCAATGTGTTAGAAAATCTTATGTTTAAATCAAAATAGCAAACTGACTACTCCAGTCTCCATGAAATTAGTGGAGATAATTGTGTGTTGTGAGTTTGCACTTGTTGGAATCGTTGTAAAATTGCTTCATTTTCGATGATTGCAAATTTTCCTATTAATCTCTTCACTTGAAGTGTTTGAAGACTATCTGTTATTAGGAATTTTAAATACTTAACCTAACAAATTATACAACAATACATAATATTTATATATATAAGTCTTCACTAATTTATATATCATGAATACAAACTTATACTTGCCGTACATATAAACTAAAATTCATAAATGCACTTATTACTCATACCAACAACACATATTCTGATATTCACAAAATTGCACAAATTCACATTAGTCATTGGACGTTTAATGATTTAGCCAATTATACATTGATTAATTTATACACAAATACACAATCATAAAATTAATGAATTACATAAAATCAATAGTTAAACTGTAAAAGAGTAAAAACTAATAAAATTATAAAAGGAAACTAACAGTAATACTTAAACACAGCAATAACACAGCCGCACAACACGGCAGATTTAGCGATTAACTTCTGCCCCTTCGATTTTTGGGTTAGGCCGCTGACCAATTAAGCAAATCCGACGATGTCGTTTAGACTTTCCTTTTTATTTACCGCAAAACGGCGCCGTATAGCTAAATGAAATAAAAAACAGATGGCTTCCTTTCGCAGTTAGGAGTCGCCGAGACGCAGGGTTGCCGAACAAGAAGATGCTTCAGCCTTCAGGAGTTCAGGGGCTGACGTACACTTTGTCGTGAGTGCACTCAAAGTAATTTCAACACTAACACTTATACGTAGTATCGCGTAGTAGAGTTCGTATCCACAGGGAAAGGAATAATTTTCTTTTTATATAAATAGTAAGTAAAGGGGGGTTTTGATTGTTGAGTGATTTAATTAAATTTAAACACGAAGATGAACGATTTATATGGGATTTAATTCGAAGATAAAATTGACTTGGTATTGCTACTTTTCACTTGTTGATATATTTTAGTCGATCATTGTTATATCTATAACTTCTCTCCTCTCGAATACTCAATCGAGGAGTATATCCAATTCATCGAGGATAGTTATTAACAACGACCGTTCATTAATAACCCTTACTATTAGTCAAGTATAGAACAACGCCATATACGGACTTGATAGTAGCATTTAATCTTTTCACTCCTTGATGAAATCAATTGAGATTGATAACCTTAACACAACGGTTTCGGTTTAACCAACAAAATTAATCCCTCTTAAATCTATTAACCACGACCGTGCATTAATAAACCGAAGTTACTTACTTGTGAAACTATCAACGATTAACCATCGGTTCGTTGATCATTTCTAGTAGTAATTAATATATGAAACAAAACTAGTTGATCCTTTAAGTAATGTTCAAAATATTAATATGAAATATGCATAGGAATTAATTAATACTCAAGGAAGAATATTAAAGGGAATGAATCCTACTATAGTTAAATATCAAGATGTTAACTAATTGTCATCTTAGTAACACTCCCCGATATTAACATAGAGGAAGGAATAGCTATTACTAAAATCAATGTCAAGATGTTAACTAATTGTCATCTTAGTAACACTCCCCAACATTGATATAGAAATAGTATTTAAAGGAAGAATTAATATTCAAGGAAAAGAAGTTAAGAAAATAACTCACAACTTTAATAATCAACAAGCTTCAAGAGCAATACCAAGAAATGGAAGTTTAGCTCCTCATTTGGAGACTAAACATGATAAAATATAAAGAAAGAACTTGTCTAAACTGAGCTTAGAAGTATAAAGGAATTAGTGTCTTTCTTGTGGAGGAAATGAGGTGTATTTATAGGCTTTTTAGGCCTGCAGGGTCGTGTACCCGATCGAGTTTTTAGCTCAACCGATCGGGTAAGGGTTAGTTTCCTCGAAACTGAAAATCTGGGGTCATACCCGATCGGGTATGTCGGCTACCCGATCGGGTATGGATACGCGATCGAGTTAGAAAATCCTCCTGCATGTTGCCTTGTTCCCGGATTTATCCGATTTGACTTTTCAGCAACTTACCCGATCGAGTATAGGGCATACTCGACCGGGTACACTACCAAAAATCAGAATCTTCATCTTTTCTTGAAATCTTTGCACCTTCCTTCCATTTGTGATGTTTACCAATGGTCCCTAGAGTGGTCTTGGACCTGTTTGAGCTCAGAACCAACCTAATCTAAACAATTTACAAACATTTTACAAACTAAACTATTACACCAAAAGTGTGTAATTTCTAGAGTAACAATCACTCAAAACTTAATCAAAAACACAATTATAAACACGGAAATAACATGAATGTCAGGGGCGCTGAAGGAAATATTATATAAGTATACCTAGGTTCGTCCGGCGAAGGGGAGGCGTCAGCACCGGCTCGCTCCCCCTGGTTCCGCCGCTGATCATGTTAGTGTCTAGTACTGTAACTATTTTGGCAGTAAATACTGTCATATTACTCCTATTTTAACAAGAAAAACATAACAATTATATTTCGGAATTCGAGAACATGTTTACTCGGAAACTTACCACTTTTGTTTGTTTATACTATCGTATTATATTCGTATTAGTTGCTTTGGTTATGCTCATGGAACCATCCACATTGTTGATTTAGCGATTTGAGAGACCTAGCTTCTCAGGCCCGTATAGAGAAGTAGTTATATATCTTACCCATTGGAGGACTTTGGGGGTCCAGGAGAAGTGCTCTCGCTACTGCTTGGAAAACTAGTATTAGTACTTGGTACTTAGTAGATGGATTAATATTTAATATACCCTCGCTTCTAATATGGGAGGTTAGTGCTAGATGAGTTTCTATACTTATATGTCAAAGAAGTTGTTGGGACTTGGATGAAATACTATTTCTTTGAAAAAAATAACATTATTGTTTACAATCTAGCTTACGTAGTAGTAACGATAACAAAACAAAAAAAACGGAATCTAGAGAATCGATAGAAGCTCCCTTTACAAGACAACAATGCCCCTATATGAAGAAGGCTTCATAGGCTCATTTAATATCATGAGCCAAAATCTTAACTTTTTAAATAAGGCCTCATACTAAAGTTATCTATTCCCTTATAATATTTGAACTGTTATTCATAATTAAATTTGGAGGTCCCTGTTCAAAGTGCAAATTTGACGTCCCGCTATAATATAAAAAACTAAAAATTATTCTCGATCTAAATTCTTATTATACTCAAATCAATTTAATATTCATTAAATAATGCAATTAAAGATTTACATGTAGTAATTTCCCCCTTTCAAATAATCAATCTCTACATTTTTGTAAAGTGTTTCAATTTATGAGGGCAACTATTGTATGGAGTAGTGAAATGTGAATTTAGCTGCAACCCATATCCATATTATCATATACACTATTATATTATATAATTAATTAATCAATGTTAGTGACCTAAAAATACTACTACTACTAGTATCTTATAAATATTGGGACCTCATGGAAAGTGGGGCCCTCTTCCGTTTAACCTAATTAACATGCTAAAAGACGGCTCTGATAATTAAAGTATTTATATTTATATTTATAGAAACACCAAAGTAATATTGAATGACAAAACTGATCACATGCGAATATCATTGAAATTCGATATAAAAATCACATATTGAAAAGAGGTTATTGTCTTAGTTTTAAACTGGGAGTGAGATGGTTGGAATTGAAGTTGTAGTCCAAAACCTAATTGGGAATCTATTATGACTTCAAAAATAGATAATAAGGATAACTTGTGTTAGGTATTGGCCAGCATTTCCTTAAGCCCAACTCACCTTGGTATACCCGGCCCATGTCTTGTGTTAGCCGTTCGCACCACTCCGCTTTCTTCCTTGTGCGATTACTTTCCTCCTTCTACGAGTGGATTCGTATCTCCTGGTTATGGTAAGTTACCATCTATGGCGCTTGAGCTTCGACCATTTTATCCCCTTCCCGTCTGCGATTTGTGCTGGCCGAAACCCTTCCTCCCTAATTCGCACCTTTAGCTCCTCTGTGGAATTCTAGTTGAATTGGTCGGAAATAGCCTGCTGGCTGACGCCCATTTTCCCCCTTGGTGATTCTAGTGGTATTTCATCCTTTGTGGGTGAATTTTGACGAGACCTGAGTTGGATATCGGAATAACAAGTGGTATCAGAGACAGCCGCCGCCCGCCGCCATCTTGTCGACGTCTGCCTCCATCAAACCTCCAACCACTATCGCCTGGAGTTGCTGCTGCAGCCACCGTCACCGCCAGACCTTCTGCCAGGAGCCATCCAGCCGTCCAAAAGCTTTAGGGAGGTGCTGCCAGTTTAGTCCAAGAGTGCTGCCGCTGCACTAGATTGTTGCTGCCGCCGGGGAGGTGCCGCTGCCGCCATCCAGATTCTGCCGCCGTGCTCTGCAGCAGCCCAAGCTGCCTACGGTAAGTTAGGTAACCCAACATCGGGCCCCGCTCAGGTAAATTGGCTTTAACTCTTCTTGGTGTAGCGGAGTGCCTCCGGATTAATTTCCCCCCCGCTCCCCCGCCGCTGACCTATGTGGTCTATGACGCCGGCTGTGCCCAGCCCCAGGTACATTTGCTAATCTTAATCCTTTGTGTGATTATTATTTGTATATCGTTCATTTAATTTCGTGTTGAATTGAAATTACTTATTTGTTGAATCGTGGATTAATTTTCCGGTTAAGAATATTTTGTTTGGAGATTTCTTAATGGGACTCTGCCTATTTCAGATAATTTATCCAGATTCCAGAGAGTAATTCTTCCCTCTATTTGCCCTCTATGTAGAGCCCACTCTGATTCTACAGATCATGTTTTTTATACCTGTATCAAGACTAGACCAGTGTGGGATTATTTCATGGGGGTTCTTGGAGTTTCTATACTTCATCAGACAAATTCTATAAGACATATACTCATTTCTTGGTGGATACAGGCGGGTTCTAAAACCCTTGATGATATCTTCAAACATTGTTTGCCTGGAATTATTGGATGACATATTTGGAGAAACTATACTTCTCTGGTGTGGGGTACTACTGATAAAAGTCCTACCTCTGCATCTATTATACATCAGGTTAAACAATTTACTTGTAATTGGGTCACTACTACTAAACATAAGAGATTATTGAAGACTGGAGACATCTTATATGAAGAGCGCTTGATACCAAAAGATTTCAGGTTGTGTAAACCTATGATAAAACCAATTACATGGCAGATTCCGAAGAATTCTCTCAAGCTAAATATAGATGCGAGCTACTAATCTTATCAAGCGGCTGGGGGAGCTATTTTGAGAGATCGCGAAGGAAAACTGGTTATTGCTTCCTCATTTTTGGTCTCGGCTTCGTCTTCATTTGAAGCTGAGCTTGCAGCTGTCCTTCACGCTACTTCTTGGGTGATATCCCTTGGATTCCGTGGCTTCCAGGTTGAATTCGACTCCATGGAGGTGTTCGATCAGTTGCAGTGAAGAAGGGTTGGAAGGAGAAGAGATGAGATTAATCGATTATTGGATTTGTCTGAAGCGAGTGATATTTCCTATTCCGGTATTTTGAGAGAGGCTAATTGGACATCTCATTTCTTAGCTACTGCTGATATGGGCCGGTCCATGATTTTCAATAGAGTGGCGGATCTTCCCTCTCAGGCTCGAAATGCTTACTATTCCGATTTATTTGGGCTGCCCTCCTTGAGACTAGCCTATTAAATCATTTTATTCTGTTTTTGCATTGCTTTGGTATGTTGTGTTGTATTCTCTAGCTTCTGTTTTACTTTTGGAGAAGTTTGGTTTGGCCCCCTTCTCCGATTGTACTCTTATCTTTTTTATTAATAATATTCTGGCAGCTG
Source organism: Cuscuta epithymum (assembly GCA_945859915.1). Taxonomy (NCBI): domain Eukaryota; kingdom Viridiplantae; phylum Streptophyta; class Magnoliopsida; order Solanales; family Convolvulaceae; genus Cuscuta; species Cuscuta epithymum. The sequence continues at coordinate 331,210 of CAMAPF010000138.1, forward strand.
ACCCCCCGACATCTGCCCCACTGATTTTGCTGGTTTGCCTTCCGGGGTAAAAAAAAATATTTTGTTTGGATATTTGTTGTCCTAAGGTGTGAATATTTCTTTCCGGTTTCAATTTAATCACATTTTTATTTTAATTTTCTTTTTGTTGATTGGTGGATAAATTTCCGGTTAAGAATATTTTGTTCAGATACTTGTTGTCCGAAGTGGTGAATATTTCTGTCCGGATTAGATTTAATCCTGTTTCATTACTTTTTGATTTGATTTCAGCCTATTTGTGCTTGTACGAAAGAACAAGGAGATTGTACCCGAGCTTAGTGTTCATTGGTCTTCTCAACTTGTTCGTGCTAGTTGCTTCGTACAACTCATAGCCCTATAGGTTAAAATTAAATCACTTATATGTTTGTTAAGTAAATATTAATTTATCTGTGTTTGTACGAAAGAACAAGGAGATTGTACCCGAGCTTTTTGTTTTCTGTGTTTGAGACCCTTGAGCTTAATGAACTAGAACCTATAGAGAGGCCCTTAAGTCTAATGAGTTCTCTAAATGGCTTTGCACCATGGAGAGTGAGATGGAGTCACTGAGAGTTAATAAGACTTGGACGTTAGTTCCTAGACCGCCCAATAGTTCCGGTATTGATTGTAAGTGGCTATTTAGGGTTAAGGAAGAGCCTAACGACATTAGATATAAGGCTAAGTGACGGGCACTTTGTCACGGTGCGTCAAAATAAATTCAATACTAACACTTATACGTAGTATAGCGTAGTAGAGTTCGTATCCACAGGGAAAGGAATAATTCTCTTTTTATAAAACTAGTAAATAAAAGGGGGGTTTAGGATTGAATGATTTAATTTAATTAAACACAAAGATGAACAACTTATATGTGATTTAATTCAAAGATAAAAAGGACTTGGCATTGCTACTTTCCACTTGTTGATATATTTTAGTCGATCATTGTTATATCTATAACTTATCCCCTCTCGAATACTTAATCGAGGAGTATATCCAATTCATCGAGAGTAGTTATTAACAACGACCGTTCATTAATAACCCTTACTATTAGTCAAGTATAGAACACCTCCATATACTTACTTGATAGTAGCATTTAATCTCTTAACTTCTTGATGAAATCAATTGAGATTGATAACCTCAACAGAAGAGTTTTGGTTTAACCAACAAAATTAATCCCTCTTAAGTTTATTAACCACGACCGTGCGTTAATAAATTGAAGTTACTTACTTGTGAAACCATCAACGATTAACAAGCGTATTCGTCAATCGATTCTAGTAATAATTAATAAATGAAACAAAACTAGTTGATCCTTTAAGTAATGTTCAAAATATTAATATGAAATATGAATAGGAATTAATTAATATTCAAGGAAGAATACTAAAGATGATAAATCCTACTATAACTAATGTCAAGATGTTAACTAATTGTCATCTTAGCAACACTCTCCAACATTAATATATAGAGGAAGAAAATAAATACTACTATAACTAATGTCGAGATGCTAACTAATTGTCATCTTAGCAACTGTAACACCGCCCCCAAGTATTTGTAATTTATCAAATTACGTATTGAACCCCAAGAAATGAATAAACGCATTTTACGTGATTGTGAATTTTTATCATTTCTTTTATGTAAATAGTAAAATTCACGTGGGGCCCACACCGGAAGTGGGGGCCGCCCAATATTATCGAGACCACATATTATATTCGTTTGGGTCAAGATAATATGTGTATAATGGTGGGTGTCCTTGTTGGACCATATAAATTATGTGAGTAACCAATAGGGCATATGAAGCTCATTTATCGGTATCGACGCACTAACAAATAAAAGGCCATAATAAATTATGGAGACCACCAAATTAAAAGTTGGGGAATATACATTCATTCTTATAGCCAATAATAATGGGAAGAACGATAGATATTTCATCTTACCCGATAAAATGAAATATAGTTAAAACAGTCCGGAAAATACAACTTTCGGGACCAAGTGCACACTTGGGGACATAAAGGGATGACCTCCCACATGAGTGGGGGCCACCCCACGTTTTTTCCAGCTCTTGACTGATGAGGGGAGTGTGCAAATGTTGACTTAAGATGATGGAGGCGAGCTAAGGGGGAGGTTTGAGACAAGAATGGACTCCAAGAGGACCCCTCACCCCTCATCATTGTCTAATGAGCCAAAATAGACTCCCATCACCCCCCCTACAGCCATCCATTCGAATTAGGCATCAACCTAGGTGAGATAAGCTCTGCAAATCACCTTACTCTGCATCCATTTTCGCACCAAGAGCAAGGAAGGAAGGAAGGAAGAAGGGAAAGGAGAAGAGAAAAGAGGAGATTAGGCGGGAAAACTTGCGGTTAATAAGGTAATGACTTCATTAACCCCATTTCTTCACTATAATCTTATTTCATACTCCTAGTATAGTTCTACACATGCAAAAGTGTAGAATGGGACTTGGAGGGTTGGTTCATACCCAAAACGAACTTTGAGAGCAAAGTTGACGGGTTTGCCGGAAAATAACCTTTTAGAGGTTATTTGTGTTGGTGTGGGTTTTATGATGATAAAACCTTATTGTTAACTCGTATAAGGTACTTCAAGGACTTTCACGGAGTTGAAAAGGTCGCCAGAGTTGTCGTCAGAGTTCGTTGAAGTTCACCGGAGTTTCACCGGGGCTAAATCGGAAAGGCTAGAACTTCATAAGCTTCAATAAGGTGAGAAGACGGCTATATGCTTTATAACTTTTGCGTGAGGCATGAGATTACCTAAAGTAATCAAAAATATGTTTTATGGAATGATTAAAGATAATCAAGTATTCGCTTATGCCATGTTTAACCATAAAACATAGTTGAAAAGCATGTTATGTATGTTTGATGATTTAAAATGTGATAACTTATTATGTACGATATTCCAGGGATCCAAAATGGTATTTTTGGATCAAGGATGTTAAGAAGTACATGTGTATAAAATTTCACGTTAATCGGACTTCGTTTGGGCGGTCAAACGGGCGTTGACCGCCGAGACAAGGGTGATACCCGACCGGGTATGGGTATATACCCGACCAGGTATTGATTAAAAATGGCTCCAGAAGCCACTGCCACACCCGACCCGACCGAGTAAGGTCATGGACCCGACCGGGTCTCAAGTAAAATTTGCATCCAGGGGCTACTGCCCGCCCTACCCGACCGGGTAAGGTTGGATACCCGACCGGGTAATGGGTTATACTCAAAATGGGTAGTTTTTGAGTAGGTTAATGTGGACCGATCAGGCGAGACCCGTCCACGTTGGTTACTAGGGATTGTTACAGGACTATAGGACTAGGTATTGTCCATAGTTAAGTGAATGAAAGGTTAGCCATATCCAGGTTAGGGTTTGGTTAGAAATAAGGTTGAGGTTGAGTATCCTCGGGATGGTAAATGATCCCAAAACTCGGTGAGGTTGAGTATCCTCAGGACGGTAAACAATCCAAAAACTCGGTGAGGTTGAGTATCCTCAGGGCGGTAAAAAATCCTAAAACTCGGTTGAGGTTGAGCATCCTCGGGACGGTAAATGATCCCAAAACTCGGTTGGGGTTGAGTATCCCCGGGAGGGTAAACACTCCTGAAACTCGGTAGGATATATTAAAGGTAGAATGTAGCTCATGAGCTAGGCATTCAGGAATGAAAGGGGAAAGGTCGGGTAAGTACCTTATCTTTAAAAGACACTTTGTGATAAAACGACCTACGGGTCAAGTATTTTACAAGTATATACGGTATGTATTATCTTGGGGATGGGTAACAATGGTTACACCTATAAGCATATGTATCACCCTATTTTTGGGTCTCGTGTCTGAAACATTAGTTATTCCTCATATAGCCTGCTTGTCACTAGTACTTCTATGGAGTACTGACCCCTTCGGGGGCCCTCACATTTTTCAGGTTGAGGCTAGAGTCCTACTACCTGCACCTTCGCCTAGGGTGATTGATCAAGGAGGAAGACGTGGTTCGTGCTTCCATTCTTATTCAAAATTGATGAACTGCTCATGGATATTTTTAACAATGTTTTCTATTAAAACATTTGGGGGCATGCATGCCCGTATTTGCCACGTGTGGCTAAGTATCAAACATATCTTATTTTCCGCATTTGTTTGACTAATATATATTGATGTTGATTGTATGGGTTTACTAATCGGCTTGGCAATAGAACTTAACGGACGCCTTGTATGATTTGATAAGGATGCACTACGTTGTTCTTATTGGGTTGTACAGCGGTTGTCTACGTGGCACGGACGCGGTCTGGGGCGTGACAGCAACACTCCCCAACATTAATATCTAGATAGATTAAAAGAATGGTGAATATTCAAGGGAAGAAATTAAGAAAATAACTCACAACTTTAATAATCAACAAGCTTCAAGAGCAACGCCAAGAAATGGAAGTTTAGCTCCTCATTTGGAGACTAAACATGCTATAAAAATATAAAAGAAATACTATTCTAAACTGAGCATAAGAGTATGGAAGAAGGAATGGAAATTAGTGAAGAAAAGTGTGCTATTTATAGGTGTTTTTCAACACCTTTGGCCGGGTACCCGACCGGGTAGAGTATCTATCCGACCGGGTACCGGTCCAAATCAAATATCTTCCACGTTCTAGTTTTCTTCAGCACGTCGGATTGTCCTCGGTCAAGTCTCGCCCGACCGGGTGAGGTATAGGGCCCGACCGGGTGATGTCAATTTCCTGGAACCTGCAGCTGTTAAGTCTTACCCGACCGGATGAAGATCTCTACCCGGCCGGGTAGGTTCCCTGGGCAGATTTTGTTCACGTTTTTCTCCTTTTCCAAAGTCTACAACTCTACCAATACTTTACAACTTACAATTAAAAGCTAAAAACAATTACAAATAAAAGTTCACAAATGTTTACAACTACAAACAAAAGGTAGACAATCCACACAAAACAAATATAAAAACATACATTTATGCACTACTAACTATGGATTTACTCAAAAGCAAGGTGTTGATTATGCTGAAATCTTTGCTCCTGTAGTTAAATTTACTACGATTAGAATGATGCTTGCTCTTGTTGCTCATAATGATTTGGAAATGAAGCAAATGGACGTCACATTGCTTTCTTGCATGGTGATTTGGACAAGAAAATCTATACGTCCTAGCATGAGGGCTTTGTGGATCCCATGAAGAGCGACCATGTGTGTTTGCTTAGGAAGGCCTTGTACGGCCTGAAGCAGTCCCCTAGGCAGTGGAATATCAAGTTTGACCAGTGCATGTCATCTTTGAAATTCCATAAGTCTGAATGCGACCATTGCCTATACTTTAAAAATCTTTCTTCTGTGCCTGTATTTTTATTGCTATGTGTGGATCATATGTTGATTGTTAGTCCTTCGGGTGACGCCATTAAATGTGTGCAAAAGCGTCTCAGTGAGAACTTTGCAATGAAAGACCTAAGTGATGCCAAGAGGATCCTAGGCATTAACATTGTTAGGGATAGGAGTAAGCGTGTGTTAGTTCTCAACCAGATTTCATACATTGAAAAGATTTTGAGTAAATATAACATGCATTCTACTACTCCCGTTTCTATCCCTATGGCATCTCACTTTGTGTTAAGTAAGGATCAATCTCCCAAGACTGCTCCTGAAATTGCTAAAATGAAATATGTGCCTTATTCTGATGCTATTGGGTCCGGGATGTATCTCATGGTGAGTATTAGACCCGACATTGCCTATGTTGTTAGTAGCTTGAGTAGGTATATGTCTAACCCCGGTTTAGATCATTGAATGCTCTTAAGTGGTTGCTTAGGTACTTGAAATCTATTGTTAATCATGGGTTAGTTTTCAATAGGTGTTCTGAGGGTGTTAAGTTGAGTGGGTATGTGGACTCTAACTTTCCTAACGATAGAGACAATAGAGAATCCACCACCTCTTATGTGTTTACTCTTTGCGGGTCTTGCATTAGTTGGAAGTCTCAACTTCAACCCATATTTTTCCTTTCCACCACTGAGTCTGAGTATGTGGCCGCTACCGAAGCATTTAAGGAAGCCATTTGGCTTAAGCGTCTCCTAACAGAGATTGGTAGTCTCAATTAGGACATTTGTGTGTTTTCTGACTGTCAAACTACTATTCAACTGTGCAAAAACCCTGTTTTTCATGATAAGACTAAGCATATTGATGTTAGATTTCATTTTATACGTGATATTGTTAGTGCAAGTCATATCAAGTTGATTAAAATTCTATCTGAATTTAATCTTGCTGACGTGGGGACTAAATGTCTCTCTGTCGAAAAGTTACTTTCGTGCAAACGCACGTTAAACATTGATTGCGGATAAGTTGCCTGGTGATCTTACCCCTTTTGCCTGAATGTGTCTCTGTGATCATTCGGGCAATCCAGCGATGATGAGTCTCAAGTTTGTGGTAAAGTTCTTTAAACTCTACACCACTAGGATCTAATAAGGTGGAGAATGTGTTAGGTATTGACCCAGCATTTCCTTAATCCCAACTCACATTGGTATACCCGACCCATGTCTTGTGTTAGCCGTTCTCACCACTCCACTTTCTTCCTTGCACGATTACTTTCCTCCTTCTACGAGTGAATTCGTATCTTCTGGTTATGATAAGTTACCATCTATGGCACCTGAGCTTCGGCTATTTAATCGCCTTCCCGTCTGCGATTTGTTCTGGCCGAAACTCTTCCTCCCTAATTCGCACCTTTAGCTCCTCCGTGAAACCCTAGTCGAATTGGCCGGAAATAGCGTGCTGACTGACGCCCCCTTTCCCCCTTAGTGATTCTAGTGATATTTCATCCTTTGTGGGTGAATTCTGACGAGACCTGAGCTGGACATGGGAATAACAACTTGGTTTTATAGTAGTCTATACACGGAATGAAATCGAGTTGTTCAAGTACCTTGATTATATTTTTCTTTTGAATGCTCTATATTCATGTTCAAAGTTATCTAATTGGGTTTAGAACGAGATCTAAAATCACCATGTGCCCAAGATCCCAAATCAGCACTGATAATTAATGATGTAGTTCAAATAGCTTCAATCATGATACATGAACTAATCAAATGATGTAATGAGAAGGATAATTTTGGATGAAAGGGTAAAATGTTCTTCAGTTAAGTGTTCAAACATTTTTTACCTAAAAAATTAAGTCATTTATCAAATTTGAGGTTGATTGGAGCTTAGTATGGTTCTCTAGCTAGCTACATACTTGAACTAACCGAGTCCGGAATGGACTCGATATAATCCACTGTTCAGACCAACCCCGCGTTGTTCATATGTGAAGATTACGGTTCTGGATCCGCCACTGAATATAGAATCATATTAGATAAAATCATTTATCTATGAGTCATATCTAACGAGGACACCGTTATATTCTCAATATAATACGGAGTATGGAACAATCAGTTCAGGCATATGTCGTCGTCTTCATTTGTCTCGGAGCTTACAATAAACAATGTGATGTGAGCCAAAGACGAAAATTCAAACAGCAGCCATAGGCAAATGAGACATCAACCATGTACTTAATCGTTTATTTAGAAATGCATGTTTACTAATTAGTAGCTTAATTTTAATTTGACCGTAAGTTCTTAATTGCTTGATTTTAATTTGACCGTAAGTTCTTTATTGCTTGAATTGGTCAACTCAAAATAATAACGTGATACTCGTAGTTCGAGTAGCATGTGAATTCAATTTTAGTAGAATTAAATTTTAGTATTTACTTTTATAATTATGAATACTTTTGTAATTATCAACCAAAATTTCCACTAAACAAGTTATGTATGATTTCACACTTTGAATTATGTAACAATACGAAAAAGTTTACTTTTCTGACTATATTGACTGAAGTTATTGTAGATGATCGTTTTAGCTATTCTTCAGATATATTTTTATTTATTTTTTATATAATTTTGGCGAAATTGATACTAATAATCCCTACTTTTACACATTTTACAAAAATAATCCCTACTTGAAAAGTTCACAACAATAATCCCAACTAATTAACTATTTTACAAAAATAAATCGAGTGCTAATGGTGTTGAGTCTTCTGCTATTTTTTTAAAATATATTGAAGTGAAGATATACATAGACATTGACAATATTACATTTGAGTTTAATCTTATTTTTACTAAAAATTGAATTTAATGTTCAATAAAAAAAAATAATGGAAAAATTAACACCGCTAGCTCTCACATTATTTTTGTGAAACACTTAACTAGCAGGGATTATACTTGTGAAATTTATGAGTAAGGATTATTCTTGTAAAATCTGTAAAAGTAAGGATTATTGGTATCAATTTTGCCTATAATTTTTTACATGATATAAATCAGTAGAATCGGGCAATCCTAGCTATTTCAGTAGATTTTAGCAGAATATGTCGATTTTGATATTACCAAAGAGCTCAAATATTGTAGCAAACTTAATCAATTACCTCAACATTTGCAAACTCTTATCAAGTACAACTCACATGATCTTAAGCAATTAAGGGACCAAATAAACTAAGATTTTTCCAATAACATATACAAGACAAAATTAATGAAGGTTACCATCATTGTATTTAGTGTGTTTAGTTACAATTAGTCCGCAAAAAGTGAGAATGAGACATTGTGTTTCGTTTTTTAAACGTTCACGTGCTTGTTAGTTTATTTACTTTCAATTTGTTCCTAGAGATCAAATACTTGATGGTTAAAATGTAGTTGACTTACCATTGTTCAAAGTTAAAATTTGATTTTTCTCCTGTAGCATTCTTCCTTATTGAGTGCTCTATAAATCAGTGCACGTTATGGTTATGTTTTTGACACGTGCAACTTAAAATTTAGCTGAACATCAAAGAGTTAAAATTGAACTTTAAAGTTCATATTTTGGACTATTGACAAAAAAATAATTTATTGGGTTAAGTGCTAGATTATGTCACTATGACATTAAGAGAAAAATTGCAAACGATTAAAACTCACGGAGAACAGTTCAACAAAATTACAATGGTTGCCCAAATTATATTTAAATTTGACATGCATAAAAATATACATACACGTAGAGCCAAATTAAATAAATTATATACACATATACTTTCTGTTACTTTTATTTTACGATTGTTTACTAATTTAATACGTATTATAAAATCGACTAATTCCGTTTTCTTATTTGTCCCAATAGCTTTTTATGGAGATTCAGAAAAAATAGGGTTATGCATCATATAGAAAAGGTATAAAACATTAAACAAAAAGTACAAATAGTATGAAAGAATGGGAAAGAAGAAATGAAATAATACAAAAGAAAACGAAAAAAGTAAAAGAAGTAGAATGGAATATAAAAAATTAAGGTGGAAGTTGTCAAAATTAAAAATGAATGAAACAAAAAAAAAAAGAATTCACAAAAAGGAATCAGACAAATATAACAAAAGTGGGAGTAACAAATATGGAATAAAAAATTGAAGAAGATTATATGTTACAATAAATTGGTCATGATCGACTAATTACTAATTCAAATAGCATAGTTCGTAAGAAAGGCTGTCATGGAGGAGATGATATATTTGTTAGAGGTTGTGTGGAGCTTCAATTCTATCGAAAGTTTTATACGGTATTTTCTAGTTTTATTTTTATTACACATTTTATTTTGTTGTCTATTTTTTGTCAAAGAATGTGCTGCTAAGTTGGTGATAGTGACTGAAATTTTGGCCAGGTTTGATATGGTGATACGCATAAAGATCCATATGATCAGTAATAGTTGCATTAAACTTGTTTCATAGTTAGCGATTCATGTTACTTATTCAAGATCACACAAGTTCAATCAGATAAAATCATCAAATATCATTTCAAATAAGCATGTTCTTACTTATTGATATTAGACAATGTGTCTCCACCAATCTCCTAGAATTGAAGTTATTCATGTGGTTAGTTATTGTTGAAGTCTCACAATGGTAAATTACGAAATACGATACTAATAAAGCATTATATAACTATATTAAAATGTTGGACCACTCCTCTTATCAAATCTTCTAGGATGAAATCATGAGTCTTAGCATGATATCATAGTTAAATCGATCCATAATTATAGTGTGGACTCTATGAAAAATGATAATGATTATAAAAATAACAATGACGAATCCATAAAAAAATGAATGATGACATAATTTACACCAAATATATCTAGAGAATGGATATGATGTTGAAGTTTCACATGAGTATATTATATACTACGTATAAAGTAATACAATTAACTATAATTATTGATACCAACGGACCAGTTGGAAAGCAAAAAATGTTCGTTGGAGAAAAAATTAAAGTTGGTTTAAACTCATTAAAACAACGTAACTTTAGATGTTTTCTCAATTCTTTTTGAACCCGGTAGATAATTTCTCAAATTAAATATATTTATAAATATTTATCATATATAGTTGAGGTTGAAAGTAAAGGAAATCATTTCGTTAGTTTTCTTTCTCCTTCGCATTTACGAAGTATACCATTCTGAATGTTCCAAACACATGTGTTGGTCTACCCAATAAATTACACGCCATGGATGAAAGTCATTGATTTTTTCCATTTACAATATTAATTAATTAAAAAACATTTTGGTCAAACTAAAAGCAACAAATTAAATGAAAAAGTCCAATAAAAAGTCAAAGGAAGTTGGAAACACCCATTTCATTTTAACCATATATACCCTACATAGATTAATATACATATATTATATAGATCAAATAAAAAAAATCTCCACATGGAATTGAAAGTAAAAATAAGACGAAAAACATAGATAAAGTATACTAATATGATTATCAATATTATTCCTAAAATAGAACTCATTCAATCCTAATTGAATAATTTTTATACTTTTAATAGAATCAATTAAGTACTATTTTGGAAATATAATATACTTACTCCTATTTATGCATTTTGTCAATATTTTAGTTCTATTTGGAATAATTTCCTTAATTTTAAGTCTGTCAAAAATATACTTTAATAAGATATATTGAAGCATTTTATAGTTGTCTCGTAATATATATCTAGCTAAGATCTCCAACCATACCTGGTTTCCATTTTAACAGTAGTATATTACTAGTATGTAAGTGACATTTTCACAGCATACATTAAGAGAGTGTTTGTAAATGCTTTTGATTTTAAAAAAACACTTCTAAAAGTGATTTTGGAAAAAATGGTTAATAGTAAAAGTTGGTAGTGTGTGAGAAAAAATTGATTTTGAAAAGTAAAAGTTGGTAGTATTTTGGTAAAATATGTACTTTTGTGTATTAGAAAAAAAATTAAAGCATATTTTAGTTTTTGGTTTTTAAGTGTTTAATTCAAGCAGAAGTTGTAGTTTGAAAACACTCTTTTCAGCTGAAAATCATTTCTTTTAAATTTTTGCAAACATACTCGAATTAATTGTTTAATTAAAACCATTTCCTAGGCCTGGGACTTAGAAGTTAGAATCGTAAAACCAGGCAAACCGATCCGAACTTAACCGAATTTTCCGATTCGGTTCGGTTCCTATTATTTTGGACTTCATCTTTTTTTGGTTCGGTTCCTATAGTATTTGATCGGTTCGGTTCCGGTTCGGTTCTAGTTCGGTTCCAGTTCCTAGACAAGAACCGAACTTCTTATACATTGCATGTGTAATCTTCATTTGAGGTGTTTCTAGGTGGAATTTTTTGATGAAATTTTGTGAGTTTGTTTTTCATGAAATGTAGATTATGTCCACCAAATGTGAGCTTAAAATTCAATCGGGAAGTCAGTTAAATAAATCATTGAAAAATACTACATCAAAATATATTTAAAAAACTCAATATTTTTCAATATTTTATTTAACTCACTTCCCGGCTGAATTATAAGCTGTAATTTAGTGAGTATAATTTAAACTTCAAGTAGAACATGCTCACAAAATATCATCAAAAAATTCTACTCGGAAGCATCTCAAATTGAGGTGGCCAAACAATGATTCGGGCAGAAAATTCTTGTCAGGAATATTGTTTTGCATAATATACCTTATATATCGTGGACAAGGTCAGTCCGAGTAATTATTTTTTACTAGCTTAGTACACTTTTATGTTTTTTGAGGAAGTATATTTATTGTTTGTTTGTTATTGTATTTGTTATTTGAGTTCACCAAAAAGGAATTAATATTCTGCTGATTACATTGTTATTTGTTCATAATAAATTACAAATATTACCAATCAATTTATTACTTATGGTGCATTATTAGTAGAAAAATATTTCATATTATTTTGGGGTTGAAACTACCTTCTATTGGATTGTACCTTGGAGCTATTAAACCTTTTTGCTTGACAATTCATGCATGTTTTAATCATGTATGTTTTTGTTATGTTTAAATTGAATGTTTGCACTTGAATTTTTTGTGATATTTGAACATGTTGAGGTTTATTCCCGAAGATCCGAAAGCCCAACACAAGCCTTGGATATTGTAGGGATATTGGGTAGGGTTGAAATGTGTGTAAAATATAAAATAGTGAAATAATATCCAACTCAAGAACTTATTTATATTCTGTAATTAAGCAATTACACTGAAATTACCCGAACGGTAGATGAACATGAGATTACAAGGATGGGAGATGTGAATATATTGCTAAGCTCTGAGTCTTAAAATGCTAACCCTTTACAATGATCTAAACATGGATATTTATACTAAAATGGGGATGGGTAAGGTGGACACGTGGCCGAATCTGGTAGGCTATCACTTCTGCCATGTAAGCACCCATGCCCCTACTTGCAGCTGTCATGATCCAGCATTAAATGCGGCCTCCACTTGCTGACTGCCCGTTCGGGCAAGGTGTTCGGTGTGTGGGACCCCGCCATAGGTGATAATTTCTACCTGAAGTATCCCGAACGCCGATCGATATTTGGGCCGTGATACCTTGGCATAATCGTTACCCAGAATGTTCCAAGTATAAGTTTTATCCCGAATGCCGTTCGGGAGTTCTTTGGGCTTGCTGCTTCTTCCCGGATTTGGGCCTAGGGATATTGGGCCTGGACCCAATATCCCAACACTAGTCCCCCACTTCCTATGTCTCGAACGGTAGTGAGCGCATAAGGAAGTAGAAGATTATTGCCCGAATGCTGTTCGGGTGAATATCGGATGGACTTCCGCCGGTTCCCGAGGCGTGTTCTGACGGTTATTTGCAACTGCCGTTTCGCTTCTCCGATAAACGTCATGATTACTTGAGAAGGATTCTCTGTGCGACACGTGTCCCTGTCATCATTACAAAAAACGTGTCTTCTTCTGATTGGCAGCTGAATCGGCGTGACAGAGTATAAATGGGCTCTTTTGGCTTTGATTCTGGGTTTCGAAATTTGATATCTCCGGCTTAGTACTCTGTCTTCTCTCTAGAGCTTCTTCCGCTGCTTCTGTTCAGGTATCCTTCGAACTCCCTTCTACTGTTTAGTTCCCTCGTTCGGTGAGAATGGCACCCCTTCGTTCATCTGAACCCTCTACTTCCGGCACTGCAATCCCAGAGGAAAACCCCAACGATGTGCTGCAAGTTGTCCCTATTCCGGCGGAAGTTAACGGTGATGATTCCTCTTCCTCCTCCGACGTTTACCCTGATGGCACCAAATCGGGAGATGAATTGGAAGTTATGAAAGCCGGTCCTCCAAGCGGCGTTCCCTGTCATAAGCTTGACCTAGCCCTGATTAGGCTTAGGCGCCAAAAGCTCACGGCCCGGAACCGGGCCCAAATCCAGATGTTACTTCCTGATTCGGTGAACTTCCGCCTCCAATCGGGGCTCCACCCAATGCGCCACTTCCCAGGGATGGTCGTGGTCCATTTTGATTCCCTTAAGGCTGGCCTTAGGTTCCCCCTTCACCCCTTCTTCGTTTCCCTCTTAAATTATTACAATATAGTGCCAGCCCAAATAATGCCGAACTCCTACCGGGCAATGGCTGGTTTTATTTGTCGTTGCGTGGAAGCTAAGGTGACCCCTTCATTAGATCTGTTTCATTACTTTTTCTCGATCATCCCACAACAAGCCCAGGGTTATCTAGTCGCGAGTTCCCGATCAGGTCATATTTTGTTCTCCAAGGCTCCCTCCTCCATCAAGGAATGGAAAGATCGGTTCTTTTTTGTATCTGTCCCAAACGGCCTGATCCCAAGAAAGTGGAACGCCTTTCCGCCAAAGTCCCCCGAACCGTTCATCTCTGAAGACCTTAGCCAGGATATCATTGCTGTGGAGGCGGGTGGTTGCTTCCAGATTATGCCATATTTGACTCCCGAACGGCTTATTAAAGCCGGGATAGGTACTGCCCGTATTCCTGGACTTACTTGACTGAAAACCAAGTACCATGGCCCGGGCGGTCCTTCCCGTGTGATATAATTTTTTAATCCACGTGTGAACCGCTCGGTACTAATTCGTTCCTTTTGTCTTTTCAGCTCCAAAGCAAGGCGAATCTTCAGATTCCGAAGGAGACAACCCCGAACAGCCGGCAATGGATGACAGCAGGCTCTTTACCGTTGGTTTTGACGATGAGCCACCAACCTCTCCTCCCAAGCAGCAGAGGAAGACAAAGAGGAAGAGGTTGAGGAAGGCCGATCAGGGGACATCCTCCCAATCCGCCCCCATCGTCCCCGAGCAGTCTGAACCTGTTCGGGATGTAGAACCTGTGCAGCAGGTTGCCCCAGAACAGCAATCTTCACATGCTGATATGCTGATGGATCAGCTCTTCTCTGATCAGCAGCCTCACCACTTTTCCGCTGAGGAACTGGCCGCCAACCAGGCTGATTTGGCGAGCCAGTTTGAGCAGATCTCCCTTCAAGATCCTGCTCATGGAATGCTGGAAAGGGGAGGCTGTCCAGCAAGCCAGATTTGGTCCACATCGGGCTTCCTCAATGGGCATAACCTTCCTCCGATGCCGGTCGAGGAGGCCGAAGAGTGTATTGCCTTGGCTGCCCTGAAGGTAATTTCTTATCACCTCTCTTTTTTCGGTTGTTCATTGACTTACCCGGTTCTCATTTCTTATTTGTACTCGATCAATAGGTAGGGATCTACAGCCTGAAACTCAGAGAGGCAAGGCAGGCCAAGGAACAAGGGCTGCTGATGGCCAAGGAAACAGCTGAGCAGGCAGTGGAAGCTGAACGGCGAGCATTTGCCGAGGAGCGGAAGAGGCTGGAGGCTGAGGCCGGGGAGCTTCGTGTCAAGGTGGGCTCTCTCCAGGCCAAGATCGCGGCAGCTGAGGCCGCTCAGGTCAAGTTTTCTGAGGCCCCTCCTCAAATCCCGGACGGCCCGGCTGAAATGTTAGTTGATCTATCTGCCGTTCGGGATCAATTCAAAGCTTCCGAGGAGTTTCTGGCTCTAAAGGAAGAATACGCCACCGAACAGCTCCCTGCTGTCTTCGGAAGGCACCTGGAGAAACTGGCTGGAGAAGAGCGCCAGAAGGAGGGGATCAGGGTGCTTGATCAGCACCCTATCACCAAGGAGTGGGCCGATAATCTTGCCCGGGGAGTCTACAGCTCAGGTTGTCAACACATGCTCCAGCCTCTCCTCCCTCTCCTAGAAAAACAGATGGGCCGTTCGGTGCAGCCCTCTGACTTGCCCTCTGACCTCCATCCGGGTCATCTGAACGCCCTGATGGCACAAATGAAAAAATGCCGGCGAGCCCTGGGGATGGAGGTCGTGCAAATTGTTGATGAGGCTGATGAAGATGATGATGGAGACGATGAAGATCACCCCGGACAGTAGATTAGACATTATCTGTATTTCCTTTCCTTTGAATCAGTAGTTTTTGTACTTTCCGGCCAGTAGAGCCGATGAATATACAATTTTTGCCTGCTTATCTTGTCTTTGTGACCTTTACTGTACTTTATATTTGTTTTTCACCTATCAATCTCCATAATCTGAAGCGATCAGGTCACCTGTTCGGGTGAACCCCTCGTTAAATCCAGAATTCAGGATTTGATAATCTTGTTAACACATGTCGCGTATAATGTGCCCTTTTCATTGTGTCCGGTATTCGGTAGGTACTTTTGCTCTCCTTGTTGCATCTGTCATATTCTTCCATGTTAGATAACCATACTGTTCGGGTACGCCCATCATTTTATCACCGCGCTAAATTTTCTTCCCGTTCGGGAAAACATTTGTAGCCTTTTTCTCTTATCCCGTCCGGGGAAGCGCTTTAAAAGGTTCGTGGACTTTGCTGATTTCAACCCCGTTCGGGTGTTCACCCACCCCAAAGGATGCTTTAACTTCCCTCAACCGCCTTGACACGTGTCTATTATTCATTCGAATTCCTGGCGGTTGTATTTCCTTATATAAGGATGTAGCTACTTTGTTTCAATTTTTTCTGCTGCTTCTGAATTCTCTCAAGCTTTCTCTCTCTAGAATTTTCTCCGTTATTCACAATTAATGTCTGCCTTTTCTGGTTCGTCAGACTCCGAAGATATGGCACCCACTTTAATTCGCCTTTCCAGGGGAAAAGCTCACCCCAAAGATCAAGGCACATCTACCCGATCGTCGGGTTCTAACGGGTCTTCTGCCCCACTTCATCCCGAACAGCCCCTCCCTGATGATGGATGTCAGTCGGGAGATGACCTAGCCATTTATAATAAGGGCATGCCTGAACGGCCCCCCCGTTATAGTTTGAACTTCCACTGCATCAGGAAGCAACGTCAACGCCTTCCTGCTGATGCAGAACAGACGCTCCGCCAATTACTACCTCCACCCCGTCAGTTCAATGCGGGGTTCATCAAACATCCCATGCGACACCGTCCGGGATGTGTGGTTGTGCACATGGATGCTTTGGTTGCTGGTTTGAGGTTCCCTTTGCACCCGTTCATTGTGGAGTTCCTCCGCCGGGTATCAGTATTGCCGGCACAGTTCGTGCCCAGCACCTACAGGATCCTGAACGGATTTATTGTCTGGTGCCATGAGTTGGGGATTGCTCCTAGCGCCGATCTCTTTTTGCATTGCTACGGCGTTCAGCCCTACTGGACCACCGGGTACTTGCGGCTTGTGGCCCGTCCTGGCCGTTCGCTCTTCACTGACAACCCCACACCTCCGGAAAGATGGGAGGAAAGATTTGTGTTTGTATACGTGGGGTCGCCGCTTCCTTTCCCTGATCGGTGGAACACCTATCCCGTTCAGGATGCCTCCCCAAGGGTGGATGCAGCTATCGTCTGCCAGTACGAAAGGCTCCGTCTGGCTGGTTCCAAGAACCTACGGTCCTTCTTGACTCCTGCTAAGATGCTAGCTGCTGGCATTGGTATGTTTCTTCCCTTACTTTGTTCGTTCGGTGTATTTTTCAACCTCTTGTTCATTTCCCTTCGTTCTTTCCTGTAGGTGTGATTCCCCCCGTTTCCATACAGCGTCCTGCTCCTATTCCTTCCTCCACCGCCATAGTCAGCAAGGGAAGGGAGAGGGCTATTCAGCCAGGTTCTTCCGCTGGCCGGGAATCTGGGCCCGTTAGCAAGCGGCCAAGGATTGAGAGCAGAGCCTTGGTCCCGGTCGATCATGTCATTGATCTGACGGATCCCTCTGTGGAAAGGATGCCTGCGGTCCCCTCTCCTCCAAGGAAGCTAGGCAACAGGGGAGGTGTTGCTTCAGATAGTCTCCCGATCCCTGATCGGTTGACGGTGGAGTTTTCCGCCATGGGCCCCCGAGCCGAATGCCGGACGCTGTTCGGGCAGACTGCATCCTCCATGTGGTGCAGCACTTCCTTGAAGGCTGGAGAGGGCTTCACCAACCTGACCCATTGGTCTGATTTGGTCGAAGCAGGCCATGCTGAGTCCCTTAAGGTATGTCTTTGACTGTTCGGTTCTTTCCTCTCATAACTTGTTTTTTTTTTTTTTTTTTTTTTTTTTTGGACTTGTTCTTACTGCTGTTTCTTTTTCCACAGGCCGGTACATACTATCACCGGGCCTTCCTAGCAGCTGAACGGGAGATGACCCTCCTTCATCAGGAGCTGGACGAGAGCCAAACCCTCTTGGCCGCTGCTAGGAAAATGGCTGCAGATCTTCAAGATCGAGCCAACAAGGGTGATAAAGCCAGGGAGGAGCTGGCTGAACTGGAGCAGAGGCTCCAACGACGCGATCGGGAAATCCGTGATCTGCGTGCCAAGGTGAAGGTTGCCGAAGCTGCTGGCCTGAAATTTGAGAAGGCCAAGGGGGATAATCCCCCTGCCCCCTATGCCGCCGATGTTTCCAAAATCACCACGAAGGCGGTGATTGACTTCCAAAGGGGGAAAGGCCTGAACCTCGCCCTAGAAAATACTGCTCGGGAGTTCCTCGGCAAGCATCTGGGCGAATTCTTAGAGAGGAGCAAGGACCCATTACATGATGGCCTCAAGCTTCTTGATGAGACCCCGTCCGGGACAGCCTTCGCCAACGCTCTAGCAAGGGACACCCTTGTTAAGTGCCAGGATATGCTGGTCGACCGGAATCTAGAGGTGATCAAGGAATCGTTCGATGAACCCTTCGACCCCAAGGAGGAAGGTTTCGATCCCTTATTCTGCCGTGCTTATCAACGGGTGATGGAGAAGAGGCAGAAGGCTAAGGATTCAGCCAATCCCCCGAACTCCAACTCGGATGGCGTGCCGAACAAGGATCCTCCCGTAGCTTAGTTATTTTTGTTGTAATCCCCTTTTCTTCTTCTCATGTATAATTCCCGGTCAGTAGTGCCGAAGAATAAAGATTGATCCGTTTCCGAATGACTTGCTTCCCGAACACTCAAATTTTTTTTTTTTTTTTTTTTTTTTATTCAACTCAACATCATGATTGAGATGTAAGCTGTTCGGCCCGTCCCTAACACCAAAGTTGAGGTGCAAGCTGTTCGATTGATTTTCGTCTGTTGTTCTTTGTTTCCCGAACGCACAAGACATAATGTTAAATGCTTGCTGCGCCCCCGAGCACCATGTTTCAGATGCATGCCGTCCGGTTTATTACCGTCGACTGGTTGTTCCTTGAACGCGCAAGTCATCAATGTAAATGCTTGCTGCGCCCCCGAGCACCATGTTTCAGATGCATGCCGTCCGGTTTATTACCGTCGACTGGTTGTTTCCTGAAGGCTAAAGTAACCTGTTCGGGTTATCATCCGCGGTTTTCCTTATCCGCAAGGCAATCACCTCTTGCTGCAAGACAGTTTCACAATTCGTGTAGTGTCTGCCATCTTCCAAGCCCATAATTTCGATGCATACCGTCGGTTTTACCGTCCGGGGTCATCCATATTCTGAGGTTGAGATGTCCATCCTGGTCCGTTGAAAATAAGGCTCCCAATTCGGGTCTCCCCCTTATTCTCTGCCAAAATGGAGACTCGCCTCCAGGATACAGCTCGGGTTCCACCACCATAAAGTTCAGGCGAGCTGTATGCCTAAGGCAAGATTTTAAGACCAGAGTCCCGATCCCCCGCTCGGTCACCCTATGACTTCGGATGCCGCCCGGTTCGTCCTACTCAAGATCTTTTACACCATCCCCCAAGCCGTCCGGGCTTGGTATCCTGCACCTTGTATTTTTTTTTTTTTTTTTTTTTTTTTTTTTTTTTTTGTGCTGAGATGATGGCTCCCCATGGATCGAGATAAATGATATCTATAGATCAAGGTGAGACTTTTGGCCGAGTTTGTGGTGATGCCGTTCGGCATGTTGATGCCGTTCGGCATGTTGATGCCGTTCGGCTCGCAATACTTTTCTTAACTCTGGCCTCTGTGGAGGCATTGTTCTCCCTCTTTTTTGTTTTTTTTTTTTTTTTTTTTTTTTTTAGAGGTGGCAACAGCCGTTTTTTTTTATTGATAAAATTTCCGCAAGTGCGTAGCGTTCCATATCCCTGCCGGACGGCCTTCGGTATCCTGTAGTGAAAAGGTCCCCGTCCGGTATTTTTTCCAGACCCGGTATGGTCCTTCCCAATTCTTTGACATCTTCCCGCCCTCTAGCGGTTTGCTTTTTTCTCTATTCCTCAGGACAAGGTCTCCGACTTCGATCGAACGGATTTTAGCCTGCTTATCCACATACCTCTTAGTCGCCCGGTGATATTCCTCCATTCGTAAGGCTGAGAGATCCCTTCTTTCTTCTATGAAGTGGAGTTCAGCACGCAGATTGTCCTCATTCTGCTCAGGATCATAGTGGATGGTTCTGTGAGTGGGCACCAAGACCTCAGTTGGGACCTTAGCCTGAAATCCATAAGCGAGGGCGAACGGTGTCTCTCCGGTTGCTGTTCGGGGAGTTGTCCTGTATGTCCACAAGACGTAGTTTAACTGTTCGGGCCAGGTTGATGCGTAATCTTCGAGCTTCTTTTTTATACCATCCATGATGGTTCTGTTCATGTTCTCTACCTGCCCGTTCGCCTGCGGATATGCTACGGAAGCCCTTGAATGCTTGATTCCCCATCTAGTGAGGAATTCCTCGAAGTTCTTGCTCACAAACTGTCGTCCA
Source organism: Cuscuta epithymum (assembly GCA_945859915.1). Classification (NCBI taxonomy): domain Eukaryota; kingdom Viridiplantae; phylum Streptophyta; class Magnoliopsida; order Solanales; family Convolvulaceae; genus Cuscuta; species Cuscuta epithymum. Next base: position 351,557 of record CAMAPF010000138.1, read on the forward strand.
TTATCCGTGATGATCTGCTCGGGCAGCCCGAATCTGCATATAATATTTTGCCAAACAAAACGTTGACATTGAAAATCCGTGATACTGGCCAGGGGTTCGGCTTCCACCCATTTGGTGAAGTAATCAATTCCCACTATGATGTACTTCCTTCCTCCGGTCGCATTAGGTAGGGGCCCTAGCAAGTCGATTCCCCATCTAGCGAATGGTAATGATATGGTCATTGGAGTGTAAAAGGTCGCAGGCCGCCCAGGTACTGGGGCATAGAGCTGACATATTTTGCACTTCTTTGTGTGCCCAAAACAGTCCTGCTGAATAGTTGGCCAATAGTAACCCTGCAGGATGATTTTCCTAGCCAGGGTTTTTGGCCCCTGATGGCTGGAGCAGATACCTTCGTGAATTTCTTCCATCACAGCGGCTGCCTGATCGGGTGGAAGGCATTTCAGATATGGCCCCCCGAACGTCTTCTTGTACAGCTGTCCGTCCACTAGTTCGAACATCGGGGCCCTTCGCTGTATACAAGTGAGGTTGTACACGTCATTTTTATCGTTCGGCAAAGTCCCATCCTTCAGGTAGTTTGTCAAGTCAGTGACCCAGCTTGGGACGGCATAGGACACGGCATCTATCCGCACAACCATTGTTGCCGGTGTGGTCAGTATTTCCTTCTGCGCGAACCTCTGGATGTGTGCAGGGATGCCTGGGGCATGATCATCCCGAACGGCGCATTCCAGTTTGGATAGGATGTCTGCCTCACTGTTTTCGATTCTGGGGATCTGGTCAATCACCACCTGTTCGAACCTGCCGATTTCTTCCTCAACCAGTTCCTTGTAGGCTTTTAGCCGTTCTTCCCTAACCTCGGCAGATCCATTAATCTGGCTTACCACCAGCTGACTATCCGAACGGACTTTTAATCTGCTGGCCCCCAGTGCCTTGGCATACTTTAAACCAGCAATAAGGGCCTCATACTCGGCCTCATTGTTGGTTACCTTAAAGTCAAACTGTACGGAGTAATATGCCTTGAACCCCTCGGGGCATGTGATCACAGCACCCCCACCACAGCCTTTGCTACTGGATGCTCCATCCACATACATTTCCCACCAATGGTCATGTACTTCTCCGTCCGCTCCTTCATCAGTTGATCTGGCAGTGCATTCGGCAATGAAGTCAGCCAAAGCCTGTCCCTTGATCGTGGGGCGAGGTTTGAAGTCTATTTCATACTGCCCGATCAGGAGGGACCACTTGGTGATACGCCCACTTGCCATAGGATTCCTCAGTATGGTGGCCAGGGGCTGGGTGGTGTAGATGGTGACTGGGTGGGCCTGGAAATAGGGTGCTAGTCGCTTGATGGTAGCAATCAATGCTAAAATGGTTTTTTCCAGTAGGGTGTACCTGGTTTCTGGCCCGTTCAGGGCTTTGCTCACAAAGTATATAGGGCGCTGAACGCCCTCATCTTCCTTTAATAAAACAGAGCTGACCGCCAGATTAGCCACAGCCAGATACATATAGAGATGTTCCCCTGGGTCTGCTTTAGTTAAGACCAGGGGGGAAGACAGGTATAATTTGAATTCTTCAAAAGCTGCCTGACATTCTGCTGTCCATTCAAATGGGTTGGCCTTCTTCATTATTTGGAAAAATGGAATGGCACGATCTGCCAGTTTAGCCATAAATCGGCTCAAAGCCGCTAATCGTCCGGTCAACTTCTGAACTTCTTTCAAGTTCCGCGGTGCCTCCATGTCCATGATTGCCTTTACTTTCTCAGGATTAGGCTCAATCCCCCGCTCGCTCATTATGTAACCCAAAAATTTGCCCCCCTTAACTGCGAAGGCGCACTTTTTTGGATTCAGTCTCATGTTGGCCTTCTTCATTATCCCAAAGACCTTTTCCATGTCCCGGACATGATCCTCCTTCTTCCTGCTCTTGATTAGGATGTCATCCACATATGCTTCCATGGTTACCCCTAGCACCTCTTTAAAAAGCATGCCGATCATTCTCTGGAAGGTAGCCATGGCATTTTTTAACCCGAACGGCATGACGATGTAGCAGAACACACCGTCCGAGGTGACGAACGCCGTTTTCTCCGCGTCATCCGGATGCATGAAGATTTGGTGATAACCTCGGAAGGCATCCATAAAGCTCAGCAGTTCACATCCTGCTGTTTCGTCCACCAGCATGTCTATTCGTGGGACAGGATAGGGGTCCATGGGGCAGGCTTTGTTTAGATCGGAGTAGTCCACACACATTCTCCAAGTAGATCCTTTTGGAGCAAGGACCACATTAGCCAACCATTCGACATGGATGACTGGTCTAATGTGCCTAATTCTTAGTAACGTGGCTACCTCCTGCTTTGTGAATTCCCGCCGTTCGGCCGCCTGATATCTTTTCTTTTGTTGGACTGGCCGGGCATCAGGCCGAACGGCCAACTTGTGGCATATAAGGGCCGGATCAATCCCCGGCATGTCCTCGGGTCCTCTGGCAAATAGGATCTGGAATCTCTTTAGGACAGCGATCACTCCCTCCCTGATTTCCCCTTCAAGGTCCACCCCGATCGCAATCTTACGATCGGGAGGGGAATCAAGCTCGATGTATTCTAGGAGAGTGGCTGGCTCGGGGCGTCCCTCGAACTCCGTACGCCGGGTCTGTACCTCAATGCTGTTTACCCGCTGTCCCCGGGTGGTCATTTGTTTCAACGCTTCCCGGTAGCACGTTCGGGCTATGGCAGGATCTGTTCGAGCCACTCCTACACCAGTGTCAGTTGGGAATTTGATGCATGAGTGTCGAACAGAGGCAATTGCCTCCAAATCTTCTAGCCCCGGACGGCCCAATATGGCGTTATGGGCACATGCAATATCCACCACCACAAATGTCATCCGGACTACCGCTCGGTGGATTTCATCGCCAATTTCTACCAGAAGCTGGATGGTGCCTTCTGCCTCTATTACATTGCCGGTGAAGCTAGCCAGCGGTGTCTTCAGCTTGGTCAGCTGGTCCTTCTTCAGCTTCATCTTCTCCAACGTGCGTAAATACAGCACGTTCACACTGCTTCCCGTGTCCACCAGAACTCGGTGGATCAAGGCGTTGTCTATACACATGCTCACCACTAACTCGTCCCTGTGCGGACTTGGTGAGTTGGGTAGATCAGCCACCCCGAACGTAATTGGCTCCAAGCGGCCCTTCTTTGTGGGAGGTGCAGCTACAGTGGCGACATAGAGGCTGCGCTCAAATTTCTTACGTTCGGCGGCCGTATCACCGGTCTCCCCTCCACCAAAGATGACTTTTACCTCCAACCGTGGCTTTTTTCCCGGATTCCCAGACCCCTCAGCCTCTTCTATAGGGGGAAGGTACGAATCATTACTGGGCTCTGCATCCCGCTGGGCATCCCGCTTCCAGCTATTGGATCGGGGAGGGCGCTGGTTGGGGGAAGGGGCGTTCAGGTTGGTGCTGACATACTTCCTCAGGTAGCCCTTTTGGATCAGGTCCTCAATTGCCACATGTAGGGCGTGGCAATCCTTCGTGAGGTGCCCATTGCGCTGGTGGTATCTGCAGTAGGAGCTTGGGGTAGGTCCCATTACGGGCCTTGTGTCAGTAGGGGGAGGAATAGCGTTGTGTTCCAAGTGGAAAACACCGGCTATAGACATGACCAGGGGGGTGAAGCGTGTAGTCCTTCGATGAGGTGCCGCAGTCGCTGGTGTGGGTCCCAGACGTTCTGCCAGTCTTGAAGTGGGAGGTTGCGGGGCCGTTCGGTCCCTTATCCTGATCTCTTCTTCCAGGGCCGCATAGTTCCTGGCCCTTTCCAGGATGTCTGGGTAGCTGGTCCCCGGATTTCTCTTCAGCTCCCTGTATAAATCTCCCGTCTGAAGGGCATCGGTGAAAAGAAGGATGGCAGTCTCATCTGTCATGCCGGTCACCTTCAGGGTTTCGGTCCTCCACCTAGTGAGGAATCCGGAGATTGATTCTTTAGGCCCTTGCCTCACACTGGTTAGATACCCGAAATGTAACTTCGGGGTTGAGCTGGAGGCGAACTGAGCCAAGAACAAGGTGGATAGCTCTGCAAAGCTCCCGATCGACCCGGGTTGTAATGTTCCGAACCATTCCTGGGCTGGTCCCCGAAGGGTACTGAAGAACAGCCTGCATATTGCCGCGTCGGTGGCCCCCAATAGCATGAGGCCACCCTGGTAACTCCTCAGGTGTACGTGGGGATCCCCCACCCCATCGTATGCTAAACCGGTCGAGGGACGGCAGTCCTTCAGGATTTCGGCATTCATGATTTCCCTAGTAAAGGGAGAGGTGATCCCAACCCGTGCTGGCGGGGTTTGTTGGGGCGCCCGATTGACCTGCTCTCTGAGCTCAGTCATCTGTCTCCTCATATCGGCCATTTCGTCGTCTTGGGCCGTTCGGGGAGTGGGTGGTATTCTAGCATCCGCATATTCCGGTATTCTGTTTTGGGGAGGAGCAGCTATGTTAGCCCTCCTTCGGATGAAGCGTTCCCCATCCCTCTGGATATACTGGAAGTTTTGTCCAACGGGATCTACCATGGGGGTAGGTTCCCTGTATCCGTTTCGAGGGGCGGACGGGGTTCGGCTGGTTGGTGCTCCTCGTCTGGGGGTATGGGCCCTCCAGTGGTTCCTGCGGCGTTCCTCGGAATGAACTGAGGCCATCGTAGTCTCGACGTCCTCCTCTTCGTCAAAAGATGGCATGGGACGCGATGGGGATGGTGGCTCATGAGTTTCATCGGTGTAGCCCTGTTCCTGTTCGTCCCGCCATGCGTTGCATGGCCTCCGCCATCTCCCTCATCAACTGAGGGTTCATCCTTACATCCCGGGGGATGATTTCCTCGAACTCCCGAGTGGCACTGCCACTGGCGTGTCCTTGCCTGGACCACCCTTCAGAGGATCTATGACCTCCTCGTCCTCTGGATGCAGAACTCGGTGTAGCGGTATGAAGCCTAGCCATTTCAAAAAATGGTGCTTAGATCAGCTGTTTTCCTTGAACTTTTAGTTTCGTTTCCCACAGACGGCGCCAATGTTGAGGTTTATTCCCGAAGATCCGAAAGCCCAACACAAGCCTTGGATATTGTAGGGATATTGGGTAGGGTTGAAATGTGTGTAAAATATAAAATAGTGAAATAATATCCAACTCAAGAACTTATTTATATTCTGTAATTAAGCAATTACACTGAAATTACCCGAACGGTAGATGAACATGAGATTACAAGGATGGGAGATGTGAATATATTGCTAAGCTCTGAGTCTTAAAATGCTAACCCTTTACAATGATCTAAACATGGATATTTATACTAAAATGGGGATGGGTAAGGTGGACACGTGACCGAATCTGGTAGGCTATCACTTCTGCCATGTAAGCACCCATGCCCCTACTTGCAGCTGTCATGATCCAGCATTAAATGCGGCCTCCACTTGCTGACTGCCCGTTCGGGCAAGGTGTTCGGTGTGTGGGACCCCGCCATAGGTGATAATTTCTACCTGAAGTATCCCGAACGCCGATCGATATTTGGGCCGTGATACCTTGGCATAATCGTTACCCAGAATGTTCCAAGTATAAGTTTTATCCCGAATGCCGTTCGGGAGTTCTTTGGGCTTGCTGCTTCTTCCCGGATTTGGGCCTAGGGATATTGGGCCTGGACCCAATATCCCAACAGAACATTATTGGGATATCAAGTACTCCGTATATGTAATGTAATGATCATAATTTAATGCTTTGAAAATTGAATTTTTTTTACATAACTAAAGGAAAAATGTGTTCATTTTAGTATGATGATATGATAATAAATTTTTATAAGGAACTGAAAAAAGGTAAGAACCGAACTGATTTTAATTAGAACCGAACCGAATTTAACAACTACATTTTTAACTAGAACCGAAACGAATTTAAGGCCTATGAATTTTAATATGGTTCAATCGAATTTTAACAAAGAGGGGACATGAATTGGACATTAAGCTATCCTACAAAAACATCACGTACAGTATTTGTTTATGAAGATCTACTGTAGAATTGGCAATTGTCAACACCTAGCTAGTAGCTACCCGATTTACATTTAAAATTTTCTATATAATGAATACCCGACTTTTCAACTGAAAGCGAGCTAGCATTTCCCTTTATCTTCGATTAACTGCAATTTTGTAGCTATTAATTAGCTAGCTGATAAGTTTAAAAATCATTCAGGTAGATCATGCATGCATGAGAAAGATTTTTTTCACTTATAATACTCTAAGTAATTAAGCTATAGATAAGTTTTAAATAGAGATGAAGGAAAACGGCGGCGGCGGGAGAAAGGGCGGCGGGACATGTGGCGTGGCGGCTTCTCCATGCGCCGCATGCAAGCTGCTGAGAAGGAGGTGCGCTCACGGCTGTATTTTCGCTCCTTATTTTCCGGCCGACGAGCCGAACAAGTTTGCCTGTGTCCACAAGGTTTTTGGTGCTAGCAATGTCAACAAGTTGCTCCAGGTATTTCATTTTTTCGATCATTCATCAATTAATATACTGTGTAAATATATTTAATTAAATATTAGTAAACATTAAAAAGAGTTAATGTTTTAGAAATTTACATTAATATAAATTTAATAAGAGTAAAGGGTCAGATTGGTCCCCGAAGTTGCATAAAAAGGGTCAAATAAGTCCTTATATAGGAGGCTCTGTCCGGCCGTCGCCATTTGGGGCGGTTCCCGGTGGAATTTTTTGATGAAATTTTTTTAGCATCTTATTCATTAAGTCGATCTAGTTTACACATACCAAATTTTAGCTAAAACTTCAATCGGTAAGACATTCAAATGAATTCTTGAAGATAACTGCGCAGTTAAAAGCGCAATTATCTTTAAGAATTCATTTGATTTCCCTCTCGATTGAAGTTTTAGCTGAAATTTGGTATCAGTGAACTAGATTTAATGAATAAGATGCTCAAAAAAATTCATCAAAAAATTCTACCGGGAACCGCCCCAAATGGCGATGGCCGGACAGTAAGGACTTATTTGACCATTTTTATGCGATTTCAAGGACCAATCTGACCCTTTAACTCAATTTAATACGTAGTAACATTTTATACATAATAGTTAAATTATATATATTATTAGTAAATTATAGTCAAAGTAAGGTATGTGAATAGTGCAAAAACCTCAATGTTGCAACTTTTAAAGAACAGATGAAGTATAATACAATAGTTTAAGGGAGAACTACCAAATAAACCATCGAACTTACATAAAAAGTGCAAATCACCCCTTAAATAGTTCACTCATCTTATTCTAGACTTTATGAGTGAACTAGATTTAATGAATAAGATGCTCAAAAAATGTCATCAAAAAAATCCACCGGGAACCGCCCAAATGGCAACGACTGGACAAAACCTACTATATAAAGGGTGATTTGCACTTTCTATGTAAGTTCAATGACCTATTTGGTAATTCTCCCAAACTTTTATTATGCTTGACTGAACGTGTATCAAATTACTCACTAAATGGACATGGTTGAAATCATATTATGTTATCTTTTGTTTGGAGAAACAATGAAGGGTAACGATGTGTAATTATTTCATCAAAGAATATGTAATGCACCCATGTACTTTCTAGTTTTTCCTAAGAATAGTACTTTGAGAATACATAGAATTTACTCTAAAAAAAGAATACATAGAATTTGGCTATTCAATATTAACTTACAAAAGACATGTATCGATGATTTATTTTAAAGAGGAATTTACTTAAGGTTCCCAGTTTCCCTCTTTTTTCACAAGATTTTATCTTTAGTAATTTGCGCGAGAAGGGAAACATATAAGAATGTTATTTACATTCAAAATGGAACATGTTACATGATCCCGAAATTTGTTTGACTTTTGCAATTGACTGATTGATAGGGTTATACTATTAGACTTTTTTCCTTGCTCAGACTTTTAAAAAGTGCTTTTCAATTTTTCATTTGCCCTGGGAACAATACCTTTTTGGCTATACATATTACACATGTATTGTTTTATATAGTAAAACTAAGTTATAAATCGTTGATGTAACCCCCTCTTATTAGTTTCTAAAAACAATTATTAGCTTTACTTTTACTATCATTGTTTAATTCCTTAAATGATGTAAATGCTTATTCAATATAATAAATAATTGATATCTTTTTGCTACAACATTTAGGATATCTTTAATTGGATTGGCTCAGTCAGTCTCATATATGACCAGACCAAATTTAGACAGACTAGATCCAACTTTAACAATTGTAAAGTATACATAGAACAAACATCTATCAGATCAGACCAGTTCAGACCAAACCAGATCAGATTTAAACAAACCAGATCAGACCAGCCCACATAATTACAATCCAATTAAATTCATCCTTAACTATTTCGTAACCTATACATAATATGTTTATTGATTAGGATGTGTTAAATCGTTGTAAAATGTGGTTCAACCCTAATACCCGAATTATATGCATTAATGCAGTGAATTAAAATATAATGAAAATATGATACAAAAGTTTCGTATGTATATAATTTGAACATCGCCAAAAGCATCACAATAAATAATTTCTTACTAGCGCTTTAATTATTATTATTATTATTATTATTATTATTATTATTATTATTATTATTATTATTATTATTATTATTATTATTATTATTATAAAAGTGTACATGGCTCCATGAAATAACAATAATTTACTTCCTCCATCCCAAATTATTTTACCAAGTTTCAAGTTAGTGATTACAAATAAATTATAAATCTAAAAATTAGATTAATTAAGAGAAAATTATCAATTTGGTCCTACTACTATCATGAAAAAGTCAACTAAATCCTTGTACTTTAAAAAAAATTAATCACATCTCCAAACTTTGTGAAAACGTTCAATTGAATCCATTAGCAGGTTATCCGCCACACCAACAAGTCACCTGCTGACGTGGCACACACGTGCAGCCAAGTCAGCAGTGACTTTGCCGATGTGGCGCACACGTGGAAGCCTAGTAAGCCATTTACCGATGATGTGGCGTACACATGGACGACCATGTGTAAGCCACGTCAGTGAATGACCTGTTGACGACATTATGACAGTTAACCTACTAATTGACTCAATTGAATGTTTTTTAAAAGTTCGGGGATTTGATTGGTTGTTTTTAAAGTATGTAGACCTAATTGACTTTTTCGTGATAGTACGAGGATCAAATTGAAATTTTCTCATTAATTAAAAATAATATTGAATTGCAAACACCAATATACTTGTGTTTTATATTTAAAACACTGTAAAATTGGAGTTTTATATATTCAAAACACCAAAATTTGTTTAATAAAATTGTAGTTCATTAATATCGTGCATTTGTATATCATTTGGAAATAAACTACCATTTTGATGTACCATATTTTAACCCGACATTAAAATCTAATGTTTTAATGCCCAATATTTTAATTAATAATCATTTGTCGAATTATGATCGAAAACTATCGTGAAAACAATAGAATAATGATACAAACCCACAAATATAAAATATATCTTAGAACTTTCAAATTTCCCTTTTTAGTCGATCTTAGATACATAAATTTTATTAAAACCTAAGAAAGTGTACTCCTTCAAATTTATTTAGGACATTTCACATTTCTATACTTTCTCTTCTTCCACATAAAAAGAGAGAGCATCATATATTGTTTTCTTTCCAAGACTTAGCGTACTATTCAACCGACACATATAATGTAATCTCTCATTAGCGACTATCTTTCATAAGCATTTATACTTTCCTATGCCTTATAACAATAAAACCTTCTTTTGTCAAAAAAAAAGTATATTGTACCACGATGGTGGATCAAAGAGTAAATGCACTAAAAATTGTTGGTACTAATCAAGTATTTATAGTTGAGATTCTAAACCATAATAAATTTCACAAGAATTTATATCAGCGTTAAATAAGACCAAATCTGATTAAATTTACATAGATCAGACTAGTTTCACTAATTTACACCGTATCACACTAGACTTTTATAAGACAATGGCAAGTCAAACTTAAACAGATAATATTAGACCATACTTAAACAGACTAGACCATGAAATTTGGGTTCAATAAGTTAAAACATCAAGTCCAAGACCATAAACTAATCAATGCCGGCCACTACTAGTTTTTGTAACATGTTACTCTTCCCGTCCCAAATTGATAGCCTCATTATGGATTTTGAGGATTGAACGATGACAAAGTGAACTTCTTCGTGACAACATTGTAAGTAAAAAGAAATTATTCAAAGTAGAAGTAAAACGTAGGCAAAGTTCTAAAATATGGGTGCTTGAGTCTTACTTTGGGAAGAAAGTAATAGTACACCCATTTGAGAAAATTTGTCCAATTAAAAAGTATATATTTAGAAACTATATTAAAGTTTTAGTGAATAGAAAATATACTTCGTATAATTTTAATATGAAAGAAACTTAATTGATACATAAAATTGGATACTAAAAGTAAATGGGATTGACGTGATAATAAATTGAGCTAGACTATCATCTTGAGACAGAGGTAGCACACCACTATTTTGATTTAATTTACCAATATATTAGTAATCTTGAGTTTTAATATGTGTATTTGCATGATTAATTGATATAGGAGTTGCCAGAGCACCAACGAGGTGATGCGGTGAGCTCAATGGTGTACGAGGCAAATGCAAGAATGATGGATCCGGTGTATGGTTGTGTTGGGGCTATTTCAACACTGCAGCAACAAGTTGATGTTCTTCAGACACAATTAGCAATTACACAAGCTCAAGTGGTGCGTATGAGAATGAGACAGTTCTCTTCCCTCTCCAATGGTGGTTCACCCTCGAACTCACAAGAAACTGCCTCACCGTCTTCTTCTCGGCACACTCGTTCTAACCACAATGGGGACCCTTTTAGCATGGACATGGTGGTGGAGCAACGCAATGTTAGCACTCCCTTGTGGTGATCAGTGCCAACATGCCACTACAAAAAAACACGGGATTGTTAGTGATTATTGGTAGAAATTCACCAAAATTCATAGAGAATTTGGCAGTGGTATGTCAAATTCGTGCCAAAAGCATTTTGGCACAATCTATTGACACGAAATCATCGGTCAATTTCGTGCCAAATCTGTGTCAATCCCGTAATTTTTTTGTAGTGTGCATGCGTGTAAGCATGCACCGTACATGCATGTAAGCATGCACCGTACATGCATATCTAGTATCTCTTTAATACTCCGTATTTTATAAGTATTATTAAGAGTAACGTTTTTACTTTTGTGTTGTACACTTTGAGATAAACATATTATTATCATTATGTGTATCTCTATATTCATAAACTCTTTATCATCTTGAGTATATGATCTAGAGAAATTTCTTAAAATAGAACTACAAACAAACAATGTGATAATTAAAAATAGGAATTCCATATTTTTCTTTCTAAAATAAGAGTAAATACTTGAAATAGAAATTACCATTAATTCAAATCATATTTTGGCATTATCAAACACTAATATGTCAGTATTAATGTCATACTTGAAATCAGTTTTCAAGTTTGTCACTAAATACTCTTATTTACAGGGTGAACATAATACTCTTAATTTGGAATATCACCGCTATAAACAAATTGCCATATCCCAACAAAAACAAATCAGACTGTATAGAAATATAAAACGTTGAAATAGACATCATTTGGCTATATTAGCGGAAATCTATGCAATTTCAACAAAAAGTTAAATGTTCGGTAAAAAAGTTAGTTGACATGGGCCCAAATTTTTTTTGCTACCCCATATGTATGATGGTTTTATAATATTGATATCTCACAATAATGTGTTGTTTTTTGGTTATAGTTTTTTAATTATATTACTTTTCATATTGGCTACTTGAATAATAAACAATTTAATTATGAAAGCTTGACATATTTCAAGCACATATTTTTATGTTCACAACCATGGAAAATTAAAGAGAATAGTAAAAATGAATGTAGGCTATCAATATTGCTCATTTATTATAATAAATTCTCCATTGCATATACTTAATTGGAGTATAAAAATCTCATATATCAACTATCAAGTAACTTCAATTATCCATCTATTTAGAAATCGTAAAAAACTATGGTATGCTACAAAAAAAACACAAAAATCCAATTAAGATGTAATCTGTTACATCTTAATCATAGTCATCAAGACAAATGGGTAGTTAAAAGAGCAGTAGTGGAACTTGTAAGGCTTAAGCTTTGAAAATTATTAGTGACCTCTTGATATAATAAATTACTCGTTAAGTTTTGTTTGAAATTAAATAATGTTAAGAACTAACAATTAATTAAGGTTTGAAATAAATAAATATCTTCTCTATGGTGTTAGTTTGAAAAAGATCTTACGCATGAGCTATTATCTCAATGGCAAACAATAGTTGTATCCAAAGTTTATAAACAATGAATACTGATAAACAAAGAATAATTGTAAACAAAGTTTATCCAAAGTTTATATAGTGAATACTAATTAATTAGAAGATAGGAGAGAAACACTCTAATTGAACAAGATAACTTGTTTCATAAGTTCATTTATTGATGAAACATACTATTCAAAAAAATGTTTCTCAACAATCTCCTACATAGTATTTAAGTGTTATTGTGATCGAAACCAACACTTGAATTGTAATTTAAAGTTATGTTTCATAGCCATTTTTTCATTTGTACACAACTCTTGAAACCTGAAATGATCATACAGGATATTTCACAGTAGCAACTCACTCATGATCAAATTGTTGGGATTGGAAAATTCTTCTATTCAATATCAAGAACAGAATTACAATAAATCACACTTTACACTATTCATAAATCAAATTGTTGGGAGGAGCAAACTCTCACACTTAACTATTACAAGAAATCAATCCTCACTAATACACTCTTACTCTAAGTGTATTTCACTCTTTACACACTTTTCTCACTTTAGAAACTGATGTTATGAACAACAAGGAACACTCTATTTATAGGCCTGGTTTGGAGACATGGTAGTGCTTCCATCTTCTCCATATCTTCTCTCATACCAATTTGTTGGAGAGCTCTTTCCAAGAGCGCTTCCATGTTAAGGTGTTTCTTTGCAGCTTCCAAGAAAGAAGGTGGAAGATCCCTACAAATCCTCCTCCTCCATCTTTTTCTTTATTTCTCTCATTCGTGCGATGCTCGCTGGCTCCTTTTCATCGGCAACAAGTGTCCATTCAGATGTGGTGAATTGTCTTTGTGCACGGAACCATGCCTCGCATAGAACATCGAACATGAGTACCTTCAAATTCGGCTTCAGATGAAGGCTTCTCTTGCTGGGGAATATCATTACTGTGAACATCATCATCATCTATTGAACCATCACTCTCTTGTTCGGCAATATCATGCATTTCCTTGTCGTTGAGAGGAATGTTTGATGATACAGGGACTTCGTATTCTGGAGTATGTTGTTTGCGGATCGTTGGAGCACGCTCATGAAACTCGTTTGCATGAAATACAACATCTCTGCTTTGTATAACTTTCTTCACTTCGGGATCCCAAAACCGGTATCCGAATTCTTCATCTCCATGGCCGATGAAGATGCATGGGTTTGACTTGAGATCAAGCTTCCGTCTCAACTCCTTAGACACATATGTAGATCAGACGCCTTGCACCCGAACACTTTCAAGTGAGTAAGAAACATCTCTTCCAAATTAAACAATTTCTTCTTTGGCACTTCAAATTAAACAAGCTATCAGCACAACCTCACCCCAAAATGGCTTGGGTAGTTTAGTCATACTCAATATGCAACGAACTTTCTCCACAATGGTTCGGTTCATTCTTTCGGCTACATCATTGTGTTATGAAGTTCGTGGAACTGTCTTCTCATGTCTGATTCCATATGCGGCGCGATATGCTGAGAATTTCAGGGAAATGTACTCTCCTCCATTATCTGAATGTAGACACTTCAACTTCGTCCATGTTTGTTTTTCTACCATGACAGGAAATAATTTGAAATGATCAAGCACTTGTCCTTACTTTTTAGATAGTAAGTTCATACCTTTCGTGATACATCGTCAATGTATGTCACAAAATATATGCTTCCTCCATGTGACTCCTCTTCAATGGGTCCACATACATCAGAGTGGACAAGACTGAGTAACTCTGAATGCTTCTTTCTGGTGGAACTGAAGGAAACTCTGTGTTTTTTCTCGAATAGACAGTGCTCACATGGATCTAGGGCAACACCTTTGCCCATGGAAATGTCTTCCTTCTTAGCATAAGTTGTCAATCCCTTCACGCTTAAGTGGCCTAATCTCCGGTGCCACAAGTTTGGTGATGTCTCTTCTTCAACATCATTGAAACTTGGACAACACAACTTTGCATGGATTTTATAAAGAATATCACAAATATGACCTCTTGCATTCATCAAGGAACCTTTAGATAACTTCCAAGTACATTCTTTGATGATCCAGAGCTATACCAAAGATAAGATTCAATCTGAGATCCAGAACGTGTCAAACAACTTTCAACACAAGTGTGCATCCGACATTGGTTGTTATGTGCACATCACCAATGCCAACAATCTTTGAGAAACTGGTGTTTCCCGTCTTCAGAGCTCCAAAGTGTCTAAATTTATAAGATGTGAATAAGTTTTGCTGTGGAGTGACGTGAAATGATGCGGGTGTATCGACCACCCACTCAATATCATGAGTATCTACATGTAAACATTCTTGTTCACCATGTTTAACAAACAAGACATCTGATGAAAAATTAACCATAGTCGCACCATCTTCTTGGCTCGTGTTTTGACTCGTCTATGGCTTCTTTCGTAGAAACTTTCTACAATCTTTTTTTCTATGTCCATAATTACCATAATAACTGCAATATTATTCAAATCAATTATTGTTTTCAAAGGATAATACCTCGTTCTTGTGCGCGAACTTGAGAATTTCCTTTATTTTGAACTTGGCCTCTACCTCGACTTCTTCCTCCATTTCTGCCCCCACCCCTTGTCTGTTAGTCTATGATACGAGGGCATATGATTGTTCCATCCCGACTTCTTTCCTTTGGGCTTCTTCATTCATCAAGGCATCTGTGACCATCTGCATAGTCACTTTGCCATTGGGAGCGAATCCCAGTTGTCAGGTAGAGAGCTCAAGTGTAGTATCACTTGTTTTTTAATCTTTGAGAACCCAACCGGTGGTGCGGCTCAACTGATTCACAAGATCCTGAAACTGATTCGTATGTTCTGAAACCGAAATACCACCATGTAACTTGAGGTTTACTAATCGTCTCATTAGTAACATCTTATCTCGGGTGATTTTTGCTTGATACATGCTACCAAGCTTCTCTCATAGTGTGTAAACACTATGTTCTTAAGCAACATGGTGGAACACACTATGATCGATCCATTGTCGAATATGTGCGACAATTTTTTGATTCATTTTTGTCCATTCTTCATCAGTCTTCTAATCCGGTTAATTTGACACCATTATTATCAAGAGGATTGACTAAACCAACATATAAATCTTATTGTGGGAAATGCAAGTGTGGACCAACAAAATTAGTAAACCATAAGTATTTATATTTCAATTTTTTGTACTGCACATTATTTTGACACCTATTTAAGTCAATTTCTATACAATCTACCAGTGTTTACTATCTTGATACAATTTATAGAGATACAAAAATCCAAAATAGTCCTTTGTCCATCGACAAGCCTTGAGGGATGATGTTATCGACTACTCATGTAGAGACTATCTCGTGTGTAATCGGGCTATATATGGATGACATTTAGGTAGGTGTCTGTAAAAATGTTTTTATTTGAACTATTTTCAGACCCAGCTCATACTAGACCAGATTTAGACAAACCAGACCAAACTTATGTGGTTATAAAATACACAGAGACCAAACCAGACTAGTTCAGACCACACCATACCAGACCAGGCTTAAATAGACCAGACCATCAAATTTCAATCCAAGTAAAAACATTATAACCTTTTTTTTATCTAACCAGATCCAGGACTGGTCGTGTAATACCCGAGATTAATTTAAGAGGATTAATAGTACTACTCATACCAACAAGATGCATCTCCTTTTAAGGGAGCTCATCACCTAAGAACTCCAAAGTTAAGCGTGCTTGCTCGGGAGTAGTCTTGGGATGGGTGACCCCCTGGGAAGTTTCTCAGGGCGCGCATGAGTGAGGATAAAGTGCGCGGTAAAGGCTCGTGGTGGTTTGTGGGGACAGTACTATTGGTCCGGAGTAACTACCTCGGGTCCGGTGGGGCCGGGGTGTTACAGGTGGTATCAGAGCAACCCTGCGACAGTGTGCTGATCCGTTGGATATCGGGCAGACACCTAGCAGGGGAAAAGTTTCTGGGATTTGATTGAGATTGGTTTAAGGGCGCAACGAGGACGTTGCGATCCTAAGTGGGGGTGATTGTAATACCCGAGATTAATTTAAGAGGATTAATAGTACTACTCATACCAACAAGATGCATCTCCTTTTAAGGGAGCTCATCACCTAAGAACTCCAAAGTTAAGCGTGCTTGCTCGGGAGTAGTCTTGGGATGGGTGACCCCCTGGGAAGTTTCTCAGGGCGCGCATGAGTGAGGATAAAGTGCGCGGTAAAGGCTCGTGGTGGTTTGTGGGGACAGTACTATTGGTCCGGAGTAACTACCTCGGGTCCGGTGGGGCCGGGGTGTTACAGGTCGAGTATGCGGGACCAGATTCGTAAAATCCGGGTCGGATCCGGGCTTCACCATTCACGGACCAGGACTAGCCAGTCTGGGATCGGGACCATGTCCACCCCTAAGTAGTAGTAGTAGTATTAGGTAGCTTGTGTGTAAGAAAGATAGAGTAGAAGCAAGTAAGCATTCCATGTGTATTTCGGCCTTCTATTTGCCTAGCCCAAAAAAATCAATTTTTACTTTACACTATTGCAGAAGTCCAAAATATTATTCCGTAATTATTGAAGTCGACAATCAAGATTTAATTACCTAAATATGAGTAAAAGGTAGTCCACAATCACAAATAGGACTACAATATTTTTTATTCACTAGTTATGACTAATTATATGTGTTTGGATAAATATACTCTTGTAGCTTTTGAAATGTTTTAATTTATAAAAAATCATAAAAATTAATAAAAATCATAAAAAAATTATTTTTTTAAAAAAATAAATGTTAAAAAAAACATATTAAAGAATTAAAAAACGAAAAAATCGCCGCCGCCTCTGCCACCTCCCACTATCACCACCTCTTGTCTCCCGGAAAAAATGCCACTTGCATTAGTAATTCCATATGTATGGCTGTTTTAATGAAATTTTGGCATTATCAAAGAGTAATATGCCATGTTTTTGACATTTTCAGAAAATGCCTTTTTTGAAAAAATGGAATGAATTTTTTTTTACACCGGTCGGAGGTGGTGGTGCTGGGAGGCTGCGAGAAAGACATCCATTTTATTAATCTCTTAAATTTTTTTTTTACTATTTTTTATTCATTTTTTATTTTTTATTTTAAAAAATCACTACTGCCTCTTCCACCCCCTACACCACCACCTCTGGTCACCGGAAAAATGCCACATGCATATAGTAATGCAATATTAATGACAATTTCAATGAAAATTTTGGCATTATCAAAGAGTAATATGCCATTTTTTGGCATTTTCAGAAAAAATAGCATTTTTTTTACCAAAAATGGAAATTTTTACACCGGTCGAGGTGCTGGTGCAGGTAGGCAATAGAGGCGGTGCGAAAGACATCCATATTTTATTTTTTATTTTTTATAGGGGAAAATAATTTAAAACCCCAAATTTTAATGGAGTGTGAGATAATAAGTACCCCAAACTCGCATAGGTAATATATATACCCCGAACTTCATATAAAAAGTTATTTTCACACCATGATTGTACGTTTTATTTAAATACAAATTTATTGGAATAATTACATAATTTAAAATAATCTAAGCTTTGTTAAAATGAAATTAACATTCTAAAATTTCATTTGTGAAATAAATAATATTACATCCGATAAAATTTAATTTTAATTGCATCCTCATAAAAGTTTTGTGCATTGTAAATTATGTACTACAAAATAAAATTACATTTGTGAAAAATATAAGATCGTGGTGCTAACATTTTTTTGGGGAAAGTAGTCAATTTGGTCCTCGTACTATCACGAAAAAAGTCAATTAGGTCCTCGTACTTTTAAAATATCAATCAAATCCCTAAACTTTGTAAAAACATTCAATTGAGTCCATTTCCGGGTTACTTGCCGTGTCATCAAATCACCTGCTGACGTGGCACACGCGTGTCATCCCAATCAGCAGTGACTTTGTTGATGTGGCTCACATGTGGAATTCCAATCAACCATTTGTTTGATGACATGGCACATGCATGGATCGCCACACGTGCGCCACGTCATCAGATGACATGGTGACATGGCAAGTAACCTGTAGATGGACCCAATTGAACGTTCTTACAAAGTTCAGGGATGATGTGAGTTTTCTCGCACTTAAAAAGATTGTAGAATAGTGGTGAAAAGTACGAGTATCGTCTCCACAGAGACGGACAAAAGGGAATTAAAGATTAACTAATTCAGCGATTAGAAAGAAAAATAACATAAAATAAAATGCAATTGTGCGAGATTGATTGGTGAATTAAAATTAAACTATTGCGAATGAGCAATTAAAATAAAAGATTGGTTTTCTCTCTAATTAACGACAGAGGGAACATGGATTGATTCCAGGGTAACCAGATTTCTGGCAGAACATGCCTAATTACATGAAATTAATTTAATTGAGCCTAGCTAATCATTACTAAGTTCTTACCGCTCTCGCGGCGCAGAGTACAATAATTTAGGGGTCCAGACTGATCTCTCATGCGACAGAATCCTAAATTGTTGCCAAAACGAGCGAACGATTAAGTGTGTGTGAATGTGTCCTAGAACAAATTAGATCTCTCTTAACTCATTCTACAAGCAATTGTAATTCTAGCCGCGGTTCCAGGTTACAAAAGAAATCAGTTAAATTATTCAAACACAAGAATTTAGCCATCAATCATGATTAGCCCCTTCATCAACCCCAAATCCCTAATTAAACTACTCACAATTCATAATTGAAGAATCAACAGAATTAGGATGAATAGAATAAATTGTCATTAATTAAAAAAGATGAACTTACAAATAATCGCAGGGTCTTGGAGTAAACAATCATAAAAACGCAAGTACTTTCATCCCTAAGCCTCTATGTAATGTTCGTAACCCTTAAACAGGAGAAGAGAGACCTTATTTAAAGAAAACAGATGAGTTTGGGCTGAACTGGGACTAAAAAGAGGCTGAAATCCGCGTTTCGGGGGTACGCACGATCGTGCGTAGCAGGCAGATTAGTTGTCACGTTGTTGGCTCTCACGCACGATCGTGCGTCCGTGTTCTTCAGCCTTTTCTCTAGTCCGAATTTGACAAAACTTCCTTCATGAAAGTTGTAGATAATGAAGTCCTCTATCCAGCCCAACTTGCCGAATGTGATTTGAATCATCCAATCAAGAGATATGATCAAAACGGTGGAAGGTGTCATTCTGAAATCGCAGCAGAGATCATCTGACTTCATTGTCTGTTTTCACCTTCTTGCTCTCATATTCTTGTAATGGTGTCTTCATATGATTTATAGCCCTTGAAGTTGACTTTCATATAAAACTTGAATAGTGTCCATTGGTTGTTTTTACAAAGAGATATGCTTGAACGATTGACAGAAGGTCATCCTAATCGTCGTTTTCAAACTTCATTCATCTTCTTTTGATCCCGAAGCCAATCCTAGAGCTCTTTTGTCATCAAATCTTCATCGTAAATCTTCCAGTGACTTCCATAGCTCTCAAATCAATCTCAAATGCTTCTCAACTCATCCCGATTTCTCCTCAAACGCCAGTGTCGAACTCTAAAATCCTGATTTTGACTCCAAATGACACAAAACTCAAACCAACACCTGTTTAACATAACTTGAGCTAAAATTGAGACTTGTAACACCTTAAAGCTAGGTAAACCATCAAAAGCCGATCTCAACACGCATCGAATGCGCGTCTAAATACGGACTTATCAAGGGATTTGATTGATTTTCTTAACATTACGAGAATCTAATTGACTTTTTCGTGACAATACGAGGACCAAATTGACAGTTTTCCCTATTTTATTAAATCAAGTTTGGAGTATATATTACATGTGCAAGTTTAGGGTACTTATCTCACACCCCTTCAAAGTTTGGAATATTTAAATTATTTCCCCCCTTTTTAAGGTTTTTTTACTATTTGTATTAATTTTTTAATTTTTTTTATTAAAAGTTTTTTTAAATATTTTTTATTTTATACATATTTATTATTTTTTTATTATTTGTTACTGTTTTATTATGAATTAAAAAATTCTTTATCAATTACTACCTCCGTCTCACTAAGATTGGGACAAGAGAAGGTGACACGATTATTAAGAAAAGTAAATTTGTGGGGTTGATATTAAATTGATAAAATAAGAATAAAGTAAGAAAAGATTTAGAGCCACACAAAGTTTATCAATTTCTGAGATAATTGGTAATAATGCGACTAAATATGGTGGCTATGCGACTAGGAGGAACGAGCAACGGAGGGCTGAGTTGTCGTTTTGTCTCCTTCACTGGCTCGAAAAAGGTTCAGCTATCGTCCATTCGTCCTTGCTGTTGAGTGTCTGCGTTTCGTTGTTTGTTGGGTTTTTTCTTCTTTTATATCGGTCCTGTGTATTATCTGCCGAGGGATTTCTACGTTCTCTGCAAACGACTTTGTTTTAGTTGCGGTTTTTACAAAAAAAAAACGAGTACAAAAGTAATGTTTAATCCTAATCCTCTTTGTGAATGATTTAGGGGTGCAGTCCCAATTTGTGTAATTTCTAGCCTAGTTTTAGTCGGACAATAACTATTACTCCGTATATTAATCACACCTTCCAACATCCCCCAATCGGCAATTGGCTCTGCAAGCGACCAAGTTAGAGTGGTAGAAGCCACGACGGCCGGACAAGCTCAGGAGGACTACCGAACGCCGCCACCGCGCCTCGCCACCGCGCCTCCAGCCTGATGAATCGGTGATTCCGGTCGGCTCTGGACTCTAGTAGGCTCGCGGAACCTGGTAAGTTTTTCTCTTTTAAAGTAGAAATTATTACTAGTAATATTTTAATTTCTCATGTACTCCGTATTGTTTTTTTGAAGATACTTCTCATGTATTGCTAATCTTCTTGATTATTATGTGATGGAGTTGCTTATTTTAGTTATTTATTAGGCCTGAATAGTTTATAATCGAATTAACAAATAAGATTGTTATTAATGTTTGAAATTAGGTATTGCGTATTTGAGGCTGTTTCTTAAAATTGCCTCAGGTTTTTACACAAATTTATATTAAAAAAATACAAATAATGTAATAAACAGTAAAATTTATATTAAAAGTAGAAAACTATAATACTCAAAGCCAACAAAACTGAGGTCCTAAACCCATCAAAATATGATGTTCAAACATCACACAAAGCAAATATTTTCTGATCTGTTAAAGTTCTAAGACCATATGATTGAGAAGTCTAAAAGCAAATTTTCAATATGAAGCCATATGAAACAGAGATCAAATTTCATATTTTTGACCCACACAGTAGCAACTTTTATCATTAATAGAAGGGATAAGGGTCAGATAGGGCCTCGAACTTGAAAAAAAATGTCAAATAAGGCCATATTTAGGATGCTCTGTCCGGCAGACGCCATTTGGAGCGGTTCCCGATGGAATTTTTTGATTAAATTTTTTGAGAATCTTATTCATTAAGTCTAGTTTGCTCATATCAAATTTGAACTAAAACTTCAATCGGGAAGACATTCAAATGAATTCTTGAAGATAAGTGTGCAGTTAAAAGCGCAGTAATCTTCAAGAATTCATTTGAATGCCTTCCCGATTGAATTGTTAGTTCAAATTTGATATGAGTAAACTAGACTTAATGAATAAGATTCTCAAAAAAATTCATCAAAAAATTCAACCGGGAACCGCCCCAAATGGCGTCAACCGGACATAACATCCTAAATATGACCTTATTTGACATTTTTTCCCAAGTTCGAGGCCCTATCTGACCCTTATCCCTTAATAGAAACAAGTTTAAAAACCACTAGTTAATTGTCAAATTTTACTCTTAATTATTTAGTTTTTCACAATCCTTATACTCCAGGATGTTATACAGAGTAAGCTAAATAGAACAATAATGAATGTCATATCTAGAAGTTATTAAATGTAAAAAAACAACTATTAGAAAAGATTTTTAAAAGCTAAGGTCTGTCGTCCAATGCATTATATGCATAAAAAATTAAGTTATTACATCCATTGCCTATATATGGAAAAACAATTTGAAAAGTTAAAATCATGCAGCTGCCCTTAGCCTCTTATATTCGAAACCATACCTACGGGCTAAGTTAAAATAGTTTAAAAATATTACTACGTATTAGTTGTTGGGCTGAAGTGGTGAAAAAAGAAAATTAGATAAAAATTGATGTACACTTCACAAAGCTTTCACACAGAACTGCTGGAACGCAGAACTTGCACCCCTGCAGCTGTCTTCACTCGCAGCCATCGTCACACAGAGTAAAAGTAAATTCGCAGGCACACAACAGAGGTAAGTCACCTTAGTACCTTACAGACGTAAGATTTAAAACATATTTCAGCTTAATTTCATAAGTGGGCCCAACTTCTTGTGTACACCCACGGAAGAACCTGATTGTCTACAGGACTCCCCCTTCGCAAAGCACACCTCAATAAAAGCTCGATTGCGTATGCAATAGGTGTACGCTTCAGCTACAATTGCACAAGTTTATATATTGCTAAAAATGAGATACACCTCCCATCATAAACAGGGGAAGAATGCCAATGGACGCCTTGAGGCGGTAAGGCATTCTGCAAGTTAAAACTTAAAACAATGGTGGTTATTTATTTCATAAAGTAATTAATTAAACTAATTATATTTAAGAAATTGGTATAATTATGATATTAGGTTGTTAAGTTTGCAGTTGTTTACACTATAATACATTAATATTAATAGTTTATAAGATTTTTTTTGGGTTTACAATTAATAGTAAATTTGTAACTTGTATTTTGACAAAATTATTCGTGATTTATCACTATTGTCATCTTCATGTACTCCGTATGTTTTATTTCTACTAGTGTGGAAAGAAGACCCATTGTTTTTTATTGCACAGGGTCCCCATTTTCTCCGGATCAGCCATGCACGCGATCTCACCTTAAATCTACTGTAGTACCCGTTCGATGCACGGGAAGGATTACTATCCACGGAGTACATTTTTTGTGGCAGATGTATCTCAACTTTTATAAAATAAAATGAAGTATTAGTAAACTTATTTCACTAAATTAAATTTCATTTACATTGATTTACATTGGAAAAGAATTTGTGGTTCACAACATTTGTCTCACTTTCTCTCTCCTATGCACAACTTTAGGTCACACATTTTCCACTTTCTTAATCTGTGTGCGAAGTCAAAACATGAGATAATGTTGGGATGGGGGGAGTAATATCCAGTTACTACTTTACATCATATCGGCCAAACTTCTTCAAAGACTGGCCATTTTAAGGAAGAAATTTGTTAAAGACTATACTACTTTGATATCCAATTTACTACTATACTACTTTAATGAAGAAATATCTGTCCCAGATAGTACTATCAGATAGTACTTCTTTATAGACTCTTTCCTGTAATTATTTTAAATAAAACATAGCCATTTTTAATTAAATTTCTGTCTTTTTGCATGTTTATAAAATTGATTTGAACTATTTGATGTTTGTGTAGCTTATAAGAAGGCTGTCAGTATGGATGAGCAACAGGAGGCGGAAAGATTTGGAATGGAAAATGATTTTGAGGGTGGTCGGTGGATTGATGGTGAGTATTACTACAAGGCCCGCAAGGAAAAATCGATGCAGACCAAGGATGATGTTCTCTATGGTGTTTTTGCTTCTGGAGATAGCGATTCAGACTACGAGGGGTCAGGATTAGGCTCCTCGAAGAAGCGGAGGAAAGAACTTTCGAAGAAGCCAGACCTTACCAAACCTGTCAATTTCGTCTCCACGGGCAGTGTAATGCCCAACCAGGAAATTGATCAAAAGCATAAGGAGGAGGCCATAAAATTAGAGGATGTTGATGATAGGCCCCCAGTTCTGGGGGTAGGAGCATCTTCTTCTTCCATTGGATTTGGTTCAAAGGCTATTCATGAGGATGTAGATAGTAGAGATCTTGAGAACTTTCTACCATCTGCTTTTGGGAAGATGATCCAAAAAGGTGCCTTGTTGAGGAAGGAAAAGGAAAAAGAGAAGTCAATGCAACTAAAAAATGCATCTCATACCGGAGGGAGAAGAGAAACAGATGCTGGTGATGTTGGTGCATTTGAGAAGCACACTAAAGGAATTGGGATGAAGTTGCTTGAAAAGATGGGCTATAAGGGAGGTGGCCTTGGGAAGGACGAACAGGGTATCACTGCCCCCATCGAAGCAAAGCTGCGGCCAAAGAATATGGGTATGGGTTTCAATGACTACAAAGAGGCTGCTGTGCCAAAACTTCAAGAATCAGAAGTAAAATCCTCCCCTCAGCCTGTGGAGTCATTGAAAAGCCACCCAAAAGAGAAGCCTTGGCTAAAGAAAGCTTCAAAAAAGAAGTTTTATATAACCGCAGAAGAGTTACTGGCTAAGAAGCAAGAGCAGGGACTTGAAGTTGTTCAAAAGGTGTTTGACATGAGAGGTCCACAAGTTCGAGTTCTGACAAACCTGGAGAACCTAAATGCTGAAGAGAAAGCAAGGGAAAATGATATTCCTATGCCCGAACTTCAGCACAATGTCAGATTGATTGTAGATTTAGCTGAACTCGACATACAAAAAATTGATCAAGATTTGAGAAATGAGAGGGAGAAGGTGGTTGCTTTACAGAAGGAGAAGGAGAAACTCCAATCTGAGGCAGTCTTTCAGAAAAACCAGCTTGAAAATATGGAATTTATAGTGAGTGAGTTGGATCGGATGGATGGAGAAAGTAAAGTCGGCACATTGACTCTTGACTCACTTATGAAGTCATTTCTGTATCTGCAACAGCGGTATGCTGATGATTATAAACTCTGCAATTTGTCATCCATAGCATGCTTGTATGCTCTCCCTCTGTTTATTCGAGTGTTTCAGGGATGGAACCCACTTCAAAACCCTACTCATGGATTAGAGGTTGTTTCGTTGTGGAAGGATCTGTTGCAAGATAA
Source organism: Cuscuta epithymum (assembly GCA_945859915.1). Lineage (NCBI taxonomy): Eukaryota > Viridiplantae > Streptophyta > Magnoliopsida > Solanales > Convolvulaceae > Cuscuta > Cuscuta epithymum. Next base: position 376,763 of record CAMAPF010000138.1, read on the forward strand.
TTCTTTTGGCTACTCTGATATGGCATCTCCTTACACGCAGCTGTTCATGGAAGTAGTTTTTCCTGCTGTGAGAATATCTGGGACCAACACTTGGCAGGCAAGAGACCCAGAACCCATGCTCCGATTTTTGGAATCCTGGGAAAAGCTGTTTCCTCCTGTAGTTCTTCATGCCATTCTTGATAATGTTGTTTTGCCCAAGTTATCAGCTGCTGTTGACTCATGGGATCCACGCCGGGAGACAATCCCAATTCACTCTTGGATTCATCCATGGCTGCCTTTGTTGGGACAAAAGCTGGAGAAGTGCTATCACACGATACGTTACAGATTGGAAAGTGTACTTCATGCCTGGCACCCAAGTGATATGTCTGCATACTACATACTGTCACCTTGGAAGACTGTATTTGATCCAAACAGTTGGGAAAAACTCATGGTCAGATTCATTGTCCCAAAGTTGATGGCTGTCATGCATGAATTCCAAGTAAACCCAGCAAATCAGAACCTTGATCAGTTTTACTGGGTACGGACATGGGCTACTGATGTTCCAATCCATCACATGGTTCAACTTTTTGACATCTTCTTCAACAAGTGGCTAGAAGTTCTGTACCATTGGTTGTGTTCAAGCCCAAAATTTGAAGAAGTTACCAAATGGTTTTTAGGTTGGAAGGAAATTTTGCCTCCTGAAGTTGTTGCAGATGAACATATACAGGATAGGATTAATGTTGGTCTGGGTATGATGAGCCAGGCAGCTGAAGGCTTGGAAGTGATACAACCAGGTTTAAGAGAGAATATAAGTTATCTCAGAGTGCTGGAACAAAGGCAGTTTGAGGCCCAAAAAAAGGCTGCTGCAGCTCAAGCTCAACAACATGCTTCTGCAAACTTAAGCGGTGGATTCCATGGGGAGGGTATAGGCAGTGAAAATATGATGAGTTTCAAAGAAGTAATTGAAATTCATGCACAACAGAATGGTTTGCTATTCGTGCCAAAGCCAGGGAGGATGCAAGATGGTCTCCAAATATATGGCTTTGGTAACATTAGCATAGTAGTAGACATCGTGAACCAGAAGATATTTGCTCAAATTGAGGACAAATGGTCATCGGTGTCTCTTGATCAGCTTTTGGAGCTGCATAGTCGATACGGGTTAAAGAGACGATGAGTGAAGATTCCATTTTTTGCAATTGCTAAAATGCTTTGTTTTCACAGGCTTTTTGATATCTTGTGCATCTCTATGTAAACTCAATTTCCAATCGATATCTGATAATCAAATGCTTATCTTCACCTTCTATACTTATTTTGAGTTCAATTAGTCTTTGGTCCAGTTACTTCTAGCTCTTGATTATGGTGGCCTCTCTATGTGTTCGATTTTTATTTTATTCATGTATGGAACTGGAAGTACTACCACTTCGATTATTATTAGAGCTTAAAGGGTCCCTTAAGAAGACTAGAAAGTAATTGGCATTTTTCGTTTATCATTCTTTTTAAGAACTTGTAATCATGAATCAGCTATTTATGCTCTATTTTTTTAATCTCAATTAGTTGTTGTCTGGCTTATCCCCTAGAGAGTTTTACATGTATGATGTTTTCAGGATGGTTCACGATGCTCAAGTGTTCACCAGTAGTACTTGATTACTATTCTGAATAACCACTATTAAAAGTTTAAATGACATGCAATACAACTTGCTTTGCGGATCAGTCTGATAAAAATAATGTCATTCTAAATGGTTAATAGTTTCACCAAGAACTTATTTGAGGGCTTGTAAAACTTAAATGGCCAATGGGCAATGTGTTATGCTTTCAATAGCAGTGGTGATCCGAGATTCTTTCCCTTTCTTTCTCTCAAGATTATGCTTTCCAGGTGCATTGGTGTTTATTTAGAGATCAAAAGTGGTAATCCGTTTACTAAATGTTTTTGGCTCTACCTGTTTTTCAATCATGGTGGCTGAGTACCTCTGTGGTTTTTAAGTTCCTGCTAGTAAGTCTTTACCAATTGATTTAGCAGGATTTTATTGGGTCAGATCCCTTTCATTTCCTACATGTTGATGTATTGCTAGTTACTTGTCGTCTTCCTGGCTGCATTTTTTTGTTCTTTGCATGGTGAGCTGGTGGTTGATGTGATTTTTAGTGCTACCTGTTTGTATGAGTATAACTGGGCATGATTGGCTGGTCTTGCTTTAATCTGCTACTTCTACAGTTTGGTAAGTAACTTTTGTGATTACCCTAGGCTGCATTTTAATCTTGAAACTCCAGGTTGGTTTACTTACATGAATACATGATGGGTAACCTCTAGTCGGGGGTACCCAGTTCTGGTGCTGGATTGGGTCGAAACCGGGCAGGTAAGAACCAGACTGCTGGCCCTTTTTTCCTGTTTCTAGACTGGAGCCAGTACCCAGAACCGGTCCAAACCACTTATGTTTCCCCCAAAATTGGACTAAACTTGACAGGTTCATTTTTTTCTTTTTAAAACATCTTTATCTTTATATGCTTAAAAGCACCACATATAAGAGAGAAAATTCTGATTGCTAGTACTTAGGGTTAAATACTACGGAGTAATATGGAATTTCTATCCTACACAAAAAAACATGTTATTCTTCCAAGTCCGAATCGTTGAAAGTTGCCCTTCTTCAGCTTCCCGCCTGCACCGGATCACCTCCTGGTCTAAAGGAATATTGTTTGCCGTACCTCTCTGCACTAGTCTATCTCCTGACCGTGAGAAGAGTTGTATAACCTTTTTTTTCCCATTCCAGTACACGAAGAGCAATTTTGTTGTGAAAAAGAGCTACTTAGCTGCTTGATATAACACTTCTTCTTTGAGCAAATGAAGAACATATTTGTGTTGGGTGATTGGGTTAAATGTCAGCCTCTTCTTGTTTGAGTTAAGGTTTTCCATTCAATGATTCAAATTTATATTCTTATATGTAGTATATTATATTAGGAATTAGGATTTTTCGATGATCTAACTTTCTTCTTCGGCCGAACAGAGTATTTTCCGTCGAACAGAACTTCAGTCAAATCCATCTTTTGCTGTAGAGAATAGATGGACAAGAACTTTCTTCTTCCATACATCGAGGCTAACCTCAGCCGCCTGCCCACAAAAGTTTACCTTTCAGATGATTGAAGTACCTTCTGAAAGCAGCTTTTCAGAAGGCAGTTGAAAACTAAGTTTGTACCCTCTTTAAACCCCAGTTTCAAGATAGTGGCAATTATCATATATAATGGAGTAATCATGTGCATTACTATGTTTTTTCATGAGAGCAGTCTCTTGCATTTAAAAGAAATCCCAATTATCTGTCCTATTATATCTATCGTTGGTTTTCCTATGTTTATTGTATTCATAGTTCTCATTGGTAATCTTTTTCCAGTTAGGAGCACTTTCTGTCAATTTCGTTACAGGAGAAAAACCTACTGATGTTTTACTCTGATATAACAGCTAGGTAATACTCCGTATGATTTTGTTTGTCATGCATATGTAGAGTGGTGGTGTCACTCAGTATTTTACAGGCCTACTTGGTGTAGTGCTTTTTGGCATTTGTTTTTCACTTTCTATATATTGTATTGAAAGCAAGTTATTACTTATCGAGCATACTGTTAGATTTTTGAGAAAATGTTGCTTCACCAACTCTTAACTTTATACTAGTTCAGCTTCCCATCGTTGATAAGTTATTAATTTCATTTCTTTTAATGACATTGTTATTTGTATTTAGTTGCTTCATTGAATATACAATTGAAGCTTGATCATAACCCTAAGTTCTTTCTACTCCTGGGAAGCGCAAGTTATGAGAAAAGAAGAAACTCTCTCAACTTCAGGTCCCCCATATGTCTTTAAATCTGTTTTACTCACTTCGCAGAGGTTCTCTTCAACTCATCACCCCTCTTCTCTCGGTAAGTCTTTCCCCGTCTAACACATGATTTTCTGTAGCTATGTTTGCTGTCCAACTGAGTATTGATCTTAATTGTCTTTTTGCTTATGTTTTGTCCGTGTCTAGCAAATGGAACTAAGTTAAGTATTGAACTCTTGCTTTTTCATAGGTCCTAAACATTTGCTAGAAGACCATTGAATACATAAATGGCCAGTATTTGCAAACACATTGCTAGCGAATGAATGCACAAATCTGCAAATACTGGCCATGAATTGAACTTTTGCTTTTCATAGATTTTTTGTCAACATAAACATATAACTTTTGCTAGCAAACTACCACCCGCACTGGCCATTTCTCTTTTGGAGGTCACACTCTTTTAGTCATTTTAATTGTCTGGATTACTTCCAGTTTAGTATGGAATTTTATATGATATTCTCACTACGCATTTTCTCAAGTGTATCTAGAATTGTGGTAACGTACTTCCATCTTCAATGTTTATCTCTCTTGGAGGCTTTGGGAACCATAACTCCATAATTATGTGCTTATCTTGAAACAACAATGTAGGTAGGCTGAGATTCTACCCTACTGGTACTTATTTGTAAACAATTTTTTCAGCAGCAAACGGTGAAGCAAACAGGCTCCCCAACAGTGTGAAACAAATTGCTCTTAACATAGGTGGCTAGGTTTGTGTGTTATGATGACAATCAAGTACAATTCAACCACATAAATTATCTTAAAATCCATAGAGCACATCTTTGATGCAATTTTGTTTCTTTGGTCTCAAATAGAATGAAAGTCATTCAAAACACATCTACCACTTATGAAGAGGTTAAATGTCATGTAAATTACTACATGTTTTTCTTATCAGAGTTTTGTTTTATTTGTTTTATAAGTGTACTAGAATTGATGGATGTTCCATATTTGCAGATTTGTGCTTCACTTTCGTTTTCCATTTAGCACACCATTGTTACTAAGTATACATGTTTGTGTGCATCCAAGTAGTTAATAAGTTCATTGTTTTGCATATCTTATTCTGTCTCAGTGCTTTAGTATTTCCATCATGTTTGAATTCTATTCAGTTACTTTTTTTATAAATTGAATTCTAAAATTATCATATTTTTCTTTGTTCTAATAATTTTTGTTACTAGTACTATGTTTTTAGTCATGTCATTTGGATCACACAAAAAATCGATATGATTTGAGTTCGCATATTGTTTTTACTCACAAGATTTGTTAAGTTTCGCTCCTCGATAATGAGTATTTTCTAGAGAGAAATGAGATAAACTTGACCTTTAGCACGACACAATTTACAATAGTCGAACTCAAACCAATTTTTTTCTTATATTATTCTCACTTTTAAGAACTTCCACATGAATAGTATCACGCTGTCATAACTTAATCCATACTAAAATACATGAACCCCAAAACTTACAAATCAAGTATATATGTTTTCAAAATATTTTGTATATAACTTTTTTTCAACACTCGTGGCAAACCATCCTAAGATGGGGTAAGGACCGTGTAACACCTTACTAATTTATTATTATGACCCATTTTTTTCAACACCGGTGGCAAACCAACAATATTTTCGATGTATATTTTGCAGCTCGATATGTTATTTACCCATCAAAGGACCCAAAAGTGAAGAAATAACATGATGCAAAATATCGCATTTAAATGTATATCTGATTGATAAGATGATAAATGATGGGAAAACGGAGTAGCTTACCAATAATCTAAAATAATAGTATCACCATTTTCATCCACATATAGCTCACTCATATTTGTAATGAGTTACTCAATATTTAACTCACATACCACAGGAGGCACAATGAAGATCTAAATATGCCAACAATTCAGTTGACGACCTTCCCGATAGAATATGTATATTCCGGACCAGTTAACTTGCAAAAATCATTTGACGACCTTCCCGATAGAATTTGGAGCTGAAATTTGGTATGGACAAACTAGACTTGATGAGGAACATGCTCAAAAAATTTCATCAAAAAATTCTACCGGGAACCGCCCCAAACGGCGGAGTTCGGACGGCGGCTCCCCGTCCCTCCGGCTGGACCTGATCACCTCTCTCTCTCTCTCTCTCTCTCTCTCTCTCTCTCTCTCTCTATATATATATATATATATATATATATATATATATATATATCGTATGTTCTTATACTCTGTAGTATGCAACTTACACCTGCACTACTTGCTTAAGTTAAATTTCCGTTGATGGGATTTACATTTTAACTTGCCTTACATTTCCATTTAACGCGATTTGAATTTCGAATTGACTCAAATTACATTTCCATCAACACGACTTACACTTTGACATGCCTTTGCCTACATATCTATTAGCGTGATTTGCATTTTTACTTGTCTCAAGCTACATATTTACTATTGTAATTTATATTTGACCTGTTTTAAATTATATCTTACATACACATGTTTACATTCTGACTTGACTTAAGTTACATTTTGTATGCACGTGATTTATATTTCCATTGGCCAAAAGTTACGTTTTGAATACACTCAATTCTACATTTCATATATGAAAGTGAGAGATACCCGCATGGGTAGCTCAACTGGTAAAGCGGTGGGAAAGTTGGACAAATGATCAAGGATTGAATCCCGCAACAACCGTGTGGAGGTCACAACTCCTATGTGCTGGGCTGGTTCTTTGGTGCGCATGGTATAAGATCTATCTCCTTTAGGATTGGTTGAGTCACCGTGATTTACAACCTCCTATGTATTCTGTCGGGTCGGGGCGTGGGGGCCCTTGGGGTTGGGGATTCAACCTTTTGGACAAAAAAGTGAGAGAATAATCATTAGAGGGAGTAACACAAATGATATTTCAATGTATGAGTAACATTTGAGGTTACTTGAGGTTACATTTCGGTGCACAAGATTTATATGCATGATGAAAAATATTGAAAAAAGGAAAAATTGAAAATAAAAATCCCAATTATTGTCGGTCCGTCGATAATAATCGCAACTATTAATTATTTTTGTATAATCACAACTATATGGACCGTCCGCCAATAATGGTCCATGACCAAATATTACCTCCTATAAAAAGTGAACTTTAAATACAAATTAAGCGTAAAAATTAAAAGTAGGGATTATTTATAGGGATTACTTGTTGTATCTCTTCTCATCCACTTTAGAAACTACAACAATTTATTTATAGGGACCATTATTGACGGAAGGTCCCTAAAGTTGGGATTATTCTGAAATAATCGATAGTTAGGATTATGATAGGCGAACCGCCAATAGTTGGGATTATTACCATCAATTTTTCTTAATAATTTTAAATTGGAAAAAAGTTACTCTCAAGACAAAAATCAAATTCAAATTCTCTCCCATCTTGTTGTTCCAGACTTGCAGTCACAAGCTCCAAGCCAACTCCTCCAAGAATAGTCGCCGGACCATGGATGCCACTCCTTTGCTGCGAGGGTCGAAGTTGTTGCGTAATACACGGACTATCGGACTGGAGCTCCATCTCCCGTCATAAGTTGCTAGTCGGACAACTCTGGATCTCCGGCATGAAAGGTGCTGCCCTAAGAACGGGTGACAGGCGGTGGTTGGCGGCTGGGCGGCATTGTAAGACGGCTGGACAACAAGCGGCGGCGGCTGGACAACAAGCGGCGGCGGCGGCTGGACATTGGTACAGAGATGGGGATGGATAGGTTACCATTAGGGTTGGTAGGATGATTGGGTTTTATAATAATAAACAAAAGGGCATATTAGTCCATATAAAATATTTATTTAATTATTTATTAATGTATTAATTAAATATGACGAATTTTAGTATTATTTTGGTAAAAAAAACTTATTAGGTCATAGATTAAGAAATTGATGGAGTTTTAGTCACACCTAGGGTAATTATTTCAAATTAATAATCCAACCTTTTAGCGGTCTTCTTTTAATACTCCGACCTTTTTGTTATTCATGAATAATCCAACCTTTGCACCTCATCTTCAGTCATTGGTCCTCGACCGGTTTATGACCTGCTATTCCGAGTTATTTTCTTATCTCTGCAAACTATTATACCATAAATTCCACCTTTCACAAAGATAATATTTTGCAAAGATAAGAAATTAACTTGGAATAACAAGTCATCAACCGGTCGGGGACCAGTGAATGAAGATGAGGTGCAAAGGTTGGATTATTCATGAATAACGAAAATGTGGGACTATTAAAAGAAGACCGCTAAAAGGTTGGATTATTAGTTTACATTTTCCCAAATTATTAATTGGTCTGATTTGCGCAGAGTATATATGTTGAAAACTTGAAACACGCACTACCTTGATTCTTCTTCCATTCGTCCCACCTCATTCTTCCTTTTTTTTTACAAAATTTTTAAGATTTGGTTTTATATTGAATTTAAGGTTTGTGAGCATTAAATATGGGCATTGAATACCATCATTGAACATTTCAATAAGTGCGGAGTATTGATAGTAAATATATATGGTCAGTATTGATAGTAAATATATATGGTCAGTATTAATACCATCATAGACATGTTGTACATGGCAGTGAACGAATGCATTAAGAAATTTTGTTGTGCAGTGATTATGATCAGTATTGCAGTAACACAAAGCAATGATATCACCATCAAATGCAATATACTTAATTAAACGTAAAATAATAAAATTATTAAATTTTATTTTAAAAAATCCTCAATTGAATAAGAAGAGAATTAATTTTAGGGGAAGTGCAGTGATTATTACCGGATGTGCAGTAAAGTCATGCATTAATTTTGTGCATTCACGGCAATATAAAGTGCAGTAACTTTAATTGGACGAAATTAGTCAAAATGCCATTATTTTAAATAAGGGTATTTTTGTCATTCAACATTTAAATATAAACAAATTTTCTATTTGTTTTTGGATTTTTGGTCATACAACGGTATAAAAACTAGTTAGGTCATAGATTGAGAAACTCATTGACTTTTAGTCATATCCTAGTACATTTCCCTAATAATTTCCATTTTCCCTTTTAGTTATGGGAGTATGATACTCATCGCTCCGACGGTATACCTACTGGTTTTGATGTGGTAGATTTGATCACTTTTATCACTTTGTATCTGATTTAATGATTATAAGAGCATCAAGAATGTGACAATGTCTATTGTGTCCATGTGTCATGAGAGTTGATGGTAGACACATAAATGTTAGCAAGTAAAACATTTCACTCCATATTTGAGTGACCTTATATGTTATTGGTAATTTTTTTCTCCAAAAGAGTGTCTAGATGTACACATTATGATTGAGATTATTAAGAAAATGTTACCAAAATTATACAAATCTGTGGAAAGATAGATATAAATGTTATCAATTTTTTTTTATGTATTCATCTCTCACATGTCACACGTGCACCGTGCACATTGTGACATTGAAGATGCTCTAATAAATACAGTAGCAATATGTCGAAACCATTTTTGAAGTAAATATGTTATACTTCCTCCGTCTCGTAGAAAGATTCTCACACGATTTACGATGTTTGACTGATCATAAAATTAATCGAGATTTCTGTCCATTATTAGATTTTTTGGGAAATAAGGGAAAACATTTGAATGGAAAGGATGTAGTAAATCGTACAAGTGTACAAGTGTACAACAAACTATCTATGGTTAAATTAGTTTTCATCAATTTATATTATGATCAGTTCAACTTTGATGATTCGATTTCTATTTTGATTTAATTGCATGGTTGGTTTTTAAGGAATCGTTTTGTTGTTCAACCCCAATAATTCGATCATGAATTCATTGCACGATTACATCTTTTATAAGAGTGCTACATACAGATAAGGCAATTTCTAGATATACAAAGGTCGTATATTATAAATTAGAAATTACTTCAAATAGAACTAAAACTATGACAAAAACTCAAAATAGGACTTGCTATGTTTTTTATTCCAAAATAGGACTATAGTGGTCCTATTGGAAACATACCCATTTCTTCCTTCCATTCTTACCCCTCCTTTAAATATTAGTAAAAGATAGCTAAAAATCATAATTAAATGTTTAATTCATAATAAATCCGAAAAAATTTCAATAATTCGTAGAAAAATAAAAAAAATTAATAAAATTTTTATAAAAATAAAAAATAAGAAACAAAAATTTCTAATTTTTTTTTTGAAAATTAATAAAAAATAGTAAAACTCCATTAAAAAAATTAAAAAAAATATGGATACCTTTCCCACCGCCTGTACTACCTCCCTGAACTACCACCTCCGATCGGTGTAAAAAATGCCACTTTTTTTTAAATTCTACAAAAATGACATATTTCTTTATGAGAATGCCAACTTTTTCATTCTGTCAACTTGAATCCTTTTGACTTTTGTCAAAAATATGGCATTCATAATTTTTTTGGCATTTTTTTACCCCGGTGACAGGAGGTGGTGGTACTGCTTCCCTGCACCACCACCTCCGACCGTTAAAAAAAATGCCATATTTCCTACAAACTTCCATTTTTTTCGGAAAATGCCAAAAATATGGCATATTTCTCTTTGACAATGCCAACATTTTTTTCCTATCATCTTAAATCATTCTGAATTATGCCAAAAATATGGAATTCATAATAAATTTGGCATTTTCCCCCAAATGACTAGAGGTGGTGGTGCTGGGGCGGCAGAGGCGGCGGCGACAATTTTTTATTTTTTTATTTTTATTTATTTATTTATTTATTTATTTATTTATTTATTTTTTTAATTTTTTTTTTAAAATTTATTATTATTCAAAATATTTTTTATGAATTTTTTGTTATATTTTACGAATTTTTTTTATTTTTTATTATTTTATTTTGAATTAAAACATTCCAATATGTATAAGGGTATATTTGTCCAAGACACACATAATTAGTCCTATGGAAACATAGTTTATTTTTTGGTCTTATTTGTGCAAAGTGAATGACTTTTAGTCCGATAATTAACTCATTATAAATACATCCACGAATTTGAGATTTGCCCGGCATCAGGGGTGGAGACAGGGAGGGGCTGGAGGGGGCCTCGGCCCCTGCAAGAAAAAAAATTCTTAAGTATATATTATGTATAAATACTTTTAATCTATAGAAAATATGTCGATATTTTAAACTTTGGCCCATGCAATGTAAAATTTTTAAGGGACTGGCCCCTTTTGATATTTCTGGCTCCGCCACTACCCGGCATTGTCTATTCATTCCTAGAGCAGAGGCTTATTCGACGTACGGATCTTAGTTTGGCGGTGCAATTTTGTTTGCCTTAAGATACTAAATCATTTTTGTATAAATCCATATTTAAATAAAATAAATAAATAAAAAATCCATATTTAAAATTGATATCCATAGCACGGCCTGTTATTTTGTACAATGTGTTCTTATGTACATGAGGAGAAAAGCAATTTCGCGTGTCATAAAAGAAATGCAGTAAATATTTGGATTACTTGACGCCTAGATGACATTAAATAGAAATGTACTATTTTAGTTATTAAAGTAGATAAAAATGTATATCAAAAAAAGATAGTTAAGATTTTTTTTGAAAAACAGAAAGTAGGTTAACTTATTTTTACTTTTAAGTGTTTTTAGGATTTATAAATGCGTCCTGTTAAGCCTTAACTCTATTCAAAACTGAGTTAAAACTTAACATTTCTGAGCGATGTTACCAACCGCTTCAACATATGCAATAGATTTCTAGAATGCAACCGAACCGTCCGTACGAATATTTGACATTTTAGCGGAAATGCACTAGGATTGTCGGGGGGGCTGGTATTCATCCGGATCTCAAGCGTGGCTGCTTTAGCAATTTCAAATGTTGAAGTTAACTTCCTAAGCTCAAATGTTCAACACAACACCTTTCGTGGGTGGTCGATTCAGAAGTTCAGAATTATAAGATGAATGCAAAATTAAGACGTATCTGGTTCATATCAATGAAAAACTCTTACAATATGCTCAAGAACAAATTCTTAAGTATTTTGCTCTAAGGGTTGCTGAGGATCAACCCGTAGTGTGAGTTATGAGGGGGTATTTATGTAACCACAGATAGTTGGACATGGTGATGTTGCCGCCTCCCTAATGGTCATCTGTTCCATCACCCATATTATGTCATATATTCGCATTAAATGTTCTTCCTGCCAATTCTATGTTTCCTGCCAATTATCTCGGCATGGGCCTCTTCGTCCGCTGGCAACACTTGCACAAGTGGAAAAATCATTCAACTTCCAAATCAAGTTGAGCTTCCGCTCATAGTGATCAAATGTGGATGCTATAAGGCTCGCCCTTTTGTAGGTACTGCTCGTCCCAATTGGGGAGCCTCCGAAACCTCCTTTCATTCTCCCTTCGAGCGTCTTAGGATTCCCGATCCCGCTCGACTTCAAGTGTGCACCCGATATCTCTCCCTGTTTGTTTGGGAAGTAAGGCTAGGGGTGACTTAATGGATGTAGGCCGGCCTATTGTTCGGGTGGCCGAATACCTCAACATTCAAATATGACATATGAAAAGAAAACAATGAAATATGACATACTCCGTAGGGGTGGGTTCGGTCCGGTCTGGGTCGGGTTTTTGCTAAACCCGGAAAATGGAAATTACCCGGAAGGTCTCGGGTTATGAAAATTAGGGACCGGAACAAAGCCCATTATATTCGGTCCGAGTCGGGTTTTTGGTAGCCCGGGTTCGGCCCAGGTTCGGGTTGGGCCGGTTAAAGCCCGAATGTGAACTATCGCATTGTTCTTTTATATTTTAACACCTATTTTCAAATAAAATTAATGATAAATACAAATCGCAAATAATAACACGAATATTAGTCTTCAAAATCACCAACAATTCAAATCCTTAGAAGATAATTATCTTAATATTTTATTTAAGATGCATATAGATAAATAATATATAGGTTTCTTAAAAATATTACGAAATAAAATTTATAGATAAAAATGTGACTAGAGTTCCTATAAATATATTTTCATGGTCATTATGTTAAACAAATTGAACATGTTTGTAGTCACTAAAAGTTACTAAATGATTTTTTTATCCACCGTGATTATAATCATATATTAGGAAATATTTATAAATTTATATTCATATATTATATTGATTTTATATTATAGCTAATTGTTTTGGATTTTATCGGTCCGGGCCGGGTTATAGATTTTAAGACCCGTTAGTGAGCCCAGAATTTCGGGTTCGGTCCGGGTATTTTTAATTCGGTCCGATTAAAAAGAAAAAACCCGGACCAAGATCATATCATAATTCGGGTCGGTCCAGGGTTGGTTTCTGGGTTTCGATTCGATTTTTCCCACCCCTAATACTCCGTATTTGATCAAGAATTTACTCAAAATATGAGTAAAACTTGCAAAAATCCTAAAATAAAAGTAATAAAGTATTAAAAAAAAATTGGGACCAATATGTGGTCATGTGGATGCACTCATTCTACTATTCTGAAAAAAAAATTAGGAAGGACAATATTGAATCACCCCACATCATCTCTTTTATCTTCACATGCACTCATTCTACAGTTCTAGTAACACACCTTTAAATGCCCAAAGAAATTCCCATTTTAGATTTGGATCTTCAAAATACTTCCACCCCCACCCCACCCCACCCCCACCCCTTTCTTCTCTTTTTCTGGTCCTCTACACCGATTCCTCTGCAAATGAATTCCAGCCGTAAGATTCCCCACAATTTCAACCCCTTTCGTTCATTTCCACTAAAATAATAATACTCCCCATGGAACAATATCCCCATCATGTATATATGTCAGTGAGTGACAAATTCATATCCTCTTCTACTTAGTGTTCTGTGTTCATCATCCTCTGTTTTTCATGTCTGCTCCAAAACAAAGCTCTGAAGAAAATGGTGAGGAAGTTGGCAGGAAAGAAGACAATGATAAGTTCAGAAGGGAAGAGATTAAAGACGCCATTGCTAAAGCGGTGGAGCTCCGGGCTCTCCACGCCGCTCTTGTGCAGGGCGGCGGCAGCCCTGGCGCGGCGGCGAATCTGAGATTTTCTTTAGCTTCCCCTGTTTCTTCTCATCATCTTCATCCTCACTTTTCTGCTCTAGATTACCCTGTTTTCACACCTGTAAGTCTTTCCCACCCTCATTCTGTTTTCTTTTTCCCAAAAAAAAAAAAGATATCTTTATGAGTCAAACTGATCTAGATATCTTGAATTATGTGGACATTAGTTTATGCATTAACATAATTACATTATTAATGTCCATTATTGTTAAGTGAGGAGTAAGTCCAATGTATTGAACAATAATACAATATTGTCTGCTTCTCAGTGGCGACTTCCTTATTCCTTCTATCACATGTGTGCATTTTACAATGCACATTTTTTAACTTTATCTCTTTCTTAGAAATTATTTATAGATGCTAATTAAACAAAAATTACTCCATTTACTAAGGGTCTTTTGGGTCTTAGCATTAGCATGGCAGGGGAATATTGTAATGAAAATTGAAAAGTAGTAAAGTACTTTTTTCATTTAGAAGAGTTTCCCTTTTAAATAAATTCAAACTTTTATAAAGTGAATTAACAAACACTCCATAATAAACAATCAATCATGTTTCATGTAAGCGTTTTTTATATACTACGTATGTCATTTTACACGTTTGTCGAATTGTCTATGCAAAGACACTTTTTTTCGTTTTATTAAGAGAATTATATTTTCGCATCAACAATCTTTTTGTCGGTGCGAAAAGCAATTCTCTTCACAACCCGAAAAAGAATTGTTTGTGTACAGATAATTCGATCGACGTGTAAAATGACATGTATAATAAACGTGTATAAACCACATTTTGCATAAACAATAGTCTTCATTTTTTTCAACTTCTCATTTTCAATCTATCGTACATTTTCTGCTTACCATTGTCATTATTGTGAGAATCGAACGTGGCCTTGCAGTTTTTTTCGCGTGTAGATCGGATAGGACATGGTCACCTAGCACTTTTAAAAAGTTATGAACTTTACCACACTTACGACAAATGACTCAATTGACCATTTTATATGTTTATATATTACACCTCCAATTCTATGTAATTGTTTATTTCGGCTCCTGAATTCTTTGTAATACTCTTTTCGAGCCAAATACTTGTAGTTAATAAGTCATAACATGTTGTTTTACCATTTTAATTTAAGACATTAAAAACATTGTAAATCATGGGAAAAGGTTTATGAACAAATACATCTGCACTGCATGCGTAGTAAAAAGCTTCAATAAAAACATTGTAAATCATGGGAAAAGGGTAATAATTTTTATAAGATTAGATACAACATTGTGTAAAAGTTTTATGTAAATTGCTGGACTTGTAATTATATTTTCAATTAACAAATAAATATGATCTGATGGTGTATAAGTGAATTTGATTGACATCAAATAAGTAAATTAATAAAAAAAATGTTTCAAAAAATCAATAGATTTGCTCCCTAAGATTTTTGGTTATGATTTATAATTACCTCATACTACGTATATGTGAAGGGTTTGTGACTCTTTTTTGTTTTTAAATATAGGAACGCCCCCAATTAAATATTGGTGTTTGTTACTCTCTTAGTATAAATTTCATCTATGGGAAAATCACTACCAAATTCAATGGATGGAGCACAATGCATCTTTTCAAGTGCTAACATTTTATGTTCAGTTAATGCTGTAGATCTTTTATGAGGCCGTTTGGCAACACTGTTTTTCGGCTTATCAGCCAACTTTTTCACCAAACACGTAACTTCTACTTTCGAGCGCTGAATTGTGTAATAAGCCGAAAAAGTAAGGTTGAAGTTACTTTTCTGGTTGTATTGACTGAAGTTACCGTAGATGATCACTTTAGCTATTTTTCCATATAATTTTTTCTGTATTTTATTACTCCCTCCGTTCCGCTAAGATTGTCCCATTTTACCTTTTCGGGAAGTCCCACTAAGATTGTCCCATCAAATTAGGTAAAGTTTGTGTGGTTCTAAATCATTTTTACTTTAATTTTACTTTTTCAATTCAATATCAACCACGTAAACTCACTTTTCTTAATAATCGTGTCACCTTCTGTCGCAATGTTAATGGGACGGAGGTAGTAATAAAATATATTTTAAAAATAATTTTTCCTTAAATCAGCAGAATCAGCCAATGCAGCCACTCCAGCCAGAACTTCATAAGTTTCAGTAGAATCAGCCAAATCAGTCGATTTTCGTGCTACCAAACGGGCTATATGTCCAATTTACAAAACAGACACTATAATTCCTTGTATACATGAAAGTTTTTTTTATATAAATAAAGTATACATGAAAGTTGAATAATCACATTTTATATGAACCATATTTATTGGGTTTTAACTTATAATTACATACTTCGTATGTTTTTTTTCATGACCAAGAAATGCTGCACTTATAAAACTGTCATGTAGTATGTATCATTCATTCATTTGCACATTTATTTTAGAATATTTGTTAAACATATGCATTCTTTTGACATAGTCAAGTACTCAAATAGATACATCATGCATGCACTTGATGCATCACAGTATGTTTGGAGTGGGGTTGGTAGAAATTCATCATTTGTCTTTTAAAGGTAGACTTTCAAGTTTCAATTAGTTCTCACTATTCCTCGTATACCGTTCTCATTCAATATTTCAATGCAGTTTTCTATATTTAGAAATACGCAGTATCTGTTTTGACAAACAGAAACAAATAATTCAACGCATCAATAATTCTGCTATTAATGTTTTTGCAAAATTGACTTTAATAATGATAAGGGAGAAATATAGTGACTAGGATTAGTAGGACGGAGAGAAAATGGCTGTCATTTTTGCCGGGACATAAAAACTTTTTAGTTAGTGATAAAAGCATTGCAACACAGTGATAAAAAATATAAGCTCAGTGACCAAAAAAACTTCCATTCCTTGGGTTGCTAGATTTATGTCACTAACTAGGTTAGTTTTTTGTTGGAACAAAACCAAAGTCTAGAGTTCATCCTACTTCATTTACCGGAGTAATATTTAAGTTTTGGTTACAGAGCATTGGTCTCAAAGAACATAGAAAAGTTAAATGTCCCAATATTTATTATTACGATTACCTTAAAATTGCATTTTTCCTTGAAACTTGAAGCAATGGATCTTTACAATATCAGCTACATAGTCATTATTCCAAGTGCACATACATCTTTGGTTTGTTTTAGTAAAAGAGAAATAACTGCTTTAAGAAACCTTCCATATTTGTTCATGATCCATCCATTTGAGACTTGTTTTGACAGAGTTATGAAGATGAACCATTGCCCGGCTATAAACAGCTAGAAAGCCGAAGTTGTGCTGAAACTCCAGACGAATATAATCTCAGAGGAACAGAAAGTGGAAACGAATCGGTTTTATCAGATAATAACAATTACTATTGCCCAAAACCAAAACCTTCTTTAAGGAAGATGGCTACTACTCCCTTTGTCAATATGGGAGATTCACCTCAAAGTTTTTTGACTGACCAAACCTCACTCCCTCCCAGAGCTTCTCCAGCAGGTAACCATGTTATGCCACCACAATCAGACTCCCACTCTTCTGCTCAATCACAGCAGCCAAAGAACAAAGGGCTGATGTTCTCCTGGTTGTTCCCTCGGGTTAAAAAGAAAAGCAAGAGCGAATTTTCACCAATGAGGACAGAATCCGAGGGTGTCTCTCAAATCTATACTAATGACAACGATATCGGGTTCGCATCCATTGAAGCATTGAAGAAACAGCTAAAAGAAGCGAATGAGAGCAGAGATGCAGCATTGAGGGAAGTTGCAGAAACTAAGTCTTCTATAGCGGAACTAAGCGGGAAATTGGAGTACTTGGAGAGAAACTGTGAAGAACTAAAGAATGCCTTAATTGTAGCTGCAAAAGATCACTCCCAGCTCGGCAGCATGAAGCTTAAAAGTCTTCCGAGAATCGTGGACGGAGGAGGAAAATCGATGCCGGTGAGCGAGGAAGTAATGCTGGAGGGGTTCCTGCAAGTGGCATCGGAGGCGAGATTATCAGTTAAGCAGTTCTGCAAAACCCTAATTTCTCGAATTGAAGAAGCAGACGGTTCTAATTTATCTGATAACTTGAACCTTCTCTTACAACCGTATAGATTAACCCTAAATTCGAAGTACTCAAAGGCGGTTCTGTATCATTTGGAAGCAATCATAAACCAGACGCTCTATCAGGACTTTGAGAATTGCGCATTCGTGAAGAACGGCTCACCAAAGCACTTAAACCCCGACGACGAACGCCAATCGCAATTCTCCTCGTTTGTGGCCTTGAGAGACCTTAGCTGGAACCAAGTGTTGAAGAAGGGGACAAAGTATTACAGTGAGGAATTCAGCAAGTTCTGCGATCAGAGAATGAGTTTTGTAATTACCGCTCTGAACTGGAACACGACATGGCCGGAGCAGCTTCTCCAGGCGTTCTTCGTCTCCGCTAAGTGCATCTGGCTTCTGCATCTGCTCGCGTTCTCATTTTCCCCGCCATTGGTGATCCTTAGGGTTGAAGAGAACAGGCCTTTCGAAGCTCCTTTCATGGAGGATGTTTTTGCGGATAGGCAGAGATCACAAGGTCCGGGTCGGGTTAAGGTCATGGTCATGCCCGGGTTTTACGTGCAGGATAGGGTGCTTAGGTGTAAGGTCATCTGTAGGTATAAATCTGCAACCTAAAACTCTAAGACTGCCTGCAACCCAGGAGTGAATAACCCAATTTTAAGCTTTTCACCCTAAAAGTTTCTACAACCCATGTATTTTGGGGTGCCAAAATGGGTGTATGGCACCCACGGGGTGGGATATCTGTAGGCTTATTCACGGAGCCTTTGTCTATGTGGCTGTACGAATGGAAGAGAAGAAATAAGAGCTTCTGGTTGATCACATGAAACATACGTAGTGGGTCTACATAAAATTTAAATATCAGTTTTTTAAAAAGTGTAATAAGTCTTTTATTTATATTTTATATTTTTATAAATAATACATCAAAATTCATAAATTTTAATTATCTTTCAAATGACACCAATATTGTATATATGCAAATATATTTTTTTCATCTTTTACCTATTTTTTCTAAAATAAGTCTGAAATAACATTTAAAAAATTAAATACCAAATTTATGTATTTTTACATCTGGAATGTTTGACTTTTTAAATAATGATTATTCGTAAAAAAAAATTGAAAAACATTAATTAATAATAATAAAAGTAATATTTTAATTTGAATACTTTGTTGGATGAATATATTGACGGAACTGGATTGCAGTGAAAACTGAATTGATTGAGTGAATACGTATAAAAAGGTGTGGAATTTGATTTATCGACGGAACTGGATTGCGGTTAGCCTAAAAAGGCTTGCAAGTTCACCACCAAAGTATAGTGTGCCCCTAAAAAAGCACAAAAGTTTTAAAATTAGTTCCTTCCACCGATGGGTCCGGTTTCTCTGTCTGGCTTTGGCAGTCGGGTGCAGTGGAGTACATGTCACTCCCCACCCTCCCTGTTCTTACTACTGTTGGATCTGTGCCAGGTAGAGTGTCGCAGACACAAATGATCCAAATCCCCCTATGATATGTGAATTTGTATATTTATATTTGACGAGTATGTATGTATGTTTCACGAAATGACAGTTCATTGAATTAGAGCAATCTAGAAATCAGTGTTTCAAGGTTTTAATCGAATTGATGGTTCATGCAAATTTAATTTATTTGACTTTGATATCATAATAAGACTTATATGACTATATGAGTAGTCACAATCTTTTTATATACGAGTTTGTATGATTATATTTGGCTGATATGAGATGACTTAACATGACCGGGATGTAATAGCCAGCTAATGTGCAAAGTGTATGATGGTTTAAATAAGCTTGTTGAAATTAAGCTCACCACCAGTCCACCACTATGTTAACAGTTATTCTATAGTTGTATACTTGTGTTCAATATATCATCAATATGGAAGTAATAATATCACTTGAGAGCATTGGGTCAAACATTTGGCAGACTTGCTGTAGTTGCTCTTTGTGGTCATGGCCATAAAACTCAAGCATGGCTTTTACTGCTGAGTGATGACTATGTGTTGAAATTTGAAAATGTCTCGCATTAGTACATTGGTGTCGCATGTTCAATCGTGAACAGACAAAGATCACATAAAGTTGTTGGTTTTGCACTCCCGGGCCAATATTGGTCAAATCTACAATAAGTGAAGGGTCGAGATCATAAAACTTATTTGAATCAAATACTAAATTGAATTTTATTTAAACCGTGAAATAGCATCAAAATAGTTCAAAATGTGTTTCTAAAGGTAATTGCTTTTTAAAAAACAATCAAACAACCCAAAGAAATTGTACATATATGGCTAGGACCAACATCTAGCTCAGGGGCGAAGCTAGAGGGCAAACTTAGACCCCGTTCCACATCAAATTTAAAAAATGTCTTAATGTTTAAAGTAAAAAAATTGTGTACATTTTTTCAAGAATATTCTTTGTACTAGTTTGGACCAGTACGGTCTCTGCCCCTAATTTAGCTAACTATTGAAGGAAGCCCCTAATCTAGCCAGCTATTGAAGGAATATGAATCGTGTCGTCACGAGTAACTCAATTGGTCCCAAGTAGAGTTGGTGAGTCCATGGTCTGATAGCATCTCCAATGCTACAATGTGCACAGTGCACATGTGGTATGAGAAAGATCGACACAAAATATTAATTTTATGACATTTTTCTCTCCTTCTTTCCACGGTCTTATGCGTTTTTGGTAAGTTTGTGTCTGCAATGTCAACCACAATGTCTACATCTAGACATGGTGCTTGACATTGTGAAGAAAAACTTACCAAAATGATGTAAGATCCTTCAAATAAGGAGAGAGATATTATATTTATTGATTTTTAATTGGTTGTTTCTCATGCCACGTATGCACCGTTAACGTTTTAACATTGAAGATGCTCTCATATTGCAACTTGAAAGTATCAACGTGAGAGTTAATTTCACTCAGTGTGATGACTATTTATGTAAGCTATGTGTGAGTGTGTTGAGGAAGTGAGGAACCATTACCCCGTCACCACTATTTCGGGCCGATGTGTGAGGGTAAGGAAAGCTGGCAAATTTTCATTTAAGTCTAAGAATACTGGTCTAATTGAGTCATGTAGGGGTCCAATGTATGTATTTTATGGCTATTGAAGTTCAATTTGATATGGTCTATTTTATTTAACTAAATTTATTTTTATTTCATTTGTTTAAGACTAATTGAATCTAATAGTTTGTTTTATTTTATTTTATTTTATTTGATATATGAGTCTGACTAGAATAAGTCAAAGTAACAATTCATCCCAAATTCCCAATAAAAACTCTCTGAAGTCTAGACTCACTTGACTCATAGCTAAAAACGAATTGATCCTTGATGATAAATAGAAAACTTCATATGCGAATTGCGATACGTGCAGCAAATTATACCAAGTGCTTTTATGAGAATAACAAGCCTTGTGTTTATGTAATAAAATAATTCTATGACAAAAAGTCAAAATTAAATGAATTATGCATAAAACGCGACTTAATAACATACAACTTCACACCTGTAAGTTTGGAAAGTCGCATTTCTTGGACCTCTTGTCAACATATATAATGACATATTCCTTCAAAAGCCATTGCGATCGAGGAGACATTAAGGTCCAGTTTAGTGTTGAACGCGCGGTTGGATGGTGTGCTTTTAATTTGCACATCTTTTTTCTTCTTCTTTTTTGAAGTATGTTTACTAAATAAAAGAGTAAATTACTCATATAGGACTAAAAGATTCACTAAATGCTAAAATAGGACTTGTTTTATATATTGGGGGTGTTTGGTTGATAACTGATCAGCGAATTTTTGGCTGTTTCGACAATGATTTGGCTTTTTGACTGGTCCATCAACTATTATGTATGTTTGGTAACATGGTTTTTTTTACTTGGCTCTTTGTCTCAAACAGCCAAAATAGAAA
The DNA here is from genome assembly GCA_945859915.1 of Cuscuta epithymum. NCBI lineage: Eukaryota > Viridiplantae > Streptophyta > Magnoliopsida > Solanales > Convolvulaceae > Cuscuta > Cuscuta epithymum. The sequence continues at coordinate 398,511 of CAMAPF010000138.1, forward strand.
AAGCTAAGAAACATACTCCCTCCGTAACATTTATATCTTCCCACTTTCCTTTTTTTGGACATAACATTTATATCTTCCCATTTCTAAATCTTCTCATCATACCCTCAATAATTTAAAAAAGGGAAAAATAACTAAAATACCCCAAACTTTAAAGGGGTGTGAGATAAACACCCCAAACTTTCATATGTAATTTAAATACCCTAAACTTTATATAAAAAGTAATTTTAACACCATGGTCATTTATTATTATTTTCAAAAATGTAAATGTATGTTGTTAATTGCATAATTTAGAATAAAAAATGAAAAACGGTCCAATTATATAAAGTGGAGGTGGTGTTATTTATTTTTCAATGGAAGTTTAGAATATTAATTGAATCTTCATGAATGCTAAAATATTTCAAATTATGAAATTAACACCAAAAATTAACATTTTTTAAAGAAATAATGCATGACCATGGTGCGAAAATAACTTTTTATATAAAGTTTAGGGTATTTAAATTACATATGCAAGTTTAGGGTGCTTACCTCACATCCCTTCAAAGTTTGAGGTATTTTAATTATTTTTCCCTTTAATAAATAATACACTATTACACCTACTTTTTTTGGATTTATCCTTTATTCCATCACATTATTTCATCATCTTCCCATCATACCCTCAATAATTTATATCTCCTTTCACTATTCTTAATCTCACCCACTTTAAAAGTGGGAAGATATATATGATACGGAGGGAGTAGCTTTTAGGTTTGGCCTTTCCAGTTTTTTTTGTAAATTTTCCACGTTTACCCATCTGCCTTTCGCTTCTAAAATACTCCGTACGTAACTCTTTCCATCTCTTATGTTCTTCATACTCGCAAAGATTCGCGTTCAACAGAAATAGCAATAGCAGGGTGGAGGTAAAGATTTCGTGAAACTGTACGTGCATAGCCCAACAGTGCTCCCAAGTCTCATAAATGCATAATCAGTGCGTGAGTGAAAAGCAAACGTGCCAAAATCTAAAAAATTTATAAGAAGAAAAAGGCTAGATCACGTGTTTATAAATAAGCCCTACTCCTATAAGAAGGAATTGATTTTCATTCGTTCCAGAAATATCTATCTTACAATAGTTTTTTATACTAGTAATTAATTAAGCCATTTTTTATTTTTATATAAGTAACATGTTTTCGTTATGTGCTATGTGAAAGTGATATTAGAACTATAATTATATATACGAAAATTCTATCGTACATCTATTAATTTATAAGGTACGGTACATTTGCTTGTCTGGACAAATTAGGCAAGCACACGTGTATATGTACTAAAACATATACGGAGTATTAATACAATGACATGGGCCAAAATTGAACTAACATTTCAATAAATATTTGCTTTGCGGTCCTTATACTGACGGTTTCTATACGGCATAAATGATGAACTTTACATATACGGAGTGAAATAATGATGCCTTGTTTTACAGAGGAAAACAAAGATGAAGGAAGATGATAGATCGAGCAAGGCGAGTGGTAAGGGACGAATTTACTATATTTTCCATGTAATTCAACCACCTTTCCCAAAAAACCAATTTCTTAGTGTCAGGAATACCAATTGAAGAGACGTGTAACAGTTCAGAGAGAAGTCTACACAATTCACCATGGATTATAGATGCAGCTTCAGGACTACCAATTCACATATGAATTTTAGACATGGCATTTTAAACTTTTATATGAATTTCCTTTGGTTTTGCAATTCACAGCAATATCAATAATTTTATCTTTTGCCTAAACCCAGTACGTAAAGGACAATTCATATTTTAATTCTCAAGACTGATCTGACCAATTTCAGCCGGTGTCCAAATCCGATGATGATATTTATCTCAAGCATCAAATTTAGCTTTTCTGGTTATTTGAAAACAGATAATCAATCGGACAAATCTTGTACGAAGTATGTCTGTAGTAGATTTATGAATATAAAGAGAACATAATTAGTCAGTTCATCTGCTAACAGATCTGCAAGAGAAAATGCATCTGCTTTCCGTGGTTTCTATTATCCGAAGTATCAAGGGGAGGCACTACACCCTGAAGAAAAGCTAATGAATTTTACAGTAGCAAAAGTCTATAGAATTCACCGGCAAGAATGCATCACTGCTGTCTGCTGCAGTCTTCCTTTCTTGATGCGTTCGTGCAGAACATTTGCCAGAATCTTCCTTCCGCTTCTCCGTCAAAACACATGTTTATCATAGGGACTAAAGTGCAAACTAATTTGTCTTTGAATTACACAAAACGGTTTTATCCATGTGTTAAAAGATTCTATATGTATCACTCTTATTGGTCCACGTAGGTATATGTACCATACCTTATTAATTTTAACAGGTACCGTAGAAGTACCCTTATATATAACGTGCTATAAAAGAAAAAAAAAGTATAACGTGCCATAAAAGAAAAAAAAGTATGTCCTTAAACGTCATTTCACAAATTATCCGTTGATTTTAAACAACCATTTAACCAAACACCATTTTACAAGCTGATTAAAATAGCCAACTAAACCAGTCATCATCTATCAGCCAACACAAACTGCTATCAGCCAACAGCCAATTGCCAAACACCTTCATTATGTTCGGTAGGACTCATTTAAGTTGAGTGGACCATAATACCCCTATTTTAAATAAGGAACTGAATTCATGCCACCGAATATTTAGGCAAATCGGAGATTCAACCTCCAACCGGCGTCATCATTTGTAGCCGCCGCACTCCGCCATCGTCATCCGCCGCCGTCGCTGGCATCCAACATACGCCGCCGTCGCTGGCATCCAACATACGCCGCCGCCGCTCATGTCAACTTCACTTTCAAACACTGCCGCCACATTCACAATTAGCCTTACCGATTCATTCCAAAACTGCCATTTAGTTGGCAGATTTAGCCTTATGGGAAAAGGTGCAAATAGGCCCATGTACTAACCAAAAAAGGTCAAATAAGCCCTTATTTAGGAGGCTTTGTCCAGCCGTCGCCATTTGGAGTGGTTCCTGATGGATTTTTTTGATGAAATTTTTTGAGCATCTTATTCATCAAGTCTAGTTTGCTCATACCAAATTTCAGTTAAAACTTCAATCGGGAAGGCATTCAAATGAATTCTTGAAGATAACTGCGCTTCTAACTGCGGAGTTAATTTCAAGAATTCATTTGAATGCCTTTCAGATTGAAGTTTTAGCTGAAATTTGGTATGAATAAACTAGACTTAATGAATAAGATGCTCAAAAAATTTCATCAAAAAATTCCACCGGGAATCACCCCAAATGACGACGGTCGGACAGAACTTCCTAAATAAAGGCTTATTTGACCTTTTTTGGTTAGTACATGGGCCTATTTGCACCTTTTCCCTAGCCTTATCGATTAATTCCAAAACTGCCATGAATAAGAGTTTTCAAATCTGTCACAAAGTTGGCAGATTTTCTTCAAATATTAACGCAAAACTGCCATAGATTTGGCAAAACATGAAGTGAATACCCAATTCATTGATTTTTTTTAATTGAGTAGGCTCTTCAACACAATAGGAGATTCAAAATATTAAACAAATTAAATGACAAAAGCAAGAAATAATTGTTCAAACAAAAGCAATTTTGCCACATTACAATAGCGATTGTACATAATTCTGCCATTAACTTGGCAGAATCTGAACCATCCTGTAAAAAATTGGAGAATTGGAATTTGTTTAAGAACTTAGTAATCAAAATCGAAAATATAAAATAGAAGATCGAAATTGGCAAAATCAATGTCCAGAAGAAGAAGAAGGAGAAGGAGAAGGAGAAGGAGAAGGAGAAGGAGAAGGAGAAGGAGAAGGAGAAGGAGAAGGAAAAGGAGAAGGAGAAGGAGAAGAAGCCTCTATGGCGGTGGCGTCCGGTAAAGTCAACAGCAGCAGCTTGAATTCGAAACTGGTGGATCTGGTGTATCGGTGACACTGAAGTCGACGACGTTAGCAAGAAAAGCCCATCAATCTGGTGTGCAGACCGACGTCGTTAATGGTGAAATCAGCGACGACTGTGAAGGCCTGGTAGGCAATCTCTCTGATTCTGTGAATCGTGAGAAGAGGAGAGAGGCATGGGTGACGTTTGTTTGATGCGCATGGGAAGATGGGAGAAATAGGTGTAGGGTTAATATTGGAATGCTAATTTCTTTATGTTTAATAATAGGATTGATTTGGTCCTATTTTGAGAAAAAAACATAACAAGTCTTATTTTGGAATTTTACTCTAGTTTTACTCCTATTTGAATTCATTAATTCTAAATAAAAAAGTGATGTGATTTAAGTCATGACTACAAACTTATGAAGTCACAAACTAAGATAATTATAAGTCTGGAACACTAGGAAATCGGACACTAGAATGACATTATATTGTTCACCCTCTCAACTTGCTCGAAGTAAGTTGTATACTCTAGAGTCTAGACATCCCATTGCCGTATGGGATTGCGATTGTTGTTGGTGTTGTTATTGTAGTATTTTTCATGCTCTTTGCCAGCAACGTGTTCGGCCCAACGGACTTCTTGCTCCCGGAGGCGGGCCTCAATGCCTCGACGCCCCGTGATCATCTGGACCCGATTGGGCCAACCTGCTAGAGTAGCTAGCCTCTATCATATCATTTTTGAAAAATTCCTTTTGTACACGTTTTTGTACCCATCAGTACACGCATGTGTCTGTGAGAGTTTTTTTTGTCTGTGAAGTGCGGTTCACAGACAAAAGCTGGTTTGTTTTGTCTGTGAAATTTTCCACAGACAAAACAAGCCAACTTATGTCTGTGGACCGCGCTTCACAGACAAAAAAAAACTCTCACAGACACATGCGTGTACTGATGGGTATAAAAATGTGTACACCAAGAATGGTTGATCGTTTTTTGTACTTCGGGATGAGTAGGCCATTGTACTTCGGGATGACTAGGCACCACAAGTCAGTGTTATCTTCATCATATGACCCGAGCTTCGACTTGAGTTTTAAACTCATTGTCTTGTTTTACCCAAAACAAAATATTATTTTGTATACAATTTTTTATCTAATAATTATATACTCCCTCCATTCCAACTTGATTTGAAAATTTTCCTACTTTGGTTATCCTAAAATGATTTTCCAATTTAAATGCGTCTACTTTATTAGAGAAAGGGCAAACTTGTAAAACAATACTTAGTTTATTACCTTCGTTCATCATTATGGAGCAAATTGTTAGCACTCAACACATAACTCAAGTCGAATGTTATGTGGTTGTACATTAAATTGAGGATAATATCGAGAGGCGATCAAATGCTTCAAAGCCTTGAAATATGATGGGTGTCACATTGACCCATCTTCAGCCACGCCCTACATGTCATGTCATTTGTTTAGCGGTAGCACTTGAGGTACCCAACCTTTACAATTGTAAAGTTAAAGGAATAATGTATAGTAACTTAAAAACTGCAGTTATTTGTTTGTGACTTGCAACGCATAACTGATAGAGATTTGTACATGCATATCGACAATACAAAATGGGTCAATCTCTCGTCGTTCTTTGAGTGTTCAAGGCCTACACGAATTCTGAAATGAATATTTTCATAGTGTAACAAGTATCGGGAAGACACTCACAAGTCGGGCCAAAGCTTAAAAACTTTATAACTTTATAAATGGCCTAAAGATCCATACCTATATATTCATTTCAGCGCATATTTTTTTTAAACATATATGTAGATATGCTATTATTTGTCAAATACTATAATAGGCTAGAGTGTATTCCAAAATATATATTTAAAATATGTGTGTTGTATTCAATGGATGTACATTTGGCCCGAATAATTTCGCACAGCCCGAATAATTTTGTATGGCCTGAATAATTTCGCAAGCCTGGAGTTAAGGACTGGCTAAATTAGACCTTCAGTAATTCTCCTGGATTTAGCGACATGAGAAACATTTGTGTTGCACATCATGATTTAAAGCTATTGAACAACTCGTGTTGAAGCCTTGAAGGTTGTATGATATATGTATACTGTATGTCTGTATACATATATTTGGAGAAAGTGAGGCTCTCTGACTCTGTCCCATCCTTGCTAGCTCTACCAGAAAGGCACAAAGTAATTCTTAGGAATATTGAAATTTACAATATTGAAATTTACAATTTAGAGACTTTTTTTTTGTGACATGCAATGTTTATGTGTGATGGATTATGAAATTTAGGTAAGAAAAAAGTGAAAGCTATTTCTAGAGAGAGTAGATTATATAAATATATTCTGGTTACAAACCTATAATTTAACAAACTTTAGCTCCTCCAGGCTCCATCACAGTACACCAATACATAGAAGATATGGTTTGTGGGCATTTCCCGAAAATAGAAGATACTACGTATGAATGGTATGATAGAATGCCTCGTCTTAGGTAATATATTCCATCAATCAATGTAATGAAAAGTGAAAAGCATGATTATCTCTTTATACTCTTCACTTTCGGAAATTAAATTCCATCTTTTTTTTTTGGGGTGTTCAAAATAAAATTTCTACTTCAAATTCTTTTTTTTTTTTGAAAATACTTCAAATTCTTTTTATGTTTGGCAATTTTTTATTAACCATTTACTATTTTACCCTCAAATAACTTCATTGAATTGATGTTACCCCATTGCACTATTCATTTACCTCATTTATTATAGTCATTTGGGTACATATTTTAATTAATAACCCAAGGTTGCTTTTGGAAAGCTAACGTTATTTCCTATTCTAGCTAACAAAAACCGTGAAGTCAAATGTGAAACTTAATTTCGGGATAAAGGGAGTAACTTCTAAGAATTGTTGCTACTTTTAATCCTTCGATTTTTGTGCTTTGAAAATGTACTTAGTGTCTTTTGAACATTGTGACATGGACACTTTTTGTCATTGATTTTGAAACTCTCCACATTTAGTCACCTAATTGTTGTCAAATTGACACTTTTAATCCTTTCATTATAACTTTTTCACAATGAGTGGATGACTAAAAATATCAATATGATAATAGTTGAAGGATAAAAAAATGTCAATTTATGAAAGTCGAAAAAAATAAATATGGAAAATTTTCAGATGTAGCGAAGGTATCTCTTGCACTGCTATCAAAAGATTAAAGATGTTTTCTTTTGGACTATTTTCAGTCCCAGACCAGATCAGACTAGACCCAGACTTCCATAGTTATAAAATACACAGAGACCAAACATTTATCATATCAGACCAGATCAGGCCACATCAGACAAGACCAAACTAGACTTCCATAGTTATAAAATAAACAGAGCCCAAACATTTATCAGATCAGACCAGACCAATTTAAACCAAACCAGACCATCAAATTTCAGTGAGAAAACATTCTAAAAGCGGGAAATTTAAAAAATACATCATATAATACCAAATGTGCAAGTGACATAACACTAGTAGTAAAAGTGGCACAAACAATAATTTCTAATTTAGCATGGGAGTTGCTCATCCAACAAAGACATCATAAAAACCGAACCAACATTCCTTGGAATTTAACGTAAGCATGTACACAATTCAAGTGGAGTAATATTCAATCTTCCAACATCCAAAAAAACCTCAAAACTAAGAGCGTCCATTTCCAGTAATCAGAACAATAGACAGGAGTCGTCCTCTAACAATATGTTGACAAAATAACTACGAGTAATTTAATAACTTGCCAGGAATTAAATAAATCATCCAAATGTATCAGATACTGACAGAAACCGAGAGTGAGCAGCGTAGCAGAAGGATATATGCCAGAATGGTGATAATAAATACAATATGACGCTAAGGCCTGTTTGGTTTGTTGTTATGGTGAAGCGGGTCAGGTCCGGTCGGCACTACCCTTGCTGAGTCCTCCACTTCTCCTTCCCTCCTATTCCCTGCTTCCTATTAATCCTCAATAATAGACATAAAAATAATAACTTTCTAATTCCAATAATAAAAGAATCATTACTTTTATCCACATTTCTGCAAATGAAAAAGGATTTTGTGGGCACTCTGTTTTTTCAATGTCAACACACATAAAAGTGTTGACACCGACAAACACACAAAGCGAATCATTTCAACAAAACCCAACACAAAGATTGAATCTTTTAGATCTTTCTGTATATAAAAGATGCCACATTATATTACACACACAAGTTTTTTTAATAGTTTTTGGAAAAACCCATTCATCTAAACACAGACAAACACACAAAGTGAATCATTTCAACAAAAACCCAAAACAAAGATTCAATCTTTTAGCTCTTTTTTCATTGAGCTTTTGTATATAAAAGAAAAGATGCCACATTATACCAGCGGATAGGCCTCCATATCTCTATTTTCCACCAGCTCTTCTGCAACTACTTCTGAATGTTGAACTGCAGAAAGAATAAAAAAATGCAAGAGCATTTTATATATGTACAGAACTCCAGATCCGAGAAAACAGACAAAGATTAGAGGGGAAGAGATAAGAGGGTTTCCATACATGGACGGGAAGAATAAACAAATGGTGGCACCATGAACATCAGAAGAAGAGCAAAAGTAGTGACAGATTTCCTACGAAAGATCATCTCTTTTTCCTTAGATCTGAAAACACGAAAAACAAAAGAAACCAGAATAAAAGGCGGGCCTTGGTAAAAACACTCTGTTTCTTGGTTTTCTTTTCCAAATACATACCAGCATTAAACAATGGGGAAGAGAGCCGGAGAGGGCCGGCCGGCCGGCGACTTGATGGACGGAAAAAACAGAGCAGGAAACTGAAATATTCTGGGAAATGCCCCTTGAGACTTGTATTTATACCCTGAGAGGCTGAGACCGTTTGGGAACTGGCAGCACTGTTTTTTTGAAATCTCTGTTCGATCAGATGGGGAGGATAGAAATGTCTTTGCATCCATCAGAGAATACGCCGGCGTCGTCCGTACATCCTATGTTGTTTGTCTGCATTCGGAGGAGCGAGAATCTGCTGCTCAGTGGCGGCGAGGAATCGTTTGTACGGCAGCAGATGATAAGGAAATCAAAATTTGCAATCATTTGGCTGGGCTTAGCAAATGAACGTAGAAGCGTGGCAATCAAACTAGAGGCACATACTCGTAGTATATGGCCAAGATATTGGAACATCCATCAATTTACATTTTATTTATTAAATTATTGTAAATTTAATTTTTGAAACACATTGTTCAGTTTTCTTTTATTTATATTTTAAAAAAATTATTCTTTTTCAATTTTTTTTTCTAATGATAGATAAAATATACAGAAATTGCCCTAAATAGAAGTAAATACGTTTTGAAATTCCAAAATAGGATTATCATGTTTTTTTATTTCCTGTAAGTAATCTGCCAAGTTTGAGAAAAATGTCATGTTTAAAGCCTAGTAATATCAAACTTGGCAGAAAATTTCTGCCACGTTTGGCATTACTAGGCTTTAAACATGGCATTTTTCTCAAACTTGGCAGATTACTCCTATTCTGGAAATAAAAAACATGATAATCCTATTTTGAAATTTCAAAACGTGTTTACTCCTATTTAGGGAATTCTCTCTAAAATATACTACCTCCGTCCCAAAAAGAGTTGCAAATTTGACTTTTCTTAGTCAAACAGTCTCGTTTTGTTCACTTAATTAGGATGTCGATTTTTAATTATTTTCTAATTTGGAGTTTACAACTTTGAAGAGATTTTAATGTAGTTTTTGAATATGTAAATTTTAATTATTAAAAATTGAATTAATTATGCGTAGGGAGGGTTGACTTTTATTATTGGTTGACCAAAAAATGTTGACTTTGCAAAACAAATTGGGACGGAGGGAGTATTTATGGTCAAACTTGTGCGTTGACAATGTTAAAATTGATTATTAAAATTCAAAAAGAACGGGGAAGTTTATGTTTATATAGAATTACTCGAACTCCATTTTAGGATGTTATCTTTTAGATTGAAATTTGTTGGTCTGGTCTGATCTAGTTTGATCTGTCTAAACTGGTCTGATATGGTATGGTAAATGTCTGGTCATTATATATCGTATAACTGTTCAAGTTTGGTCTAGTCTGGACTAGTATGTTTATGTTTGGTCTGGTCTGGTGTATTTAAGTCAGATCTGACTTGAACTGGTCTGTTTATGTCTGGTCAGGTCTAGTCTGGACTAGTATGTTTATGTTTGGTCTAGTCTGGTGTATTTAAGTCAGATCTGACTTGAACTGGTCTGTTTATGTCTGGTCATGATCTTGTCTGGTATGGAACTAATAATACTCCAAAAGAAGACATTATATTCTTAGTACGGAGTACACTATAGTATTTCCTCCCTTTTTTTTTTTTTGATATTTGAGGGTTTTGAGGTTGAATGACCTATAATCTTAAATCCTCTTTAGGAAATAATTATATCAACTTTAATTATTAAAATCGTGCATATTTAAAAGTCAAACTATATTGACCGAGAAAAATAGATTTCATCAACTGTTTTGGGAAGCAATAACTATGAATTGAAGTATTTATAAAATTGATCGGTATGAATAAAATAAGTCACGTAACTAACCGTGTTTATTTCTACATTAAAGGCATCTAAACATATTTTTCCTAATATACTACTGAAATTAAATTCATGAAAAATGTAATTAAAGGTATTATGGATGTAGCTTCATGATAAGTATAAAATCGAACATGATCACACCTATTAAAAGTTTTAATCACCATCTTTATTTTAGTACGGGCTAATGTTATATGTAAGTCATTATTTCATTAATGAAGCACAAACAACAGCTTAAACATTATTTTAATAAATTTTTCGTACAGTTTTTTAATATGCAATTATTAATTGCTATCTCTAATTTAATTTAGGAAAAATTGAAAACACAAGAAACTACAAGAATTTGTTTATAGTCGGTCACATCGGACCATTATTGGCGGAAGGTCCCTAAAGTTGGGATTATTCTGAAATAATCAATAGTTGGGATTATTATGAGCGAATCACCAATAGTTCAGATTATTACTATCAATTTTTCCTTAAATTTAATTGCTCTCCCGCCCTGCTGATACTTGCACAAATTAACTTATAACGACTCTATCATTATGTTGACTCTTTTAGAGTGAAACATGGCATCAAAGTCAAACATGTTTAAATGAGTAATTAATATGATTATAATTCGAAATTTTGAAATCAATATAAAGAATTGGTTTTCCTAACGACACATCACCTTGTGAGGAAAATTTAGGTCAACTCCAACCGTCCTTTAATTTAATATTTAGATACAAAATAAATCATCACTTGTAAATATATTCATGAGCTTATGCTTTAATGATGTTGTTTTTGAATGGAATTTCAATTCATAATTAATACATACATGTTTCTTTTACCAAGTTTCTTATTTGTCAATTTTTTGTATGGAGTAATAATTCTGTTTCCCTTTTGAATAAATATTACCTCTATCCTGAAAAGGTTTTTCATATTGATTTTCTTGATCAATGGTAATAAATTTTGAACGATGATTTTACTTATTACATTTGTATATTCTATAAATTTATAAAATTTATAAATTCTATACTTTTATGAATATATTTTGAATAAAGAACATTTTGATATCATTTTCATATTCAAAATAATTTTGTATTAAAAATTATTATTGATCAAAGTGCATTATCATGCACAAAAGAAAAATCAATTTCGGGAACTTTTTCAAGAGAGAGAGTATCTACATAACAAGTGCGTACCATCATTTGTTGTATCCGTCAAACACAAAAAAAAAATGGTAAATGAGGAACATCATTTTAGGTCACACCACCCTCGTAATTGAGGCAACTACAATTAGGTCTAGGACGAGTTCAATTCGCAAAACTGATGGAACCATTTGAAAAATATCAAATTTTAATAATACTTTGATTCTTATAAATTTTTTATAGAACCAATATGGAACCGAACCATTCTTAGTGGTTCGTTCTTGAATTGTCATTTAACATTGCCCAGTTTTTTTAAAAAAAACTTAGAAATCATCGTTAAATTTGTGCCAAAAAACTATCAAATTTTGAAATTACAAGACATACAAATATGTTTATCATCATTTTGAATAGTAAAAGTTGAGTTTAAAACATAAATACATATCAAACTTAAAATTTGAGTAAATAAAACAAAACAACATATTCACTATAATCAACAATTATGTTCTTGAATCAATTCCGACCAACTAGGCCTCTAATACTTGCCTAAGAGCCTAAGAGATATCCGTTAAAATAAATAATAAGGTTAAATACTTAAATAACGAAACTAAAATCGTTAGTGTAGTATAAAAATAAATAAGTAAATGTACATTAAAATATATCTACTAATAGGAAATATATAAAATTTTAATTATTATATATAGCGGTTTCTTAACCGATCCAGATACATATTTTTACGAACAAGAACCAAATTGTTAATAAGAAACATGAACCGTACCATTAACAAGTAACTAATAAATGTTAGAACTAAACCAAACCAGGTTATAATGTTTCGGTCCAGTTCGAATCTCCGGTTCTTGGTTCATCCTAGCATTGTCTTCATCAAGCCTACGACTAGGGCTGCACATCGGGCGGGTTGGGTCGGGTCTGCTATATTTTTAATTTGGGCCTACCCAATTTGTTCGGGTTGGCTATTAACCAACCCGCAGTATGCAAAATAAGTTGGTAAACCATACATGAACGGGTTGGGTAGCCAGGTAGGGTTGGGTATTGAAAAAAAATCACTTCCGGTTGCATCTTTAATGTTGGAAATCAATGTAACCAAGTTAAAACTCGATTAACTTGTTTTCAAAACATACAAACAAATACAAATGCTTGCATCTCTTATAAGCAAAAACATTAGGTAATAGTATTAAAACATCCTCCCATATAGGAAGTTCATTAGAATGAAGCGTAAATATATAATAATCACCTAGTCAAAATGGTAATTGTTTAATTATAATTCTAATATCATAAAGTCCTAGATAGAACACATTGGTTTTAAATTGAAATTATCCAAGAAAACATGTAGCATAATAATAATAAAAGGAACTTCGGCCATTAGGTGCGGGTTCAAACATATTTTGAATATTTTTTAAAATAAAATACCCGATTAAATAGAGTCGGGTAGGGTTGGGTCGGACGGGATTTCGAATTTTTAAGGTAAAGTTTTTTCATATTTATCCCACTGACTAATATCTAAGTCTATTATAAATTTATAATTACTTTACAGGCCAGTCCAATTAAACTTTCTAGATCCGCCCATGCTCAAAATTAAACCAGAAAAGCAAATCACAAGTATTTGCAACAGTTAACTACTCATCCTTATTAACTACGGAGTATCTGCTAGAAAGCTTCCTCCTCACCCTTAGCAATGCCATAAAAATATTCCCAAAATTTACATAATTCCACTTTTTAAGATCAGCCATCTGACGTTTAAGCTGTTAAATTAGTCCATGAATCAAATCAAATTTTTCTCTCTCTAGGGTTGCCTCACACAACTCCTAGGTTTCCTCCGCCTTCGAGCATATCGAAGGGCGAGTTGTTTGGTTGATTTGGGCGACATTGTTGGAGTCTGGACTTTGGTCGTTTCGGATTGGTGGGGAAGGAGGTGGCCTTGGCTATTTATCCCGGTTTTCGGAAGCAAGGGAAGGTACGAGTTCGGTGATCAGGCTAGGAGGATGGCACTGTTCTGATAGTGTGGTTTCTCCGAGGCGGCATCCAGTAGCAGTGCGACGGCGATCGTGGCATGGAAAGCTTTGTTGATCGGTATAAACAAATGGCGATTGGGGAGGATGAGGAGGAGCTGAACCTTGATGAGGGGGAGGATGAGGGAGTTCCGGTGGAGGGGGCTGCGGTGGGTTTTTTGGTGATTGGCCAGGTGCTGACGGACTGAAAGGTTAAGTTTCCATATTTTAAAGAGATGATGCTTACACTTTGGAGGCCGGGAAAAGGAATGTCGGTAAAAGAAATTGGTGAAAAAAGGTAACTATTTACGTTTAATCATCGTTTTGATACGATGCGTGTGCTTGAAGGAGGTCCTTGGCAGTTTCAGCGTAGTCTCGTAATGTTAAAAGAAGTTTTGCCCGATGATATTCCACACAAAATTATTTTAAATGAGATTGAGTTTTGGGTTCAGATCCATAATGTCCCCTATAGTCTTGTTAATCTGGGTACTGCCAGACGTGTGGGAGATTTTATAGGAAAATTTATCAAATATGATGATAATCAGAAGAGTGATAAATTAGAGCCATACATGCGGATTATGGTTCTTATGAAGATGGATAAATCGTTGAAGAAGGGGATAAATCTGAAAAAAGAAGGTAAAAGTTTTTGGGTAAATTTCAAATATGAAAGGCTACCCAATTTTTGCTTCATCTGTGGCTTTATTGGACACTCAGATAATTTATGTCCCTTAAATTATGAAGAAGGCTTAGTTTTAGATAAAAGGTTTGGAATCCATCTTAGAGCAGGAAGCAGGGTGAAGACAAGCCCAACAGAAGATAATAAGTGGCTCTTGGAGGGTTCATAGAACTGTGGCAGAACAGGTGGACTTACAGGGGCATTTAAATCAGAAGAAAAGACTAGTGAGAAAGGAAAAGAGACAACAACTGGATCAACTCAAAGTTTTACCAAAGGAGGAGGGGGGAGCCAAAAGAAGAGGTTTCCATGAGAAGGAAGATCTGGGAGTAGTGGCGGATTTGGGGGGGAGTTAGGCTAGGCAGCTGCCTTGGGCCTCACATTGGAAGGGGGCCCCAAAAAGTTATTAATATAATATTATGTATAATAATTAATAAGTTAATTAATTATATGGAGTCTTGGTCCACTACTCTATGCTCCAAGCATTGCCGAAGACGGCAATTACGAAGGCCGCTAATCCCAAGTCGCCGCTGATTTGTGAGTGTTAGTCTATGTGAATTCTCTGACTTCTCTCCCAAATACTGAAACATATACTTCGTATATGTCTTAGCCTTAACTCTAAACATAAAAGGCCTGATTGCCTGAAGGAGTAAAAGGCTAAAGCCTAAAGCTGTAAACCGGACTGCAGACAAGCAATTAAGGCAATTCTTTTTTTACTGTTTGAAGTCAATTCCTAAATTACTATTTAAAAATATTTTTAGGTTAAATTTCTATATTGGTATTGATTATTGTACAGAGCATGTATTAGATGTTAATTGATAAATACATGTAATAATTAATTTGATGGTTTTTGTACTACTAAAGTAGTTACTTTGTTTGATTGTCATTGACTTTAGAAATTTAGGTTTTTTCTAATTGATTTGTTTGTAATTTTTGTATTGTCTATCAACTTGTAAGTATTGTCATGATGAGAAAGCAAAATTTTGACTATACAAAGAGAAAAAATAAGTTGAAGAGAAATTTGGTTATGCAAACGTTTGACGTCTCTTCCAATTGAAAAAAGTTTTAGCTATTCTTGTTTGAAGTAATGTTATTAATGATTTTGCACTTCAAGAGGCAAGAAGAATAGGATAATAGGGTGTTACAAATACAAGTTCACGGTGTATTTTACATGCACATGTTTGCATTTAAAAACTTATCTTTTTAAGTATCAAAAACATTATATCATACACTTTGAGTATGTTTTTCATATGACGTTTTTATCTAATTTGTCCTATTTTTACATGATTTGCGCATAATAAGTATTTATGTGTCTGGGGCCTTCGAATTGCTGAAGACGAAAAACGAGGAAGAGGCGGGCTTTGCTCTTTAAGCCCGCCGAATCTGCTGATAGGCGAATGGAGGCTGCATGTCCATGGGATTGTTCGAGTTTTCTAGCTGCGACAGAAGTGTTTTATCTTTTGTTTTATTTTTTGTCTCACTGATTGGTATTTCTGTTTTGTTGTTTGTTCCTTTTTTTATGTTCCTGTTTGTAAGACGTTGATTTTGGATGTGGGGGATGAGAGGAATATGATGACCGTTTTTGGCTCTAGGTTTCCCATTTATGGATCAACGAATTATAAAGGTTGTCAGATTTCTTTTTATCGTTTGACTCATACTCTGAATTAACTGTTATCGATTTAAACCGAATTCTTCCAAATAAAAAAACTACGCAGTACAACTTATTCCTCTTAATATATTATTAAGAATAATATTTTCAAAAGATATCCATAGCTCTTCCTTTTTTGAATATAATGAAAAATTGCTTATATTAAGAGGCCGTTTGGCAACACTGTTTTTCGGTTTATCAGGCTTATCGGCCAACTTTTTCACCAAACACATAACTTTTGCTTTCGCGCGCTGAATTGTGTAATAAGTAGAAAAAGTAAGGTTATAGTTAATAAAACATATTTTAAAAATATTTTTATCTTAAATCAGCAGAATCAGCCAATGCAGCCACTTTAGCCAGAACTTCATAAATTTCAGCAGAATCAGCCAAAACAGCTGATTTTCGTGCTACCAAACGGGCTCTAAAATTCATAAATCAAATGTCATTACAATAGATCAAGATAATTTCAGCCCCAATCAGAAGCCGAATGATTAGACTTAGGCTTTGCCATCCACAAATAAGCTGCAAAATCGCTGATCATGCATGTAACAGAAAAGATGAAGATTAATTTGATAATATTGAGCTCTATGTTTCTAACCTGGTATGAAAAACTAGTAATTTCTCTAAAAATATTAAAATGAACGAACAAAAAATAATAAAAAGTGCACAAATAAGCAAAATTTTAAATACGGTATCCAATTATGTAGCCGTAGTGCCCTCGCCTGATTCCCTTAGACCTATAAATATGATATGCTCGACATAACGTCAATAACTTTCATTCCAATCTGAAATGCACCAGTCCGATAAAAATATAGAATCACTCTTTCCATCAATGATGGGGGTTCGGGAGGGGAGTGAGTCATCGATAGCGCCATAGACGCTTTGACAAAAAGGATGACCTATAAGAAAAGCAGGTCTTCGCCTGGGAGAATGCCAAATTGATCAATTGCAATAAAACAACAGTATATCATCATATATACTATATAGAAACTCGTGTTGCTAATTTGAATACAAAGCACCCATACTGTGAATGCCAGATTGACAGAATAATAAGAACCATAGACACACTAGGGAATAATCACCGCTCATATGAGCACCAAACCATTTTATAGACATTCTTTAGCCATAAAAAGAAGATGAGAACTTACATTCTTAGGAGATGAGCGAATAGAGTTGGTAGGGTTTTTCACCCATGCTCTGAGCTTGAAGAAGATTAAGTATTACGTAGTACATTTTTCACCCGCACATTATTCAGAAGAAGATTAAGAGGCCGTTTGGTAACACTGTTTTTTGGCTTATCAGGCTTATAAGCCAACTTTTTCACCAAACACGTAAATTTTGTTTTTGCGCGCTGAATTGTGAAATAATAAGAAAAAGTAAGGTTGAAATTACTTTCCTGGTTGTATTGACTGAAGTTACTGTAGATGACCATTTTAGTTATTCTTACATATAATTTTTTCTTTATTTTATTAATAAAATATATTTTAAAAATAATTTTTTCTTAAATCAACATAATCAGCCAATGCAGTCACTTCAACCAGAACTTCCTAAATTTCAGCAGAATCAGCCGATTTTTGTGTTACCAAACGGGCTTAATGTATTCAAGAGATCTGATATGGTCGTGTTTTTATATGCTATAGTAAACGAACCCCGAGAGAGAGGGCATACGTTCTACTTTCCTCGCTATTTTCTTCTTTTAGTCCTTTCCTCAAAGCAGTTTTGAAAGGATAGAACTGTATTATGTTTGGGACTCATACCCATGAAAGGTGAGAGAATATTCCTAAGGACATCCCCATTGTTTAGATTATTTAGAGATTAATGGGATGATGTGGATGTTTTTTTTGAGATTATGATTGAGATCATAAGATTATTTGACAAGATTGTTTTCTAAAAGGATCTGGTATCAACTATTTGAGATCATAGATTATTTGGAAATTTATTACCAACTTTTTAATTTGGAATTCAAGAAAAAAACATTAAATATACAGAATTGGAAAGAGTAGTTGCATATGCGTGCGCCTTAGAGCATCATCATTCATAATCTTTAAAAATCAATATTTTTTAGCATTCTTACCTTTTAAATATTGTTACTATACATAATTAATTTTTAAATAATCTCAAAATCCGTTTATGCCTCCCAACCATCTTCAAATAATCCGCTTTTTTCTCGATCCTGCATTAACGTATTGCATATGCTTTTCAAATAATCTTAAGATAATCCAGATTCATATTTTGATACCGGATTATTCTAGCAAATAATCTCATTGAATAATCTATGTCACTCAATGATAATTCTCTAAAAAACTGCCGTGTCACTAATTTAATCTCTTAATAATCCTAGCAATGAGGATGCCCTTAGTTTTAATGTATGATTAGTGGTGCGCAAATTTAGTATACGCTGGTATATATAGATTGTTTTAGTGTATATCCCACAAATAATCTCAAAATTAAAGATGATGATTGAGTGGATTTGATGGATTCTAAGATTATTTGTGTTTTTTTATGTGGCGATGATGTGGCAATATATAGATAATAGAAAGTCAAAAATTAACTTACCAAGCCAATATATCAATTACTAATACTCCTAGGAGGTATCCATCCACTATGAATACTTTACTGACTATTTTGGTGAATTATTGAATAAGATTTGTTTGAATCTATAAATAAAGGTTTGGATAGTAGGTCACTTTGAATGAAAATCTAGAAAACAATGTCATCAATAGAATATGCATAACATATGATGTTTTCTTTTAGACTGAAATTTGCTGGTCTGGTCTGACCCTGGTCTGGTCTGGTCTAATCTGAACTGGTCTTGTATGGGACTGTAGTCCAAAAGAAAACATCCATAGTACACTATGAGAGAAAGGAGTTCACTTCCGATGTCTAAAAACCTTATATTTAGGAATGTTGGTTAGTACCCCTTATTTGTACATTCCTCTTAGAAAATGGTTCATCTCTTTTAGTCTTCCTTATCCAGTTATCCTTACCCCTGCCTTTTCCGTTAACTTCGTTTGAAAACTTACGTTTTCCTTTATTGAAAAGTGAGACTAACGTCATAACGTGAACGTATAGATACACGTTTCATATTTCAAGAGAAACGGCAAGGTTTACCTTATAACTATAAATATTATTGCATATATGTGTGGTCAGTGTGGACATTTCATATTCCATTCGTATAGGAGGAAGGTTTACTTTGTGCCTATAAATATAAATGCATATACGTAGACATTTCATATTTATAAGATTAAAGATATATTTTATCATAAATAAAAGGTACACTTAATCTAGTCATGTAGAATATATTTTTATATTACACTAGGTTTCAAGCCCGTGCGATGCACGGGTAGTACATAATTTAGCTAATTTTAAATTTGATATTTTCGAAATCATATATAATGGGATGCAAAAGAAAAATAAACTTAATCTAAATATAGAGTTCGTTTGATAATACTCGTAGTCAAATTAGCGAAATCAGCTTATTTTACTGAAATTGATTAAATTCGGGTTGAATCACTTGAATGGGCCGAATAGGCAGAATCTCTCAAATCATGAAAAAAATTAAAAAATATTTCACTTGTAAAATAAAGAGACAATTATATGGAAAATATTCAAAATGTTCTTTTACATAAGCATCTCTACTAAACACAATTGTGATGAACCCAATTTTAAAGAATTGAGAGAGAAGCTTCTTAATTAATCTCATGTCTTCTAAATTATTTTATTATGCACCTCAATTTTTTTCATATTCCTCATTGAACTTGGTATGAACTGTGGAGTATTTATTGTTGACTTTTAATAGTAAGATATTACATTTGACTCATTATTTCATCACATTGAAAATGTAAGAAATAGAGTGTTTTTACATTTTACTCATTAGTTCGTCACATTGAAAATGATTTTTAATTGTTATGAACGTCTATATTACTTTAATGAGCATTTCAAAATAATATTTTTCTAATATTTCTCATTCAACTTGGTATGAAATACATATTTTTAAATTTTAATAATGAGTTAGGTTCATACATTTAACTCAATTTGGTACTCCGTAGTAAAAATAAAGAAATGAAACAATCCAACACATTGACTTTTGGCTAGACTAAACGTATTAATTTGTGAACACACATATGCATGTATGATATCAACTTTCATCCTTATTAAATACTACGTAATAAAGATAAGCTACTTGATTAGAAGTATTCTCTTTATATGATTCTATATATGAATGTCTAATAGTACTCATTTCACTTTTAATTTCAAAATTTCGGTGGTTATAATTTTCATCATTGTGTTAATAATTAAGAAAGCATTATACGAAGATGTAGAAAAATACGAAGTATTAACACAGTTTCAAATCTATAGCTTAAAATTTTAATCATGATCTCAACATTGAGTTTAGAAGAATAAAATATACGGAGTAACATTTTAGGAAATAGGACACTATTAATACTTTTATATATATATATAAATAATTTTGAAGACAAAATAAATAGCAATTTGGTTGATTTATCTATTTTTTTAAGGAACTGATTTATCTGTTAAGTGGGCAAAACAAAGATACTTTATTTCTTCAATAAAATGTAATAAAAAATAAGAAGTATAACAATAATCAAAAAATTATACGTGCTTATAAAAGTACTTTATAAAAAGTACTTCGTATGATTGATTATTTAATAAGTGTGATTCCAATTAATGAATTTCATAATTATTAAATAGGTTTTGAAAAAGTTTCCAAATAAGGTGGATTTTTTTATCATAAAGTCTTTTGTTTCCATATCAGTATATATGCAATCAAAAATAGAATCTAATAAAATAAAAAAAGATACGGAATATTAAAAAAATTAAATGATGGATGACATGGCATGATTAGGTGGCGCTTTGTATGCTCTTAAAAAGTTCCTCTTTTATATATATATATATATATATATATATATATATATATATATATATATATATAATATTAAGATGAATAAATTATTATATATATATATATATATATATACATTGATTAAGTATCACATATTCCCCAAAAATATTAAGATGGATAAATTATTTAGCAAATCACAACATCCAAACGAACATTTCATAAAATGCATGAGTTGGTCACTTAGGATGTTTTTACTTGGAATGTAACCCGTCCCAGACCATATCAGACCAGACCATACCAGATCAGACCATACCAGGATAGTTATAAAAAAACAAAGAAACCAGACATTACCAGACCTGACCAGACCAAATCAGACCAGACCAAAAAATTACAGTCCAAGTAAAAAAGTCCTTAAAATTACTGAAATAAAATTCATGGACAAAATTGTGACTAAAGTTACTATGAGTATGACTACATGATTACTATAATGAAACATTGAACATACTCGCAATTACTAAAAAGCACTAGCATAGTCATTTCATGTAAGGATGTTTTTACTTGGACTGTAATTTGATGGTCTGGTCTGATCTGGTCTGAATTAGTCTGATTTTCTTTGTATTTTTATAACTATCCAAGTCTGGTCTGGTTTGGTCTGGTCTGATCTGGGACAAATTACAGTCCAAGTAAAAACATCCTAAGATAGAGTCAATATTTATCTATCATTTATACATCAGTTATTCATATCATTATGAGTATTATATATTTACTACTATGTATTGTGCATGTTAACACGAAAGGATGATAGTACAATAATATTGGGCATACGATTTCGCGCCTTGTGCGAGTAGAAGGCTAGTATCCAAAATATGAGAGAAAGGAGTTGAATGGTTGTAATTGCTTATTTGCTATGGTTAGTAAATATTACGGAGTATATTTACAATAACAGAACAACAAAGTCATGAGTAGAAAACAATGACATTAGTAGAATAAGCATAAGAGAGCACAATTGCACAAATAAGACTACATTTTTTAAATTCCCTTAATAAGACTATTTATGTGTGTTTGGACAAATATACCCTTGTAACTTGTGAAATTTTATAATTAATAATAAAATCATAAAAAATAATCGAAAAAATACTAAAAACGTAAAAAAAAAATACTAAAAAACGTAAAAAAAGTAATAGAAAATTAATAAAAATATTTTTTTAAAAAATAATTTAAAAAAATAAAAAAAAATCGTAAAATTAAAAAAAAAACATTACCACCCCTGCCACCCCTGTACCACCAGCTCCCATCACCGGAGAAAAATATGCCAACATTTTAAATAATGCCATAATGATGGCATATTCAATGAAAATGTTGGCATATCGAAGAGTAATTATGCCATCTTTTTGGCATTTTCAGAAAAAGATGTCATTTTTTTACCAATAGTGATAGAAATTTCACCAATCGGAGGTGGTGGTGCTGGGAGGCGGCGGGAAAGGTATCCATATTCAATGAAAATGTTGGCATATCGAAGAGTAATTATGTCATCTTTTTGGCATTTTCAGAAAAAGATGACATTTTTTTACCAAAAGTAGAAGAAATTTCACCAATCGGAGGTGGTGGTGCTGGGAGGCGGCGGGAGGCGGTGGGAAAGGTATCCATAATTTTTTTCATTTTTTATGGGTTTTTACTATTTTTTATTATTTTTTTAAAAACATAAAAAAAAATAAAAATTAAATTTTTTATTTTATAAATGTTTTATAAATTTTTATAATTTTTTTACGTTTTTTAAATATTGTATACGATTTTGTATGATTTTATTATGAATTAAAGCATTTCATTATGAATTAATACTCTTGGGGATATTTAGGGTAGAAAATCAATGTTTAGTTCTATTTAGGGAATTCAAAAAGTAGTAGTCATATTTGTGCTTTTTAGGAACTCATTAGTCCTATTTAGAACAATTTCCGTTTGTTTAATGCTATTTTGAAAAAACGGTTGATATATGCATTTTATCAAACATGACATATGGCGAACTAGAGGGTACCAATATAGCGATACATAAAAAACGATTGATCAAACCGGATAAATTGAACAACTGATCGCAAAAGCTTGGGAAGATTTATAAGAATATCCTGGAGTTAACATGTGTCATAAAACTTGAAAAATGGATTATTTGAAGTATGATATTTTTCTTTGTTTTATTATCAGAATTATTTTAAATATAGTTTTTTTGTATGTTTTAGTTTCCTTCGGAGTTTTATGCGTAGTATATTTTTTTTAACAATTATACATAGTATATTTGAATAGATTCGTTTAATTTTAGCATTACCGACAGTTCACACTTTCATTTTTTTACGCTTCACCACGCAACAGAAAAAGGTCAACTTTTTATCCAAAAGGTCAACTGGAAATAAACATACTGTATAGGTGGTATATTGTAAACAACAAATTGATAACAAACGGTTCTATGGTGTAGTGGTTAGCACTCTGGACTTTGAATCCAGCGACCTGGGTTCGACTCCCGGTAGGACCTTTTTTGTTTTGTTTTTTTAATTCCTTTTTGTTAGCCCGAGTTCTTGAATAACTTGTTAACTCGATGTCTTTTATTGTCTGGACTTTGGAATAGTAATTCCAATTCAATGTTTTCTTTGGGCCGTTTTCAAACTGGACTTGCCTTAAATAGACCAAATCAGACTATAATAGATCAAACCAGATTGGATTTAGATAATTATAAAATACACAGAGACTATAGATTTAACATATACAGACTTAAACATATCGAACCAAACCAATCAGTCAAAGAGAAAACAGCTAATAATGATTGATGTTTAACTTGCAATATGGATGGATGCCAAAAAAACATATAATATGGATTCTGATAATATTAGAATTTAAGTTATGTGATTTATTATAACACATTTCTTGTTTATTGATGGGATAGACATTCAAAGACATCAAGTTTTTGCATTCCAAGAATGCCTAAATTTTTTACTCCCTCCGTCCCAATTAGATGTTCATGTTGCGTTTTACGATGCTTGACCGACGATAAAGTAAATGGATCTCTGTCCGCACTCAAATTATTTTTAGAAAAAAATTGCATATTAAGAAACTACATTAAAATCTTTACAAAGTCGCAAAAACCCGAATCAAATTG
This sequence comes from Cuscuta epithymum, assembly GCA_945859915.1. NCBI lineage: Eukaryota > Viridiplantae > Streptophyta > Magnoliopsida > Solanales > Convolvulaceae > Cuscuta > Cuscuta epithymum. The sequence goes on from CAMAPF010000138.1 coordinate 422,422, forward strand.
ATAAAAATTTAATATATATAAAGTAAGGGATTACGAGTAATTTGTGTTGACCAAGTGAATAGGAACTAGGAACATCAAATTGGGACGGAGGTAGTATTTCGTTTCGAGTATAACGAAATAATGCTACCTCCGTCCCATTTTATGTGCCTCTTTTGCTTTTGGCACAATTTTTAATAAAGTGGTTGAAAATGTAAAAGTTATGGTTGAGATTCGAGTATAGTGAAGTGAAATGTTGTGAACCACATATTTCTTTCCAAAAAGGGAAAGATGACACTTATTTTTGGGACAAACCATAAAAGAATGTAAGAAAGGTAAAATGAGACGGAAGGAGTATCAATTACATTATTTTCCTGTATTATATTACTTGCTTCTTACTTTAATTGTTATAACACTTTGAATTTTATACTATTCACGCACCTTATTTGACCATGATTTTCTATTAATACATAATCAAAATGTTATGTAAAAAATAATACTCAAGTAATAAATTTCTCTTAATGTGTGCAGACTACCAAAATATAAATTTTTATAATGTATATTAACATGTAATTAAATATAATTATAGTCAAAGTTGTGTATTGACAAACGTGAAAATCAAACTATTGCAATTACAAAAGCACAGAGGTTGTATTTCACATGTGATGAAAGTTTGGTTCAAATCTTCTGAGACAATCTTCTTGAAAATTTATCCCCATATTAGATGGAAACACTCTAATTTTATTTGGGCAAATATTTCCCGGTCTTCATACAACAAAATAATGAGATTTTTAGCAAGCACTTTCCTGAAACTCTGTAAGTATTAAATAAAACTACAGTTTTTATACTCATCCGGTCATCCCGAAACAAACCAATGACATTCTTATATGTTACAAATGTAGCACAAATACTTTATTATGGTAATGTATATGTCAATCCGCCTATATAAGAAACAATTATGTATGGATGGGAACATCCGAACATGTTGAGCCACGTTTAGTCAGGTACGACACTAGTATATTTTGTGTAGCGCGTAAAATTTAAATTTTTAACGGAAAATAAATTATTCAATGTTGGTTTCAAGCATTTACACTTATGATTATAGCCTTGCAGGTCTAGGTTTTTTTACACGGAGGGGGTTTGGGGGTGGGGGCGGGGGTAGTCTGAGGTAAACATGACTAAAACTGCTTCCATGTAATTTTGAACCATTTTTTTTGTACTTACGTAAAAGTTTTTTTTGTACTATAGACAGTCGGAATTTACAATTTCGAACTAGGATTATGTCGATGTTACATGTCACGTCAAAAAAATTATACGTAGTACTTGTTACAAATTTAGTACTACTGTGTCAAAATTTGAAATACAATTCAAGTTTACTATTCTATCATTCAACTCTATTTAATAATCTGATTTACTTAGATTTTATCAAATTGCATTATTACTAATTTATAGGCCTAAGACCGGTTCGGTTTCTAGGCAAAATATGTGGAACCGTTTAAAAATATGAAATTTTACTAACGGTTTGGCCCTTATAAATTATTTTATAGAACCGATAAGGAACCGAACCGTTCTTAACAGTTCGGTTCTTGTCATTTAACGGTTCCTAGTCATTAAAAAAAATTCTTAAACATCACGGTTAAATTTGTGTCCAAAAGGCATTCAGCGTTTGAAATTGCGATACAAATATGTTGAATATCATTTCAAACCTCAAAAGTTGAGTTTAAAACATAAATAGATAACAAACTTCAAATTTTAGTAAATAAAACAAAACAAGAGATTCACTAATGAAGCCCAAGAAAATTAGTTAAAATAAAAAATAATTTTAATTAGTTAAATAACTAAACTAAAATAGTGAATGCAATACTACGTACGTATGAGAATAGATAAGTAAATATACATTAAAATATATATACTAATAATAAATATATATACTTTTGATTATTATATATAACGGTTCCGGGTACATATTTTTTTTCAGGAACCGAGAAACAAACTGTTAATAAAAAAATAGGAACCGAACCATTAACAAATAACTAATAAATTTCAATTCAGAAGTGAACTGGGTCATAACGGTTCTGTCCGGTTCGGTTCTTGGTTCCAAAGTCCCATACCTACTAATTTATCATTTTACACTGACAAATTTTTCGTGACAAAATCACTTTTTCATACATTTCGGATCGAGTTGTAGAAGGATCCGTTAATCCATGCAAAATTCTTGACAACCCCGTTTTGTACAACAATTCAAAGTTTCTTACAGTTTAGTGAGTCATTTCGTTTTATTTCATCATATTTCAAAACCAAAATAGTAAGTCTTTGGCTACATTGAAAATGATGGAAAAGTAGTTATCCATTTTATTCTCTTCGTCTCATTTTATAATATACTCTTTCCTTTTTAGGTTGACCCAAAAAACTATAATCAATTTATTAAATTGGACCCCACTAACGTTTTACTTTCTCACTTTGTATCCTTATCTATCATTTCACTATCTACGTTTGAAGGATAGAACTGTCAACCAATCACTTTAATTTTTATTTTTGTTACAAACCGCACCAAACTCATATGCATCTTACATATGGGACAGAGATAGTAGTAATCATTACATTTTTATTCGGAAATGGGGCACTAAGTACCAATACTAATTTTCGGGGTTGGAAATGGACACTAATTTTATCACAAGTACCAATACTAAATTTCGGGGTCAGAAAATGGAGCATTTGCCTCTTGCACCCCAGGTTCTCCATTGTGTATCTAATACTGTAGGATACTCATACCGTATATTTCGGACCGTATCTCTATTTTTTAAATTTTGAAGTTCTTTTTGTGATTTTTAAATAATCGGATACACATATCAATTTTTTTAGAACTTTTAGAGCTCGTTTGGGAATACCCGAATCACCTGCATTAGCTGATTCTGTTTAAATTTATAAAATTATAGTTGAAGTAGTTGGAAAACAACTACTTATTTATCAAAAACATATTTAAAATATATTTTATTAATAAAATAAAGAAAAATTATATGAAATACAGCTAAAATGATCATCTACAATAACTTCAGACAATATAGCCAGAAACATAACTATAACCTTACTTTTTCTTATTATTATACAATTCAACGCGTCAAGTGATGTGTTTAGTGAAAAAGTGATTTATAAGTCCGATAAGACGAAAAACATAATTATCAAACAGACTCTATCTTCATAATATGAATAAAAATATGAGTTTGGTGCGGTTTGTAAGATGCATTCCAAATTATTATTCCAAATTATTATTCTAATATGACAGTATTTCATATTACTGTATACTCCTTATTTTATTATTCTAAAATATAGTGGTGTAACTTATTTCTTACAGAGTATTTGAGAAACTAGAATTTATGTGACACGTTGATGCGTGACTTTATACAATATGTTAAATACAAATGCACCAATCAATTGTAGTCACCAGAACAATGCAGATCTCATTGGAATAAGTGCTCAGACCTCAACCCAGGACATTCCTTTCAACAAAAGTGGAAAGTTTTTTATTAATAGGAATGATGTTTTTAATTTTTATTAATTGAATTAGTTTCAATCCTAATCACACATATCATACCTAAACGGATCAAATTAGATAAAAACACACATACACCGTAAAGTGGCCAAATCAGAGTTAAACTGACCAAAACTTCGAAATTCAACATTGCTACTTGATTTGGAGCTTGTTACTTGGAAGTCAGTTACAAATGTTATTGTTGATAAGAATGCTGAGAAAAAGATGTCGAAGGAAGGAGAAGGATACGAGCGCCCCAATGATATATGGAACCATTGTAAAAATTTAATTTGATCAGAAAGCTCCGGGATGGTACAGACTTCATCAACAAGGGTCATGATGCTGATAGTGAAGATCAGCTTTTTGAGTTCGAGACTGATGAGGAGCAAGTCAACAATGGGTTGGACAAAGCTGTGATGACTATGAAGTGGCATTGCTAACCATTGCTCCAGAATACGCATTTGGTTCATCAGACAAAAGCAGGACTTGGCTATTGTTCCTCAGCTTTTATATTTTATCAAATGACTTGGATTCTATATGTTGTTCTGTTCAAAGCCTAATAAGGAAATGTTTTTAAATTTTGGCATTCTATAAGTTGTTATAGTCCACTTCTATTTGGTTAATGAATAACTTTTTTTCTGGGAAAAATAAGAAAAGTTAAATAGACTTGGGATGTTTTCGAACTGTTTTCAGTCCCAGACCAGACCAGACTTAAACAAAAAGGACCAGACCAGACTTAAACAGACCAGACCAGACCAGACTTGGACAGTTATAAAATACACAGAGACCAGACGTTTACCAGACCAGACCAGACTTAAACAGACCAGACCAGACCAGCAAATTTCAGTCCAAAAGAAAACACCCAAACCATATATAGAGGCATAGAAAGTTCTTGCATTTAAAAACATGTTTGATAAGAATAATATAGACGGAGGGGACATACTGCCAAGCCTTTGAACCAACCCTGAAGGGGAAATATCCAAAGAGATCAAATAACCAAAAAAAAATGAATGGGAAATCTATATAAATCAGAACAAAAAAACAGCTATAAAGAGTGACATCAACAACAGTGAAGCAAGAAAAGCACAACCAAAAGAAAGAGGAAGTACTAACTTATCTATTGGGAAGCTTTAGTTCACTTGTATAGACAAGAAAATAAATAGAACTATATAAGTAATATAAGAATAAGGAAGAGGCCAATTATGAATCTATGATCAGCAAAATGAGTCCAGAACTCATTTTTCTAACTTCGTATTTCACTTAATTGCATAACTAACATGTATTTACTCAGTTCGTCTATAATTGCAATGCTTAAAATTTTATGTTTATCAACCAACAACTTTGACCATTTTCCCTTGTGATTCCATTAACCAATTTTTTTTTTGTAATACATTAATAAGTAACGTGAAATCAAAAAGAGTATATAAATGTCAAGTTCAACTCGTTGCAATTATTTAAAAATGGGGACATTGTGTGTATTTGAAAACAATCAACAAAAAACTAGACATCCTTTAAAATCATGGATCTTCAAACATCATCATTAGAAACATTATTATCATATGGAGTACTAAACATAACAAAAATATGATCGTTCAGGAGTTGTCAACCACCTTTACAGACATCAAGAACATATTACAATTTACAACCGGTTCATTTTTCATAGTTCTCCACACCAATTTCTTTTAAGTTGATTGCTTCTCCAAAAATATCAGTCTAAAATAACTGAGAATAACAGTGAACCTATGAAAGGCCGGATGACAATGCTTCTTTTCCACGAGCAAGAACGAAGTATTAGAATGTGAGTGAAATGTTCATTTAAGCTGACCAGCAACATGTATCAACCGTTGTTCTAAATGACGTTGTTAACAGTGTTCCCCCAAAAGTGAGAGTCTTATAACCTTTAGTAACAACATTGTATGAAATCAAATCTCCTTGCCCATATCCACCGTATCCATCGTAAACAAGCAAGATTTCTTCCTTGTTAAGAAGGCATACAATCCGTAACATTTCTTTGCCACGGCTCCTCCAATTGCGATCAAATTTAAGAAATTCAGCCCCAAAAACATACTGCTTCACCCAAGATGATTCCATTTCATATGTTTTCATCACCCAAATATGCATCCTTGAATCAACTCTTCTTACGCCAACTGACAAACATCCCCCTAAAACAGCAAGTTGAGATCTTTTACTGTTTTTAAATATAACCTCCGCAGGCATGGGAACCTCCTTGACAGAATAATCCATGATGCCAATCGATGTTATATTAAGAAAACGAGTCAATTTCCCTTTGACAGTGAGACAGTGGAGTCTCCCATTGACCAAAACTCCTTTATTTTCCGACTGATCTTCTACTTTAAAAGAAAATTCTCCTAATTTTGTCCACTCATTTCTACTCATACTGTATACATAGACCATTGACCAAAATTCCTTCGAATTATACATGGGGCGTATAGCAAATATTTTGTAATCGTTGGTAACTGGATGGCATGCAGGCCACCAATATGAAAAAGATGACGAGCCGTCCAGTTCGGGTACAAGTTTATAGTCCCTTGTGAAAGGATTATATAGGCAGTTCCATTTCCAATTATGCAGATCTTGTAATATCATAATGCCATTGGATGAGCCATACACCCAAAATGATCTTGGTGTCAGATCAACAAATGCATTTTGAATTTTTCTTGCAATCAATCCTTCTTCATTAATATCAGAGAATTCGACAAAGTGGAGTTCCTCATTTGATGAATAAAAATAGAGGAGTTTCGACCCTGTACTACTACTCCGAGAGAAGTGCATACGAAAAACATGGGAATCATGAGACCAGAGTTCACAGGAACGACATACAGACCTGAACTGGATTATAGATTTGACATTGGGAAGCCTCGAGAGAATGTCCTTGGCAATTTCTGGCGGCAAATGACCAAATCTATTCTTGGGCTCATCTTCAGCTACTTCTTTCTTCTGCTTTAAGAGGAGGCGGTTACTTCTCTTCTTTGGTTTTGGGAGATCCATGGTTGTAGGATTGTATAGAATCGACTCAAATGACTATTAAACTAAAGATGCATATCAGCCTCCTATTTCGGTTAATTTTGTTTATGCCACTCTTTTTTCCCTGAATTGTCCAGGAGCAACTTTTTGTCCCAAACAATTCGAATACCCAAATGAAGGATCTATCTGCCATTTTTGAAAAAACAAATTACTTTAAAGTCATCATAAACTGAAAAGGAACAAATAATAGAGAGCCACTGAAAGAAATAGGGATAGTTAAATAATGGAGAATCTTCATGTCATGACTTATTAATTAATAAGAAAATTTTTAAAAAAATGCATTATATGATAAATTGAAAAATGAAAAACCAACACTTTCGACCAAAGCACCTCTTTAACAAACGAATATGACAATACAAAAAATTAGAGGCAAAAAACAGCGAGACTGAAACAGACACATCAATAGGAACACTTCAAACAATTATGAATGAATGGCTGAACATAAGTGAGGGATCTATCTGCCATTTTCGAAAAAGCAAAAAACATCAAATTCATCATAAACTGAAGAGTACAAAATAATAGACAGCCAATGAAATAAACAGGGAAGCCAGTGATGGTTAAGCACTGGAATCTCTTAATGATATGACTTATTAATCTATAAGCAAATCTATGAACCACCAAAGCATCTCTTTAACAAACAAATATAACAATAAAAAGAATCAAAGTAAAAAACAGTGATACTGTGAAACAGACACTTCAATAGGAACACTTGCAATACCATAGAACCAGGATGAGCGATTCAAAAAAAATATTCGCAACAGATATATTAGAAGCGGGTAATTTCGTAACTTTAATACATTAGTGGGAAAGAAAAAACAGAAACAAAACTACGATTCGGAATACACGGATGCCATAGTTATGTTTATGCTTTCCTAAACATATCCAGAATAAAATACGTAGTACGGAGTATCACTTAAGAAGAGCTAACCCAGAATAGGTGGTGGTACTTGAATCCAAAAATACAGAAACCTCCATGGCTTTCACGATAACGAGAAGAAATGCCGAATTAGGGTTGGAAGTATATCAAACATACTCCGTTATTGTTTACAAGTGAATTGGTTGACTTTGGAAGATATCAAACACATTCAGAGAAAAATTATTTACAAAGGATGTGTATTGTTTGGAGTAAATGGATTATGTAAGGGATTTTTAGGGGTGTTTAGAATTCTGCTTCTTTTTTAAAGCTGAAGCAGAAACAAAAACAGTTTTCAGAAGTTGGTCCCTCCAGCTTCTAAAAAACTGATTCTAGAAGTAAATTAGAGCACCAGAATCACTTCTGGACTTTCACCCAAACACTCCAACTTCTGTTTCTGCTCCCTTAAGGGGAGAAGCAGTTTTAAAAATCGGATCCAAACATCCCCTTAATTTTATGAATGAATTGTGTTGATTTTCATAAATTCATGAACTACTCATAGACTTTAATAAAGTTACTATTAAATTTGGACTGTCATCAGGGTTGCTGAAATTTCCCCCAAATTCGTTGTCGCCGATTTTCTGTCATTGGAATTCGATGTTGTCACTAACGAACTGATCCAGATTATGCAAGCAAATTAGGAGGAAATTAATTATGCCCCATATTAAGTTTATTAACTAATTAGATTAGAGGTTGTAATCTAAGTTTAGTCCTATTTAAGTAATAAAAAAAACAATCATAGATTCTATTCTGTGAAGAATGCTAAGTTTTAGTCCTACAATGAGTAGTTTCTTTTGTAAGTCTATATAATATGGTAACAAACAATTAAATAAATAATTGAAGTATAATATTCATCTCACAATGCGGAGTTCTAGAGTAATAAATGATGCATATGCATCCAATTTTTTTTTATTAGTTAACAAACTAAAATTTGGAAAAATCATCAACAAACTAGATCAGTCTCTTTATGATCTATTTTTATACTACGTACTACACAACTCAATGGGTAAGAATACAAATCTTTACACAACTGTTACACTCGTTACTACATGAAGTACGAGCATATATGCAATGAGTTTTTCTTCTTACCAATTGTTTTCTTTAAACTGTTAGCTTGTTAAAGTGTGTTTACCTATTTACAGTTAAATATTTATTAGTTTGATATTATACTTTTATGTTTTAGCGGTTTAACGATGAAACACATTAATGGTTCAACATTTTTTTATTTCTTAGCGGTTAACCACTGATGATTAGCAATATACCAGAACTGTACCAATATGATACTATTGTTTCATATATCGGTTATTCAAAAAAAAATGTAGCACCGAATCGGTATTGTATTAAGAAAAAATGGCAAAAATAAGACTTATAGCTTTTGATTAGACAAAAGTAGCACCATCTTTTGTATGGGACAAAAAAGAGACTGAGATTATATGAAATGTCTAAAATGCCCTACTAACTTAACTCTTCTCTGCAGAGCAGTACTTCCCGTCGATAGCTAGGATCTAGAATCAGGAGAGCAGACAACCATGGAGGTCAATCTCTGCTTCAAAGATTACCTCCACGTCACTGCCTCGCTGTTGCTCTGCCTTTCCGTCCAAGCCGCCGTTCCACCTCACTTTCAGGTCGCACGACATGCTCTGCTCGGATCTTCGATGCTTTGCTTCTCGATTCACACAGCCGCACTATCGCATGTCATCTCCATTGTAGCCAACGTTGACCCTATCGCTCTAGGTCCGCTTCTATTAGTCGAAGTTGCCTTCTTCTCTAGCTTGTTTCTATTTCTGTTTGAGCGCCGCCGGAATCGACGGACGGTGCAGTTGCATATCTACTTGGAGCGGTTGTGCGGTTAGATCTGGACGGCTACGGCTAGAGCGCCGGTGGGCGAGGATTGATAGGACGGCGCCGGTACTCCACTTTATCGATGATCCTTTGTACAGTGCCTTGGCCATTGTCTGGAAGGGGGGGGGGATTGGACAGGGTTGTGCGCTGGGGGGTTCTTGCTGGCCGGGAAGGGGGGAGTAGCTGGAACGGGGGTGGGGCTAGTGGGCTTGTCACTGCCGGAGCGGCAAATGTCACCGCCGAGGTGTGGAGTTCACTGGCCGGTTGGTGCTGGCCGGATTGGGTCATTGGTCGGGTTGGTCATTGGTTAGGTCAGTCACGGTCGTTGGTCGGGTTGGTCACTGGTTGGATTGGTAACCGTCAAATTGGTCACGGTAGGATTGATCGCGGTCGGATTGGTCACGGTCGAAATGGCCACTGGTCACGGCGCTAGCAACAGGTGGTCCATCAGATAATGTTAAATGATTGTATTGGGTAATTGTAACTGGTTAGATCGGGTAACTGCAATTGATCGAGTCGTGTAACTGTAACTGGTCAAATCGAGTAATTGTAACTGGTCGAATTGTGTAACTTTAACGGGTTGGACGAATAACTGTAACTGGTCGAATCGAGTAATCGTAACTGTTCGGATTGAGTAATTGTAACTAGTTGGACGGATAACTGTAACTGACCGAATTAGATAATTGTAACTGGTCGGATTAGGTACCTGTAAATCTGTAATTGGTCATATCAGATAACTGTAACTGCTCGGATTGGATAATTGTAACTGATCGGGTCGGGTAATTGTAACTGGTTAGATCGAATAATTGTAGTTAATCAGACGAATAATTATAACTGATTGGACGTGAAATTATCGAATCAAGTAATTTAATCGTGAATGATATAATACTTTTTTGAGAAATAAAATAAAAAAACAAATAAGTAAACTTTTTACTACGTACGGAGTATCATTCATTCATATTCATTCTCTAGGTGGAACGCGCAAGGAGTACTCCGTATTTAGTTTTCCCGTTAGAGGGAATATTTGTCATGTTAATCCTAATTTTCCAAATGAAACACACTTATATCACTTTTTTGGTAAAAGTGAAAAGAGGTCTTATATTTGTCCAAACCATTTTAATTAGTACAGTATTATTTATGAACTAACCCCTTGTATTAACCTGGCTGAGTTTGATATTAAGAAGGCTCTTGAAATTGATCCTACCAATAAGGATGTAAAATTGGAATACAAAGTGTTGAAAGAGAAAGTAAAAGAGTTCAATAAGAAGGATGACAAGTTCTACAGGAACAAGTTTGCTAAGCTAAACGCAACTAAAGCTACTGTTAAGAAGGCAGAACCCATTAGCATTGACAACAAATCCTAATAACAGACTAACAGTAGCCGACAAAAGAGTTGTTTTGTTCCTCAGCTTTTATATTTTTTCAAATGACTTGGATTCTAAATGTTGTTCTGTTCAAAGTCTAATAAGGAAATGTTTTTAAATTTTGGCATTCTATAAGTTGTTATAGTCCACTTCTAAATAGGTAATAATTAACTTTTATCCTGGGAAAAAAGGAAAGTTAAATTGACCAAACCATAAAATTTCTTGCATTCAAAAACCTGTTTGATAAGGATTATATAGATGGAGGGGACATCCTGCCAAGCCTTTGAACCAACCCTCAAAGTGGAAATATCCAAAGAGATGCAATAACCAAAAAAGAATGAATGGGAAATCTATATAAATCAGAACAAAAAACTACAGAGTGACATCAAGAAGTGACAAGAACAGTGAAGCAAGAAAAGCACAGCCAAAAGAAAGAGGAAGGAAGTACTAACTTATCTATGGGAAAAGAAAATTAAACGCCATGGAAGCTTTAGTTGACTTGTATAGACCAGAAAATCAATAGAACTATATATATGTCCTTTTCCTGTCCGGCCAGGCCGGACAGGAGGCTCGTCCGGCCACCTCAATTTGAGGTGGTTCCCAGTGGTATTTTTTTCCCAAATGTTTTGTGTATGTTCCTCATCAAGTCTAGTTCATTCATACCAAATTTGAGCAAAAAATTCAATCGGGAAGGTCGTCAAATGATTTTTTCAAGTTAACTGGTCCGGAATATACATATAAAACGCAGTGAACTTGCAAAAATCATTTGACGACCTTCCCGATTGAATTTTTTGCTCAAATTTGGTATGGATGAACTAGACTTGATGAGGAACATACAAAAAAAAATTGGGCAAAAAATACCACCGGGAACCACCTCAAATTGAGGTGGCCGGACAGGGGAGTGGTCCGGCTTGGCCGGACCTGAATAATTCTCTATATATATATAGAAGAATGATCATGTACATATGGATGTAGAGGATCCTCCATACGGACAAAGCCATTAGAGGTCCTTCTCGGTGGAATTTTTTGATGAAAATTTTAGAGTATGTTCTTCAGAAAGTCTAGTTTATCCATATAAAATATCAGCTCAAAATTCAATCCAGAAGGCAGTCAAATAAATTCTTGAAACATATGACGCATTCTGCGCACATATAATGTGCAGTATATTTCAAGAATTTATTTGACTGCCTTCCCGATTGAATTTTGAGCTGAAATTTGGTATGGATAAACTATACTTGATTAAGAACATGCTCAAAAAAATTCATCGAAAAATTCCACCTGAAAGGGCCTTTAATGGCTTTGTCCGTACGGAGCTTCCTGTACATCCATATGTACATGAACAACCCTCATATATATAGAAGTGTGTGTGTTAGGGCTGGGCACGGGCCGGGTCGGGGCGGGTAATGAAAAATAAAATGGAACCGCCGATTCCATTGTACGGTTCGGTCCGGTCCGGATATTACAATTTTCAAAATAGGAACCGGAAATTACCCGACCCGTTTGAAACGGGTCGGTCCGGTCCGGGTTTTACGGTTTCTATTCTCATGTCTTGAAATTAGTAAAAACTCACGAAGTTCCAAAAATCAATAATCAATAATATAGGACATTAGCAAGTTTCAAAATAACAACATAGTGGTGCATATATAACACAAGCGAAAAAGTTCAATATTCCATATTTTCTTGTATATAAGTTTCAAACAATTAAAGAAATTCCAAAAATATGCAACATAGCCAAAATACATATTTTCTAACATTTGTATTTAAACAAGTTGTCTAACATCACATATTAAAGTGATTGCTTTTTTTTTATATTAAATTTTCAGTATTAGCCAAAGTTGACACATACATGGTGAGTGATAAACACAATTTATATATTTTAATAACAATATAATAAAAAAATATAACAAAATCATCTTTAACAAATAATTAAATTCCATAGAAAGGAATAATTTAATAACAATAAAAAGTAATAAGATATTTATGAAACATTTAATCAATAATTTGAAAACAAAAGGATGTTAGTGCAACTCAATTTAAAATCCTACTTCTAGCACAGGAAACACAACTATTTCAAAACCGATTATCACAAAACTATTAATAAATTAATATACAATATATATAACGGGCCGGGCCGGGCCGGGTACCCGTTATTTTTTAATTTTGGAACCGGTCCGGTTCCTTAAAAAAATTACCCGACCCTTCCCGAACCGTTTTATGGAAACAAAAAATGGAACCGGCCCGTTTTGGACCCGAACCGCCATTACCCGGACCGGACCGCGGTTCCAAGACCCGTTTGCCCACCCCTATGTGTATAATATATATGTGTGTGTGTGTAATATAAGAATAAGAAAGAGGCCAATTATGAATCAGCAAAATGAGTCCAGAACTCATTTTTCTAACTTCGTATTTCACTAATTTGCATAACTAACATGTATTTACTCAGGTCATCTTTAATTGCAAAGCTTAAAATTTTATGTTTATCAACCAACAACTTTCACCATTACCATATTCAATTCTCTATTAACCAAAGAAATTAAAAAATTCAAGTTTCGAATGTTTAAAATGACGTATTCAAAAATACCTTTACAACCTTGCTAGGGAAGCATTTTCTATATCGTATGACAAGTTTATTTTTAAATCTATCCGGAGCTTTATTTATAGCCAGTTGGCAAACGATAGCTTGATCTAATGAAGATGAGTGATTTTTTTAGTAAAAAAAATACATCTACAAAATTTTATTTCTAATACATTAATAAGTAATGTGTAATCAAAGTAGAGTATGGGCCCGTTTGGTATAAGGTAAAGTAAACAATTTGCATGTAAAGTGTGGGGAAGTAAACATTTTACACCATTTGTTTTAATTATTTAATGAAAACTGTAGGACACTTTTTTTAAAACATTTATACCGATTATAAAATATATCACCACTTTCTTTGTCGTGCTTTGACATACGTGTTTGCCACTTTCTTTTCACCATATATCATATCCCTCAATTGTTTAGATTTCTAACCCAAAAAAACCCCACGTTGATATCTCCAGGAGGAGTTTTAAGGATGACAGGTTTTCTAAAATTGCATGTTTTCAGCATTAGAGGTACAGAAGGAAATTGATAATTTGAGGTATAGAATAAGAGCACGAAGTAAATTATTTGAAGTTGAATTGTTTAAAGGATGACAGGTGCTCATTTCGTGGATTCTAGAAATGTGACTGAATGTTCCTTTCAGAAAAAGTGAAGGTCCTTAAGAATTTGAGGCAATTTATAGGATAAGCAGAATGTTGTTGGAGTAGGTAGAAATATCATATACGGAGTATCCGAGTACATTTAGGCATACAGATGCATTCATTTATAGATCGTGTATCTCATCACCCAACAACGTATTTTTGTTTTACATGTAAAATGATTACATCCCTATATTTTACATGCAATCACTTTACACGTAAAGTTTTAATATGCAAAGAACCAAACGCCCCCTATATGAATGTCAAATTCAACTCATTGCAATTGCTTATAAATGGGGATATTGTGTGTAGGCCTGGACTCGGACTGGGTGCCCCGACCCGGAACCGGCCCGGGACCGGTACTGTGCTGAACCGGCCTGGCCCGGTGGCCCGGCCAGTGACCGGTCCGGGTAGGCCCGGCCCGGGGGTTTCCGGTGCGGGCTCGGGTCACCCAAAAGCCGAACCGGACCGGCCGGTTCGGGCCCGGTTCCGGGCTTTTTATTTTTTTTTTTCAATTTTTTTAACATTTCGGGTTGGACTGGGTATTTTGGGCCATTTGAGGTGGTTTGGGGGGTTGGGGTGAGGGGGGGGGGGGGGGGTTAATTAGGAAAATGAAAAAAAATTGACCCGAGGCCCGGCCCGGCCTGACCCGACCCGGACCCAGGGGATACCCGGGCCGGTCTCGGACCCCCCAATCCAAAACCACCGGCCCGGGACTGAACCGGCCCGAGTCCAGGTGTTAAATGTCTCACACCGGAAACGTTTGGATGAACGAAGTGCTATATTAACACACGGGCGGGCTACTCCTTCTATCAGGTTGACCTTTTAGGATGGAACCCCGTGTCTTAACCTGTCTCTGATACCGGGTTAAGACACGGGGTTCCATCCTAAAAGGTCAACCTGATAGGAGGAGTAGCCCTTATGTTAATATAGCACTTCGTTCATCCAAACGTTTCCGGTGTGGGACATTTAACATGCATTTTGAATTTTTCTTGCAATCAGTCCTTCATTAATATTGGAGAATTCAACAAAGTGGAGTTCTTCATTTGATGAATAGAAATAAAGAAGTTTCGACCTTGTACTACTACTCCGAGAGAAGTGCATACGAAAAACATGAGAATCATGATGAGTGTTGGGCGGTGAAACCATGTCACATTCAAAAGATGAGTGAGGCAGAGATGTGCATGCTGTAGATGTGTGGGCATACTAGAAAGGACCGCGTGATGAATGAGATAACCAGTCAAAGGGTGGGAGTAGCACCTATTGAGGATAAGATGCGGGAGTCGCACCTACAGTGGTTTGGTCATGTGCATAGAAGACCGAGTGATGCACTTGTTAGACAAGTTGAGATGTGTGGAGAAGAGGCACAGAAGAGAGGGAGAGGAAGGCCGAAACAGACGTGGTTTAGTGGAGTCAGAAGTTATATGCTTCTTCTTGGATTGGATGAGGGCATGGCTCTGGAGAGAGCAAAGTGGAGGGCGGGTATTCGTGTGGAGGAGTGATCTTGTATCATCGTTTCCCCTCTTTTTTCTTATATTTTATCCTTTTATCCTTTAATATAAATATTATTTTTATCCTTTTTATTTAATTTTCTTTGATATGTATATTCATCTTTTTTATAATAGCTTATCTTTTTATCTTTATTTTCTTTCTTTTCCTTTTGGTGATATCATGTATCGCGATTCATGTTAGCCGAGCCCAATATCTTTTGGGACTAAGGCTTGGATGTTGTTGTTGTACAAAGAGGCAATTAAAATGTTGTTCCGTATAATCCGTATTTGTTGATGAAGTATCACGCACATGTGAATGTAGAGTATTGCAATAAGTCAAATTCTATTAAGTATTTATTCAAATATGTAAACAAAGACCCTGATAGAGCATCAATGAAGATTTCCAAAGAAGGTGATGAAGGAAAACAACCTATAGTTGATGAGATCCAAAATTACTATGATTGCAGATACCTTTCTCCATGCGAAGCCGTTTGGCAAATTTTTGCTTTTGAGATCAATGAAAGGTGGCCTCCTGTTAAGAGATTATTGTTCCATCTTCACAATGAACAACGTATCGTGTTTAAAGATCATGATGATATTGAAAAGGTTGTTGCTGATAATGAGGGTATTGACACAATGTTTTTAGCTTGGTTTGAAGCGAATAAAACATATGAAGA
Organism: Cuscuta epithymum; assembly: GCA_945859915.1. Lineage (NCBI taxonomy): Eukaryota > Viridiplantae > Streptophyta > Magnoliopsida > Solanales > Convolvulaceae > Cuscuta > Cuscuta epithymum. The sequence continues at coordinate 438,477 of CAMAPF010000138.1, forward strand.
AGGCAAAAACCCGACTTACACGGAATTCCCAACAAGATTTGTTTACGTGAAGCAAGATAAGAAGTGGAAATTGAGAAAGCAAGGCTTTTCAATCAGAAGACTCAATTATATTCCTCCATGTTCAAGGGAATTATACTACATGAGAATTTTATTGACAATCCAGAGAGGATGCACTGATTATCAGAGCATAAGAACAGTTGATGGACAAGTATTCAGCACTTTTCAAGATGCGTGTAATGCTTTGGGATTGTTGGCGGACGATAAAGAATTTATAAATGCTATTGAAGAGGCTTGTGTGTTGTCCTCTGGAAATGAATTAAGAAAAATGTTTGTAGCATTGTTGGTTATGAACACAATGTCAAAACCTTATAATGTGTGGAACGCCACTTGGAAATTATTATCTGATGGAATTTTGTATCACCGAAGGAGGGCATTAAAGAATCCAGGTAAATTTCATAAATAAGTGTAAATTCCATTCTGAAAAATATAATTCTTCCTCTTTATAATATTTTTTTAACCATTTAGAACTCCAAATTGGCGATGACGAACTACAAAACCTTTGCTTGATGGAGCTGGAGAAGCTACTTAATCTGAACGGAAGATCATTGAAAGGCTATGGTAGTATCCCTTTCCCTATTTTTCTGAAATGCATGACTATCAATACCAGTTCATAGTGGATGAGCTCAATTATGATAGAGATGAGTTAGCCAAAACACATGAAAGCATTGCAATTTTCCCTAATGTGCTCTCTGATTGGGTTAAACCTAATGGCATCAGAAATCATCTGGATCACAGTAAGAACAGCACAGCCTAGCTGATAACGTGACCTCTGTCCATGAGCATGACCATGAAATTTTGAAAGGTGCAATACGGCTTCTTCCAATGAATGTTTACCAAGCATGAGACCCCATCTTCCCGCTCCTCCCATGTCAGAATAATTTTCGCCAAAAGGCAGTTTCTTGGTTTCTTGATAGTCTTGAAAGAGTATATCTTGCTCCAGAGTATATAAAATACCCCGGAACGGTAACATAGGGCAAAAACCCAAGAGGTACAGATTAGAAGCATTATAAACGACTTCAATGGTGTTCTGTGCCCCCGCATTCATGGTGATTACGAAGCACTGCATTGTATTATCTTGGCCACTACTCAAGACAGGTATAGAGATGAAACTATTCCCAAAATATAAGAATGAATCCACAATAGGGGATTCTTCTGTTAAGAAATTTCGTATAAACCTGTCATATTCATCATGAGTCGAAGCACTCACTTCAAACGCCAACCGATGTCCTATCCTGGGAGCTCTGACTATTCCTTCAACTTCGTTGATTATTCTCCTTCTATTCATCGTCGATTGCTTACCCGCGATTTGCTCAATTCGAATTCTTTGCGATTTCTCCTCTACGTCGATTTCTTTATGCCACTTATGTTTGAGTTCCTCTGCAGTTTTTGGGTGTATTAGACATTTAGATGCCAATTTGCCATCAACATTGTCACAAATAAATCATTGATTGTTGATATTATTTACGTACATTAACGTACGTGTGCATGCAGTGACCGCACCCAGCATGACTCCTCTATTATATTGTTATTAATTATTTAATATTATTTCTCTTATATTGTAGATTCGTAGGTTATGTATTATTTATAACTAGACTAAAGGGTCAAATAGGTACATGAACTAACTTAAAGTGTTCAATTAGCCCCTTATATAGGAGGTTCTGCCCGGCCGTCGCCAATTGGAGTTGTTCCCGGTTGAATTTTTTTATGAAATTTTTTGAGCATCTTCTTCATTAAGTCTAGTTTACCCATATCAAATTTCAGCTCAAAATTAAAACGGGAAGGCAATCAAATGATTTTCCGAAATGTACTGAGTTGTTTAACTGCACAGTTATCTTCAAAAAATCATTTGACTGCCTTCCCGGTTGAATTTTTAGCTTAAATTTGGTATGGGTAAACTAGACTTAATAAAAAAGATGCTCAAAAAATATTATCAAAAAATTCCACCGGGAACCGCCCCAATTGGCGACGACCGGGCAGAACCTCCTATATAAGGGGCTAATTGAACACTTTAAGTTAGTTCATGTACCTATTTGACCCTTTAGCCTTTATAACTAATAGCTAGCGTATAGGAGTAAATTACTCAAGTTGGCATATAACGTAGTGCGCAGCAGTAGGAATTCAAATGTATTTATATTCATTTCCGTTCAATTGTGAATACAACGAGAATTATTATTCGATGATCCAAAATTCAATTTGGTATCAGAGCGGCTAACGATCCACGTTTGAACTCCAACCGACTTCACCAAACATGGTGAATAATACTCACGACACGAACTCCGACCGAATTACAGCGAACGCCGGCAATTCAAATGGAAAAAGGGAATTGTGATATGATGTCGGCTCCAGGAGATGTTTCACGAGCCCCCAACTTCACTGATGATCAATGGAAGAACTTTATCCGACTAATGGAATAGTGTAAGGCATCATCTCCACACGATGAAATCTCAGGTATGAACACTAGTAATACTACTTGGCTATTAGACTCCGGCGCGTCTTTTCATATGACTGGACAGGGAAACCTGTTGATGAACACACAGAAGGTTTCACCGATGCCTATATATTTACCGAATGGAGATGTTACATATGCTACAAGCAAAGGGGAGGTGCAATTAAGCCAAGAGATTACACTTAAAAATGTGTTATTGCGTGAAACTAAGAAGAAGGGTGAAGTAGAGCTTGGCTGGGCTTGGCTGTTGTTCAACTCAACTCCACTATGTTTTATGAAGTAGAGCTTGTATCGTTTGTTAAGGAAAACAAATCATTGGATATGAAAATTGATGAGAAAATTGAAGCTGCTCTCAAAGCTGGAAAATATGCAAGAGAATCAAAGGGAAAATAGCTTTAGTGAGGAAAAGAAAAAATAAACCAAGGCTTTATTCGCTTTAAGAATATTATGCAATTTGAACAATGCAGCCTGCAAGTTGATATTGAAAGATTACAAAGAGGCAATTAAACTGTGTAAGGTTCTTAAACTAGAGACTACTAATGTCAAAGCACTCTACCTGAGGACACAAGCACATATAAGTATGGCTAACCTTGACCTGGCTGAGTTTGATATTAACAATGCTCTTGAAATTGATCCTGACAATAGGGATGCAAAATTGGAATACAAAATGTTGAAAGAGAAAGTAAAAGAGTTCAGAAGGAAGGATACCAAGTTCTAAAGGAACATGTTTGATTAGGCATGGACCGGTTCCGATCGGCCCGGGAACCGGCCCGACCAGCCACTGTGCGGGCCCGGGCCGGCCTGGGAATTTGGCCTAGGACCGGCCCGGTGTGTTAGAGCAGTCCAGTTTCGGGCCTACCCTTCCTTTGGAACCGGACCGGCTTGGCCGGGCCCAGTTCAGGCCTATTTAATTTTTTTTGTTTGTTTTCATTTTTTTTTGTTTTTCTCGGGTTGGGCTAGGTGTTTTGAAGGGGTTTGGAGGATGGGGGGTCAGGGGTTAATTAGAAAATCAAAAAAAAAATATGAACCAGCGTGAGACCGACTCGGACCCGGTTGCAAACCGGGCCCACCCCCAAAAAACAAAAGCCCGGTTTGGACCGGCCCGGAACCGGTCCATGCCTATGTTCGATTATTAGCAGTCGCCAACAAAAGAGTAGTTCTGTTCCTCAGCTTTTATATTTTGTCAAATGACTAGGATTCTATAAGTTCTGTTCCAATCCTAATAAGGAAAAGTTTTTTAGTTTTGGCATTCTATAAGTTGATACTGTCCACTGCTATTTGGGTAATGGATAATTTTTTTTGGGAAAAAAAAAGTTAAACATGCCAAACCATAATAAGTTCAAAACATGTTTGGTAAGAAAAATATACACGGAGTAGTGGTGGACTCGGGCCGGGCGGCCCGGCCCGGAACCGGCCCGGCCCGGTTACTGTTTGGCCCGCCCGGCCCGGGGCCCGGTGGGTCCACCGGTTCGGTTCGGCCCGGCCCGGCTGCTGGGCGGTTCGGGCTCGGGCCCAGTTTTTGGTGAACCGGCCCGGCCGGTTCGGGCCCGGTTCGGGCCAGTTTTTAATTTTTTTTTTTTTTTGAAATTTTTTTAAGTTTTGGGTTGGATTAGGTATTTTGGGCCATTTGAGGTGGTTTGGGGTTGAGGGGGAGGGGTTGGGAGTTAAATAGAAGAGCCAAAAAAAAAAATAAGAACCGGTTAGGCCCGGCCCGGCCCGGTTTGGCCCGGAACCGCCCACCGGCGGTTCGGGCTCGGGCCCAACTTTCCTGGCCCGAGGCCCGAACCGGGCCCGAACCGGCCCGAGTCCACCACTAACACGGAGGGGACACACTGTGAAGCCTTTTGAACCAAACCTCAACAGGGAAATATCCCAAGAGATACAATAATTAAAAAAAATGAATGGGAATTCTATATAAATCAGAACTAAACAAGTAAACAACAGCTACAAAGAGTGACATCAAGAACAGCGAAGCAAGAAAAGCACAGCCAAAAGAAAGAGGAAGGAAGTAGTAACTTACCTATGAGGAAAGGAAAATTAAACGCCATGGAACTATGGAAGCTGTAGTTCACTTGTATAGACAAGAAAATCAACTAACAATAAGGAAGAGGGCAATTATGAATCAGCCAAATGAGTCATAAACCAATTTCTAACTTCCTATTTCACTTATTTACATAACTAAGATTTATTTACTCAGTCCGTTGTTAATTGCAACACTTATAATTTAATGTTTATCAACTAACAACTTTGACCATTAGCATATTCAATTCTCTATTAACCAAAAACTTAAAAAAAAAAAACAAATATTGAATATTTAAAATGACATATTCAAAAATACCTATATAAAATTTCAATTCTAATACATTATTAAGTAACATGTAATCAAAGTAGAGTGTATGAAGAATAACAAATTCAACTCGATGCAATTATTTCAGAATGGGGATATTATGAGTTATACGAATTATAAAAATACAAACACAAAATTAGACATCTTTAAAAACATGGAGCTTCAAACATTATTATTTAGAACATCATTACCATATACAGACTACTAAACATTACAAAAATATGACCAAGCAGAAGTTGTCCATGGTCCTGTCCAGCATCAAGAAGAACACATTACAGCCAGCCCATATTTCATAATTCCCCACACCGATTTCTTTTAAGCTGTTTCCTACTCCAAAAACATCAGAGCCTAAAATAGCAGGCAGTTACTGCTGTGACATTAAGATTGAAACAATGAAAGGCCAGATGAAAAATGCTTCTTTTCCAGAGCAAGAAAGCACTAAATGAATGTGAGTGTGAATTTAAGCTGACCAGCAGCACGTATCAACTGTTGATCTAAATGACGTTGTTGGCAACGTTCCCCCAAAAGTGAGAGTCTTATAACCTTTAGTAACAACATTGTATGAAATCAAATTTCCTTGCCCATGTCCATCGTAAGCTAGCAAGATTTCCTCATTGTTAAGAAGGCATACAATCCGTAACATTTCTTCACCACGGGTCCTCCAATTGCGATCAAATTTGAGAAATTCGGCCCCAAAAACATACTGCTTCACCCAAGATGATTCCACTTCATATGTTTTCATCACCCAAATATGCATCCTTGAATCAACTCTTCTTACGCCAACCGACAAACACCCCCCTAAAACAGCAAGTTGAGATCTTTTACTGTTTCGAAATATAACCTCCACAGGCATGGGAACATCCTTGACAGAATAATCCATGATGGCAATCGATGTAATATTAAGAAAACGAGTCAATTTCCCTTTGTTTTGAACAGTGAGACAGTGGAGTCTCCCATTCACCAAAACTCCTTGATTTTCCGACTGATCTTCTACTTTAAAAGAAAACTCTCCTAATCTTGTCCACTCATTCCTACTCAGACAATATACATAGGCTATTGACCTAAATTCGTCCAAATCATAAGTGGGGCGTATAGCAAATATTTTGTAATCATTGGTAAGTGGATGGCAAGCAGCCCACCAATACGAATAAGATGAAGAACCATCAATTTCAGGTACAAGTTTATAGTCCCTTGTGAATGGATTATATAGGCAGTTCCATCTCCAATTATGCAGATCTTGTAAGATCATAATGCCATTGGATGAGCCGAGCACCGAAAACGCTCTTGGTGTAAGATCAACAAATGCATTTTGAATTTTACTTGCAATCAATCCTTCTTCATTAATATCAGAGAATTCGACAAAGTGGAGTTCGTTTTTATATGATGAATAGAAATAGAGAAGTTTTGACCTTGTACTACTACTACTCCGAGAGAAGTGCATACGAAAAACATGGGAATCATGAGACCAGAGTTCCCAGGAACGACAAACAGACCTGAACTGGAAAATAGATTTGACATTGGGAAGCCTCGAGAGAATGTCCTTGGCGATTTCTGGTGGCAAATGACCAAATATATTTTTGGGATCATCTTCAGCTACTTCTTTCTTCTGCTTTAAGAGGAGGCGGTTACTTTTCTTCTTTGGTTTTGGGAGATCCATGGCTGTCGGATTCTATAGATTAGCGACTCAGATAACTATTAAACTAAAGATGCATATCAGCCTCCTATTTCGGTTAATTTCATTTATGCCACTCCTTTGCCCCAAGCAATTACGAATACTGAAATGAAGGAATCTATCTGCCACTTTTGAAAAAACAAAATACATTAAACACATCATGAGCTGAAAAGGAGCAAACAATAGAGAGCCACCAAAAGAAACAGAGAGTCAAATAATGGAGCCTTTTCATGTTATGACTTATTAATCAATAGGCAAATCTGGAAAATACAATCACATTATATGATAACTCGAAAAATGAAAAAACTGCACTTCAAAAGAACCTCTTAAACAAACGAATATGAGAATACAAAAAATTAAAGGCAAAACACAGCGAGACTGAAACAGACATTTCAATAGGATCACTTCGAAGTTCGAACAATTATGAATAAATGGCTTCACTTAAGTGAGGGGATCTATCCGCTATTTTTGAAAGAGAAAAATACCAATATATTACTAAAACATGTCCACTTTCCCAGAATATGACTTAAGAAGTTTATTTACCATTATATGACTAGTAATGGGTGTAGAGGCATACGACATGCTTTAATATAGCAGTTACATTTGTAAGATGGCATGTCATTAATGCACCATTCTAGGAAAAAACTATCCAAGTCATACATTGGGAAATTGTATCTCTTCTAGTCATACATGTGTTAATTTTCTCTTTTTGAAAAGGCAAAAAACATCAAATTCATCATAAACTGAAGAATAGAAAATAGTGGACAGCCAATGAAAGAAGCAGGGATGGTTATGCAGTAGAGCCTCTTCATGATATGACTTATTAATCAATAAGCAAATCTAAAAAAAATACAATCGCATTATATGATTACTCGGAAAATGAAAACTATCACACTCCAGTATTCCACCAATCCTCCAAAGCACCTCTTTAACAAACAACTACTCCGTATAACAATAAAAAGAATTGAAGGAAAAATCGGTGATACTGTGAAACAGACACTTCCATAGGTGATAGGAACACTTCCAATACCATAGAACCAGGATGAACGATTCAATAAAATTATGCGCAACAGATATCTTAGAAGCAGGCAATTTCGTAACTTTAATACATTAGTGAGAAAAAAAATCAGAAACAAAATTACGACTCGCAAATACGGATGCCATAGTTATGTCTAAGCTTTCCTAAATTCCAGAACAAATACGTAGTATCACTTAAGAAAAGCTAACCCAGAAGATGTTGTGGGACTGGAATCCAAAAATACAGAGATTTCCATGGCTTTCACGATGACGAGAAGCAATGCAGAATTAGGTCTGGAAGTATAAAACGTACTCCTAAATTGTTTATAAATGAATTGACAATGGCTAATTAGTGGAGAAAACGGCCTCAATTGTTAAAGAATCCCTAAATACTTCACTACAATTCTTTTTTCGGGAAAATGAAGGGTTTGGCAAACTAGTAAAAAAAATGGTGGTAGGTGTTTAAAAAGTAGACGGTTTGATTTATTTATGTGTGGTATACAAGTTGTTAGGACTTTTAATACGAAGTACTAAAAGTCACAAACTTTTCTCAAATGTTACTCCTTGTAGCATCTCAAAAAAAATCTTTTAATTTTTGAAAAATTATTAAAAGATGGCATGCCGAACATTCAACAAGAAGCTTTTAGAGATTTTTTAAACGTACAAAAGCTAAAAGGGAGAGACTTATTTCTTTCAAACATGCACGAAAACTAATATTTCAACGTTTGCCTTCTTATAATAGTCTCATCTTATCCTAATTCAAGAATGATCCAACATTTGCACTTCATTTTCATTTCTTTGCAAATCATTCAATCATAAATACCTCATTTCACAAATCGTCTTGACTCTTTTTTTATCTTCTTATTCTTTTTTTTATTTCTTTTCGATTTTTTTTATTTTTTTTATATGTTTATGTATTCCATTTCTCCTTCTTTTTCTTCTTCCTGTTTATTATATCATTTTCATTTCTATATTTTTTTCGGATTAATTTCCTTATAAAAGATCTCTTTCTCACAGACTTTTTACTTTACTTTATTTTTACTTACACTTATTTATTTCCTTTTTGCTTTTCTTACCTTTATTCCACCACTAATATATTTCTGAAAAATAGCCCCCCAAATCAACGAAAACTAATCTCTAAATGCACAAATAGGACTATGTTATTTATCTTTCCAAAATGGGACTAAAGTACTGTCTATCTTCTAATTCTACATTTCTACCCATATCATAACTTAATTGATAATTATACTCTGTATTTTACTTTACATAATAATAAAAATAAAAATAAAAAACATTTCAATTTATTAAAATATAGTAATAAAATAAAATAAAAAGTTAAAACTATTTTTAAAAAATATTAAAAAAAAATAAATCTTAATAAAAATAATTTAAACAAAAAAATATAAGTGAATAAAACGAGATAAAACATATTAAAATTATTTAAAAAAATGGAGTTCTTTCCCGCAGTCTCACCACCTCCCAACAATGTCACCACCTCCCAACAAAGTCAATTCCGATCAGCGAAAAAATGCCGTTTTGTGTACACACCGCAATTGTTTCTCTAAAGATGCCATGAATGTGACACTTACTCTTTGAAAATGCCAAAGTTTTCTAAAAAATTGTCACCAGGATGGCATTACTACACATGTTGGCATTTCTTCCGGTGGTCGGAGGTGGAGGTGTTGGGAGGTTGTTGAAGCGGAAGCAGATGCCTGCATATTGTTTTCTACTTTTTTATTTTTCTATTTTAAGTTTTTGAGTTTTTAAATTTATATTTTCATTTTTCTAATTTTTTAGTTTTATTAATTTTATTTATTATTTATTTTCCATTTTTTTTATTTTTCTACATTTTAATTATAAATAAAGTTATGTTATTACTTTTATGTTTTAATTATTAATGAAATATGAATTGCACTAAACAAAGTAAGGATAAAACTGAAAAGCTAGTCATATTTAAGGAAATTTGAAATTATACTTATATTCTTGATATTAAAGTTTCATTAAATACTATTTGAGGAAGGCCCCTGATGATTTTACCGACCGTGGGGTAGCCGGAAACCGAGAAAGTAAATGGAGAAGAACACCGTAAAAAGTACTAAGGGGGTGTTTGGATCTGATTCTCCAAACTGTTTCTGCTCCCTGATGGAGTAAAAGCAGAAGCTGGAGTGTTTGGGTGAAAGTACAGAAGTGATTCTGGTGCTCCTTTTTACTCCTAGAATCGGTTTTTTTAGAGACTGGGGGTGACCAGCTTCTGAATACTGATTCTGATTCTGCTTCTGCTTTAAAAAAGAAGCAGAAGCAGAATCGGTTCCAAACACCCCCTAAGTCAGATCGGGTAGAAAATTTAGCAGAGTAATAGTAAGAGAATTCAATTTCGAATCAGAATCCCTTTCCACATGTTGGAATGTGATATTTATACTAAGAAATAATACTTGGTGCCCTAGTAAAAAGTTCAAAAAATTCTATAGTTAAATATTATTAGTTTTATATTACTTGGGTATATTTTTATGTGTTAGCGGTTCAACATTTAGCTTGTTAAAATTTGTTTACCTATTTGGTTAAATAGTTTTTAGTTTGTTATTATATTTTTTTGTGTTAGCAGTTTACGATGAAACATATTAATGGTTCAACCTTTTTTTACTTCTTAAAGGTTAACTGATGCTAGACAATATACCAAAGTTGTATCAATGTAATACTATTGTTTCTTATATCCGTTATTCATAAAAATCAAAGAACCGAATCGATATGACATTGGAAACCAAGCATTCCAGTCCAGCTGGTTGTGAGGTTACTGTGCCTAGTGAGAGGTCTCGAGTTCGAAACTCATTAGGCACATAACGGTTCGCACAGAAAAGTAAACAACTATCCACCACAAAATACTCATTATCTTAATCCTCGTCTCATTTGTACTATGGAAGAAAAATTAGGTACAGGGGGATTGAAGTAATATTTAGTCAACAATGAAGTTAAGTGAGTAAGTATAATATATTATTAAATGTGACAACTCTATCTATCTATCTATCTATCTATCCATCCATCCATCCATCCATCCATCCATCCATCCATCCATCCATCCATTTATCTATTACTAAGGATGGACCGGGCCCAGGTTGACCGTCCCGACCCGGTACTGTAATGAACCGGCCCGACCCGAGTTGCCGGGCCTGGGGCCCGAACCGGTGGGGATTTGGGGCGGGTCACAGACTCAGCCCCTCTTGGAATCGGCCCTGCCGGTCCGGGCATAATTTTTTTTTGAAGTGTATGTGAGAATAATGCGCCAAGTGAGATAATCTTCGACTGCCTTCAACTTGAGAGTAACAATCTGCGAGACCGTGGTGATATGAGACACGGACTGGGCAAGGACTGCCATGGGTGAGCCAAAACCAGTTTGTTCAGCCGGTCTAATGACACCCGGGGTTCCCGAAAAGGTAGAGCCGAAAAAGGAAGATGCTGGCGGCGGAGGTGGAGAAGCATGTACCGGAGACTGAACCACGGTCGGCTGAACCGAAAAACGTGGCGGTACTGTTTGAAAAAGTGTATAAGGTTCGGCCACCGGAAAGATGGGTGGTGGCGGAAAAGTTGAGAAGAGGGTTGATGACGTAGGGCGTAACTCTGGAGAATTGATTACGCCGCTGGAGAAATTTGCAGAAATTGTGGATGAAGGCTGTTGTGTCATCATACCTGTGGTAGGAATCACAAATTCCGGCGCCGTGGTTGGAGTGGCTGCGGCGGAGTAGTGAAGGTGGTCGAGACCACTGCGGCCGAGGAAGACATTAGTCGGCCGAGAGAGAAAAAATTTAGAGAGAGAAAAAATTAGGGCTGGCTCTTGATACCATGTGAGAATAATGGGAAAGCCGTACTCCCTTAGGAGCCTTGGCAGGTATATTTATAATAAAATATCAGTTTCCAAAATACACAATATTCCTAAATTATATCAGCTATTAGTGTAAGGGTGGTAGGCGGGTTGGGCTGGGTGTTTTGGCGGGGTTTGGGGGTGGGGGTAGCAATGAATTAGAAAAGCAAAAAACAACATTATTTATGCATGTTAATGTGTATGTGTGTACATATTTTTAATACACACAAAAACACAACATTACTAATCATATTTATGAAAAAATATTGATAAAACTATAACTTCTATGTCTCCGATTAGTACCCGCCTAGGCATCCGCCTAGCCGCATAGGCGCTAGGCGCTGGGCTGGCGCCCGACTAGCGCCTATCGCCTTTTATAACATTGGCGGTGACTATGAAGAAGGGCGAAGTGGCATTGCTAAGTACTGCTGACCATTGCTCCATAAGACGCATTTGGTTCATCATAGATAAAGCAAGACTTGGCTGTGGTTCCTGGTTCCTCCCAACTCCATCGTGTTTGATGAAGTAGAGCTTGTATCTTTTGTTAAGGAAAAAGAATCATGGGATATGAAAACATGAGGAGAAAATTGAAGCTGCTCTCATAAAGAAGGAAGAAGGAAACGCTCTTCTCAAAGCTGGAAAATATGCAAGAGCATCACAGAGATAGAGGGGGGTAAGTTTGTGGAGTATGACAATAGCTTTAGTGAGGAGGAGAAAAAGCAAACCAAGGCTTTGAAAATATCATGCAATTTGAACAATGCAGCCTGCAAGTTTGAAATTGAAAGATTACAAAGTGGCAATTAAACTGTGGTCTAATGTTCTTAAACTAGAGACTACTAATGTCAAAGCACTCTCACATATAAATATGGCTGAGTTTCATATTAAGAAGGCTCTTGAATTGATCCTGACACCAGGGCTGTAAAATTGGAATACAAAGTGTTTAAAGAGACAGTAAAAGAGTTCAATAGAAGGGTGACAAATTCTATGGGAACATGTTTGCTAAGCTGAATGCAGCTAAAGCTAGTGTTAAGAAGGCAGAACCCATGAGCATTGGCAGCAAGGGCGGACCCAGAAAATTCATGTTGGGGAGGGGGGGTCAAAATATTTTTTTAGGGCGAAAATTATTTTTTTAGTGGGCGAAAATTATTTTTCTTAAATATATAAATTAAAAATAAATTTTGTTGGAGGGGCGGTAACCCCCTGGGTCTGTACTATGGCGCGCCCCTGATTTGGCAGGAAAGCCTATTAGTAACAAAAGAGTTGTTCTGTTCCTCGGCTTTTATATTTTGTCAAATGACTTGGATTCTATAAGCTTTTCTGTTCAATGCCTAATAAGGGAATGTTTTTTAGTTTTGGAATTCTAATTTGTTACTGTCCACTGCTATTTGGGTAATGAATAACTTCTTTTTCTGGGAAAAAAAGAAAAGTTAAAGAGACCAACCCATAACAATTTCTTGATTTAAAAACATGTTTGATAAGAAACATACAGATGGAGTGGATACACTGCCAAGCCTTTGAACCAACAACCCTCAAAGGGGAAATATACAAAGACAACTTACATACAATAACCCAAGAAGAATGAATGGAAAATTTATATAAATTTGAACAGTGAAGCAAGAAAAGCGCAGCCAAAAGAAAGATGAAGAAAGTAGTAACTTATCTATGGGAAAGGAAAATTAAACGCCACAAAAGATTTAGTTGACTTGTATAGACAAGAAAATCAATAGAACTATATAATACTCCGTATATGAATAAGGACGACTGGACGAGGCCAATTATGAATCAGCCAAATGAGAGTTCCAACTCAATTTCCAACTTTCCATTTCACTTATTTGAATAACTAACATTTATTTACTCAGTGCGTTTTTAATTACGACACTTATAATTTTATGTTTATAAACCAACAACTTTGACCATGAGCATATTCAATCATCTATTAACCAGAAAAATTATTAAAAAAATCAAGTTTTGAATATTTAAAATGACTTATTGAAAAATACATTTACGAAATTTTTATTTCTAATGCATTAATAAGTAACGTGTAATCAGAGTAGAGTGAATGAATAATAGCAAATTCAACTCGTAGCAATTATTTAAGAACGAGGATATTATACATTATACGAGCTATACAAAATTAAAAATAACAAGCAAAAAATTAGACATCCTTTTAAAACATGGATCTTCGAAGTTCGAACACTATCATTAAGAATATTATTATCATACACTTGTACTAAACAAAACAAAATTATGACCAGCCAGATGTTGTGCACTGTCTTTTCGGGCACCAAGAAGAACGCATTACAGCCAACCCATATTTGATAATTCCCCACACCGATTTCTTTTAAGCTGTTTGCTTTTCCAAAAACATCACAGCGTAAAATAGCAGGCAATAACTGCTGTGAGATTTAGAATCAAACTATGAAAGACCAGATGGAAAATGCTTCCTTTTCAGAGCAAGAAAGCAGTATTTGAATGTGAGTGTGAAATGTTCATTTAAGCTGACCAGCAGCATGTATCAATTGCAACTCTAAATGACTTTGTTGGCAACGTTCCGCCAAAAGTGAGAGTCTTATAACCTTTAGTAACAACATTGTATGAAATGAAATGTCGTTGCCCATCTCCATCGTAAGCTAGCAAGATTTCCTCATTGTTGAGAAGGCATACAATCTGTAACATTTCTTCGCCACGGCTCCTCCAATTGCGATCAAATTTGAAAAATTCAGCCCCAAAAACATACTGCTTCACCCAAGATGATTCCATTTCATATGTTTTCATCACCCAAATATGCATCCTTGAATCTACTCTTCTTACGCCAACCGACAAACATCCCCCTAAAACAGCAAGTTGAGATCTTTTACTATTTTTAAATATAACCTCCGCAGGCATGGGAACCTCCTTGACAGAATAATCCATGATGCCAATCGATGTAATATTAAGAAAACGAGACACTTTCCCTTTCCCTTTGTTTTGCAAAGTGAGACAGTGGATTCTCCCATGGACCAAAACTCCTTGATTTTGCGAGTGACCTTCTACTTCAAAAGAAAACTCTCCTAATCTTGTCCACTCATTCCTACTCAGACAATATACATAGGCTATTGACCTAAGAACCAAACCATAACTGGAGCGTATAGCAAATATTTTGCAATCGTTGGTAACTGGATGGCATGCAGGCCACCAATATGAAAAAGATGACGAGCCATCCAGTTCGGGTACAACTTTATAGTCCCTTGTGAAAGGATTATATAGGCACTTCCAATTCCAATTATGCAGATCTTGTAAAATCATAATGCCATTGGATGAGCCATGCACCCAAAACGATCTTGGTGTCAGATCAACAAATGCATTTTCAATTTTTCTTGCAATCAGTCCCTCTTCATTAATATCGGAGAATTCGACAAAGTGGAGTTCTACATTTGACGAATAGAAATAGAGGAGTTTCAACCCTGTACTACTACTCCGAGAGAAGTGCATACGAAAAACATGGGAATCATGAGACCAGAGTTCCAAGGAACGACTAACAGACCTGAACTGGAAAATAGATTTGACATTGGGAAGCCTCGAGAGAATTTCCTTGGCGATTTCCGGTGGCAAACAACCAAATCTATTCTTGGGCTCATCTTCAGCTACTTCTTTGTTCTGCTTTAAGAGGAGGCGGTTACTTCTCTTCTTTGGTTTTGGGAGATCCATGGCTGTAGGATTCTATAGATTAGCGACTCAGATGACTATTAAGTAAGATGCATATCAGCCTTCTATTTCGGTTAATTTCATTTATGCCACTCGTTTTTCCCTGAACTTTCCAGTAGTCACTTTTTTGCCCCAAACAATTACGAATACCAAAATGAAGGAATGTATCTGCCATTTTCAGAGAAAAAAACATTAAATTCATCATAAACTGAAAAGGAACAAATGATACAGAACCACTGCAAGAAACAGGGATTGTCTTGTAATGGAGCCTCTTCATGTTATGACTTATTAATCAATAAGCAAATCTAAAAAATACAATTGCATTATATGATAACTCGAAATATGAAAAACCAGTACTTTCCACCAAAGCTCCTCTTTAACAAACGAATATGACAATACAAAAAATCAGAGACTGAAACAGGCACTTCAATAGGAACACTTCAAAGAATTATGAGTAAATGGCTTCACCTAAGAGAAGGGATCTAGCTGCCATTTTTGAAAAAGCCAAAAACAACAAATTCATCACAAACTGAAGAATAGAAAATAATGGACAGTCAATAAAAGAAGCAGGGACGGTAATGCTGTGGAGCCACTTCATCATATGACTTGTGATTTTCTTAATCAATAAGCAAATCTAAAAAATACAATCACATTATATCATAACTCAGAAAATGAAAAACCATCACATTCCAGTATTCCATAAAAAATACAGTACAACAATAAAATGAATGAATTATTAGTTAACTTTAGGGAAAATGGAAACTAATAATTCAACCTTTTAGAGGTCTTCTTACAATAGTCCTACCTTTTCATTATTCATGAATAATCCAACCTTTGCACCTCATCTTCATTCACTGGTGCCTGATCGGTTGATGGCCTGCTATTCCAAGTTATTTTCATATCTTTGCAAACCATTATACTATAAATCTCACCTTTCACAACGATAATATTTTGCAAAGATAAGAAAATAACTTGGAATAATAGGTCATTAATCGGTCAGGGACCAGCGAATGAAGATGGGATGCAAAGGTTGGATTATTCTTGAATAACGAAAAGGTGAGACAATTGTAAGAAGACCACTAAAAGGTTGGATTATTAGTTTCCATTTTCCCTTAATTGTATCACAAACTACCACTAAATTCACAAATTTATCCTTTCTTTCACTTTTATAAAAAAAAGACTCAAACTCGATCTTTTTCAACAAGAGTTTTTTCCACTTTTAGTCCTTCGACTATTATGTCATTGACACTTTAGGTACTCAAGTTTGATTTTTTCCATTTTTAGTCCTGGACTATTGCGCTAGAGACATTTTTGGTACTCTTCTTTGAAATTTTCCATATCTAGTCCTTCAACTTTCATAAAAATGACACTTTTGGTCCTTCAACTATTATAATAGTGTCATTTTTAATGAAAAAAATAAAAGTCGAATACCAAAAGTGTCACTGACATAATAGTCGGGGGACCGAAAGTGGCAAAAACTCTTTTCAACAATTATGCTTTTCTTTTTGTTTTTTTAAATTACACATTTTTATCAAAACCAATAAGATATAAGCAATACAAATTTGTAAACTTCAAACAAGAAATAAGCGAAAAGATATGAATTACGGAGTATAAATATGATTTTCTTCTTAAGTTTTAGTAATTCATCCATTGAAATTGTAATCGTGAGAAAAAATGAAGTTTGAGCTAAAAATTGAAAGTATGGGATATATTTTTGAATTTGATGCTAGTTAAGGATATATTTAGCTATTAATTAACCCTAAAAAGAATCAAAGTAAAAAACAGTGATACTGTAAAACAGACACTTCAATAGGAACACCTGCAAGACCATAGGACCAGGATGAGCGATACGAAAAATATATGCTCAACAGATGTATAAGAAGAAGGTTACTTTGTAACTTTAATACATTAGCGGAAAGAAAAATCAGAAACACAATTACGACTCGCAATACACGGATGTCATAGTTATGTCCATGCTTTCCTAAAAAATCCAGAATAAAATAGGTAGTACCACTTGAGAAAAGCTAATCCAGAAAATGTGGCGCGACTGGAATCCAAAAATACAGAGACTTCCATGGCTTTCACGATAACGAGAAGAAATGCTGAATTAGGGCTGGAAGTATAAGGCATACTCCGCAATTGTTTATAAATGAATTGACATTGGCTAACCAGTGCAGAAAACGGGCTCAATTCACTAAACGGACTCTAGAATTCCAAATACTTCCCCCAATTCGTTTTACTTGCAACTTTAAATTTTCACTTTTATGAGCACACAAGTTTAATCACTAAAATATTTATTCCTTATTACTAGTAGTAAAACAAATAAAAAAGATTTACAAAATTAGAATCAGAGGAGTTAATTTAATTTACAGAAATTACCCTAAATAAGAGTAAAAACGTTTTGAAATTTCAAAAGAGGAATATCATATTTTTTATTTCCTGAATAAGAGTAATCTGCCAAGTTTGGAAAAAAATGTCATGTTTAAAACCTTGTAATGCCAAACTTGGCAGAAATTTACTCCTATTTAGGAAATAAAAAACATGATAATCCTATTTTGAAATTGCAAAACATTTTTACTCCTATTTAGGGAATTCTCTCTTTAATTTATTATAGAGAAAAGTGTCAAATAAGTCCACTTACTATTCTAAAAAAGTCAATTGAATCCATATACTATTTATTCAATCAATTAAGTACACAAAGTTTAAAATTTTAGTCAT
Source organism: Cuscuta epithymum (assembly GCA_945859915.1). Classification (NCBI taxonomy): domain Eukaryota; kingdom Viridiplantae; phylum Streptophyta; class Magnoliopsida; order Solanales; family Convolvulaceae; genus Cuscuta; species Cuscuta epithymum. Next base: position 456,274 of record CAMAPF010000138.1, read on the forward strand.
TTTTGCCATTTAACCGGTAAAGAACCGGTAGCCCTTCTTTTTCTCCTTTCTTAGTTACTTCTTCTTCCTTTCTTTCCTCTGGTAATCTGGTTCGTAGTTCGTACCCCCTTCTTCATCCGCCCCTGCAATTCCCCCCTCTTCTTCATCTTTTTTTTTCTTTTTTTTCTTTTTCTCCTTTTTGCTTCTTCTCCCTGGAACTCCTCTCCTCTTCTTTCTTCTTCTCTCCCACTGCTTCTACCCCACGTCCCCACGGCCTCACGCAACCCCCCTCCCTTCATTCTTGCACAGTTCACCCCCTTTTTGTTTCCCTTTTCTTTCTTTTTCCCCATCTTCTTTCTCTTCTGCTCCACTTTTTCCTCTAGCTTACCCAACCTTCTATACTCCCATTTTCATGTCCAGAGAATGCGACTGTGGCAATCCGATGGCGACCCTTCCTCTTCTTCAATGGAAACCAGGCAGTGAAACAGAAGGCGACGGCGGCGGCAGAGGTCGAAGGCGGCGGCAGAATTCGACGGCGACGGAAGAGATCGACGGAGATGGCGGCGGCAGAGGTCGACAGTGGTGGAAGATGGAAAGCTAGAGAGGGAAGAAGGAAAAAGAGAGGAGAATAAAGAAAGAAAAGAGAAGAAATAAAAAAACGGAAAGAAGAAAAGGGGGAGAAGAGTTGCAGGGATGGGTAGAATGAAGAAGAAGAAGAAGACATTTAATAAAAAAGGAAAAAGATATTTTAAAGCCACATGGACAGCCAAATAAGCGCTTAAGGGAAAAAGCCACGTGGATGATCCACATAGGCCATTTAACAGGGGAAACCGGTCAACGGAGGAAAATCAAATTTGGTCATTTTTTGATACTTGGTGGACTCAATTGACTTTTTCATAATAGTAGGTGGACTTATTTGACACTTTTCTCCAATCTCTTTATTATACATTAAGAAATTAGATGTGGTTGATTGTTTGTGAATAGTGTAAATTCACCAATTTTGCGAGTATAAAAGAACGGAGGTAGTATATAAGAAAGAAGTATAACCATTTCGGATGTTTAAAATTAAATTTTTCTGACATTAAGTCTGTTTGATAGCACTAAAATTGATTGAACCAGAATTGTTGAAATTAGTCAAATTTTGACTGAAATGGTTGAATCAGCTTAATTTGTCAAAAGATGAAAAAACATTTTAATTATATTATGAATAAAACTAAGGAAAATTAATGAAGAGTATTTAAAATCATTCCCTACATTAACTTCAATCAATTTTGTCATAAAAGTAACTAAAATCTTACTTATTTTAAATATTACACACCCCAACGCGGTAAAATTAAAAAATATGAAGTACATGTTTCGTTAATAAATTGGCTGATAAGGTTATAAGTTAAAAATAGAGATTACCAAATGAAACTCTCTAAATTATTATTTATTATTAGTCAAAGCTTTTTTGTTTAGATATGTACTAAATAAAAATTTTACTAAATTACAAAATCCAATTTAAATATGACTAATGTTTGCGCATAAAATTAGAAAAAATAGGGTTTTCATAAATGTTATTATAATAAATTTCTTCCCAATGTGACTAAAGTTATTGTGGGCATATATTTTTATGGTCAAATTTGAATATAATTGCAATCACTAAATACATGATAATCTTTACTAAAGGTGCTCATAAAAACAATTTGAACTACTAATGGTGTTCAAAATTGAATCGAATTCAACCCCTACTCCCCAATGTCAGTTCCATCATACGTTAAAATGAGAAAATAGAGGTAGAAATTGAGAGTATTAATCAGACATTAGTTTGAATTCATCCTAATTTATTCTTGTGAAAACTAATGATAATTCGGATTATTTTTATGAAAACTCTCATATTTTGTTTGTATTTTGTTTTAATCATACTCGGAGATATAAGAAAATATTTCTAAAAAATAATTAGATTGATCCAAAACAGGTCATGGAGCCATGTTATGCGACACCGAGAGGGTGTGTTGTGATAATGGAGTAAGATACCTAAAATGATCTTGTTGGAATTGAGCCAAGTATTTTGTTGGAATTGAGCCAAGTACTGAATAGAGAATTAAGAGAAAGTAATACTCGTATATCTTATGCTTATATTCATTCGTCTCATTTTAGTTATCTTATTTTCCTGTTGAATTGTCTAAAACAAAATGTCTTGTTTACGTTAAAAGTCATCAATACAATTTCATTTTATTCTATTCAAATCGTAACCATAATTTTATTTTTCAACCATTTTATTAATATGTGTGCTAAACTAAAATAAGGCATTGAATATGAGACAAGGGTAATATTATTTTTAAAGACATCTTATTGATCTAGATTTAGGCGGGGTGTAAGTGCAAGTCACTAGGATTAGAGCATCTCCAATGCTACAATGTGCACAGTGCACATGTGTCCAGTAAGATAGTCACATAAATATTAGCAATAAAATTATATCTCTTCTTGTTTGAATGATTTATACGATTTTGATAAATTTTTCTCCACAATGTCAAGAAAGTTGTCTAGATGTTGACATTGTTGTTGACATTGCAAAGAAAAATTTATCAAAATTGTACAAAGTCATTTAAATAAGGATAGAGATAATTTATTTGTTAATATTTCTGTGGCTACCCTTCATGCTGCATGTGCACCGTGCACAGTGCATGTACAAAGTTTTTTTTTTTATTTTTTTAATGTGAATATTTAAATTTTTATAGAAACAAACTTAATAGAACTCCACTCATTTGTCCCTTTCCTAGAAGCAATCTACTCTTGAAACCCACACTCTAGAAAGTAATACAATGGACCTGCATTGTTACAAGATCAAAGGACCTGCATTTTTTTTACATAAATAATTAGGGATGGCAATGGGGCGGTTCTGGGACGGTTTTACATATAACTGTACCCGCCCCATTTGATAATTCCCCGCCCCATTACCCAACAGGTAATTTTTACCCAAACCGTATCCGCCCCAACGGGTAACGGGTATAACCGCGGGTAACCGTGGGTAATCGCTTTATTAAATGAGTCATTGATATTTTAATATAAAAATAATATTTTAAAAGGCGAAAAAAATGGCATCACCTAGATAACTCTAGAATGAGACGCCCCTGTAAAGTTTCGTATATCTACAAGACGAGAAAGAAGACAACATAAATTAATTTGAACCTAAAAAACTTAATCTGAAAAAATAATTATTCACTAAAAATTTGATAATAATCAAACAAGACTATTAAGATCTATTATGAACTCTCATGGAAACATTATAGTTAGTACATCTATTATCCATATACTCAATGAAAATAGAAAAATCTCATCTTCTATTACTCATGGGACAAATAATAGATAAAAATGTAATAAAAATATAACTAAAATAAACGGGACGGGTACGAGGCGGGTAATGGGGCGGGCATGTATAAAACCGTAACCGCCCCGTTACCCGTAAAAACAAAACGGGTATTTCCCGCCCCATACCCGTTACCCGGTCAATGCGGTTTTCCCCGTTTTGACCGGGGCGGTTCGGTGTGGGTATCCATTGGCCGTCGGTCACAATTGCCATCTCTATAAATAATCAAAGACTTTTTTGAATCGTCATCATCATTAACTCAGTGCCGCAAAGACCCACACCTACGGTGGGCTAAGGGGATCAGGTGTACGCAGTCTTAACCTTGTACTAAAGTACAAAAAGATTGTTTCGGGATGATCCATAATGAAAATCGCGTCGAAAATTACATGGATTGACTGTCGCTTCATAATAATAAAAAATGTAGGGAGTTTAGTGAGCCATTTCGCTTCATTCTATCATATTCTCAAGTCACAAATAGTGAGTCTGTGATGAAAAATGATGAAAAATTTAGGCGATTCAATGAACAAGTAAATTCACAATGAACTAAAAACCAGAAAACATGTTCAGTTCAATTAAAATTATTAATTTGTATTCATACATGTTAAGCCAAGTTGAACGGGTAAAACTTATTGCGAAATTACATTTTCTTGTTTCAGTTTTACTCCCTTCGATCTAATTGTTCTATCTCATAAAATTGTAATTTTAACTTCATTAGATGTAAAGCCACGCATCCACACATTCAATGATAATAAACAATAGTAATGTAAAAATTATTTAAGGAAATTTTATTTTCTAAAATTCAATCATGGCAGGGGTCTTCTCAAATTACATGTTTAGTTGTTTAATACTAAGTATTAATTTGGAATAATTTAATCTTTGCACCTAATCCTCCGTATGTTTTTACTACATTGTGCTTACATAACAAGTAAACATATATTTTGAACATCTATTTCCATAACTTCGACCAATTCATTACAAGTCCTCTCTAACTCGTATATTCAAGTATAGAACATTACCTGCCCCAATGCCCCATCTTTGTAAGCTTATCCACCACCATATATAAAAACTTGGTAAGAGTTCTCATAATTAAAAAAAAAAGATATTAGGTCATTATCAAAATCCAACTTTCAAAATCATTTTCATTAAGTCATTTACTCTGAAAAGAATGGATAAAAAACGTCCAGGCAAGTGTACAAGAGAAAAGAAACAATTTCTTGTTATGCAAATTGGGAAGATAGGTAGGTATATATAATTCCAAGTGAAGAATATGATAAGTGGACATTTATGATTTATCTAACAGCAAATTTAAGTTAGGTAAACCAGAAAAAACTTTTGGGCTGGAAGTTCGGAACCAGCAGGCGCCACAATACACACCAGTTCTAGTCTTTTAAGGCTTCAAAGGTGAGGGCATTTGCTAGTCAGCCAACAAACTATTATAGCCTTGCGTGCTGGGTGCAAAAAATTGGGGGGAAGTATATTTCAAAAATTTTACATTCTATCATTAATGGTGAAAAGAAATCATTTAGAATCACTATCAGTAACTAGGCCGGAAATCGGACCTGGTAAAAGTGATACTGGTTTCAGTTTGAGGGGGGCTGAAACCAGCTGGTCTCAAAACAGCCCGAGTCCTCCGATCATTAAAAATGGCAAACAAGAACACTAGCATGTGTGCAATGAGATAATGCAGAAGAGCATATATAAATAACTGTTGAAGAAAGTTATCACACATATATTCAGATCATGGAATTCAGAAATGGAGATAATATTAAGTGTCATAAGCAAAAAGGCGTAACAGCGCTTTAGGCTACACCGAAATCCAAGTAGCAGGAAGAAAGTAAAAGCGCAAGAAGTGATCCGCCTTAACAACTTAGAATGTAAAAGGCTGTCTTTACTCTTCTTTTCAGTACCCTTGTGCAAAAGCTCTTTTTCCTTAGACTTTGGAAAATTCACCTGCAAGGGAAAAAAGGAAAGAATATGATTTTAGATAAATAATACACTTCATCCAAGAAAAAAGGAGTATTAATTTATGTAACATTATCACTGCATTTTGTTTTTTGGTGAACTAAATCAAGGTGCAAGGTTGAATTAGTTACGTTGTACCTCCAAAGCTTATCTCTAAGTTTGTTTGAAGCAAATGACTAAGCCAGCTTTAGCTTGGCTTTAGAGAAAGATTACTTAGAAAAGAATTTGACTTTAAGGGACTAAAAAAGTTGTTGAAACTTGAAACTTGACTCTTTTTTAAGAAAGAGAGAGTAACTCTTGACTAAAGGAGGTATGGCATTATATTAGGAAGAATTGTAACTATGATGAAAAGGCAAGAATTGTCTAGCAGTTGTGCGTAATGCATGAAAACCAAAACTACACATCTAGACCTTTGACTAATTCAATAACATACAAATTCGAAATCTGCATGAACTGCTTAGGAGACACGTCATAAATGGAATCTCAGCAACCGATACAAAAAAAAATATGTGCCACCCTCATTTTTGATACCTCAACAAAAATGAAAAACAATGCATGAAAATTCACCAAGATACGTCTAAATCGCAGAAAATCTAGCATGAGATATGGGGAGTTAACCATGGTTGAATGTAGATAGCTGGAAATGGATCGGATATGCTTCGCTGCTCTACAACAAAAAATAAGTGTGTGGTAACAATTGGGATTATGATATTCGTGTAATTTCCAATTGTATGTTTGTATTTTTAACTAGTTTTTATTAGTTCTAGTTGTGGAAATTACACACTTTTGGTGTAATACTTTATTTTCATTTTTTATTTGTAATTTAGTTAGGTTAGGATTTTTCTGAGCTAAACAGGTCAAAGATCATCTAAGGGATCAAGATTGGACCTTAAAAGATCAAGGAAAGTGCAAGGAGACAAGAAAGATTTCGATTTGGAAAAAATACTCATGTACCCGGTCGGGTATTGCCTATACCCGATCGGGTAAGTGCTTGATTCGACTGTCCAAATCAAATCCGAAGACAAATGATCGTGGGAGCAAATTTTCATAAAGATTTGTCACATACCCGATCGGGTATATACCCTTACCCGATCGGGTATGCCCAGAAAAATCACTTTCTGGGCAATTTCCTGAGATACCCGGTCGGGTATCCTATATACCCGGTCGGGTATCAGACCCTGCAGCTCCCAAAAGCCTATAAATACACCCCCTTCCTTCCCAATAAAATCACCAATTCACATATACTCTTTAGCTCAGTTTAGATTAGTGTTTTCTTTATATTTTCTATCATGTTTAGTCTCCAAATGAGGAGCTAAACTCTTCCATCTTGGTTTTGCTACTTTGAAGCTTAATGAATTTGTAAGTTGTGAGTTATTCTCTTTAATCTTCTTCCTTGAATATTAATTCTTCCTTTAAATACTATTTCTATATCAATGTTGGGGAGTGTTACTAAGATGACAATTAGTTAACATCTTGACATTAGTTATAGTAATTGCTATTTCTTCCTCTACGTTAATATTGGGGAGTGTTACTAAGATGACAATTAGTTAACATCTTGATATTAACTATAGTAGGATTCATCTTCTTTAATATTCTTTCTTGAGTATTAATTAATTCCTATTCATATTTCATATTAATATTTTGAACATTACTTAAAGGATCAACTAGTTTTGTTTCATATATTAATTAATACTAGAATCGGTCGATTAATACGCTTGTTATTAATTCGGTCCTTTCATGGTAGTAAACTTGGATTATTAATGCATGCATCTCATGGTTAATAATCTAAGGGGAATTAATTATATTGATTAAACCAATAAACCGCTTGTGTTGAGGTTATCAATCTCAATCGTTTTCATCTTAAGTTTATTGCTACTATCAATTTAATATACGGCGCTTGTTCTATATTGACTCGATAGTAAGTTTTATTAATGAACGCTTCTCGTTATTAATAACTACCCTCGATGAACTGGATATACTCCTCGATTGAGTATTCGAGAGGAAGATAGTTAAAGATATAACCGGGATCGACGAACATTTCATTAAGTGGATAAAAGCAAAGCCAAGTCTTCTTCTCATTAATTAAACTCATTTAAGTCATTCATCTTAGTGTTAATTAAATCAAATCAAATCTAAAACCCCCCCTTTGTTACTAGTTATTAAAAAGAGAAATATTCCTTTCCCTGTGGATACGAACCTTACTTCGCTATACTACGTATTAGTGTCGTATTGATATTTATTTTGAGTGCACCTCACGACAAGTGCACGTCAGATTAGCAGAGTAATAAATCTATATGTATATAGTCTGTACATAATGTAGCTTCCTTTGCAAATTGCTAAAGTACTCATGATGTTTATAATTTGCTTTAACACCTAGTGTATTGTTGTTTCCAATAAAACATTACATACAAAAGAACAGAAACTATATCAATGTTGATGGTCATTTTGTGGTTGAAAATACTAATTCTGAAACTTTTAGAAATTCTTCCCGAACCAAAGAATGTAGGGGTCTAATAAGCCCATGTTGTTGCGGTATAAATTGAACTAAGTTCAAGTTTTCACAACAACAGCATAAATATCTCCGCGATAACATTGTTTTTTTTCGCAATGAAACTGTTCTCTGAACAAATGCTTCTCTTTCAGGAGCAAGAAATCAGTATTTGAATGTGAGTGTGAAATACCCATTTAAGCTGACCAGCAGCATGAATCAAATATTGCACTAAATGACGTTGTTGGCAGCGTTCCCCCAAAAGTGAGAGTCTTATAACCTTTAGTAACAAAATTGTATGCAATCAAAGTTCCGTGCTCGTCTTCATCGTAAGCTAGCAAGATTTCCTCATTGTTAAGAAGGCATACAATCCGTAACATTTCGTCGCCATGTCTCTTCCAATTGCGATCAAACCTTAGAAATACGCTCCCAAAAATATACTGCTTCACCCAAGATGATTCCATTCCGTATGTTTTCATCACCCAAATATGCATCCTTGAATCAACTCTTCTCACGCCAACTGACAAACATCCCCCTAAAACAGCAAGATGAGATCTCTTACTATTTCGAAATATAACCTCCGCAGGAATGGGAACCTCCTTGACAGAATAATCCAAGATGTCAATCGATGTTATATTAGGAAGATGAGTCAATTTCCCTTTGTTTTGCACAGTCATACAGTGGAGTCTTCCATTGATCAAAACTCCTTTATTTCTCTACCGATCTAGTTTAAAGGGAAACTCTCCTAATCTTGTCCACTCATTCCTACTCAGACTATATACATAGGCTATTGACCTAAATTCGACCAAATCAAAAGTGGAGCATATAGCAAATATTTTGTAATCGTTGGTAAATGGATGGCATGCAACCCACCAATATGAAAAAGATGACGAGGTGTCCAGTTCGGGTACAAGTTTATATTCCCTTGTGAAAGGATTATATAGGCAGATCAAGTTCCGATAAACCAGATCTTGTATTATCATAATGCCATTGCATGAGCCATGCACCCAAAATGATCTTGGTGTAAGTTCAACAAATGCATTTTGAATTTTACTTGCAATCAATCCTTCTTCATAAATATCAGAGAATTCGACAAAGCGGAGTTCGTTTTCATATGATGAATAAAAATAGAGGAGTTTCGACCCTGTACTACTGCTCCGAGAGAAGTGCCTCTCATAAACATGGTAGTCATGAGACCAAAGTTCCCAGGAGCGACAAACAGGCCTCAACTGGAAAATAGATTTGATATTGGGAAGCCTCGAGAGAATGTCCTTGGCGATATCTGGCGGCAAACAACCAAATCTATTCTCGGGCTCATCTTCGGCTCCTTCTTCCTTCTGCTTTAAGAGGAGGCGGTTACTTCTCTTCTTTGGTTTTGGGAGATCCATGGTTGTAGGATTCTATAGAATAGCAACTCAGATAACAATTAAACTAAAGATGCATATTAGAAGCAAGCAATTTCGTAACTTCAATACATTAGTGGTGGGACTGGAATTCAAAATACGGATGCCATAGTTGTGTCTATGCTTTCCTTAATAATTTTGGGATAAAATATCACAGAAGAAAAGCTAACCCAAAAAATGTGGTGGGGCTAGAATCCAGAAATCCAGAGACCTCTAAGATCGAGTTTCATGAAAACGAGAAGAAATGCAGAATTAGGACTGGAACTACAAAGCATACTCAGACAATAACATATCCAAAAATGGAAAAATGGATATTTATACGAGGACGGAGGGAGAACAAAACAGTAGAACTACTGTCACTTTTCAGGTTCATTTCGCCGGGTCTAAAACGGCTCAGAAAAATGAGGGTTTGGGTCCACCGGGTCTAACACATGCTTTTTGTTCATTTCCCGATTCAATGAAAACGTTTTCCCATCAACATGTTTTGCTTTCAACCTTCTTCAAAATAAACTTTGTTTGTGGTCAAAGCGTTACAAATGTTTGGCAATTGAGAATTAATCGAGGTGGTTGAGCATTGAGCATTTATTAAAGTAGTTGAACATGATCCGTAGATTCTATGATACCCATAAGGTACAGTCTATTTGTCCACATTGACCAATGAGAATCATGCAATTGAATTATTTAAATCTAAATTAAAAGGGATTTAATGATTTGAACCAATCAAATGCATGGTAGGTACGGTATCCCATTTTTTAAATGGGTGCCGGAGTTGTCACCATTGTATTTTGAGTATTTCGTCCACATGGCAAGAGACGTACAATTTCAAAATCCCTATAGTGTGACATCTTAACTTCGAATCCACATTCCATGTTGAGATTTGGAGGAATAAAAGACAATTTTATTAATATAAAATAATGAGTACAAAGATGGAGAGTCTCTCTTACTCTCACTCTTGAGAATGCTTCACTCACTTGGTGGTGATGGAGTTGTGTCCATCCACCTCTATTTATACTAGTTAGCCTAAGAAGGTGAGAGTGTTTCTAGAACCTCCCACATTATTTACATTCTAGATTATTCTCACATCTATTACATTCTAGAGTATTTCTATCTAACTCTTATTCAATACTCTATCTAGAGAATTCTACACTTCCTAGAATTCATAAGGAAGATTATAGAAAATTCTAGAGAACTTAATAAAAAAGATTCTAGAAGATTCTAGAGAGTCGTGGACTTTTCAACATTCCACCATGGCAACAAACACACAAAAATATTCAAGCAAATAATAGAGCAATGTACTCTATGATAAAATAAGTTGACCACACCAAGTCAACATGAGCTCTAGAGGTTCGGATTGTAAGGACTTGTGAGATGCCATCACAATCAAGAGGTGGACAATGAATTGAGGTTGTTTTTCATGATGAGGAGGTAGTTTTTCGATTACTACATGTATAACTATGTTTCATTAAATGTTAAGTTAACAAGTCTTACATGTTTTTCGATGTTGAGGGACAGAAACCATGTTGTGATAGAGGCCATTTATGCCCCTTTAAAAGTCTAGACTACAAGAGAATGGATGCTATATGATCAAAAACTTTTTGGTTCATGACAACTACTACACCTACAAGATCACTTCCCACCCTTATATTCCGGCAGTTTTCAACAACAAAAATACGGACCATTTTTGTGACAAAGAGGCCATTTTTCAACTCTCTTTTGTTAAACTTGAAACTATGGGTTTGTAATATTAAATACCTTGGATTTGCTATGATTTTGAATTTGTTTTTGGTATATTCGTTTTTGCTATGTCACACTATTTGCAGGATTACGGACCACTATAGGGAGGGCTTACAACCTATTGAAAGTACAAAAAGTTCCAGGGCAAAATGCAAGGACGAGCTATATAGAGACAACTGCCACATGCGGATATGTATTTACAATGATGAATAATTTAGGCAGCAAACCTATTATATGTAATGTAAGGGCATTGTTTCATAAGCCCAATAAAAATTGTAATTTTCTGTACCTTTAATATAAATTAGTAAATTACAGCTTTCAAATTACCATTATTGATTTGGCTTAGATCATTTTGATGAAAACGTTTTTTTATAAGTTCACTTATACATTGAAATAAGAGACTTTATGAAAATCCAGATTATTAAAAATAGATGAGTGAGGTATAACCATCAGTAAACAAAATAAGAAGTGTATTGAAATAATGGCAAACAAATATCATTTCGTGGTTACTCTAGTATACAGTATTTGCTGCCCATATTGCATGCTATCATTCACAACGGATAGAAAAAAAATGAGGTTAAAGGATATATATACCTGAACTTCGTTGGTGTAACTTCGGTAACCTGCTATCTGAATTCTAAACTTAATTAATAATTATTACAGACTTATGAATATTACATAAAAGGGCACCTTATTTAAGGCCTCAATACCTACGAATTACATTCATCAAACTAATAAAAGATAAAAGTGAAAAAAACCATACTTGTTGAAGAGACCTGGAATAAAAAAAAAACATAATAAGTGATACTACTTAATATATATATAACATAAAGTCATGATCAACATAATTAATAAGCATATATTAATGCCATCAAGGATAACCACCGATGTTGATGTCTTTCATTAAAATGAATTTTTAAAGTCATCATAAAGCTATAAATGATGCAACTGATTTTAAATAACATATACTATCCTCCGTTCTTTAATTCTCGCAACAGTTTGACTTTCACATTTGCCGGTGCACAACTTTGACTGTAATTATATTTAATTATGTATTGGTAAACATTATAAAAAGGTGATATTTTGGAAATTCACATTGATAAGAATTCAATAACATTTTATACGTAATAATTTGATTATGTATATTAGTAAAATATCGTGGTCAAAGTAAGGTCTGTGAATAGTACAAAAATCACAATGTTACAAGAATTAAAGAACGGAGGAAGTATACTACACACACATAATTCTCAATGTGTGCTCAAATGTTCCTTATTTCATCATGAAATAGAAGATATAATGATTCAAAGTACAATAAATAAATACTCTTTAAATCAGTTCAAAAAACATAACAGCACAACTTAGATCATCTCCAATATTAAAACGTTAACGATGCATACGTGGCATGAGAAATAACCAATTAAAAAACAATAATGTCAATAAGTAGAATATCTCTCTCCTTATTTGAAGGGTCTTACATCATTTTGGTATGTTTTTCTTCACAATGTGAAGCACAATGTCAAGATGTAGACATTGTAGTTGACATTGCAGGCAAAAACTTACCAAAAACACATAAGCCCGTGGAAAGAAGGAGAGAGAAATGTTATAAAATCAATCTTTTGTGTCTATCTCTCTCATGTCACATGTGCATCGTGCACCTTGTAGCATTGGAGATGCTAATCATTTAAATGTTTATCATGGTATAAGATTTATTATTGACTGATGCAAGAGCATCAAACAGTTAAATCAGATATTAGTACTATTTAAACATCAAACATTATATTTATAATGTGTTCAAATTTACATAAATTTACATTGTAAATTTGAATTGTCAATTTACATTGTAAATTTGAATTGTCAATTTACATTGTAAATTTAAATTGTTAAATTTATAAATTTACAAAAATTTATAGGATTACATCAAAACTGATTAAATTTTCAATTTTTTTATCACAGAATTATAATATATATTACGAGATTTTAAAATTTTGAGCACATTTGATATTGGTCTACTATTATATTCTACATATAACACACACACACACACACACAACACGTAGGCCTTACAAAATGTTTAGAAAAAGTATATTTTTGAAAAGGTGTAAAACAATTACTAATTTTATATTAATAAGATTAATATAAATAATATAATACTAATATAATAGATTTAAAATAGTTTGTAAACAAACTATGTAGAACTTCTGTTGAATATACCAAATATGGCCAAAATATTAAAGCTGAGTATAGCATCTTCAAAAAATAGCATAGTAAAGAACTGGTGAGTATAGCTGGTAGCTGAGTATAGCATACCAAATCTGACCAATGTAGTTGAAAATAGTGTGTTTTCAAGGTGGCATTCAATAAAAATTTCAGGCGACAATCATAATAAATGTTTCACACGAATAGCTACTTACCAACAATCTTTGCCCATCTTCACATTGTGGATAACATAAGTATATATTAATGCTTCAACAACAACCTTATGAATTCACTAATGAGTCACAACAAAATTTCAAATCAGAGCATCCCTCACAAAGAGTGAAGTTCATATATTGACCACATGTCATTCATTCCCAATCAAATGTAAGTCTGATAACATATTTATTATATGCATTTATAAGGAATGATTTTGAAAATTAGATGATCTATATTACCAAATATAAGTGAGAATGTCATGCATTTTGATTATGAATTTATTTTTACATAACCTATGTTGTATTCTACACTTTCAAGATGAGTGAGTGTTCATGTCATGCATATTCAACTGGGGGATGCCATTCGTGTGGGAAATATTGTTGTGGCTTTTTATGGATGCATGCTCATTGTGTCACTCAAACTATAGTCACTATTACTGCATGCGGCCAGTAAACAAGAACAGGTGACAGAGGGGTACTTATGCAAAGATTGTGCAGCATGGTTGGATGCATCTGCTATATTACCAAGAAAATCCGATCGAATTTCAAAACTGAATAAAAAATGTTTTAATAATGCAGACATGATTTTAGGCATTTCTTTTGAGTGGATAACTAGAGGCAAACTTAGCTAAGCATATGTGTGATTTTGACATGAATATGTAACAGGAGTGAAGTGTACAATGCGTGAAAGGCATCTATTTTGGCATGGATTTCTAACAGACTTCATATGTTGAATGTATGGTTGTTTGAATGATGAATGATGACTATGAATTATCTGATTGTAGTTCATAATACTATTAGTGAGTATGCAGTGTTCTGGCATCTATAAGTGAGTGTAGTTAATAATACTATATGTATATTTCTTGCTACAAAACAGTACACATGCATATAACAAATCGATATAAATAATACATGTAATGTATTTGAGAACATTTTAAATATGAGGAGGTTTATCTTCTAAGGTGAAATTAAAAAACATATCTAAAATAATTAGAGTAATTGTTTGATAACTATAAAATCACACATGGGCCAGTTATTTAGTCATGTGTGGAGGTGAATAAATAGGCCCAACAATAAGATGCTAGATGGGTCAACATTTTCTTTAATTTGGGCTTAAGTAGTGGTACTCGACAATGGGCATTAAGCACTTGGTTGTCAAACCATGCAGATCCGAATGCCATAGAGTGGTTGGCAGGGAATCTGACAACCCCATGCTCAGGGCCCAAAAGCCAGCAGTTACTTTAGACTTGACAAACGAATGTAGTTAATTAAATCATATTTCAAAAAATAAGTTTGGTCGAGCTACAAACATTCGTTAAACCAATGTACTAAGTAATAGGTCAACCTGTCAAATTGTGCAGATCCAAAGGCCATTTAATGGCAAGCATGGAATTTGGCAAGCCGAAGCTCATGGTCCAATATACCATGTATGTCTTAGGAGTTTTCAAAGAAATGATCGTATAGAATCGGTTTGGTAGAAGTAAAAACATACGCAATTCAGATCAGTACAATTTATGTTCATCAATGAACCAAGAAATTTGGTATATATTTGATATGTAGACATGTACGAACCAGAAATGCGTAGATCTAGACAGATTTAAATGCCAAAACAAAAAAAAAAATACAAAACTGATGATTAGGGCATGGACACACCCCAAATTTTTAGATTTAGAAAGAGATGTAGGTGCAAAAAAATTACCCACATCTCATATCAAGACATTTAAGCATCACAAATGCATAGATCTAGACAGATCTAAACGCAACAAATGCTACATATATGATATTATTACATGGATGAACCAAAATTGATAGATCTAGAAAGATCTAAATGCAAAAAATGATACATATCTCATATTTAGACATGCATGAACCACCGATTCACAGATCTACAAAAATCTATTAACAAATCCGCATATATTCACAGATCTAGACGGATCTATTTACAAATGACGTGAGGTGAAAGGTATTTAAAAATCATCAAATTAACATGAATAACAGTCTAAAGACTTTTGAAAATTAACACATTTAAAGAATGACAATAAAAACAGAGAAATACTGAAAATCGAAAACAAATTTACAAAACATTAACAAAGAACAAATTAGTAAATATAGCGTTCATTGAATCACAAATGGGGTACAATCGTTCGAATAGTTAAGATGTTAACAGACACAGAAATCGGATGACAATGAACGATGGTTAGAAGAGAGATGTACAAAGCGTATAAGAGAGAGATGTACACAACGTAGAAGAGAGATACACAGAGCGTAGAAGAGAGATGATCAAGAGACCATCGGTTTAACCGATTGCTCTTAGAAGGAATGGACTGAATGTATGTATATGGTATAACCAAAGGCTTATACATTATTAGGGTTTGGGAGGGTAGGTCGGTATTTAATACTTTGTATATACTGTGATTAACACGAATGAATAAGTTGGACGAATTTAGTGGAATAGGTTGGGTTGGGTCGAAATTGGGCTAGGCTGGTTTCTAAATTGGGCTGAATTTGGTTTAAAAGCTGAATAATGTCTCATCTATTTTATTACATTTCATATTTGGGTTCAAATGGACTGAAAATAAGTATTCAAATGGGTTCAAACTCAGCTAGATTTTATTCAAATTTAAATGAGCTAAATTTGTTGAGTTTATTATATTTAAAATTGTTAGGGAAAAGTACGGAAAAGGTACCTTTGGTTGGGCCCATTTTCGGATAGGGTCATGTGTTTCATTCTTTATCAAAGTGGTTCATGTGTTTGAATTCCGTTATCACAAGAGGGTCACGCCGTTAAAAACGTCTGCGAAAGACGGTTAAAAGTAACTCTGATTTTCAAAGTGCCCGAAAAATTAAAAGAAAAATACCGGAAGGTGTGCCTCAATAAGACAATTACTAGGCCCATCATTCTTTTTTGTTTTCAGCCATCCCTGTCACCGGAAAGTCTAGCAGAAAAGTGATATCAGCGAAATCATTTTTAAAAAATAATTCAAACAAATCCAAAAAATCCAAAGGCAGATGTGGTTTGAAGGTCATCTTGACGAGGCGCCCCTTTCGGTATTTTTCTTTTCATTTTTCGGGCACTTTTGAAAATCGGAGTTACTTTTAACCGTCTTTCTCAGACGTTTTTAACGGTGTGACCCTCTTGTGATAACGGAATTCAAACACATGAACCACTTTGATAAAGAATGAAGCACATGACCATATCTGAAAACAGGCTCAACCACAACTACCTTTTCTGTACTTTTCCCTAATTTTTAATTGTTAAAAATTATAATTTGTGTTATGTATAATGATAATGATAATAATAAAACCAATGAATTCATATAATAAATTCAATGAATTTATACTCTTCTTTACCAGACATAAAGAACAATATAAAAATACTACCTTTTTTATTCTAATATTTCTCAAAACACATCATTTGTTTGAAAGTGTTTTTAAAATTTAATAAGTAATATAAATTACTAAATTTAGTACATCCAAATAGTTTCAGAACCAAAGTAATTAATATTATTTATTTCAACTAAAATGTGAACGGATATCCTTTTTTCGGATAAATTTTTCTAACATTATAGTATCTGCTCAATGTTAAGCCCAACATCCTTAAACTAGGATGAGATTCGAATATGTGATCTCCTCCTTGAGAGTGTCACAGTGATGTCATTAGACCACAGGGAAGAGATTCGAACATGTGACCTCCTCCTTGAGAATGCCAAAATTTTCACTGATCGGAATGTGGTGGTGTTTAGGCGGCAGAGGTAGCGGTGATTTTTTTGTTTTGTGTTTTTTAGTTTTTAAAAATTGTTTTTTTTGTTTTTTTAAATTAGACGCCTTTCCCACCGCCTGTATTGCTTCCCTGCACCATCACCTCCGACCGGTGTAAAAAAATGACGTTTTTTCTAAAACTAGCATTTTCTTTTGAAAATGCCAAAAAAATGACATATTGCTCTTTGAGAATGCCAACATTTTCATTGTTTCTGCCATAAATATGACATTCGTAATGGATGTGACATTTTAAATTATTATTATTTAAATATTTTTATGATTTCTTTAGTATTTTTTACAAATTTTTATTATTTTTTGTAACATTTCAATAGCTACAAGGGTATACTCGTAGCTATCAAAACTAGTTCACTTTATTACGAATTTTTATTATTTTTCGTAACATTTCAATATAACACATAATTTGTCCTATCAGAACTAGTTCACTTTTTGGTCCTATGTGTGCAAACCTATTAGCTTTTTGTCCTATTTTGATAATTAGTCCTCCGAGTATATTAGAACGTCACCTGAATCTCCATCTTTTGTAAGCTTATCCACCACTATACATAAAAACATGGTAAGAGTTGTCCTAATTCAAATAAAAGCTCATAAACATTAAATCTGAAAGTTTGAAATCCTACTTTCATAATAAGTTTCGTTAAGTCGTTTACATTGAACCGATTTCTTGTTATGCAAAGTGGAAGATAGAATGATAGATAGGCGTGGACCCAGTTCGGGCCGCCCGGCCCGGGACCGGCCCGGCCCGCCACTGTGCGGGCCCGGAACCGGCCCGGTTCTCGGGTCCGGGTCCGGTTCGGGCAGAGACCCGGTCGGGTTAGCGGGACCGAGCTCGGGTCCTGGTTTTGGAGGCCCGACCGGGTCGGGCCCGGGCCCGGGCCTAATGGTCCAAAATTTAAAAAAAAAAAAAAAATTTTTTGCTTCTTTTGGCTCAACGGCCACCCCAAACGGCTATATAGCCGTTGGGTGGTACCAGGGGGGGTCAGGGGGCTTTGGGTGGGGGGTGGGGTGGGGGGTGGGGGTGGGGAGTGGGGGTTAAAAAAAACCTATAAATACACCTAATTTTAAACATTTTTTCACACCTCTTCTCCAACTCTACCTAAATCCTACTCTCTACTCATCTCCAATTCTCCATATTCATCTTCTCAAATTCTCTTATTCTCCTTTATATTTTATTTTACTATTTAATACTTATACAATTATTATATCTACTTATATATTAATTATCTACTTATATATTATTATCTACATATACTATATTACTTATATTTCTTATCTACTTAATCTCTACTTATATCTCTTAATACATACATACATACTATATCTACTTAATATATACTTTATATAATAAAGTATTAAATATACTTTATAAACTATTACTATATACTTAATACATAATAATATCTACTTCTCTACTTATATTTTATATATACTTATTTTCCAATCTCCAATTCTCCATTATACTCTAATATTTATCCACTTAATACATACAATTCTACATCTACTTAATATATATTTTATATATTAAAGTATTCTCCAATTCTTATACAATTATTATATCCACTTAATACATACATTCTACATCTACTTAATATATATTTTATATATTAAAGTATAAAATATAAGTGTATTACTCATCTTATAGCAGTATACTTATATATTATATAATATAAACATTATAATATTCTACACCTTTTCTCCAATTCTTCTCAAACTCTTCTCCATCTTCATCTTCTCTTATTATCCTACATTCCTACTTATACATATACCATTTTAAATATGGAAAGTACATCTTCCCTTATGCAAAACAATTTTGACAAGTGGAAGGACCCGAAGACCGGACTGTGGTGGGCAACTTGCAGGTGGTGCAAGAAAGATTGTTGCTTGGGGCGTTCATACGGATACGAGATGCCAATAAAACATATGAAGTCCTGTGGCAAAGGGAAAACAACAACCAACGGTGGCGGAAATCCCAATTGATATTCATTACAAAATGTATTTCGTATTGTTATTTTTTTCTCAATTCTCAAATGTAGTTCTTATTTCAAATAAATGCACTTCAACTTTGTTTTTAATAGCAATTTGTATAATATATAATTAACAAAAATAAAAAAATTGTACCGGCCCGGCCCGGCCCGGCGGGTGGCCCGAACCGTGACCCGGGCGGGTGGCCCGGCCCGAACCGGAACCAGTCATTGACCGGGCCGGTCCCGGGCCTACCGTTATAGGACCCGAGGCCCGACCGGGCCTTGACCCGGCCCGGGCCCGACCCTGCCCGGGTCCATCACTAATGATAGATAGGTATATGCAATTCCAAGTGAAGAATATGATCAGTGGACATTAATGTAATAGCAAATTTAAGTTAGCTAAACCCGAATAACCTTGGGATGCTTTTGGAGTTTTGGGCTGGAAGCCTGGAACCACCTAGCGGCTAGCACCACAATACACACGACATACCAGTTCTAGTCTTAACTTTTAAGGCTTCAAGGGTGAGGGCATTTGCTAGGTGCCAAAAAATTGGGGCGGGGGGGTTATATTTCAAAATGTATACATTCTATGATTAATTAATGGTGCCTCTCCCTACGCCTTTCCTCTCTGCACAAGTCTGCCACTCTGCCCAATTGGAGATCTCCCATTTGAGATCTACGCAAGACAGAGCCTCCATCGCCGCACCTCAAACCCTGTAAATCAGAGCCGTATCTCCGTCGCGGCAAGCCAGAGCCGCACCTCCATCGCTGCACGCCAGAGCCGAACCACCATCGCCGCAAAGTTATCGCCGCAGCGCCTCAATCATCGCCACCGTTCGACTGCCGCACCTCCATCACTAAAGTTACTTCTTCTATTCTCTCGAGTTCTACGGGAGTGTTTGCAACGGCTTCTGCTTTAAAAAAAGCACTTTTGGAGTGATTTGGAAAAAGTGATTATTTGTAAAAGTTGATAGTGTTTGAGAAAAAAGTGATTTTGAAAAGTAAAAGTTGGTAGTGTTTGGTAAAATAAGTGCTTTTGGTGTATAAAAAGTGGAAAAGCACTTTTGACACGAAAGCCGAGAAAAATTAAAAATTGGTAGTGTTTGGTAAATAAGTGCTTTTTTAAGCCAAAAGCTGAGAAGTGCTTTTTTTAAAGTGGTTGCAAACCAGCCTTACATCTACTTCTAATAGTCTCTTGCCGACGATCTTCACGTATATGGTTGGCTAGGTTTTGACAGCGTGCGATTTGGATCTCAGGGCGGCAAAAATGGGCTAGCAACTAAGGTTACTAGCGGAGGTTGTGGGATGGCGGTTGGGGGCTAGGTTTGGGGACTATCGGTTGGGGGCTGGGGCTACCGGTTGGGGTTGGATTAGAGCTGAGGGCTGGGTGCTGCCGATTGGGGTTGGGGTTGGGGTTGAGAGCCTGGGGCAGGTCCGGTGGTTTAGGGTAAAGCTTGTGGGGGTGGGGTGTGGCTAGGTGACGTGCACTTTGTCGTAGTGTGCACTCAAAATAATAATACAATACAACACTTATACGTAGTATAGCGTAGTAAGGTTCGTATCCACAGGGAAAGGAATATTTCTCTTTTTAATTAACTAGTAACAAAGGGGGTTTTTAGATTTGATTTGATTTAATTAACACTAAGATGAATGACTTAAATGAGTTTAATTAATGAGAAGAAGACTTGGCTTTGCTTTTATCCACTTAATGAAATGTTCGTCGATCCCGGTTATATCTTTAACTATCTTCCTCTCGAATACTCAATCGAGGAGTATATCCAGTTCATCGAGGGTAGTTATTAATAACGAGAAGCGTTCATTAATAAAACTTACTATCGAGTCAATATAGAACAAGCGCCGTATATTAAATTGATAGTAGCAATAAACTTAAGATGAAAACGATTGAGATTGATAACCTCAACACAAGCGGTTTATTGGTTTAATCAATATAATTAATTCCCCTTAGATTATTAACCATGAGATGCATGCATTAATAATCCAAGTTTACTACCATGAAAGGACCGAATTAATAACAAGCGTATTAATCGACCGATTCTAGTATTAATTAATATATGAAACAAAACTAGTTGATCCTTTAAGTAATGTTCAAAATATTAATATGAAATATGAATAGGAATTAATTAATACTCAAGAAAGAATATTAAAGAAGATGAATCCTACTATAGTTAATATCAAGATGTTAACTAATTGTCATCTTAGTAACACTCCCCGATATTAACGTAGAGGAAGAAATAACTATTACTATAACTAATGTCAAGATGTTAACTAATTGTCATCTTAGTAACACTCCCCAACATTGATATAGAAATAGTATTTAAAGAAAGAATTAATATTCAAGGAAGAAGATTAAAGATAATAACTCACAACTTACAAATTCATTAAGCTTCAAAGGAGCAAAACCAAGATGGAAGAGTTTAGCTCCTCATTTGGAGACTAAACATGCTATAAAAATATAAAAGAAATACTATTCTAAACTGAGCTTAAGAGTATGGAAGAAGGGATGATTAAAAGTGAAGGAAAATGGGGTTATTTATAGGTGTTTTCAACACCTAATGCCGGATACCCGGCCGGGTATTTGCTATACCCGACCGGGTATTTGTCAAATCAAATCTTTTTCCCATGTTCTGGTGTTCTTTTGCACGTTCGTTTGCCCGAAATCACTTCATACCCGACCGGGTATAGGGAATACCCGACCGGGTATTTGATAAAACTTCCCAGAAGCTTCGTTTTTCACCTTATACCCGACCGGGTAAATGCCATACCCGACCGGGTAACTCACCAAATCACATTTTTTGCATGATTTCTTGCTCCCTTGCACCTTCCTTTGATCTTATAAGATATCTTCCATGCTCCTTTGTTGTAGACTAATTTATTCAAGCTTAAGATCTAAAACAAATAAATTACAATAAACTAGGAAAAATAAAGTATTACACCAAAAGTGTGTAATTTCTCAAACAACAATAAATAAAACTAGTTAAAATTACAAATATAAACCATAACAATTCTATACTATCAAACTCCCCCCTACTTAGTCCATTACTCGTCCTCGAGTAAAATATCGGCATAACGGTCCACAATCCACAGATCAGATAAATTTAAAGGAATTAAATGTTCAGTTTCGCATCCCTCCTCAAATTACATGAGTTCATGTATAAACTCAGATAAAATTTCCTCTCATTCTCTCATTCTGCCTAGGAGCCCTTTCAGGTTTTCATCCTAGCCTCTCATTTTTTTTTTTTTTTTCAACTCACTCATTTTAGCCACTTTTGCTTAGATTGCCCAATTTTGGGTTTTCAACCTAACTAGCATTTTTTCTTTTTTTCTTTTGTTTCTTTTTTTTTTTAAGTAGTAATGCAAGTTCAAGGTGGAAAAAGGAGTACATACCAAATGAGTGACTCCCCCCTACTTAGTCCGAGCACTGTCCCTAGTGCTTCCAATTGTTGTTGCTTGTTTTTTTTTTGGATTGGAGAGATGAAAGTATTGGAATTCGGATTTTGAGGGTTTGGGGCTAGGTTTGGGATTTTTGATTTGGGAGAATTTGGTGGGCTTTGTGAATATGGGGATAGAGAGGGTGATGTGGAGAAGAAGAATATGGGGTTGATTTGGACTTTTAGTGGAGAAAGAGGGTGGATTCGAAGCTTAAGTTGCTCAACAATGGAGGTTGGGGGTTTGAACTTTGGAGTTTAGGGAAGAAGATGAAGTTTGGTGGGCTGATTTGAGCATAAATTCGGACTGAAAAAACGCTGAAAAACTCACATTTTCACGAATACCCGGCCGGGCTTTCCTTATACCCGAATGGGTTTCCGTTCGTCTAAAGCAGTGGCTGGTTCGCCTGTTTTACCCGGCCGGGTTTTACAAATACCCGGTCGGGTTTTTCGTTTTTTTTTTCTAAAGCAGTGGTTGTTTTGCGTTTTACCCGGCCGGGTTTTACAAATACCCGGTCGGGTTTTTTTCCAGGCCCCACCAAAAAAAAAACTTTTTTTTTTTAAAAAGAGTTTTCTCACACACACAAAAATAATTCAAAACACAAACTTGGGTTGCCTCCCAAAAAGCGCTTGATTTAATGTCGCGGCACGACGTTTATTTATTTATTTTTTTTTTTTATTTTTTTATTTTTATTATTATTTTTTTTTTTGTTTTTATGTGGGATCGTGAATATCCCTTGTTTCATTCTTTTTCTTCGGCCTTTTCCAGTAAGGTCGAATTTTCTTCCTAGTTACCACTTCAATGGTAGGTGGTTTTCCTTTCAAAATGGATTTTCTGGGTTCTTCCTTAACAAAAATATTCAGTGTTGGTGGTTCAAAAACATTTAAAGAACAAAGAGATTGATTTTTAATTTGTTTTTTAGTAGAATCAAATATGTTGAATTCTACTTTTTGGTTATCAAATTCTATCGTTAATGAACCACTAGACACATCAATTTTTGTTTTGGCGGTTTTCAGAAAAGGCCTTCCCAAAAGAATGGGTGTTGTTTGGTTATCATCCCCCATTTCAAGAACATAGAAATCAACAGGGAAAACCAAATTTTCTACTTCTACTAGCACATCTTCTATTACACCTTTTGGGTATGTATTAGATCGATCCGCTAGTTGAATCACTACACCAGTTTGATGTAGCGGGCCGAGTTGTAAGGATTTATACAAGGAATACGGAATGACATTTATTGATGCTCCTAAATCCAACAACGCCTTAGAAAATATGGTGTCCCCTATTTTACAGGGAATAGTGAACATGCCCGGGTCACTACATTTTTCGGGAAGTTTCTTTTGAAATAGAGCCGATACATGTTCACTAACCTTGACTTCTTGTTTTTCTTTCAATTTATTTTTTGTTTTTGTGTTGCATAATTCTTTTAAAAATTTGGCAAAACGGGGAACACTTTTAATTGAGTTAAGGAGTGGAATGTTTACCTCACATTTGGAGAAAGTTTCATAGATGTCAGCATCTTTGTCCAGCTTCCTTGTCTCCTTCAATGCCTCGGGGAATGGGGCTACTAGTTCATACGATGAAAATGGAGGGAGTTTCACCTTTGTGGTTCTTTCCTCAGATTGAGCTTCTTTTTCATGATCAACCTCCTCGATCTCTTGGTCATTCTTTTCTACCCCCTTCAACATGATTGCATTCACATGTTGTCTCGGATTTTGCTTCGTTTGAGATGGGAGTTTACCCGAGTCCTTTGCTTCAAGTCGGCTTACGGCATTTGAAATTTGGCTAACTTGGGTTTCCAAATTTTTTATGCTTGACTTTGTCTCATGTTGGAATTGTATCATGGTTTGTTGAAATTGTCCCATGCTTTGTTGCATGGTAACCATGTTTGAAGTCAAAGCTCTTATCATGTCATCAGTTGACATATTAGGTTGAGAATTTGAGCCTTGATTGTTGAAAGGTGATTGAGAAGGTGAGTTTGATTGTTGGGGGTTTCCGTACCTCAAGTTTGGATGATCCCTCAATCCGTGGTTGTAAGAGTTTGAGAATGAGTCGTACCTCCTTTGTTGATGTCCTTGGAAACCCAAGGCGTTGACTTGCTCCAAATTCTCCTCTTGTATTGATGGACATGAATCGGTCGGATGCCCTTGTGTTGAACATATGCCGCAAACCTTGACTTCTTGGGTTTTGGGTTTTAAGAGAAAATCTTTAACCAAAGAAGTCAAGCCGGCCACTTGACTTTCCAACGAGGTGTTGGATTCCGCCACGGCAACCCTTCGGGTTGAGGATCGCCCATTGTAGTATCTAGAATTCTCGGCCAATTCCGAGATGAGATTTCTTGCTTGAGAAGGGGTTTTGTTAACAATCCCCCCTCCACTCGCCGCATTGACCATGCGCCTATCTTGATCCGCAAGACCATCATAAAAGTAAAGGATGAGGTCTTGCTCAGTGTACCCATGATATGGGCAGCTAGCACACAACTTTTTGAATCGCTCCCAATATTCATATAAGGACTCATCATCTTTTTGATCAATGTTGCTTATTTGTTTTTTCAAAGATGATGAGACAGAAGCGGGATAATACCTTTCTAGGAAGCATTTCTTCATTGCTGCCCATGTATCTATACTCCCCGAAGGGAGATAGAATAGCCAATCCTTTGCGGTGTCTTTAAGGGAGAATGGGAAAGCCCTCAATTTGATTTGCTCCTCGGTGACTCCATTTGGGCACATGCTCGTGCAAACAATATGGAATTCCGAGAGATGTTTGTTTGGGTCCTCTCCTCTTAGCCCGTGGAAGGAAGGAAGTAGATGGATAAGCCCCGATTTGAGCTCAAAAGTATTACCTTCATTGAGTGTAGGGAAGGTAATACACAATGGTTGTTGGTTGAGATTTGGAGCGGTGAGCTCCCTCAATGTTCTCGTCTCTTGAGCCATAGTGATTGGCTCTTCGTTCTCGCTAGAATAAGAACTAGCGCTTGATGATTCCTCCGAAGAAGTATTCGGAAATAAATTCCTAAACCTCTCGAAGGCTTGTTCCGTTTCGGGATTTGTTTGGTAGGTGATTTGGTTTATAGATCGGTGTTTAACCATATACTCAAACAAAGCTCAGAAATAGAAAATAAGAGTTCTTTATATTTTTATTTAATTATTTTTTTGTTGATTTTTCTTGAAATAAAATAAAAAGAAAAATAATTGCCTTTCCCCGGCAACGGCGCCAAATTTGACGTGCACTTTGTCGTAGTGTGCACTCAAAATAATAATACAATACAACACTTATACGTAGTATAGCGTAGTAAGGTTCGTATCCACAGGGAAAGGAATATTTCTCTTTTTAATTAACTAGTAACAAAGGGGGTTTTTAGATTTGATTTGATTTAATTAACACTAAGATGAATGACTTAAATGAGTTTAATTAATGAGAAGAAGACTTGGCTTTGCTTTTATCCACTTAATGAAATGTTCGTCGATCCCGGTTATATCTTTAACTATCTTCCTCTCGAATACTCAATCGAGGAGTATATCCAGTTCATCGAGGGTAGTTATTAATAACGAGAAGCGTTCATTAATAAAACTTACTATCGAGTCAATATAGAACAAGCGCCGTATATTAAATTGATAGTAGCAATAAACTTAAGATGAAAACGATTGAGATTGATAACCTCAACACAAGCGGTTTATTGGTTTAATCAATATAATTAATTCCCCTTAGATTATTAACCATGAGATGCATGCATTAATAATCCAAGTTTACTACCATGAAAGGACCGAATTAATAACAAGCGTATTAATCGACCGATTCTAGTATTAATTAATATATGAAACAAAACTAGTTGATCCTTTAAGTAATGTTCAAAATATTAATATGAAATATGAATAGGAATTAATTAATACTCAAGAAAGAATATTAAAGAAGATGAATCCTACTATAGTTAATATCAAGATGTTAACTAATTGTCATCTTAGTAACACTCCCCGATATTAACGTAGAGGAAGAAATAACTATTACTATAACTAATGTCAAGATGTTAACTAATTGTCATCTTAGTAACACTCCCCAACATTGATATAGAAATAGTATTTAAAGAAAGAATTAATATTCAAGGAAGAAGATTAAAGATAATAACTCACAACTTACAAATTCATTAAGCTTCAAAGGAGCAAAACCAAGATGGAAGAGTTTAGCTCCTCATTTGGAGACTAAACATGCTATAAAAATATAAAAGAAATACTATTCTAAACTGAGCTTAAGAGTATGGAAGAAGGGATGATTAAAAGTGAAGGAAAATGGGGTTATTTATAGGTGTTTTCAACACCTAATGCCGGATACCCGGCCGGGTATTTGCTATACCCGACCGGGTATTTGTCAAATCAAATCTTTTTCCCATGTTCTGGTGTTCTTTTGCACGTTCGTTTGCCCGAAATCACTTCATACCCGACCGGGTATAGGGAATACCCGACCGGGTATTTGATAAAACTTCCCAGAAGCTTCGTTTTTCACCTTATACCCGACCGGGTAAATGCCATACCCGACCGGGTAACTCACCAAATCACATTTTTTGCATGATTTCTTGCTCCCTTGCACCTTCCTTTGATCTTATAAGATATCTTCCATGCTCCTTTGTTGTAGACTAATTTATTCAAGCTTAAGATCTAAAACAAATAAATTACAATAAACTAGGAAAAATAAAGTATTACACCAAAAGTGTGTAATTTCTCAAACAACAATAAATAAAACTAGTTAAAATTACAAATATAAACCATAACAATTCTATACTATCACTAGGCTGATAGGGTGGGGCAAGGCTGAAATGGTAAGGCAGGTATGGGGGTGATGTGGGCAGGGATAGGCTGGAGTGATGGGGGTAGTGCAGGGCTGTGGTGATGGTGGTGGGACAGAGCAATGGTGTTGCAGGGACAACCGCCATTGTGGCGGCCGGCTGTGGCCACCGTGACTAAGGCGGGCCGCGTCACTAAACGAAAACGACCACAGTGACACGGGCGGTGGCCGCAGTGACACGGGTGGTGGCCGCAGTGACACGGGCGGTGGTCGCAGTGACACGGGCTGTGTTTGTAGTGACATGAGTGGTGCCTGTAGTTACAAAAAAACGAACACGCAGTGACATAAAATTTTTGCAGTTACATCATGTTTTCTAATTGCACATATATGACCTTTTTGATCACTTTTTTGCCCCTTTTTAAAAGTGGTCACTTTTTGGGTAATTGGTTAAAAATTAGTAATATCCAAGTAAAAAACCCTTAATTAATGGTGAAAAGAATTAATTTAGAATCACTATCAGTAACTGGGCCGGGAATCAGACAAGGTAAACAATATACCAGTTTCACTCGGGGGGGGGGGGGGGGGGGGCAATCGACCGGTCTCAAAACAGCCCAGGTCCTCCGATCCCCTCATTGAGAATGGCAAACAAGAACACTAGCATGTGTGTAATGATATAATGCATAAGAGCATATATAAATAATTATTTAAGGAAGTTATAACACATATATTCAGATCAAGGAATTCAGAAATGGAGATAATAACAAGTGTCATAAACAAAAAAGGCATAACGGCATTGTAGGCTACACCTAAATCCAAGTAACAGGGAGAAAGTAAAAGCGCAAGAAGTGCTCCGCCTGAGCAACTTAGAATGTAAAACGCTGTCTTTACCCTTCTTGTTTTGAGTACCCTTGTGCAAAAGCTCTTATTTCTTAGACTTTGGAAAATTCACCTGCAAGGAAAAAAGAGGAAAGAATATGATTTTACATCAATAATACACTTCATTAAAGAAAAAAAGGAGTGTTAATTTAAGTAACATTATCACTAGATTTTGTTTTTTGGTGAACTAAATCAAGGTGCAAGGTTTAATTAGTTATGAATGGTTAGTTGTACCTCCAAAACTTATCTCTAAGGTTGTTTGGAGTCAATGACTAAGCCAGCTTTAGCTTGGCTTTAAAGAAAGATTGCTTGGAAAAGAATTTTTTACTATTAAAATCACACTTTTAAGGGACTAAAAAAGTTGTTGAAACACGACTCTTTTTTAAGAAAGAGTAACTCTTGACTAAAGGAGCATGGTTGAGAGAAGCAAGACATGAACATTCCACTCACGAAATGCTAAGTTTAACACTTAGGAAGTGAAAGGGCTGCAACTTATACACATCACATATGCAAGAATCATAAATAGCTATTTTCATTTTTAAAACAAAATGGCCTGCAGAAAAAATATTTATTGCACCATTGCTCTCAAAAACATCAAATCAACCCATTTGAATTGTAACATATGTCATTTATAACTTTTTGAGAGCCTTAAACCACTTTAGCATTGTAATATAACAGAAGGCGTATTAACTTAACAATTGAAAGCTTCATGCTAGGGTAAAATGGTAAATTCGGACATTCTATATAGAATTATAGATCACTATAATCATCCTAAAACAAGTATATAAATATCACAAGTGGTCTAATGGAGAAGCAAATTATGTAAAAATGCAGCCAGATACTAAAACAAAAAAAGAAGTATGGCATTGTTTGTTCCGTATAAATGCAGTCAAAGATCAAGCCTACTTATGTAAAACCAGTTGAAATTTCATTTGAAACTATAATGAAAAGGCAAGAATTGTTTAGTAGTTGTGCGTAATACATGAAAACCAAAACTACACATCTAGACCTCTGACTAATTCACAAACATACAATTTTGAAATCTGCATGAACTGTTTAGGAGAAAAGTCATAATTGGAATCTCAGAAACAGATACAAAACAAAATATGTACCACCCTCATTTTAGCTACCACAACAAAAAAGAAAAAGAATGCCTGAAAATCCACCAAGACATGTCTACATCACAGAAAATCTAGCATGAGATACGGGAAGTTTACCATGGTTGAATCTAGATAGCTGGAAATAGATTGAATATGCTTTGCTACTCTACAACCAAAAATAAGTGAGTGGTAAGAATTGGTAATACATCTGTATGCATATAGTCTGTACATAATGTAGTTTCCTTTGGAAATTGCCAAAGTACCCGTGATGTTTATAATATGATTTAATATCTAATGTGTTATTGTTCCCAATCAAATATTACAGACAACAGAACATCAACTATATCAATGTTGATGGTCATTTTGAGGGTTAAAATACTAATTCTGAAATTTTTGGAAATTCTTTCCGAACCAAAGAATGTAGGGGTCAAATCAGCCTGTGTTGTAGCTGTATAAATTGAAGTATTGAACTATGTTCAATTTTTCACAAGAGCAGCAAAAAAATATCTTCGCAAATGAAATTATTTTTTTCTCTGCAACAAAAGAGTTGTCTAAAGTCTAAACAAATGCTTCTCTTTCAGGAGCAAGAAATCAATATTTGAATGTGAGTGTGAAATACCCTTAAGCTGACCAGCAGCATGAATCAAATATTGCACTACATGACGTTGTTGGCAGCGTTCCCCCAAAAGTGAGAGTCTTATAACCTTTAGTAACAAAATTGTATGCAATCAAAGTTCCTTGCTCGCGTTCATCATAAGCTAGCAAGATTTCCTCATTGTTAAGAAGGCATACAATCCGTAACATTTCGTCCCCATGGCTCCTCCAATTGCGATCAAACTTAAGAAATTCGCTCCCAAAAACATACTGCTTTACCCAAGATGATTCCATTCCGTATGTTTTCATCACCCAAATATGCACCCTTGAATCAACTCTTCTTACGCCAACCGACAAACATTCCCCTAAAACAACAAGTTGAGATCTTTTACTATTTCGAAATATAACCTCCACGGGCATGGGAACCTCCTTGACAGAATAATCCATGATGTCAATCGATGTTATATTAGGAAGAAGAGTCAATTTCCCTTTGTTTTTCACAGTCACACAGTGGAGTCTCCCATTGACCAAAACTCCTTGATTTCCTGACCGATCTTCTACTTTAAAAGGAAAATCTCCTAATCTTGTCCACTCGTTTCTACTCAAACTATATACATAGGCTTTTGACCTAAATTCAGTCAAACCTAAAACAGGGCGTATAGCAAATACTTTGTACTCTTGTGTAACTGGATGGCATGCAGCCCAATATGAATAAGATAACGGGTAATATCCAGAGTCCACCTCAGGTACAAGTTTATAGTCCCCTGTGAAAGGATCATAAAAGCATTTCCGCTTAAAATTAAAACAATCATTTAAGAACATGATGCCATTAGATGAGCTCCGCACCGAAAATGATCTTAGTGTGAGATCGCGAAATGCATTTTCAATTTTCCTTGCAATCAATCCTTTTTCATTAATATCAGAGAATTCGACAAAGTGGAGTTCATTTTGAAGTGATGAATAGAAATAGAGGAGTTTCGACGATGTACTACTCCTCTGAGAGAAGTGCATCCGGAAAACATGGGAATCATGAGACCAGAGTTCCCAGGAACGACAAACAGACCTCGACTGGAAAATAGATTTGACATTGGGAAGCCTCGAGAGAATGTCCTTGGCGATTTCTGGCGGCAAACAACCAAATCTATTCTTGGGCTCATCTTCAGCTACTTCTTTGTTCTGCTTTAAGAGGAGACGGTTACTTCTCCTCTTTGGTTTTGGGAGATCCATGGCTGTAAGATTCTATAGATTAGCAACTCAGATGACTATTAAACTAAAGATGCATATCAGCCTCCTATTTCGGTTAATTTCATTTGTCCCACTCTTTTCCCCTGAACTTCCCAGGAGTCACTTGTTTGCCCCCAAACAATGATGATTAGCTAAATGAAGGGATCTATCTGCCATTTTTGAATAACAAAATACATTAAATTCATCATAAACTGAAACAAACATGAATGTTCAAGTAATGGAGCCTCTTCATGTTATGACTTATTAATCAACAAGCAATTATAAAAAATACAATCGCATTATATGATAACTCGAAAAATGAAAAACCAGCACTTTCCACCAAAGCACCTCTTAACAAACGAATATCACAATAAAAGAATCAAAGGCAAGAACAGTACTACTGTGGAAACAGACACTTCAATAGGAACACTTCGAATACCATAGAAACAAGCAGAGCGTTTCAAAAAACTTTATGCACAACAGAAATATTAGAAGCAAGCAAGTTCTTAATTTTAATATATTAGTGGAAAAAATCAGAAACAAAATTACGACTGGCAATACACGGATGCCATAGTTATGTCTATGCTTTCCTAAACAAATTCGGGATAAAATGTCGAATAAGACAAACTAACCCTTACTTTCAAAAAAAAGACAAACTAACCCAGAAAATGTGGTGGGACTACAATCCAAAAATCCAGAGACCTCCATGACTTTCATGAAAACGAGAAGAAATGCTGAATTAGGGCTGGAAAGCCTCCAACCTCAAGTAATCCAACCTCAAGTAAGAAAATTGTATTTATGTTATTAATATTGAATTGATAAAATAATACTAGTAATAATTAGAATCATACATATTTTACTAAATTTGGTATGACATAATTTTTATGTGCCGAACCAAAACAAAAAAGATAACAATAACTATTTAGGATGTTTGACTGTTTGACATTAATTGTAGCCGGCTTTAAGCTTGTTTGATAATATTGAAATTGATTGCATGGAATGAATCCATTGAAATTAGTGATATTCTAGTTGAAGTGAATGAATTTGATGAAAGGAGAAAAAATATTTTAAAAATATTATTGATAAAACTAAGAAAAGTTAAATTAAAATAGCAAAAATCGTCTTTTGACAATATCTTTAACCAATTTTTCTTGAAAACTAACTTTAGTCATACTTATTTTTATTGTTATGCACCTTAACCCGGGTAAATTAAAAGATATGTGTTTTGTAAAGAGTTGACTAATAAAATTGAAAACGGGGATTAGCTAATTTATTTTATAGTCAAAGCTTAGCTATTTAGAAATATACTAAATAAATATTTTGCTGAATTGCAAAATCGAGTTTATTAAAAAAATTGTTGGCAAATATTTGTACTCAAAATTAAAAATAGAAAAGAATAGGTTTTTCTTAATACATTATTAAAATAAAATTTATTGGCAAGAATGTGACTAAAGTTATTATGAGTATATTTCTATGATCACCATGATGTCAAATTTGAACATTATTACAGTTATATTTATATATTAAACCCTTACAATTTAAAAAAAAAAGTCAGAACAATGCTAATATTCAAAGAATTGCCCTCGAAAAATTGACTCGAATCTTCACGATCAATAGTGATCCCGAATTGCCTGCATTCCGGATAGTGGAACTACGTAACTAAATAAGTAAAAGAATAAGAACTTACAAAATACTGGTATGTGCCGGTGGAAACCATAAATCGTCGAATTCCTCACTACAAAGGGCAATACACTAAAATCTTTGTATTTAATTGTGAAATTGTCACGGGCATAGAGTCTGGCACAGCGCGCAGCGCCCGTGCGGCGTCCCCGGATCCCTCACCCCGCAGACAAGCCTTGCTCTCATACAGAACCAGACTGGTTTCGCCCTGCCTTGGGCTCATCAGGGGAACGGCAATAGCTCCCGACCAGTTGTGCCTTCATGCCCGCCTCCGTCTCCTTCATAGTCTAGCCCTACATGCCCGACTCGGCCAGACCTTAGCGTCTAAGGCAGAACTCCCCTTGACGCTATTGCCTCCCCCATGCCTCGCCCGTCCAGCTAGTTAGTCGGTCCGTCCCATTCATTGAGCCTAACACGGTCACGACCAACGGTCCGTGACACTCTCCCCCACCCAAACTCTAGCACGTCCTCGGGCTAGGGGAGATGACTCTGCCCAAGGATCGTCATGCTTAATATTGTCAACGTGCCGCATCACCAGGGCCGCCTCTCTCTCAAGCAGCCCGGCCGCGCTGGTGGCCACCCGAGTCCCCATCCTCTCAGGAACCCATCCGCCCCTGCGGACCATCAGGAGTACGTGGAGCCGTCATCAGCACGTACCAGCCCTAGAGCCACCATGCTCGCATAGTCCTCGTCCCTCACGAGGACCCCACCACAACACACGACAATATAAGCACGACCCGCTCTGATACCATTTGTCAGGAATTTAATTTACACACACGAAAAAAAACACCGAAGAACAAGGAGGAGCGTGCTTAAATGCATAATGTCCCATACGCATCTGCAATTGGCAGCATAATGTACGTGATGGTGTGCACAAGGCCAAACATTGCACATGCTGTGGGAGTAGTGAGCAAATTCATGGGAGACTCGGGAAAGAACACTGGGAAGCTGTGAAGTGGATCATGAGGTATTTGAAAGGTACTGCTTCTAATGCTTTGTGTTTTGATGGGAAGAATGTAGAGCTGCTGGGACATGTTGATGCAGACCCGACATCAAATGACTCAGATGGATCGAGGAGCACCACCGGGTATGTTTTTACATTTGGTGGAACGGCAGTTTCTTGGCTTTCGCAGCTGCAGAAGATTGTTGAATTATCTACCACTGAAGCTGAATATGTGGCCATTACGGAGGCAAGTAAGGAGATGGTGTGGCTTCAGAATTTAATTGGGGAACTTGGGAAGGAGTACAAGAATAACATTCTTTACAGTGACAGTCAAAGTGCTATCTTCTTGGCCAACAACTCAGCTTTTCACAAGAGAACCAAACACATTCGGTTGAAGTATCACTACATCCGTCATCTTCTGGAGATAGAGGCATTGCAGCTTATGAAGATCCGTGGGAGTGAGAATCCAGCAGACATGTTTACTAAGGTGGTAACCTTGGAGAAATTGAAGCTTTGCATAGCTTCAATTGGCCTGGGTACTTGAAGATGAAGGCCGGCGCTACCATTCTTACAAGGGAGGTTTGAAGAAGACAGTCTCTAGGTGGGAGATTGTAAGGTGTTAGAGACAGTTTCTTAATTTATATTTGGAAACACGTTTCTTAATTTATTTCAGGAAACGCATCCTAGTTGCCTTGGGGTTAGGATTTACTTCTCTATAAATACAAACTCTCTCCCTTGTAATCATTGTGTGTGGATCCGAAAATAGCAATAAAATTCCTGGCTTGGTAGTGCCCCCAGACATAGTCATTCGTGGCGAACTGGGTTACCAAATTTCGTGTGTTTTTCGTTATTGTTTTTTTTCGTGTGCGTAAATTAAATTCCTGACAAATACTACATACAACATTACTATTATTATTATTATCAGCATTTCATTATATCTCCTTTAAATAAGTGTGGGAAGAATTGGGATTAGCAGAGTTATAGATCTATCTGTATATATTATGTACATAATGTAGTTTCCTTCGCTGATTGCGAAAGAACCGGTGATGTTTAATATTTCCTTTAATTTCTAGTCTATTGTTGTTTGCAATAAAATATTACTTACTAAGTACAAAAGGACTTACGGGTGGATCAAGCCCGGATCGGGTCATGGGTGGGTCAATTTTGGGGGCATTAGGCCCGGTACCGGCCCAGGTAGGTTCCCGGACCGGACCGGGCCCGGATCGGTCCTATATATATTTTTTAAATTTGTTTTTATTATTGATTCATACCCCCCCCCCCCCCACACACCCCCAAACCACCTAGCCCAACACGCCTCTTGCATCCGAAAAAACAAAACAAAATAAAGAATTGGGCCCAAACCAGTCCGGACCGGCTGGGCCAGTTCCAAGAGGGCTGCAGCCCGAGCCCGCCCCCAAAACACCCTCGGGTCGGGTCCTAGGCCCGGTCCCGGTCAACTGGACCGGTCGAGTAACGCATAGTGGTCATCCGGGCCAGGTACCAGTCCCAGTCCACCTCTAACAGGACTACAACTACATCAATTTTGACAATCATTTTGTAATTTTTGTGGATCAAAATCCTATACTGAAACTTTTAGAAATTCTTTCCCGAACCAAAAGGACGTATACACTTCTCTTGTTTGGTCTGGGCCCTGGGGCGATCCAAATCTATAGATTAGCGAATAGCGACTGAGATGAATATTAAACTAAAGATGCATTTCAAGTTTCGACCGCATATTTAAGATAATTTCATTTATGCCCCTCTTTTTTCCATGAACTGTCCGTCCAGGAGTCTCCTGTTTCCCTAAACAATTATGAATAAATGGCTTCAACTATGTGAGGTAAACTTGGACTCGGGTCGGGTCGGGTCGGGCCCGGGCCATGCCTAGGCCCGGTTGGGCTTTATGGGTTTGGGGGTGGGCCCGGAAGTCCGGAACCGACCCGGTTATCCACCTGTGCCGGGTCGGGCTGGGCCCGGCCCGGGTCCGGTTCAATTTTTTTCCTCTTAGTTATTTCATCCCCTACCCCCGTCCCCCCCAAACCCATCGGAAACACCCAGCCTAGCCCATGTTAAACCCAGCCCAATCAAAAAAAGAAAAAAAAAATTAAAATAGGCCCGAGCTGGGCCCAGCCTGGCCGGGCCAGAACACCTTTCAGGCTACCTGAGCCCGTCCCCGCTTTCCCCTCCGGTTCAGGTCAACACCCGGTACCGGTTCGAATGACCAGACTGGTCCCGGGCCCGCACAATAGCGGGCCGGGCCGGGTGGCCCGAACCGGCTCCATGACTAATGTGAGGGAATTTATCTACCATTTTTAGAAGAGAAAAAACATCAAATTCATGATAAATTGAAAGAAGAGAATGATCAGTGGGCGTAGCTCAACTAGTAGCGAATGAGTGCAGGGTTAGGTCACGTGTTCAACTCCCGACAACTACGATACGAGGTTACTCAATAGAGGATCTCTGCAAGTACCGGGAATGAGCTCAACTCTCTATGTATCAGATTGCGATTATAGTCCAATTTACATCCTCTCATCGTGCCAACCAGTCAGTGTTGGAGGCCCTCAAGGATGGGTGTCATCCTTTTTTTTTTCGGAAGAGAAGGTAATGGACAGCCACTGAAAAAGACAAGGATGGTAAAGCAATAGAGCCTTTTCAAATTTCAAGTTATGACTTATTAATCAATATGTGAATCTAAAATAAATACAATGGCAGTATATGCAGGCTTGGACCCGGTTCGGGCCACCTGGCCCGCTACTGTGCGGGACCGGGACCAGCCCGGTTCTTGGGTCCGGGTCGGGCCTAGGCCCGGTGGGGGGCAGGTCCGGGCTCAGGTCTTATATGACTAAGTATATGATAACTCAGAAAATGAAAAAGCATCACATTACAGCAACAAAAAACATTCCATACAAAGGCAGAAACAGTAAACAGACATTTCAATAGGAACACTTCCAAATTCCAATACCATAGAACCAGGATGAGCGATTCAAAAAACTTCATGCACAACAGAAATATTCAACGCAGGCGATTTCGTAACTAATACATAGCATAATATTGAGATACAAAAAACTGAAACAAAATTACAACTCGCAATACACATATGCCATAATTATGTCCTGAAATATGACAAGTAGCAAACGCATCAAATTGTGCAAAACAGAGAATCACCAACAAAATATCATAAAGTGATGTCCTGATATATTTGCTCGAATGAAATAAAACCATAATATGCTAGATGATAGACTTTGCTCAAGAGTCTTGTGAAACAAAAACAAAAGGTTTAAGCTGCTGCATCAATAAATGCTTTTCCAGGCGGGCGTTTTGCAAGAGGTCCGTGACATCCCAAAAGCTATAAAACAGAAAAAGAAATGCAAAGTTACTTACCATCTCAGATATCTCATAAACATGAAATTTGAATAAAGAAGATAGTTTAGCACAACAAAGGAATAGGATTAAACCTTGGCATTGACACCATCAGACACAATGCGGCCTTCCTTCTTGTAGTTCAGATAATCAGTACGGTTGAACTTTGTGAAACCCCTAAAAGTAAGATAGGAAAAAAGACAAGTGATTAGAATCTTCATGACGTGATTATCAAACACGATTCTAGACACAGAATCTTCACTCCAATAATAATAGAGAATAGAGATCTATAACTATGTACTACGTAGTACTTAACAAACCAACTACTGCTTGTCTGCTTCATACGTAGTATGAGAGGCACAATGCTTGAAATCGCTTAATGCGTATTTGAGGCAGTTTCTAAGCATCGCCTATTGTGTAAGCCTCATTGCACAAATGTACATTTAAAAAACACATACTACATCCATCCTAATAAACTTTGCCATTTTTAAAACTTTAACCAACTATATATTTTTATGGGAAATTATTTTATATAAAAGTTATATGAAAATGTTCTTTGTTAAAAGTACTTCCATAAAAGTATAAAATTTATAACTTAACATAATATTATACTAATCAAAATCATGATTCAAATTTTATGAAATGACGGTTTTTTGGGACGGAGGTAGTAAATGTAATAAAGAGTAAAATAGCCCAATCATTAAAAGTAAAAAACTATCATAATAAAAACCAACAAAACTGAGGTCTTACTATCAAGTTTGGGCCCACTGTAACAAATTGTATCATTAATAGAAACAAATTTAAAAACCATTAGTTAGGGTGTCAAGTTTTAATCTTAAGTTCTTAACTATCAAGTTTTTTACAATCCTTACTCATGTATGTTATACGGAGCAGGTTAAATTAGATCAATAATGAACGTAATACTTACCTAGAAAGTATCAAATGAAAAAAAAAAAAAAACTAAAATAATTTGTCCAAAGCATATCCAAGTATATGTTAGAAAAGAATTTAAAAGTTAAAGCCAGTCGTCCAATGCATTGTATGCAAATGAAATGCATCCAATGCATTGTATGCAAATAAAAGTTAAAGCCAGTCGTCCAATGCATTGCAATGCATTGAATTAGATCAATAATGAACGTAATACTTACCTAGAAAGTATCAAATGAAAAAAACTAAAATAATTTGTCCAAAGCATATCCAAGTATATGTTAGAAAAGAATTTAAAAGTTAAAGCCAGTCTTCCAATGCATTGTATGCAAAAAAAACAAACTAAATCATACCATCCATCGCATATATATGAAAAAACGTTTTGAAAAGTTAAATCCATGCAGCTACCTGCTGCCCTTATCCTCCTATATTCGAAATCATACCTACGGAGCTATGTTATTGTTAAAATCATACAGCTGCTCATATTCGCATGATATGAAAATAGATATTCAAATAATTTAAAGCTATTATTAGTGGTTGTCCAGAAGCGGTGAAGGAGGAAAATTAGATAAAAATTGACACAAACTTCTCGAAGCCTTCGCGCAGATCTTCTGGAACGCAGAGCTCGCACCCCTACAGCAGGCATCTTCACTTGAGCCATCACCGCGCAGAGAAGTAGACTCACAGGCACATGCCAGCGGTAAGTCACAAGAGACCTTACATACGTAAGGTACTAAGGTTTAAAACATATTTGAGCTTAATTTCACAAGTGGGCCCATCTTCTTGTCTACACCCACAGAAGAGCCTGATTGTCTACTGGAGTCCCCCCTTCATGACAAAGAGCACCTCAATAAATGCTCATTTGTGTACACAATGGGAACACGTATCAGCTACAATTGTGTAAGTTTATATATTGCTCAAATTGGGATATGCCTCCCATCATAAATAGGAGACCAAGGCGCTCTTTGAGGCGATAAGGCAGTGCAATATTTAAAACAATGGTTTAAATAATTGTGTCATAGAAAACATCACGGCACTTCCTCTAAGCATGTTTTCACCCCCATCCTCACCGGCTCACCCCAACAAAAAAGGCATTTGGACTAGTTAAATCTTTTACATTACATTTCAGCAAGGTTTGAAATTGCGTATTGCGTAGTCATGGAGAATTTTTAGAATTGCATATTGTGCAAGTGTGCAACAAAGAATTGCGTAGATAATGAACTAAAGTTGTCGTGGTAATGTGGTATATACGCTGAAGCCTGGACCGGTTATGTCTTTTACTAAAAGTGGGCCAGTGGGCCCAAAAAAACCTTACACATGACACTTCATTTATCGTACGCCATAAGAACGCCTCATTGCGTAGGTTATATTGTGTACGCCTTAACGCACATAACGTACGCTTCAGCCCTGACCGCCATCTGCAATGCAATTTTACGCAATAACCATGGAGATAGGCGAGGCGCGCCATAAGGGGCTATTGCATTGCGCAATTGCAAACGTTGCATTTTAGCAAGACACAACCTAACTAACCATGGAAATATTACATGTGCTTTAATAGACTGCTCTGGTCTAACATAATTAGCCATAAAGGTTCAAATATATTTGTTTGATCAGAGGAGACTTTTGGTCGGGACAAAAACACAAGTTTTTTAAACAAGGCTGCTTTAGTATGATCATGGATTTGAAGTGATGAATCAATCAATATTATACTAACATGTAAACGCAAGATGGCATACCATTTTCTGCTAACAATGATCTTTTGGCGACCAGGGAACTTAAACTTGGCACGACGCAAAGCCTCC
Source organism: Cuscuta epithymum (assembly GCA_945859915.1). Classification (NCBI taxonomy): domain Eukaryota; kingdom Viridiplantae; phylum Streptophyta; class Magnoliopsida; order Solanales; family Convolvulaceae; genus Cuscuta; species Cuscuta epithymum. The sequence goes on from CAMAPF010000138.1 coordinate 496,070, forward strand.
TGTGCATTTTGACTGTTGGAATCTTTGCAGCGAACGGACAGAAGAACCTGTCCAATGGCAACGCGGGCACAGACACCTTGTGGCTTGCCAAACGCCCCCCTCATTCCCGTTTGGAGCCTATCAGCCCCAGCACATGACAACATCTTATTAATACGAAGAACATGGAACGGGTGAACCCTAACCCTAAGGTGGAAGGCATCCTTTCCTGCAAACTTGGTCATGTACTTGTTGCAAGCAATTCGGGCAGCTTCAAGGGCCTCACTCGAGACATTCTCCTTCTCCCAGCTGACCAAATGCACGCAGAATGGGAACTCATCAACTCCCTTTTTCTTCATTCCCACATCATAGATCCTAATCTTTGGGTCAGGCACACCACGACAGTACCTTGACTTTGGGTATGGCTTGTTCTTAATCTGGCGGTAACACCTTGCTGGTCCTGATAACAATTTGCACAAAAATATCATCACAATGGTTTTTCCATAAACAGAGCTATCAATTCATAGTACGAAGTATATATCATGAACATCTCCTAAACTTTCAAGTATTTCATTAGTATATGCGAATATACTATGAACAATATAGCTTAATATTTTTAAAAGCCAGACACATCATTTTTATTGGTCGGGATTGACGACCAAGAGTATTAAGCAATGACAAGTCGGAATCCATCATGAATAGTAAGCAAAAAACCAAAAAAAAACCATAATTAAGTAGTATAAACCATATGAAATCATAATGGTATTTCCATACGAAGCTATCAATTCAAGTTTTATATATACCATCAACATTTCTAAATTTTCAACATTAGTTTCAATAGTATAGGCAACTATACTATAAAGATAGCTGACTGGGGTCAAAAGCCAAATACATCAGTTTTCTTGGTTGGGATTGACGAACAAGAGTTAATACAATTGAGAAAAAATAACAAGTCAGAATCCATCATGAATACTAAGCAAAAATCACAAATTTCCCAGAATATACTATGGAGTAATAAACTATATAAAATCGATTCTCAAAAAAAATTATATAAAATCAAAGAGATTTACTTCCATTATTTCCAACGACTTTACAGTATAGACTCCAATTCATCGATGTATGATAAAGGAAAGAAAAACGAAACTCACTTCTCCCCATCGCAACTTCTTCGCCAATCTTCCTTCTACCCCGAGCGTTTTGAGGAAATGCCGAATTAGGGCTAGGGTTGGAAAGACAATACTTCGTCTCAATTATAAAAGACTTGACGGGCTGACTAGTGCGGAAAAACGTCTCAATTACCAAAGAACCCCTGTCTTTCTAGATTTCCAAAGACATAACAATTTAATTTAAGAGTATGTTTGGTTTAAGGAATGTGAGATTGCCATGTGAATGTCAAATTATTGAGTATGTTAGATTGATGGGAATGTATGCATTTGTATCTTATTTGTGTTTGGTTAAGATTCAGAGAATGTGATATTAATTTGTTTGGTTGAATGATACTCCCTCCGTCCCAAAATTAACTTCTCGTTCGGTTTACGATGCTTGACTGACGATAAAGCAACTCGATCCCTGCTCACACTCGGATTATTTTTAGTAAATAAAATTTACATATTCAGAAACTACATTAAAACCGCTACAAAGCCTGATCAATAAAATTTAAATTTGATAAAAATTTGATATAAAAAGTAAAAGATTACGAGTGATTCAAGTTGACCAATGAATAGTGAATGGGAAGTTGTTTTTGGGACGGAGGAAGTATCATATATTGCAGACTTGATGAATTACTTCAAAGTCCTTTAAATATTTTCTCTCAAACAATAAAGTTATTACAACCTACATTCGAAGTAATTTAAATTAAAGAAAAAATGAAATATCTCAATAATAAATAAAATAAAATAAAATAAAATAAAAACTAATTGAATATTTTTTTAAAAAAAATATGTTTATTTGCTTAAATGACAAAGTTTAGTGAGCATTATTGTTTGGGCTTTTTTCAAAAATATTACTAAGTGAAATTTTATTAAAACAAATTAATTAATAGTTACTACAATGTAGTTTTATGGTAACTTAAGTTTAGAAATAGAACGTAAGTTACTCTAATTCTATTATTACTTTAGTCACTAGTCACATTTTTGTAAACAAATCTTTACTATAGTCATGTATATGTAATTATTTCTTATTATATTGTTTAAGTAAATGCATAACGAAACACATTAAAAATAAAGGTGAATATTCCATTACATTAGCATCTGTAGCAAAAAGCAAGTTGAAAGAGATTTTCTTGATTAAATGAGTGGATATTTTTCTTGATTAAATGAGTGGGTATTTTTGGAAGAAGTCTTGTAAACAACCAGGCATCCAAGATAACCTAAGAGCTTCATGGGTTTAACATTCCTGGGTATGAGATGACATTCCTCACTTTTCGGAATGTTACATTCCCAATTTTTTTTTTGAACCTGCGAACCAAACGTGAGTATCTTAGATTCCGACCTGCATACAAGATTACCTCCAACCAAACGTGCCCTAAGATGTTTGACATTCCATTATTCGACATAAATTATTATGTATTATTATTATTAGAAGTATTTTCAAAAATATTAGGGTTTGTTTACTAACAAAGATAATGCGGGCAAAGATGAGCAGCTCGGATCCAGCCCATTTTTTTTTCTTTTTAATTCTTTACCTAGATCAACTCAAGAGTTTTGTCTATAAATTTAAGATTATTTTGAAACAATGTATGTTAGGGATTAATATTAGAAGACGGCTAATAGTTAGAATTATTTTTGTAAAATTTTATGAATCAGCCTAATGATAATACCACACATGCTTCTCCAACTTCCTATTCCACTTATTTGCATTGCTCACACATATTTCCTAAATTTTTATGTTTAATTACAATTTTCTCTTAGCAAAATTTTTAAAAATATTCAAGTTTTTTTTTGGAAGAATAAAAATATTCAAGTTTTGAATATTAAAATTGGAGGATTCAAAAATAGCTCTATAAAAATTAAAACTTTAATATATTAATAAATAACATGTAATCAAAGTAGAGCATGTGGCTAACAGCTAATCTATAAATAATGTTAGTTATTGATATCAAAATTGATATTTTTTATTATCTTTCATATGACACTATTGCATATGTAAAAATAAAAAGAATTTTGAACATAGGATGGATGGAAGTTCTTAGGCTCAAAGCTTCTACTAGGGGTGGACTCCGGCCGGGCGGCCCAAACCGGAACCGGCCTGGCCCGGTCACTGTTTGAACCGGCCCGGCCCGGCCCGGCCCATGGGCGGTTCGAGTCGAACCGGCCCGGTGGCTACTGGTTCCGGGCTCGGGCCTTCATTTTGGTGAACCAGCCCAGCCGGTTCGGGCCGTATTTAATTTTTTTTTTTGAATTTTTTTTAAGTTTTTGGGTTGGATTGGGTATTTTGGGCCATTTGAGGTGGTTTGGAGTTGAGGGGGAGGGTATGGGGTTGATTAGGAAAACCCAAAAAAAAAAATATAGGCCCGAACCGGGCCCGCCCCGGCCCGAACCGGACCCGGGGTTACCCTGACCGGTTCCGGACCTCCCCTACCTTGAACCGAGGCCCGGCCGGTTCAAGGTCCGAACCGGGCCCGGCCCAGAACCGGTCCATCCCTAGGCTAAATATGAAGGTGCTAGCACCTTCATATTGATTGGATAAAAATAGGCATTGACAAAATATGAAATTTAATGGACAAAAATAGGCGTTGAGAATTTCATATTTATCTATGTAAAAATAGATTAATTTGAATTGGATGCAACAGAAAGTTATAAATAATTTGTTCTTTTCATTGGAAAACATAGATCGGAAACATGTTTAAAGTTAGTTCAAATATCAATCATACTCAATAAATTAGAATACGCCTTTAAACCATTGTTATAATCGACTAGGAGCCCATTTGGTGGTACCAAAATCAGTTGTATCGGCTGATTCTGCTGATTTATGAAAAATTACATCTAAAATACTTTATTAATAAAATAAAGAAAAAAATATGTGAAAATTAGCTAAAATGGTCTTCTACAATAACTTCACCAATACAACCAGAAATGTAATTCCAACCTTACTTTTTTTATTACTCTGTATTACACAATTCAGCGTGCGAAATCAAAACTTACGTGTTCGATCAGTGAAAAAAACGGGATATAAATAAGTGATTTTCTGTTAGTAAAACTAAAACGCAAAATCATTTTATCCCGTGCACGGGACGAGTAAAGATACTAGTTCAGTACATTGCAATTATTTAACAACAAACCCAACATATGAAAATTTGAAAAAAAAAACAGGCGGCAAAAACTTGACATCTTTTTAAAACAAGGATCTTTCAAACAATATCATTAAGAACATTATTTGGAGCATCCGAGCATAGTCCAGACCTCCAGTCAGCCATATTTGATATTTCCCCAAAACGAATTCTTTTAAGGTGCTTGCTTCTACAAATATTTGAGCCCAACAGAGGAGACGGTGACTGCACGCAATTAGGAATGAAATGGCAGATGACAAATGTTTCCTGAAGGGGCAGGAGAGCAGTATTTGAATGTGAGTGCAATAAGCTCACTTAAGCTGACCAACAACATGTATCACAAATTACTCTAAACATTGTTGTTGGCAGCATTCCCCCAAAAGTAAGAGTCTTATGACTTTCAGTAACATAATTGTAAGAAACCAAAGCTCCTTGCCCACGTGCATTGTAAGCTAGCAAGATTTCCTTGTTGTTAAGAAGACATAGAATCTGTAACGATTCCTCGCCACGTCTTCTCCAATTGCGGTCAAAATTAAGAAATTCGCTTCCAAAAACATATTGCTTCACCCAAGACGATTCCATTCCGTATGTTTTCATCACCCAAATATGCATCCTTGAATCAAATCTTCTTATGCCAATAGAAAGACACCCCCCTAAAACAACAAGTTGAGATCCCTTACTTCTTCGAAATATAAGCTGTGCAGGCATGGGAACCTCCTCGACAGAATAATCCATGAAGTCAATCGAAGTTATATTAGGACAACGACTCAATTTCCATCCGTTTTGCACAGTCAGCCAGTGGAGTCTCCCATTGACCATGACTCCTTGATTTCCTGCCCGATCTACTTTAAAAGGAAACTCTCCTAACCTTGTCCACTCATTTTTACTCACACTGTATACATCAGCTATTGACCGAAATTCGGCCAAACCTAAAATAGTGTGCATAGCAAATACTTTGTACTCTTCAGTAACTGGGTGGCATGCAGCCCAATAGGAATAAGATATCACGTAATATTGAATGTCCAGCTCGGGTACAAATTTATAGTCCTTTGTGAAAGGATTATATAGGCATTGCCACTTCCAATGATCTTGTAAGAACATGGTGCCATTGGATGAGCTCAGCATCGAAAATGATCTTGGTGTGAGATCGGCAAATGCATTTTCAATTTTACTAGCAATCAACCCTTTCTCAATATCAGAAAATTCGACAAAGTGGAGTTCGCGTTCACGTATTGAGTAGAGATAGAGGAGTTTAGACCCTGTACTACTATTCCTAGAGAAGTACATACGAAAAACATGGGGATCATGAGACCACAGATCCAAGGAACGACAAACATACCTCACCTGGAAAATAGATTTGACATTGGGAAGCCTCGAAAGAATGTCCTTGGCGATTTCTGGCGGCAAGTGACCAAATATATTATTGGGCTCATCTTCAGCTACTTCTTTCTTCTCCTTTAAGAGGAGGCAATTACTTCTCTTCTTTGGTTTTGGGAGATCCATTGCTGTAGAATTCTAGATTAGCGACTGAGATGGCTTTTAAACCAAAGATGCATATCAACCTCCTATTTAGGTTAAATTCATTTATGTCACTCTTTTTCCCCTGAACTGTCCATGAGTCTCTTTTTTGCCCCAAAGAATTATGAGTAATTGCCTTCACCTACGTGAAGGAATCTATCATTCTATTTGCCATTTTTTGATAAAAGAAATACAATAAATTCATCACTAACTAAAACGAGCAAATAATGGAGAGCCACCCAGGAATGGTAAAGCAATGGAGCATCTTCATATTATGAATTACCAATTACTCATTACTTATTACTAATTAATAAAAAAGAAAAACCGTCACATTCTACTAAAGTACCTCCTTAGCAAACGAACATAACAATAAAAAGAATCAAAGGCAAAAACGGAGAGATTGTAACAGACACTTCTATAGGAACACTTCCAAATTCCAATAACATAGAATCAGGATGAGGGATTCAAAAAACTTCATGCGCAACAGACATATTAGAAGCCGGCAATATCTTACCTCTATATTAGTGGGGGGGAAATTGAAGAACAAAATTACGAGTAGCAATGCACAGATGCCATAGTTATGTCTATACTTTCCTAATAAATCCAGGATAAAATACCAAAGAGAAAGATAACTAACCCAGGAAATTTGGTGGGACTGGAATCCAAAAATACAGAGACCTCAATGCTCTCGCCAAAACGAGAAGAAATGCTGAATTAGGGCTAGGGCTGGAAGTATAATACAATTACTCAGAAATTGTTTATAAATGAATTACTTGGGCGGGAAAAATTTAGTTTTCTGTTTTCTGTATGATATTGTATCATACTGAATCATTTTTAAAAAAATGAACTACTATAGCATGTCAAGATGATTAGATTGAGTGTGTTTTTTAAATAAATGTTTTTATTGATTTTGTTTTTGAAAATATAAATGTTTTTATTGAAACCATTACTTTTTGGGAAAACTGTCAAATAGGTCCTCGAACTTTCATAAAAAGGTCAATTAAGTCTTTCTATAGGAGGTTCTGTCCGGCCGTCGCGATTTGGGACAGTTCCCGGTGGAAATTTTTGATGAATTTTTTTTAGCATATTATTCACCAAGTCTAGTTTACTCATACCAAATTTCAGCTAAAAATTCAATCGGGAACACATTCAAATTAATTCTTGAAGATAACTGCGCATTTTTGCGTTCTCGAATTAATTTGAATGCGCTCCCGATTAAATTTTTAGTTGAAATTTGGTATGAGTAAACTAGACTTGATGAATAAAATGCTCAACAATTTTCATCAAAAAATTCCACCGGGAACCGCCACAAATCGCAATGACCGGACAGAGTCTCCTATAGAAGGACTTAATTGACTTTTTTTATGAAAGTTCGAGGACCTATTTGACAGTTTTCCCTTACTTTTTTCGTAATGAGACTCACCTCACATGTTTGAAATAGTTGGAGAATCTATTTTCACATTTTCTCACAAATTTACATTCAAGTTAGTTTAAAAATGACATAACACACTTTCATATATTTGCACTCCTGTTTTGTCATTTTACTTGGGCAATTTGCCACAAAAATGCAATTCATATAAATGTACAAGCACTCTATTATTTACTCACTATAAATAATTTAACTTCAATCAATATATATATACCTTTGAATATGGAATTTTTTTTTAACAAAATCATTGGTTGCACGGCTGATTATTAGCAAAACATTTTACTGGGCAGAAAGATTGTAACAGATGATGTAATCCCCCCGAGCATTCATCAAGACATTAATATACTCCCCCCCCCTATAATTGTCCAACTTTTCCATTTTGGGATGTCCCCATATTATTGTCTCATATCATATTTGGTAATATTTGTATGACTCTAATTCATTCTTACTTTATTCTCACTTTATCAACTCATTATTAAGTAATATCAACTACATAATTCTACTTTTCTTAAAAACAACGTTACTTTCTTCGATCCCAATAATCCAATATTAATGGGGGTGGAGGCCCTGGAGGGAGTATTAATGAAAGGTTTCAATTTCAAATGCGATGATACCAAAACATAACTTAATTATGTCAAAGACCAACGTTGTCACATGTTGAGTTGTTATTAAAACCTTATTTTTCGTCTTGTCAACTTTACGTAATTGTGTCAAGAGTACATATTTACGTAATTAAATTTTTGGCCATTTATTTGGGATTATTCATTGATCGTGCATCGCATGGGTGTTCTACTAGTCCTATTAGAAAAAAATCAAATTTTGAATTCATAAAATGAAGGGTTCAAAAATGGTTTTATAAAAATCAAATTTCTAATACAGTAATAAATAACATGTAATCAAAGTGGAACATGCCACTAGCATCTATTTTGATAAAGTTTAAATATGGTTTTAGTCCCTACAAATATGACACACTTTGTTTCAAGCCCCTGCAAAATATTTTCTTTGTTTTTCATCCCTGTAATATGCGCCCTTTTGGTTTTAGTATATCACTAACTCCGAAAACAACTCTACTTAATTTTTTTATTGTTGATAACATAAATCTACTAGAAACATTTAAATTTATCATTTAATAATTTTTTTGAGGCTAATTTGAGAGTTAAAACAATATTAAAACTAATTATTCGCATTTTTAAAATATGTATTAAAAACCTTATTAAAATGAAATTAAATACTTTTTGAATCGCATGACAAAGAATTAAAGGATACCTATTAGTTAGGATTGTTTCATTGTCAAATGGAGGTTGTTATCATTAGTCATGGACTAAAAAGAAAATCAACATAAATTTCAGGGATGAGCGACAATGAAAATATTTTGTAGGGATCTAAAACAAAGTGTGTCATATTTGCAGGGACTAAAAACATATTTAAACCTTTAATAAATTGCAATTATTTAAGAACAAGGAAAATATCATTTGGACAAGTTAGTTGTACACACCGTCTAGCTGCCTCTGTACACGTGCAGCTAGGAAGTGTGTACATCAAGTGTACAAATAATGTCTACAAATAGGAGCACTCTAAGAACAAACCTAGTATAAGTTTTACGTAGTATAAAAATTTGAAAATAACATACAACAAAAATTTGACATCTTATTAAAACAAGGATCTTTCACACAATATCATTAAGAACATTATTTGGGGCATAGTACGGCCAGCCATACTTGATATTTCCCAAAATGAATTCTTTTAAGCTGCTTGCTTCTACAAATATTTATGCTAAAAGTAGAAGGTAGTAACTGCTACACAATTCGGAATGAAAGGCAGATGACAAATGTTTCTTTTTAAGGAGCAGGAGCAGTGTGTGAATGTGAGTGCGATATGCTAACTTACGTTGACCAGCAGCATGTATCACATATTGCTTTAACCATTGTTGTTGACGGCCTTCCCCCAAAAGTGAGAGTCTTATAGCTTTTAGTAACAAAATTGTATGAAATCAAAGTTCCATCCCCAAATCTATTGTAAGCCAGCAAGATTTCCTCATTGTTAAGAACGCATACAATCTGTAACATTTCATCGCCACGACTCCTCCAATTGCGATCAAATTTAAGAAATTCGCTTCCAAAGACATACTGCTTCACCCAAGACGATTCCATTCCGTATGTTTTCATCACCCAAATATGCATTCTTGAATCAATTCTTCTTACACCAATAGAAAGACATCCCCATAAAACAACAAGTTGAGATCTCTTACTTTTTCGAAATATAACCTCCGCAGGCATGGGAACCTCCTTGACGGAATAATCCGCGAAGTCAATCGATGTTATATTAGGAAAAGGACTCAATATCCCATTGTTTTGAACAGTCAGCCAGTGCAGTCTCCCATTGACCAAGCCTCCTTCATTTCCCGACCGACGTACTTCAAACGGAAACTCTCCTATCCTTGTCCACTCATTTTTACTCACACTGTATACAGAGGCTATTGATCTACACTCCAAATCGAAAGTGGTGTGTATAGCAAATACTTTGTACTCTTCAGTGACTGGGTGGTATGCAGCCCAATATGAATAAGACATCGACTCATATTCAGTGTCCAGCTCGGGTACAAGTTTATAGTCCCTTGTAAAAGGATTATATAGGCATTTCCACTTCGAATTATGTAGATCTTCTAAGAACATGATGCCATTGCATGAGCCCAGCACCGAAAATGATTTTGGTGTGAGATCAACAAATGCATTTTTAATTTTACTTGCAATCAACCCTTTTTCATTAATATCAGAGAATTCAACAAAGTGGAGTTCGCCTTCAGGTATTGAGTAGAAATAGATGAGTTTAGACCCTGTACTACTACTCCTAGAGAAATGCATACGGAAAACATGGGGATCATGAGACCAGAGTTCCCATAAATGACAAACAGACCTCACCTGAAAAACAGATTTGACACTGGGAAGCCTTGAAAGAATGTCCTTGACGATTTCTGGCGGCAAACAACCAAATCTGTTTTTGGGCTCATCTTCAGCTACTTCTTTCTTCTGCTTTAAGAGGAGGAAGTTACTTCTCTTCTTTGGATTTCGGAGATCCATGGCTGTAGAATTCTAGATTAGCGACTGAGATGGCTTTTAAACCAAAGATGCATATCAACCTCCTACTTCGTTTAATTTCATTTATGCCACTCTTTTTCCTCTGAACTGTCCACGAGTCACTTTTTTGACCGGAAAAATTATAAATATTTGCCTTCACCTACGTGAAGGAATCTATCTGCCATTTTTTGAAGGAGAGAAATACATTAAATTCACTGAAAGAAACAGGGATGGTAAGGCAATGGAGCATCTTCATGTTATGAATTACTATTTACTAATCAAAATATTAAAAAAAAAATACAATCGCATTATATGACTAAAGTACTTATTTAGCAAACGAACAATCCTACTATAAAAAGAATCAAAGGCAAAAACAGTGAACTTGAAACAGACACTTCAATAGAAACACTTCCAATACCATAGAACAGTTCAAAAAACTTCATGCGCAAGTATATTAGAAGCGGGCAATCTGGTAACTCTAATATATTAGTGGGAAAATTTTGAAGAACAAAATTATGACTCGCAATACACGGATGCCATAGTTATGTCTATACTTTCCTAATAAATCCAGGACAAAATATCACAGGAAAGCAAAAAAAAACTAACCCAGAAAATGTGGTGGGACTGGAATCCAAAAACACAGAGACCTCAATGCTTTCGCGAAAACGAGAAGAAATGCTGAATTAGGGCTACGGCTGGAAGTATTATACTCAGTCCGAATACAAAAACACTAATTTCTTTTTTTGATGTCCCAATATAATAAAAGACATATTTCCTTTTTGTCAAATAAAATAGTGCAAAAGAGCGTCAAATAGTTTCAAATAGTGTTTCTCCTAAAAATGTTTGAAAGCGGAAATGTGCTCTTTATATTGGGACGTAGGGAGTACTTATTATACTTCCTCCTCGTTACTTATTATCTTCACGAATACATGTGCACACAAATTAAGATAGTTGGAAATGTGTGGTGGAGAGTTGTGCAGAGGAGAGAGAAATTTGTAAAAATGATTGTGAACCACAAATTCTTTGTCAAAAAGGGAAAAAGAAGATAAATTTGGGACAGACAAAAAAATAAAGTATGAACACAATTCTGGGACGGAGGGAGTATAAAATAATAAAGTTAAAACTTGGGACAAGTTTACTTCACGGTAGGGATGGACTCGGGCCGGGCGGCCCGGCCCGGAACCGGCCCGGCCCGGTTACTGTTTGAACCGGCCCGGGAACCGGTCCGGGGGTGGTTCGGGTTGGCCCGGCCCGGTTACTGTGCTGTTCGGGCCCGGGCCCTAGGATTGGCGAACCGGCCGGTTCGGGCCAATTTTTTTTTTTTTTTTGAATTTTTTTTTAAGTTTTTGGGTTGGGCTGGGTATTTTGGGCCATTTGAGGTGGTTTGGGGTGGTTTGGGGGGTGAGGGGGGAGGGTAAGGGGTTAATTAGGAAAATCCAAAAAAAAAATAGAACCGAGGCCCGGCCCGGCCCGGAACCGGGATTACCCGGGCCGGTTCCGGGCCTCCCATTCCTGAACCTAGGCCCGGCCGGGCCCAGGCCTGAACCGGGCCCGAACCGGAACCGGTCCACCAATACTTCACGGGTATTGTTGTTTCCAATAGAATAGAATATTACCCCCAACAGAACTCTAACTATATCAATGTTGATGGTCATTTTGTGGTTCAAATACTAATACATTATGCAAATATAGCATGGATCTTTGAACTGAGACTAACAAAAAAGGTTGGACATCCATTTAGGACAAGGATCTTTGAAAATTAACATTAAGATTACTGCATCGATCATAAGTCTACAATTAAGTGAGTCATACAGAGTATCTTATAATCCTGGTTCTATTACTCTATAAAAGAACAGACTTGTCAGCAAGGTAGTTACTCGAGATCCTACGTAGGAATCCTACGGTAGGATCGAAAGTTGAACTAAGGATCGTAAATCGTAGGATCCTGACTCGGATAGTAAGATCCTACAAAATATATGTATACTTAGATATACATATATAGATATAGATATATATATATATGTATATATATATATATGTGTGTGTAATATAGTTAGAATGTAAATACTAATATAATTGATATAATAAGCATAGTAAGTTGTTTAGAACATAATATCAAATCTATAGATAATACAATTCAAGGTTACAATTAGGGAAAGTGTTGCCACATGTCAACTCCACAATTATTATTGTTTAAACATTACTTTCCAAATTAAAGAAATCTATGCACAACTAATACACCGAATCACTAATACTCGGTATTATTGATAGTTGAATACTTCTCAAATTCCTATTATTTAGGATCCTACCAATATACAATCTCATGTTTATTTTAAAATGTTATAACTTTTTCATTTGTAATCTGATTGTTCCAAAAATTACATCAAATTTCACAACTTTTTATTAGCTTTCAAATGACACCAATATTCAATATACAAAAATAAAAAAATTAATTTACACCTTTTTTTTTAAAGTGATATAAATTTTTTTATTTGTACTCCGATTGTTACAAAAAATACATCAAAAGTCATCACTTTTTAAATGGCCCGGCCAACTTAGAAAAATTATGATTGCGGTTATTTCTTTCTCCAGTCCTCTTGACAAATCTCAATTACACGGTTGTTACATAATTATTATCTATGCCAGTTAACTTGGAAAATTTTTAATGGATAGAGGGAGCAATTTTTAAATACTTCGAATCAATTAAAATCATTAGTTTTGGTTGTTATTTTAGCTCAAATAACATTCAATTACCGTTTAGAATACTCCTTATTTCCATATTTCCCACATAATAGGCATTGAGCAATTTCCTTTTTTTAGATAAAGATGGTTGACAAGACGAAGTTCATTTGGAAGCAATCAAGACTTATGGAAAAAATTGGCTCTTTTAATAAAAAAAATGGGCTGAGAACATGTTTAGATGTTTAGTTAAAAAATAAGACATTCTAGATAAATAAGAATATGTAGTATTATCAACCAATGTTATAATCGAGTAAATGAGTGACTTTCCATCCACTTATAATTACTCATACATATGTTAGTGCGCACACTCGCATATATACAGTATAACATTTACTTTCATAAAAAAGTAATTACATTTACTTTTAATTCTAATTTTCTATTTTAAATTATACAATCACCCCATAAATTTACATTTTTGAAAGAAATAATACATGACAATGGTGCGAAAATAACTTTTTATATAAAGTTTGGGGTATTTAAATTACATATGCAAGTTTGGAGTGCTTACCTCACACCCCTTCAAAGTTCGGATTGTTTTTATTATTTTTCCCTAAAAAATAAGACTCAGTGTGTTACAATTTGCAAAATATACATTTGTCTTAGGGCCTGTTTGGTTTAGAGTAATCTCACATGCAGGCCCGAAATGTTATGCATAAGATGTTAGATGTTCATGTTTGGTTCGCGGGGTTTTTAAAAATTCGGGAAAGTTACATTCCTGGGCGTGATATGGAGGGCAATGTTAAACTCATACATGCCTTGAATTATCTGACATTCTTGGGGATGACCTAATTCTTTTCCAAAATTACTCTCAATTAATTACTACCTCCGTCCCAAATTGTTTTGTAAAATCGTCGTTTTTTTGTCAACTAATGTTACGGTTAAATCCTCCCTGTCGGTAATTAATTCAATTTTAAGAATAAAAATTCACATATTAGAAACTACATCAAAATCTCTCTAAAGTTATAAAATCTCAATTAAAATTTAATTAAGAATTAAAATCCTAATTAAGTGAATAAAATAAATCTGTTTGACTCAAAAAGTCAATTTAGTAACTCAATTTAGGATATAGGGAGTATTTCTTTTCATTTAATTTCTTTTTGACTCTTCCATCTTCAATTGAGCCGGGGATAAACTGTTTACCATGTTTTCTCATCATGTTATGACAATATACTTTTAGTACTACATATGTCCCACTTAAAGGTTCTCGCTCATTATTCTCCAGTTAACGTAAATGTTTTTAATCTTTTACTTTATATATTCAACTTTTATGATAATAAATTGTATTTTTTAATCTGATTTTTGCATACGCAATAGACAATTGAACTTTTTTTAAATTGTATTTTTTAATGATAATAAATATTTGTAGATTACTCTTTGAACAAAGGTTTTCTCATTTCAATATTGGATCTACAATTTTTTACAACTAAACATCGTTTACTGAAAAATAATCCATTTAGTATAAATTTTATTTATTATTAAGATATTTCATTTTTTATTTTAATTAAAATTACTTTAGATGTTGGTTGTAATAGATTTATTGTATTAAGAGAAAATATTTGCAAGGCATTGAAGTAAAATCATTTTATGTTTCGATTATCACCTACCACTTGACGTGATAATCCTTTTATAGATTTAACTAAGCCGACCTTTTAGGGAAAAAATGTCTATTAAAGCATGCAACCTCTTCGTTCAATAAGACTCATTTTGAGTCAATCTAATGAAAAATAGATCAATCTCTAAAATCGTGTTATGCAGTCGGTCTGTTGTCACTGCCATCATCTTCATAAAATCAGAATGTTACAAAATTATACATGGTTTATTCTAAACTCTTTTATCAAAGGAGATCGGACTAATTTTTTCAATCCTAAATAATAGAAAGGCTAATAACTTAAAAAATTGACCATACCCATTATTAAATTATAAATTATAAAAATGTGTAGTTATTAGTTTTGAAAAAAATAGTAAGCTACAGATGAAATCAAATGGATAAAAATAGGGAATGAACAATTTCTTTTCTTTATTTAGATAAAGATGCTTGAAAAGATGATGTTCATTTGGATGCAACCAAGAGTTGTAAAAAAATTGGTTCTTTTGATTGGAAAATATTGACTGAGAACATGCTTAAATTTTTTGTTGAAGAAAGACATACTCAATAAATAAGAATATGCATTATTAACCGATGTTATAATTGGCTAAATATGTGACCTTCCATTACTTATGATTACACACATATATATCTGTGTGCGCGCACACACATGTAGTATAAGAAGAAAAATTCGGTCTATCCCGTGCACGGCACGGGTAGAGATACTAGTATTTAGGTATTTAAGACTTAAAAACAAATACGGTTACCGTATTTAGGTATTCAAGACTTAAAAACCAAACACTCCAGTCTAGCTGGTTGCGAGGTTACCGTGCCTAGTAGGAGGTCTCGAGTTCGAATCCCGCTAGGCACACAAGGGTTTGAAACACAATGGAGTGAGTTTCAGCCCTGATTACTCCAGGCTCCCCCCAGACCCCCTCCCCTAGACCCCCTGGAGTAAAAAAAAAAGAAAAAAAAAACAAATACGGTTCTAACTCCTAACTAAATAATTAAAATGTACCCATAGTATTATAATATATAACGCCTAACATATATAATAACAATAATTTAAAGTAATCTATTTCTAATAAAAACATATGATGCGTAATTACTTAGTGACAAAGATAAAATTAAATGCTAATACATAAATTGAACTATTAAGATAATACTACATATTATTCACGGAAGTTACCGACTTCACAAAGGACCAAACAACAGTGAAAAAAACAGAGTGCGCAAGGAAATCGAACTCTGGAAGTCGAGCTTTGAGTCTTCGACGCAGTGATGGGGGTCGAAAGACCAGTCGGACCTAAGAATGGAAGTCGTCATACACTTGGCGCCGGAAGATTTGAGTCACAGAGAAGAATCGCCATCCATGTACGCTTCTACGCGTTTACGAGTTTACTCATGCGATTTATCTGATCCTGGATATTTTACGATTCTCAGTGGGAACGGGATCGGAGTAGGGGTGGATTCGGGCCAGGTGGCCTAACCCGGAACCGGTCTGGCCCGCCACTGTTCCGGCACAACACGGTCATGGACTGGTCCGGGTAGGCCCGACCCGAGGTGGTTCCGGTCCGGGCTCGGGCCCCTAAAAACATGAACCGGCCCAGCCGGTTCAAGCCCAGTTCAAACCATTTTATTTTATTTTATTTTTTGATTTTTTTTAAAGTTTTTGGATTGGGCTGAGTATTTTAGGCCGTTTGAGGTGGTTTGAAGTGATTTGGGTGTGGGAGGTTGGGGGTTAATTAGGAAAAGGCAAAAAAAAAATACCTGAGGCCCAGCCCAACCCGACCCGGGGGTGACACGGGCCGGTTCCGGGCCCTCCAATCCAGGACCGGAGGCCCGACCGAGCCTAGGCCCGGGCCCGGCCCAGGCCCGAACTGAGTCCATGCCTAGATCGGAGGGTTATACTCAGATCGTATAATTGTACAATTCTTCGAGTAAACTGGCGATCTTGACTACCATGCCTGTCAGATTCCAAACTTGTGGCCTTGTGGGGCCATATTGTATTGTAGTCGTTTAACACTCTGAAGGCAGAATCATTTGCTAGTCACCCAGAAAACTGTTACAGCCATGGCTGCGGGGGAATGAAACAACGGGACAAAAGTATGTCATAATTATACATCCTATAAGGCTACAACTATTGGGGAAAAAATTAATTTAAGATCACATCACTGGATAGTAGACCGTTATGCAGGTGCCCTAATTGTGGATGGCAACAAGCTGGTCAAGAAACAGCCACAGTCTTACTACCCTAATTGCAGGCAAGCATTCAGATAATCATTCATAAAGTGTCCTATTGAAGAAAGTTACGAGTATATTTAGATCAAGAAATTCAAAAACAGAGATAATAATTGTCATCACTGATAAGTAAAAGACGCACAACGGCGTCACATGCTACACCAAAAACAGGAAGAATGTAAAAGGGCATGAAGTGCTCTGCCTCAGCAACTTAGAAAAGCGAAGTTCCTTTTCCTTTCTTATCCCCACCAATCTCAAAATGCTTGCACCGCTGCATTGCAACCAGAGCACCAGTATGTCAACTAAAAATTGGACAAATTATGGGTCTTTTAAAAGCTAAAGCATCGGCGGTGTTAAAAACAGACCTTGATTGCATGTTGGGAAACATGCTTGCATCCCTGACATTGAAGTCTCAACACAATCTTCTTTGTAGTCTTAGCCTGGTTAGACAAACAGAAAGGTACCACACCAGTAAAAATAAGGACTTTTGGAAATACAACAGATTATAAATGAGAAGTGTACCTTCTTGTGGAAGACGGGCTTGGTTTGTCCACCATAACCTGATTGTTTACGATCATAGCGACGCTTTCCTTGAGCAGCAAGGCTGTCCTTACCCTTCTTGTATTGAGTGACCTTGTGCAGTGTGTGCTTCTTGCACTCCTTTGACTTGCAGAAGGTCTTCTTAGTCTTTGGAACATTCACCTGGGAGAGAAAGATAAGAAAAAATATGATTTTACATAAATAATATGATGAATACACTTCATCCAAGAAAAAAGGAGTTTTATTTTTTACCAACGTTATTACTACCTTTTGGTGTTTGGTCAACTAAATGTAGGTACAAACTTTTACATCTTATGGCAAAACAGGATCATTCTACTAGCAAAATGATCAGTTTATACACTTACGAAATGAAAGGGAAGCAAATTATACACCAGATATGCAAGAATCATAAAGAGCTATTTTAATTATAAAAAATGCCATCAGAACAGTAACTGACTGCAGCAGTATTCTCAAAAATCAAAACAAACCATTTTTGAATGGTACTCCCTCCGCCCCTACATTATTTTCCGAAGTACATTTGATACAGGGATTAAAAGAGTGGGTATTGTGTTGTAGAGAGTTGTGCAAAGGAGAGACAATGTGTAAGAAATGCCGTGAACCACAAATTCTTTGCCAAAAGGGAAATAGGAGATTATTTTGGGACGGAAGAAAAAGGAAATTTGGAAGATAATTGAGGGACGAAGGGAGTACTATTTATCATTTATAACTACTTGAGAGCCTTAAATCACATTAACATTGTAGAAACAGAAAGTATACTATGTTTTCACATTGTAAGCTTCATGCGACAGTAAATGGTAAATTTAGATATCCCATTTAAAACACAACCACAATCCTACCACAAGATTATAAATATCATT
Organism: Cuscuta epithymum; assembly: GCA_945859915.1. NCBI lineage: Eukaryota > Viridiplantae > Streptophyta > Magnoliopsida > Solanales > Convolvulaceae > Cuscuta > Cuscuta epithymum. Next base: position 514,320 of record CAMAPF010000138.1, read on the forward strand.
TATAACTACTTGAGAGCCTTAGACCACATTAACATTGTGGTATGCTTTTATCATTTTTCAATAGGTTAACAGGTTAGATGAATTACTTTATAACCTGTTATTTCAATTATTTGATTAACATAATAACATATTAAAAAGGATTATATGATTGAAAACACTATGTCAATTATTTCATTAATTTTAGTCAATTAAAGTATGTATTACTACACAATCCACTCCTAAAAGGGCACAAACGACTTTGGATGTATTTTAAGCTTACTACAAGTACAGAAATCAGCCAAGAGTTAAATGTCTTGATTGATACTCCTAATACTTCATCCGTTCATGCTGATCGTATATGCATCTTTATTGAAAAAGAATTTACCAACAAAATTGATGTTGGGGATGTTGGGTTGGTCATCAATGAGCGCGAAGATCAAAGAAGGTTGTATTCAGCTAACATTTTAGTTTCACACGTAGTATATTGTATGTACTGCCTAAATAAATTGATATAGATTTTATAGGTTTTTGCTAAAATTTTACTAATAAACTGTAACATTTTTGTCTATTACTGTTATTTCGATCATGTGTTAGGAATATTAGGAATGGTTTCTAAAATTTAATGTATTTTAGTCTTTATGTTTGAGTTCTTTACTCGTTCACATACAAAGTACGGAGTATATTTTTAGTTCATAACCAGGGGGCACTAAACTTCCATCATGGCTACGCCCTTGGTCCTAAATGATCTAACAAAGCTGAAAAAATGTAAAAGAATCATCAAATAATTAATACAAAAAATGAGGTCTGGCACTATTTGTTCCGTATAAATACATTTAGTTTCAAATATTAAGACTACATTGAAAAAATGAGTTGAGGGAAACCAGTTATGTTTCATTTGAAACATTGATGAAAAAGCCAGAGTTGACTACCCATTCTGGCTAATACATGAAACCCAAAACTACACATCTAGACCTTACCAATTTACCAACACATAATTTTAACTGCATGAACGAACTAGGAAAACATTATCATTAGAAACTCAGCGGCATATTCAAAACAAAAGATGTACCACCGTTCATTAAGCATGCCAAAAAAACAAAAAACAAACATATCTGCCTGATTATAAACCAAGATCAGTCTAAATCACAGAAAATCTAGCATTAGATATAGGGAGCTTACCATGGTTGAATGTGGATAGCTGAATATGCTATGCTGCTCTACACCCAATAAACAAGTCCATGAAAAGAATTGGGATTAGAACAGTTATAAATCCATCTGTATATACACAATGTAAATTCCTTTTGTGATTTCTAAAGTACTAGTGATGCTCATAATTTTCTTTAATTTCTAGTCTACTGTTGTTTCCAAATACCAAAATTGAAACTTTTAGAAATTCCCACGCTGTCACTGAATAAATTGAACTAAGCTCAACTTTCGCAATAGCAGCCAAGCAATGCTACAATGAAACTTCACCCTATGCAAGAATTCTAAAAATGACAAAAAATCAAATTTCTACATGTCAAAGATATTTTTATCTATTACATAATTACAATACGGCATTGTAATGTAACAAATGCTCTTAATATTTTCAAAATACCCGCAGAAAATATTGGTTTAAAAATCACTAAAAACAGAATAAGCCAAATCAGTTGGTACCAAATACATATTTTGAAAAGCGCAAAACATCTGGAAAAGCGTGGAAGCTAAAGCAACTTGGAATGAAGATGGAGGCAGGAGCTTGGAAAATGAAATACCTTAATGAAATCAGAGCGAATTGCCGAACAGGCTTGACTGCTTGAGCGAAGGGAAGGTTTTATATTTTGTGAAAACTAAGGGATGATTTCTAGGGTTCTGTTAAATACTATTGTTGGGCTTGAGTCCAATTGTAGAATATCAAGTCATGGTCTCGTTGTTAATTTGGCCCAACACTGCTCAAGCAAACTCGGCAACTGTTTCTTGACATACAATGTTTTTATAATTTTGTTCAATTCGAAACTAAGGGAGTGTTTGTTTTGCTTAATGAGTATTTCAGAGTTTTTATTTAGCTTAAATAAGGCTAAAAGTGGTACATCCAATCAATTGCTTCATCTGTTTTAAAATTGAAGGTGATAGTAGGGGATGAGTGATTGTAATTGTTTTTCACTATATCTATTATATAAAAAGGACGGAGTGTGTTTGAACAAACACTCTACCATTTAATGTTTCATAACCACTTTTCTTTTAGTACATTAATTGTCAACTTTTGCTATTAATCATGTTTCACTGAAATAAATCACTTTTTAAAACAAAAGTGAACGCAAACACTCCTCATGTGAGTGTTTCATTTGATTAAAAAGTACGCAAATTAGAAGTGAACGCAAACACTCCTCATGTGAGTGAACGCAAACTCAAAATGATCTTGTATTTCTTATTTGGCTTGTCTCAAAATGATGGTTTTATTTTATTTTTTGATTAAAAAATTAAAATAGATCACCAAATAATTCCTAAATATTTGTACTGAAAAAATTATAGGACCACCATAAAGTGTTGATCAAGATGGCATTTGCTTTTTCATTGAGATATACGAAGTATGACATTATTGTTTGATGATGATACTCTAACTTGAGAGCAACATGGATTTACAATGCCAGCATAATGTCATAATCATGACATTCTTGTTTCTCCTACCAAGCAAGAAATATTTGGATCATTTTATCGTGTTTGTTGTTGTCTGATAAAAAGTTTTTATTAAACTTCATCATTTTCAATTTATGTGATATAAGAATATTATTCATGAGATTCCTTAGGGTAAAGGCTCTCTCCACGCAGACACGAATCGTCCGAAAAACCTATCTAATAAAGAATATTATTCATAATTATTTTGACAGTTATTATTTTTTACAATGATAGTTAGTATAAGGAATGCACTTATTTATGCTATTCATAAAAATCTTTGATAGTTTCTTATATCACATAGTGTTGTGTTTTTCAAATTAAATGTCATTAATACTATAAATATGGTGGTAATCAATTCTTTTAGCAATATAAATCATTACCATTTGTTGACACTATCGTCAAATGTTATATTGTCGCCATATTTGCAAAGGATGATAGTTTTTTACCATTTACGTTCTCATAGTAATATCACTCATAACGCATTGAAGATGGCATTTAGCATTAAATTGTGTTTTTATTCTAGTCGAAATAACACCTAACAACAAGATGACAATAGTACAAACATAATAGCGATAACAAGATGACAATAGTTAAGAATTTACAAGGTGACCGTTAGCAGTATAACAGTGATAACTATCAAATTTGTGTTGATTCATAACTACTCTTTGTAAATTCGGAATGAATTATGCTCTTATTTAGATAATTCATCCAAACTACTTTGTAATATTGATCACCGTATGTATGAATATAGAACATTTTAGTAAAAAAAATATAGATTATTGGGGAAATGGTCAAATAAGGCACTCTACTATTACAAAATCACCACATAAGATCATGTACTCAATAAAGTGTCATATACATACATCTACTTATAAAAAGCAATCAAATGAGTCAAAGTGATCCGCTGACAACCTCCTAATCCCGATTTTAGTTTACATGTCGTTATTTTTGTCTTGTATTTAAACCAACTCATACTCAATATTTCATGTCAACCTCATAATATATTTCAAAAAGATAGTCTAACGTATGCTAAAATCGGAATTACGAGGTTGTCTACATGTCGTTATGAGTTGTGAGTATGACTCATCCGATTGTTTTTTATAAGTAGATGTATTTATAAGACATGAGAACATGACCTTATGTAATGGTTTCATAATAGTAGAAGACCTTATTTGACTCTTTTATTTAGTTTATTTGAGTAAATTTATATAATGTAAATGAATGAGTGTAAACCTGTCACTAATGAAGTCTAGTAAGAGAGGTCATTGAATCAATAGAGGAAAAGGAGTAAGCTAAGAAAAAGAAGAGAAATCATGAACAAAGATCAAGTAGGCCACAGAAATAAGACCAAGAAAGAAGAGATCAGATGATATGAAAATGGGAAAAATTAACTTCATATAAGCAAATCACCGTTAAAACTTGAGGAATTGAGTACTGTGAATCCCAAAATTTGATGAACATATTGGAGCGTGTAATTAAAGAGAGGGTAGAGGTCTAGAGGAGGAAGAGTTTGGTATCATATGTATTGAGCTCGAGATAATTAACTCGGTTCTCCCAGCAAACTTAAATTTATATATAAACCAATCACACTTGAGAAAAACTTCACCGAGTAATGTACTTGCGAGTTGCTATGATGCAGGGGCGGCTTGAGCAAATGAGAGGCCCTAGGCTGAAAAATATTTAGTACACACAAATCATATTTTTTTTATCGTTAGACACAAATCATATTGGAGCTAGATGAGATAAATTGAATAAAAAAACATTATGAAAAAAAAACATATTCAAAGTGCTAGATATAATGTTTTAGTATTCAAAATGATAAGTGTTTAAATGCAATCATATATAAAATACACTATTGGCCGTCATCACAATACCTACATATTTATAGGTAATACAAAAACTACAAACAAACTAATTAACAGAAAACGTAAAACTACTAAATACAATGACAAATCAGACAAAACAACTACTTTGCTAATTCAATATAGTCAAAATAATTATATCATGTATTTATCAATTATCATCTTTTTTTCAAAAGATGTATTTATCAATTATCATCTAATACATACAATATGTCAATATAGTACATACAATATGTCAATATCAATATAGCAAATAGCAATATTAATCCAATAAGTTTTAAATAATAATTTAGGAATTAGGAATTGACCTTAAATATGAATTGAATTGTTGACCTCAATAGACTTTAAAGGCAGGAACGACAAATTGCCTTTACTGCTAGTTTATGCTTTACCACTTCCGGCCTTTAGGCTTTATCTCTAGTACTTCAGACTTTAGAGACGGCTAGAGATTAGACCAAATGTCCAATTTGATTCTATTTCACTACTTAATTAGATACTAGAGAATAAGGTTAGATGGACATAATAGAGAAGTCACACGGAAAGAGACTTACAGTTCCGATGAGAAGCCTGTTCCTGCTTGCTTGCTTTTGCTTCGTGTAATCATTGCTTTGGATTTACCAACAGCTAACAGTGAGTCGGCGACATGGATCGGAAACGCAACAGTTTTGCGGATGTGTGAAGCGATGGAGTTAAAATAACTAACTAATTGATTATTATAAAATAACCGAGTACTAATACTTACGGACTATTTTGAGGCCCCTTTGGCTTGGGAGGCCCTAGGCAGTTGCCTGGGTGAACTGCCCCCAAAGCCGGCTCTGCTATGATGAAAAGGAGTAAATGCACTCTAGTAGATTCTAGTCATCCCCTCTCCCAAAAAAAAAAAAAAGATTCTAGTCATCCCCTCAAATGAAGCTATGAGTGATCGAGCACATGCGATAGTAGGAAGGAGCTGGGAGATCTATGTGGACACTTCTCATTAGCTAGTAGTCAAAGAGATTTATATCATGTCAAATTCACCAATTGAACTATATTGACTAAAGGGTCACCCTCGAACTAACTTAAAAATGCAAATCACCCTTTATATAAGGGTTTTGTCCGACCATCGCCATTTGGAACGGCTCCCGGTAGATTTTTTTGAGCATCTTCTTCATTAAGTCTAGTTTACTCATACCAGATTTCAGTTAAACATTCAATCGGGAAGGCATTCAAATGAATTTTTGAAGATAACTGTGCAGTTAAACAGCGCATTACATTTCAGAAGATCATTAGACTGTCTTCCCGGTTGAATTTTATATGAAATTTGGTATGGGTAAACTAGACTTATTGAAGAAGATGCTCAAAAAAATTTATCAAAAAAAATCACCGGTAACCGTCCCAAATGTCGATGGCCGGACAGAACCTCCTATATAAAGGGTGATTTACACTTTTTCAGTCAGTTCAAGAGTCTATTTGACCGGCATATTCATAGTTTCCCACCAAAATGAAGTGTTGGCTAATTGAGGGACTCTATGCGGCACGGAAATAGGAACCCCTCCGAATTCATATGCTCACGTTCAAGCTCGGGGTACAAATCGTTAACCGTCATTCCTGTTTGTGAGCTCCTGGAACGTCTTGCATGCCTCACATGTTGATCTTGTTCGGCTTTGCCTTACTTAGCTGGAAGCACAACCATTAGCAAGTAGCAACCAAAAAGCACATTCGCACTAGGTGCCTTTGCCTAGTTTCGCTCTGGTGAACAGTCCCTATGGTTTAGTGGATTTGCTCCTCACCAAAGCTGTTTGATCCAAATACATAACAAATATAAGTTGAGTAGCACCAGGAGCTTTGATAAAAATATTCATACACTCTTCAATAGAAGAGATATGTTTAGAAGAAATAAAGATGGCGTGAACATAACCACAGAGGAAATGACAGCCAATTTCAATAGATTTTGTATGTTCAATGTTCATGGAAGGCTATCTAGATTTGGTATAATGCCAACGTTGTAAGAATTTCACACTAAAAGTGGAATGGAGAGAGAATGAGAACTCAAGAGAGTTAATGACTCTTCAGCCAAAACAATTCTCAGGTTACAAATGCCATGAAACGATATTATATATCAACGAAGAACGAGAGCAGCACTCAATCTTAGCAAAGAACGAGGCAATGCCAATTGTTTCTTAATTTATCATGTAATAGGAGTCTCCAAGCCAACAAAGAATGGAATGAGTGATCAAACAAAAAAAGGTCAATCCTTTTTTTGTTTGAATCATAAATACTTTTGAAAATAGCCTCATGAAAGAATCTTTATTAATATTTTTGGTTCCCTCAATCCGTGAGAATGAATTCCCTTAATGAGTAGCACATTTCTTAACTAAAGTCTATAACCATCAGCCATAACTCCATAAGACAATTGAGAACTCGCATGATTTTGAAGACCTTTGTGACCGAGGAATCTACTATACAAAGTGTCATGTAAAAAGCATTACACCCAATAAGTTTATCGCCAAACAAATTAAAACTGGGGTGTACGTGGAAAAAAACAGTAAATAAATTAAATGGCTACAAGGTTCTACAGGTCACTCCCCTATAACGGATTCTGGATTTGCTATTAGTACAACAAACTTCAATTGGTATTGAAGACAGCTCATGAAGAACATGAAAGCATGCATACACCAGGACGATAAGCCCAGGCTGGGGGCAAGCGAGCATATTTCTCCATTCCCGGTTGTTCGTTGTATGGATTCTCCATAACCTTTAGGAGTTGACGGACCTCTGTAAAATCACCTTGCTCAGCCGCATCTATGGCACTTTGGCATAAGTAGTTTCTAAGGACATACTTGGGATTTACTGAATCCATGGAGGACTTCCTTTCCTCGTCTGAAATACCTCCACTTAAGAGCTGTCCAAGTAGGTAAAAGCACAATAAGAATCAGGATATCAATAGATTAACTGAAAAGAATTAAAAAAAAAATCACATCAACTTTGTAGACGATGCACCAACTACAATTATGTTTACTTCTTTCCACCCCTAAAATATATTTCGTTTGACTAATGTTAAGAAAAGAGTAACCAAATCATGGGAGTCTCACTCAATCACTTGGATCTTCCCACCCCTAAAATAAATTACAATCAAGACACAAGTACATGTACACATCGTGTAGATGTCCAAAGCCAGACTGACAAACTCGGTCTATATACTACCTTGCCACCTCAGTATGTTTCCAGGAAAAAAACAAGGTGGAAACTGATTTTCCAGGAAAATGTTTTCCAGAAAAATGTTTTCCTCGGTGAAAAAAAACTACGAAAATAGTTTGTTCTGCATAAGAAGTACTGTTTGAGCCACAAAAATAGAAAATGCAAGTCCTTTTCCACTACATTGTAAAGAAGTGACAAAGAATCAAGAAAAGGTATTCTTTGAGAAAAATATTTTCTATTGTCAACTGCCAAACACTCCAAAGTCTTTCTATATTTTCTTCCTGTAAACCAACATTATAATTATAGGCACACAATACAGCCATGAGAGACAACCATAATGAAGCATTTTAGCCAAAACATAAATTTCAAGTATTAGTCACCCTATCTTAAATTGATCACTGAAAAAATAACACATCAGACATCATCACTGAGATTCAAGATATCGAGTCTTAATGCCATTATCAGTTTCAACCCTATCAGTTAATGCTTTCCAGCATATTAAGCATATACATAGGCTTTCTCCATAGTCACTAGCTTAAAATAACAAACATTAGGTCAATTTCAATTTATGCATGCAACTACCTCTTGTATGTACGCTTGTACCCAACTTGTCCATGCCTCTTTGCGCTCTTTACCTATATCCAACAGAACAGCCTTCAAGGGAAGCAATAACTGTTGTTCAGGGATTGCAGAATCTGCTTTAATATTAGACAGCAATCGAAAGAAATTTGTGTAATCAACTTTGTCAACAGCCATGTTTTTTAGAAGATCACTTATCAGTTGCTTATTATACTTTGGCAGACCAAGTTTCCTGGTCATGATTGCTTGATAGTCATCCATAAATTTGATACCATATCTGCCAGAAAATATAGATACGCTATTATTTGTTAATAGTAGGAAAAAATCGCATTTTAAAAATTCTTAAAAAATCATTGTTTAAACTTCAAAGCTGATCATTGACAAGCAAAGGGAAAAAAGAGTCAGATACAGAGCACCTTTCCATGACATAATTTGCCTCCTTGTTGTTTATCAACTCAGCAGCAGATAGTGATGATGTAAATTGTGCAATATTCCACAACCCTATATCAGGCTGATTAGCAAAACAGTATCTCCTCCCAGGGAGATCAGTGGTGTTTGGTGTAAAACTGGGATCAAAAGCGTCTAGGAAACCAAAAGGACCATAATCAATAGTGAGCCCCAGGATACTCATGTTATCTGTATTCATCACTCCATGGGTGAATCCAACACCCTGCCAACCTGCTATCATTGAAGCTGTACGCTCTGCAACTTCTACTGCCCATGCTGTTGTAGTCATGCAATACAAAATTAGTATAAGACTATAAGCAAGAAATATATTGCATTAGCTAACACCATGTTACCTCCCAAATGAGTAGATGCAGTGAAAAAAACAAAAGCCAATACAAATTCAGAATGAACATGACTCATCTATTAGGTAAGCGGCAATCAGATCAGACCAATACTGATAGAGAGCAGGAAGAGCATGAGGCGGAAACGGGCTTGGGCCCACTTCCGTGGGCCGGTTATGGGCTGCCATTATAGTTTTATTTATTATTATAACGTTTATCTTATGTTTTTAGTTTGGGCCTATTAGTAGTAGAGTATTAGTAGAGTTAGTATGGGCTTGATTAGGATTTAATTAATTTTGCCTTTTGGCTCTGGGCAACGGTATTTTTATCGTTGATTATCTCGGAAAACGGTTTACCCCGTTGATTTTTATTTTTCGGTTCACAATAAATACACATAAAGCATCAACATCAACAACAAAAGCTTTGATAATATCCATCGTCTTGAAAAACACCCAGCCCAAAAGGGAGAAAAGGCATAAAAAGAATCACACTTCATTCAAAAGCACCTTCTACAGTAAAGTGACACGTAATAAGAATATATGAATTCCACTCTTGCTACCTAATAGCTAAGACCATACAACCAGTTTGAAAAAACAATTGACCACGCAAGAACTTTTTACTATCATAACTGAAAGGGCTGAATCTCACACTTCACTGCTCACACAGTCACACTACATGAGTGCGGATGTTGTTGGCTACTGTTGTGGGTGATACATCAATTAACCCTTTTGCAGATTACCACTACCAAGCTTTACTGTTCAGTACCTGTGAGGCTGTGGGTGGATGATCCATACTGGATGACAAAAAACTACGTCACTAACATCCAACTGAAGTTATAAAAAACTCTTATCCCATCTTCCAACACCAGAAGAAAGATAATACAGTATAAGGTAACAGGATATTAATTAAAGCATCACATGAGAAGTTCTGTAAAAGACAACAAACATACAAATGTTTCATGACATGTCATACTTGGATATTAGTTAATCTTCCATTCAAGTATACCTTACCTGCATACTTGTTTGATGTTAGATCCACTACTGAATCATCCTCTTGACCAGTGCTGAAAGATATGCATTCACTCTTACTCATGTTTTCTAGATGCGGGAAGTGATGCCTAATGGCATAGTCGGCCAAAGTACGGACGATGTCAAGATCCGTCTTTCCTCTGGAAGCATGTAGTTGGTACGACCCAAAGCGCAAAAATGATCGAGCAACTCTGCAAACAACTGCACCCGGTTCATCCTTTGGATTGCCACTGCGTGGAAACGCAAAAAAATGTCATTATAAAACCGCAAGAAAGTCAGCTGGTTTATGAGTATGCTTCAACCCAACAGAAGGGGGTACCCCAGGAAAGTCCTGAAGACTCACTAGCAAGAGAAAGATTGAGGTTCTTCCACATGACTTCTAAAAAAAATGAAGTACAGTTGAAAAAATAGCTCTAAAATGTGACACAACACATGAAAAAAGTTAAAGGTTGCTAAATTGGGCATAACTCAGCCCAAACGGATCCTCAAACATGTGAGGTTGGACTATTGCTTGTACTTACTACTAAACTTAAACTAACTGATGTGGGATGACTCAAGCAAACCCACTCAGCCTAAGCCGGGGCTGGGTAAAAGAATGGGTGCACAAATGGGCTCAAACCAAACCCAAAATAAGCTGCCTCAAACAATCGGGCGAGTGCCCACAAAAACCACTATCGGGCCAGCTTTGCTTGAATACAATGTCAATTTTGATCTAACTCAACACAAAAAAGATCCTCCAGAAATGACTCTTGCTTATAGATCCTGGGAGGCTGGGATCAAACTAATGAGACAAGTCAGACAACCAATGTGGGATAACTAAACAAAGGTTAAAGCAATCTTCATTCAAAATTAATGCACCGGAGAGTATGGACATGATTTCATACTCATAAAACATATCACGAGTGACATATTTCCCAGTTAACACAAGGCATAGAGCACGTGTTGTTGGGATGCCTAGGCTATGCATTGCTTCACTGCACAAGAACTCTCGAATACTACTACGCAACACTGCCAGACCATCAGCAAACCGGCTATATGGTGTCTTCCCAGCACCTTTAAGCTGCAGTTCCCACCTCTCAGACTTTGAGTTGAGTACCTCTCCAAGAGTTATTGCACGACCATCACCTAATTGGCCAGCCCACATTCCAAATTGGTGCCCGCCATAGTTCTGGGCATAAGGCATCCTAAGGAGTAAATAGAGAGTTATACAATCTGCTCTAGTAAAAAATGAGTGAAAATGCTCATGATATGTGCATACATTGGTAAGAAAACTTACGATCCCACTAAAGGTGATCCCCCAGAAAAGAATAGCGGAAAATCTGGCCTCTCAAATCTGACATAGCAGAAATTGTTTCATTAGAATCCAATTTAATCCCAAAACTAAAGGCAGAAATTTTGGTAAACTAAGGAGACTCACTCTTTAGGATCCAATTCAAGAAGCTTTGCAACGGATTCTGACCATGCAACAAGTTGGGGGTTCTCCACCTCCACTGAAGGAGATACTTTAGTATAGCAAGCATGCAACACCTATAAAATATACATATAGAAACTTCAGAAAACATAAACCACATATTCGGATTCGGATGCTAGTCATGCTACTTATGTCCTAAAAATGCTACGCAATTCTTTTTTTTAGAGTAAGATGCTACGCAATTCTTAGAGGCCAAATCGAAACTTACCTGCAGCCTATTGCTAAGAAAAATATATTCCAATTCCAACTCCAAAAAAACAATAAACATAAGTATTTTTAGACAACTAATCATGCAATTATGTACATCAAGTGAGTAAGAGATGTGTAAGGAATCAAACCTCCCTGGGGATGGAATCGGCCCTAGGGTCACCCGGAAGTTCTCGAACGAAAGAATTATCCCAATTCAGCTCTTCAAGTTTGACTTTGCGAGCAGTGGTGTGATCCAAACTCAGTTTCCTTAAATCATCTGCAGCGGTGGAAGGAGACGAGTCCATTGGCGAGGAGAACAACGGGCGGCAGTGCAGTTGAAGCGGCCTGTAGGGGATTCGGCGGCGGGGATATTGAGGGGAGAAGCGCAAGTACAGGGCGGCAGCGGTGCGGGAAGAAGCAGAGGCATGAGAAAGTGAAGCCGAAATATGGGCAAGCATTTGCATTTCTAATCGATCCCTTGCGCTACGTAGCTATATGACTTTTCTTTAATTTTCCTTTTTTGCTTTTCTTTTTAAATGAAATTCATAAAATAATTCTTACATGAAAAGCCTTTTAGTAATACCAAAATCGCCTGAATCCGCTAATTCAGCTAAAATTTATGAAGTTCTTGATTAAGTGGTTAAATTGACTGATTTTACTGATTTATTAAAATATGTATTTGAAATATACTCCTATTGAGGATACGAAAACATTACATGCAAAAAACAAAAAACCTCATGTACTAAGGGTTGGTTTACAAATGCTTTTAAATAGGCATTTCTCAGCTTTTAGCTTAAAAAACATTTATTTTACCAAACACTACCAACTTTTATTTTTCTCGACTTTCGTGTCAAACATGCTTTTACTTTTTCTATTACACAAAAAGCACTTATTTTACCAAACACTGCCAACTTTTACTTTTCAAAATCATTTTTTTCTCAAACACTGTCAACTTTTATTTAATCAATTCTCCTCATTTCATTAAAAAAACACTTTTTTTAAATCAGAAGTTATTGCAAACAGACCCTAACAAAGTTTCCGGTTTAGGAGATAAAAATCATCCTCTTCTCTTCCTATTGAGGATACGATAATGTTGTCAATCAATATAGTGAATAAAAAGATACACAATCTATTACTCTTTCCGTCCCTGTATAAAAGGCACAGTTTCCTTTTTGAGTTGTCCCTATATAAAAGGCTCATTTCCCTTTTTGGCAAACAAAACAGTGCAAAATAGTGTCAAACAGTGTCCAAACAGTGTCAAATAGTGTTCCTCCTTAAGATGTGTGCAAAAATAAATGTGTCTTTTATATAGGGATGGAGGGAGTATATATTTGAGCTTAGTGATATGTCATTAGAAATTCTACTTATACATGCGATGTGTGTATATAAATAATACTCGTGTAAGATTTACTTATTTCTTTTTATCAAATTTCATCAATGTTTACTTTATGGTTCATGCCCTTTTAGTTTCAGCCTATTAGCAGAATCATGACTAATAGATATTGGATGTATTTTGCTCCGATGTCTAGCAAACAGTTTGTAAATGGAGTAGAGAGCTTTATAAAATTTGCTTTTGAAAGTTCATAGGCATGGTGGAAAAGTTTTATGCCCATGTAAAAGGTGTTATAATATGTTCTATCATACATGGGGGGAGTGTTTGATCACATAATATGTAATGGTTTTCGAAACGAATACACCGAATGGGTAGATCATGAAGGACACAGAATACTATCATCTTCATGTTCAATGCCTAATGATGAATATGGGGTAATTGGGCATGACATGAGAGAATTATTGAATAATTTGTTTAAATCAGTCCACGTAGATGGAAGTGCTTCTAACATGGAGGAGCACAGATGGAGCACCAGGTTGGGTGATTCTAGTGCATGATCCACAAAACTCTAAATCTAGAAGAGACAAGTTCAATGACCTATTAAAGGATTCTGAAAAAGTGGTGTATCCAACCTCAAAGTATAGAAAGCTTTCCTATTTGGTGCATTTGTTTCATTTGAAGTGTTTGAATGGTTGGAACAACAAATCTTTCTCAATGTTGTTATAGTTTTTAAAAGATTTACTCCCAGAACAAAACTTACTACCAAAAACAATTTATCAAGTTAAAAAATTGTTTGGAGATATAGGTTTAGGATATGAAAAGATCCATGCATGCCAAATGATTGTATGTTGTTTTGGGATGATAAGTGATGGAGTATATGGACCAGGAACCCCCGGTTCACATACTCCTACTACCTCAAACAGGCCCAATGAGCCCAGGCAACCCAAATACAGCGGCCCAAGCTCCTTGAAGCCCATACTACACAAGGACCGCCTTCAGCACCATGGCCGGAGGCCCCAAACTCAAGGACACGATTACTTTTGGTCCAACAGCACTACTGGGAAATTTGGTCTCAAGCAACAGCCTTCGGTCATGCAACCTTCGGCCCCGGTGTCGAAGGCCTCCTTTCTCGACAGAAGCTCCTCTCTACTAAAGCCCAACCACCGCATTTAATGCGGTGCCATGTGCCAGCACCCCCTCAGTTGGGGGGCTCTCCACCATAAACTAGCTTACACGTGTACGTGCATTTAATGCATCTAACATTTATGACCAGTATAAATAGCGACCCTTGGGCGGTTGTAATGGACCATTGAATATTTATTGCAACCATACTTTCCCTCTCTTACTTATTGCTCTGACTTCTCTCTATATACCACCAGCAGTATCCCGGTATAGACTATCTATCAATAAGGATACAGAAGAAGTGTGCTAGATTTGTGGAGAATCAAGATGGAAAGTTTCAACATATAATATAAGTGACATGGCAAACACCCAAAGTGAAAAGGGAGCTAAGATTTTGAGGTGGTTTCCTTTGAAACCAGGGCTCCATAGATGATTTATGTCTTCAAAAACATCCGACATTACAAAATGGCATCATAGAGAGCGCACATGATGGAAAGCTACGACATTCAGCTGATGGTGCAGCATGGAAGGACTTTGACAAAAAATTCCCCAAGTTTCCTAGTGAGCCAAGAAACATTCGTTTAGCCCTTTCAAGTGACGGTTTTAACCCTTTCAAGACAATGAATCTCAGTTACAGTATTTGGCGAGTTATTTCAATTCCATGTAATTTACCTCCATGGTTGGTTATGAAACAACCCAATCTCATTCTATGTTTAATTATCCCTGGACCGAATGTTCCAGGCAATAAGATAGATGTCTATATGCAAGTTGAAAGAGTTGTGGGAGGTTGGAGTTGAGACTTTTGACGTGAGTTGTAAAGATAACTTTCAAATGAAAGCAACTTTACCTTATAAGATTTCTCACTTTCCTAGATATGCAATGTGACACCGCTCCCGAACGTCCTTGAAAATTTGATTTAAAATTCAAAGTTTATGTATTGGATTTCTGATTCCCAAACGTTTTGTAAAACGATTAATGTTTTATGTAATTAATGATCGATTAGTGTACTGTTCGAACTCGTATATTAGTGTCGGGCATGCAAATACTATTTGGGTCTTATTAATAAATAAAAGAGCCCAACATTATCCAAATAGTGATACATAATCTTTCAAGACAATCCGAGTAAGATCGGACGGCCCAAACGTTATTTTGAGCCCTGCCTGATAAAATAGCAAGTATTCGAGAATGGCGTTCTAGACCCACTCGGGAGTGACCCACACGGTTAGTAGCCCAATAATATGTTTGACAAATGTCAAATAAGTGATAGAATGATTAAAGAAGAATACAAATGCCTATAGTCCCATCTTTAACATTATTGAGCTAAATAATGGGAGTAGGATTTTCCTTCTATAATATCCATCAAGTAAATTATTGGGATGAGCCTACACATATTGGAGATCAATAATGTGATTTAATAAGTTGACTTGTTCTAAATAAATTAGAAGGAGTACAAAGAGACATCTTATGACAAAGAGATCAAAAGTGAGACCCACCCATGTCTAAAAACATCTCATGGAGACCATACCAATTCATTTCACTCCACACAACTTATCCACCCTTATTGAAGGGTCTTGGACACTCCCTTAAGCCCCTCATTCGAACTCCCAAGGATAAGGGAGAAAGAGAGAGCCACACAACCAAGAAAGCAAGAGGAAGGGGAAGCTGCCGCAGGTTCGTTTTCCAGTGCGTAAGGTTACTTGTTTTCTTCATATCTCGAGTTATACACATCCAAATAAGGCGTGCGATATACCCACAGAAAGCTCTCAAGACGAGGAATCTGTGAAGGTCTGGTTTGCATCAATCGGAGTAGTGGAAGGCTCCCAAATCGTCCGAGCAAAACACAACCTCGCGGAATACGTTTTTGTATTCAAAGTAAGTTTGAATCCAAAACCTTCCTCTCTATTGTCTAAACCATATAAATGATTGAAGAACTATTATACACTGATTTAAGTGTATAAAATGTTATTATAAAGTGACTTTAATTGTTGGAAAGGTTAGATACTAACCTAATCAAAACCTTGAAAGGTTAGGGAACGAATTCGTCGGGAAACACCCGTTCTAGGGACTGTTTTTGCATTTTCGGTTAGGAGTTGAACTAGCACTTTGAGGGGGCTGTTTAACACTCAATTCCAAGCAAGGAACCAGTTCTCAATCTTCCTTGGCCGAGGCCTTGGTCATTGGGTCGAGAAGGAAAGTTTTAAAGCTCATTTGAGGTGAGGACCGACATCTAGTTGCTTACAACTTGTAGGTTAAGCATGAGATTACCTAAATGCTAAAATCATGTTTTTCCATGGATTATGATGATAAATTATTGATGGAATATTGATCTATTTTCCAAAGAATGAAATGAGAAATGATTTGGCAAAGTATTGATAAAAATGGAGTTAAATGAACTATTGTGTGAAATAGTCATTTTACTCATGTGTGAATTGTGTAGATACATAAATGATTATTTATGTATTACATTGAATGATTAAGTTGTTGCTACATATCTCTAAATATGTAGGGTTTTACAAATGGAATATATGATGGATAAGAATAATCTTAATAGTATTGAAATACTAGTTAATGATTGTTGTAATTGTTAAGGAATTGAATCTATGGATTTGATTGAAATTGATGAACTTGATTGTGATGCAAGTGACTAAATTGATGTAATGCGATGCTAAGACCATGGTTGGGCAGCCCGTAAGGATGTCCCAAAATAGATTATTGATATTACAATTCTAGGCATAGTGAGTGCTTAGGAATTGGGGTCTATGCCAATGTAAGGAGATGTACTTGAGCCGTGCTCATAGAATTGCATTGGGTAGACATGATGAGGAGATTGTAGTGCTTAGGAATTGGGGTCTATGCCAATGTAAGGAGATGTACTTGAGCCGTGCTCATAGAATTGCATTGGGTAGACATGATGAGGAGATTGTAGTGCTTAGGAATTGGGGTCTATGCCAATGTAAGGAGATGTACTTGAGCCGTGCTCATAGAATTGCATTGGGTAGACATGATGAGGTGATTGTTGTGCATGGTGATGTAGTCGAGTTGGACTCGAGAAATGCACGGTGGAGTAGTTAGCTTATGTTAATTAAGGTGCATGGTGATGTAGTCGAGTTGGACTCGAGAATGCAAACATATGTGTTAGGGTTGAACCCTATGTATTGTTGTGACTAGGGGTCACGGGATTTTGGGGTATGTTTGATAAACAAACCTTGGGCCTACGGGCCGACTACTTGACTTTATATATAAAGTAAGTATATTTTTAAAGGGGTAACTTGGGGTTACGGCCTAGATTATATTATCACCCTATTTGAGGGTCTTGTGTTTGAAATACTTGTTGTATATCTATTAGATGCCATCCACACCAGCACTTTATAGCCCTATAGAGTGCTGACCCCTTCGGGGGCGTCCCACCACCATTTTTCAGGTTGAGGCTAGAGCTTGCTTCCTGTGCTCGTTGCTCGAGAGATCATCTAGGAGGGAAGACTTGGTTCGTGCTTCCTCCATTCGTTTTTTAAACATTAATAAACATGCTCATGGATATTTTACTTTAGAGCCTGCGTGCTCATGAATAGCCCTGTGTGGCCCTTTGTTTTAAACAATGTTTTCCGCTGCGTTATGAATTACTTATTATGTTTGTTTATGGATGTTACGTGTGTGAATGATATTCAAGACGCCTTGTATAATATGAATGTGTTGGACTGCGGTTGACTATTTGTATTGTACGGCGGGTTGTTGACGTGTCCGGGGAGGTCCGGGGCGTGACAATTAAGTTGGTATCAGAGCCTTAGTCCATAAACTTCATAATGAAGTCTCAAAATTCTCTTTTCAAAATGATTTTTGAAAACCATGAGCAAAAACGTTTTGTACTTAAGAACTTTTGGTGTTTGAGTTGCAAGGTCTCTAATTGTTAAGATGGCGCCCTTAACGATTGGTATGGCGGTGACTTGGCCCAAGAGATGTCTTAAGTGCCTATCTGTCAGTTGACATTTGAAACGAGTCTAATGACTCATTCTAATTATTTCTTTCAGCGATGGAGGGTGATGGTGGTATTATGAATAGGGAGAACTCGGGAGGGCTTGCACCGGGTGGAACCGGGCATGCCAACCGAGAAAAGCCCTTAGGACCAAAGGTGCATGAAATTCTTGAAGCTCAAATCGTGAGTGGTGGTCATGTTAAGACCAAGGAAGAATCATCTTGTTATGGCAAAACTGAACCACTCAAGGCTTCGGGTGACGAAGGAGATGATTTGAGTGATGAGGACCTTGATAATGCACCCATTGAACAAATGGGCATGGTCATAAATTGGCTTCAACGTGAACGTGCTAGGCTTATACAAAAACGCCAAGCTAGGCAAGCTAAGGACGCACCATTAGGAAGGAAAAGAAAATGGGGAGACCACGACCCCCAAGGACATTCTAGGAGGACAAATGTTGAGGGTGACAAAACCTTCGGGGCACACACATTATCGCTTGGGAGGAGCCGAGGCTCGGGTGGCCAGAGCTCGAGGTCAAAAGGTTCGAGAGTACCTAAGTGCACAAATTGTAAGAAGCACCACCCGGGTAAGTGTTGGGACCCTCCTAGGTGCTACCGATGCAGAGAGATCGGGCACACGAATGCGAATTGCCCACAACTTGTACCCGACCAAACTTTGGGCTCAAGTAGTACGACTATAGGCATACGGAGTCAAGCCGGGGCCTCTCAAGCAAGTAAGGAACATGGCGGAGCAAGTGTGAGTAACGCGCCGTCTGTGAATCAAGGGAGGACTCACGCTAGAGTCCATGCGATGGCGGGGGCGGATGCTCAAGCTAACCCGGATTCCGTTTCAGGTATCACCTCTCGTATACTTGTGTTTTATCCTTAATTAGTCCAAAAGTTAAGGTTACTAATCGTTAGGATCATTGCACAAGGTTTTGGGGTCGAACCGGGGGATTCCGGGCTACTTCAGGCGGCTGGGACCCAGGCACGATCGTGCCTAAGGCAGACACGATCGTGCCTCCAAGTCAGTAGCTGCCCAGGAATTTCCCCAGCCCAGGCACGATCGTGCCTAAGGCAGACACGATCGTGCCTACAAGGCAGTAGCTCCCCATGTGTTTCTCCAAACCAGGCACGATCGTGCCTAAGGCAGACACGATCGTGCCTCCAAGGCAGTAGCCCCCAGGGCTTTTTCCTGAGCCAGGCACGATCGTGCTTACCCCAGGCACGCCGTGCCTGGTACCCAGATTGCCGAAATATGATTTTTCGCACCGTTTTGCGACGATAAGACTTTTTCTTGATCCCTAACGTGCGTGTGAACATTGTAACCTTCTATAAATGAGTAGGGAGGGTAGGATAGATGTCTTACACGATTCATGAATGTAGGAACACTAAAGATTAATGGGAAGGATGCGCGAATCCTTATCGATACCGGGGCGCAACGTTCATTTGTGAATGAAGCGTTCGCCAAGAGATTGGGAGTGCAATCCGCACCATTGATGCAAACCTTAGTGGTATCAACACCACTAGGGGACGACGTGGAAAGAACTTGTTACTATCCATCTTGTGGGGTGGAGGTTAATGGTCAAACCTTGACGTGTGACTTCGTACCGCTGAGCATGATTGAATTCGATGCAATCCTAGGGATGGATTGGCTAGAAAGGAACCATGCCAGGGTAGATTGCTACACGAAGGTTCTTGAACTCGAAGGCAATGATGGGGAGACCCTACGCTTCGAGGGCGATCGAGGGAGATCAAATAGCTGTATCATATCCGCCGTGAGAGCGAGAAGTATGATGAGAAAGGGATGCCACGCATATCTAGCATACGTGGTTGACAAAACCAAAGAAGAAACGAACATCGACGATGTGAGGGTGGTTTGTAAGTATCCGGATGTCTTTCCAAAAGATTTACCGGGACTTCCACCCGATAGAGAGATTGAATTTGTGATCGAGGTCGAGCCCGGCACCAAACCAATCTCTATACCGCCATACCGTATGGTACCCGCTGAACTTAACGAGTTGAAAACCCAATTGCAAGAGCTTTTGGATAATGATTTCATTAGACCAAGCCACTCCCCGTGGGGAGCACCAGTTCTTTTTGTGAAAAAGAAAGATGGGCCACTTCGAATGTGTATTGACTATCGTCAACTGAACAAGGTCACAATCAAGAATAGGTATCCTTTGCCTAGAATTGATGACTTGTTTGACCAACTACGAGGGGCAACTGTGTTTTCGAAGATTGACTTGAGGTCGGGGGTACCATCAATTGAAGATTAAGGAAGATGACATACCAAAGAGTGCTTTCCGCACAAGGTATGGGCATTTTGAATTCCTTGTTATGTCGTTTGGGCTAACAAACGCCCCGGCGGCATTCATGGACTTGATGAACCGAGTATTTCATAAATACTTGGACCGATTCGTGATTGTGTTCATAGATGACATCTTGATTTACTCAAAGAGTGAAGAAGAGCATGAAGAGCACTTGATACTTGTTCTTGAGACCCTACGGGAGAAGCAACTTTATGCCAAATTTTCTAAATGTGAATTTTGGCTAAAGGAAATTGGCTTTCTCGGGCATGTGGTTTCGGGATCGGGAATTGCTGTTGAAAACAAGAAGATAGAGGCCATTACCGAATGGGAGAGACCAAAGAATGTCAAGGAAATTCGTAGTTTCCTTGGATTGACAGGCTATTATAGAAAGTTCGTGGAGAAGTTCTCTGTTTTGGCGTCGCCGTTGACGAAGCTCACTCGAAAGGGAGCTAGGTTTATATGGGATGACAAATGTGAGAAAGGGTTCATCGAACTGAAGAAGCGATTGACTGAGGCACCGGTACTTGCATTACCCAAACAGGGTGTGGGGTACGATGTCTATAGTGACGCGAGCATCCAAGGGTTTGGGTGTGTGTTGATGCAGGAAGGGAGGGTAATTGCCTATGCTTCACGACAGTTGAAGAAGCATGAGGTAAATTATCCTACCCATGATCTGGAGCTGGGAGCGGTGGTGTTTGCACTGAAGATTTGGAGACATTATCTCTACGGAGAGAAATGTCACATATATACCGATCATAAGAGCTTGAAGTACGTGTTTACTCAGAAAGAGTTAAACATGAGACAGAGACGGTGGATGGAGTTGATAAAGGACTACCATCTAGTTATTGAGTACCATCCAGGTAAGGCAAACGTTGTAGCAGATGCCCTCAGCCAGAAGAGTTCGTCTGGGGCATTGTTGACTAGTTTGAGGGCACTGAGGGCCCAATTGGAGGTATCTAGCGACGGTGCCTTATTGGCACGGTTCGAAGTGAGACCGACTCTACTTGATGAGATCAAGAAGGGTCAAGAGAAGGACACAGAACTTATGAAGGTCCGGGAACGCATGCAAGCGGGACCGGTGGAGGATTTCAGGGAAAGAGATGATGGTCTCTTGTTATTTCGTGACCGAGTGTGTGTACCGTCAGATGATGAGCTCCGAAGGTCCATCTTAGAGGAGGCTCATTCATCGGCTTATGCCATGCACCCGGGGGGCACGAAAATGTACCGTGACTTGAAAGAAAGTTACTGGTGGTCTGGAATGAAGAGGGAAATAGCCGAATACATTAGTCGATGCCTTACTTGTCAACAAGTTAAGGTGGAGCATCAGCATCCAGCAGGCTTATTGCAGCCACTTTCCATTCCTGAATGGAAGTGGGAACACGTGACTATGGATTTCGTGGTAGGTTTACCACGGACAATCAGGAACTATGATGCAGTTTGGGTCGTTGTGGATAGGCTCACAAAGACCCTTCTTGCCTATCAACACTACCTACCCACTTGAGAGGTTAGCCAAATTGTATACGGATGAGATCGTGAGGCTGCATGGGGTCCCAGTGACTATTGTATCCGATAGAGACCCACGATTCACATCACGTTTTTGGCCGAAATTTCAGAAGTCTATGGGAACAAGGTTGAAGTTCAGTACTGCTTTCCACCCACAGACGGATGGACAGTCTGAAAGAGTCATACAGATCTTGGAAGACATGTTGAGGGCTTGTGCATTGGAGTTCCAAGGAAGTTGGGACAACCACTTAGCACTTGTGGAGTTTGCTTATAACAACAGTTATCAGGCAAGCATCGGCATGCCTCCATACGAGGCATTGTATGGGAGGAGGTGTCGTACACCGTTATGCTGGGACGAGGTTGGCATGGCCAAACTCGAGGGTACTGAGTTGGTTGAGATCACCAAGTCAAAGGTGAAATTGATTCGAGAGAGACTCAAAGCGGCTCAGGATAGGCAAAAGAGTTATGCAGATAAGCGTCGAAGAACCTTAGAGTTTAAGGTTGATGACGAGGTATTCCTGAAAGTTTCTCCTTGGAAAGGAATCATTCGATTCCAAACCCGAGGAAAGCTTAACCCACGATATATAGGCCCATTCAGAATTATAGAGAGGGTTGGGGCCGTAGCATATCGTCTACAGTTGACTCCTGAGTTGGAGAAGATTCACAATGTATTTCACGTGTCCATGCTTAAGAAGTATGTGCATGATCCTTCTCATGTGTTGGAGAAGCCGCCCGTGGAGGTACGTGAAGATTTGAACTATGCCGTGCAACCGGTAAGAGTTATTGGCAGAAAAGTGAAGAAACTGAGGAGTAAAGAAGTTCCAATGGTTAAAGTCCTTTGGAAGAGTGACCGGGTCGAAGAAGAGACTTGGGAAACAGAAGCTTTGATGAGGAAGCAGTGTGCATTCCTATTCGAGTAGAGCTGTGAATTTCGGGGACGAAATTCCTGTTAAGGGGGGGTGAACTTGTGACACCGCTCCCGAACGTCCTTGAAAATTTGATTTAAAATTCAAAGTTTATGTATTGGATTTCTGATTCCCAAACGTTTTGTAAAACGATTAATGTTTTATGTAATTAATGATCGATTAGTGTACTGTTCGAACTCGTATATTAGTGTCGGGCATGCAAATACTATTTGGGTCTTATTAATAAATAAAAGAGCCCAACATTATCCAAATAGTGATACATAATCTTTCAAGACAATCCGAGTAAGATCGGACGGCCCAAACGTTATTTTGAGCCCTGCCTGATAAAATAGCAAGTATTCGAGAATGGCGTTCTAGACCCACTCGGGAGTGACCCACACGGTTAGTAGCCCATTAATATGTTTGACAAATGTCAAATAAGTGATAGAATGATTAAAGAAGAATACAAATGCCTATAGTCCCATCTTTAACATTATTGAGCTAAATAATGGGAGTAGGATTTTCCTTCTATAATATCCATCAAGTAAATTATTGGGATGAGCCTACACATATTGGAGATCAATAATGTGATTTAATAAGTTGACTTGTTCTAAATAAATTAGAAGGAGTACAAAGAGACATCTTATGACAAAGAGATCAAAAGTGAGACCCACCCATGTCTAAAAACATCTCATGGAGACCATACCAATTCATTTCACTCCACACAACTTATCCACCCTTATTGAAGGGTCTTGGACACTCCCTTAAGCCCCTCATTCGAACTCCCAAGGATAAGGGAGAAAGAGAGAGCCACACAACCAAGAAAGCAAGAGGAAGGGGAAGCTGCCGCAGGTTCGTTTTCCAGTGCGTAAGGTTACTTGTTTTCTTCATATCTCGAGTTATACACATCCAAATAAGGCGTGCGATATACCCACAGAAAGCTCTCAAGACGAGGAATCTGTGAAGGTCTGGTTTGCATCAATCGGAGTAGTGGAAGGCTCCCAAATCGTCCGAGCAAAACACAACCTCGCGGAATACGTTTTTGTATTCAAAGTAAGTTTGAATCCAAAACCTTCCTCTCTATTGTCTAAACCATATAAATGATTGAAGAACTATTATACACTGATTTAAGTGTATAAAATGTTATTATAAAGTGACTTTAATTGTTGGAAAGGTTAGATACTAACCTAATCAAAACCTTGAAAGGTTAGGGAACGAATTCGTCGGGAAACACCCGTTCTAGGGACTGTTTTTGCATTTTCGGTTAGGAGTTGAACTAGCACTTTGAGGGGGCTGTTTAACACTCAATTCCAAGCAAGGAACCAGTTCTCAATCTTCCTTGGCCGAGGCCTTGGTCATTGGGTCGAGAAGGAAAGTTTTAAAGCTCATTTGAGGTGAGGACCGACATCTAGTTGCTTACAACTTGTAGGTTAAGCATGAGATTACCTAAATGCTAAAATCATGTTTTTCCATGGATTATGATGATAAATTATTGATGGAATATTGATCTATTTTCCAAAGAATGAAATGAGAAATGATTTGGCAAAGTATTGATAAAAATGGAGTTAAATGAACTATTGTGTGAAATAGTCATTTTACTCATGTGTGAATTGTGTAGATACATAAATGATTATTTATGTATTACATTGAATGATTAAGTTGTTGCTACATATCTCTAAATATGTAGGGTTTTACAAATGGAATATATGATGGATAAGAATAATCTTAATAGTATTGAAATACTAGTTAATGATTGTTGTAATTGTTAAGGAATTGAATCTATGGATTTGATTGAAATTGATGAACTTGATTGTGATGCAAGTGACTAAATTGATGTAATGCGATGCTAAGACCATGGTTGGGCAGCCCGTAAGGATGTCCCAAAATAGATTATTGATATTACAATTCTAGGCATAGTGAGTGCTTAGGAATTGGGGTCTATGCCAATGTAAGGAGATGTACTTGAGCCGTGCTCATAGAATTGCATTGGGTAGACATGATGAGGAGATTGTAGTGCTTAGGAATTGGGGTCTATGCCAATGTAAGGAGATGTACTTGAGCCGTGCTCATAGAATTGCATTGGGTAGACATGATGAGGAGATTGTAGTGCTTAGGAATTGGGGTCTATGCCAATGTAAGGAGATGTACTTGAGCCGTGCTCATAGAATTGCATTGGGTAGACATGATGAGGTGATTGTTGTGCATGGTGATGTAGTCGAGTTGGACTCGAGAAATGCACGGTGGAGTAGTTAGCTTATGTTAATTAAGGTGCATGGTGATGTAGTCGAGTTGGACTCGAGAATGCAAACATATGTGTTAGGGTTGAACCCTATGTATTGTTGTGACTAGGGGTCACGGGATTTTGGGGTATGTTTGATAAACAAACCTTGGGCCTACGGGCCGACTACTTGACTTTATATATAAAGTAAGTATATTTTTAAAGGGGTAACTTGGGGTTACGGCCTAGATTATATTATCACCCTATTTGAGGGTCTTGTGTTTGAAATACTTGTTGTATATCTATTAGATGCCATCCACACCAGCACTTTATAGCCCTATAGAGTGCTGACCCCTTCGGGGGCGTCCCACCACCATTTTTCAGGTTGAGGCTAGAGCTTGCTTCCTGTGCTCGTTGCTCGAGAGATCATCTAGGAGGGAAGACTTGGTTCGTGCTTCCTCCATTCGTTTTTTAAACATTAATAAACATGCTCATGGATATTTTACTTTAGAGCCTGCGTGCTCATGAATAGCCCTGTGTGGCCCTTTGTTTTAAACAATGTTTTCCGCTGCGTTATGAATTACTTATTATGTTTGTTTATGGATGTTACGTGTGTGAATGATATTCAAGACGCCTTGTATAATATGAATGTGTTGGACTGCGGTTGACTATTTGTATTGTACGGCGGGTTGTTGACGTGTCCGGGGAGGTCCGGGGCGTGACATGCAAATCTCTCTAGATGGAGCACTAAGGGTGAGTTTGTGTGTCCTTTATGTGGCTTTTGATACTGCTTCAGAATGGTTTAAATATGGCGAAAATTATGTTATATGTGTCGTAGGAAATGACTTCCATCTAATCATAGGTGGCGATGTGAGGCCCAAAGTTTCAATGGAAAGCAAGAGCTACGAGTTGCTCCTACTCCAGGACACTCTACTTTGAAACAAGTAAAATGTCTTGAATTCCTACGTGATAATGTTGATCATGGTCCATGGAAGAAGAAAAACATTTGTTTGTAGTCGACTCTACAATAATAATCATAACTGAGAGTGTTCATAAAAATAATCCTAACAATGACTTATATAAGAGTAAATCGAGGTGAACTCAACTAATATCCATTTAATACTCCCAATCCCCGCCCTCACGTTCCCTTTTGCCACTCTTCCGACCTAATGAAAATCACAAATGCTGAAAATGATGTAGAGATTAAACGAGCACTAGTTTGAAATTTTGAATTCACCCATAGAAGAAGAGCGGAGAAGAGGAAAGTGAGAGCAGGGTTGAGAGTGGTAAACACACATTAGTTTAAATTCACCTCAATTCATTCTTCTCAACGCTATTTTTTTGTTTGGATTAATATCATGAACACTCTCTGTAGGGATTGGTTTTCTATCTTTTGGGATTAAAGTTTGGATGTTGTTGTTGTTGTCTCTGTAGGGATTATTATTCTAAAATCCCTAAAGTAGTGATTATTCTTATGAATTTCTTCAACTAAAATGGAATCTAAAACTACCCAGTTCAAACACGGAATACTCATTACTTGATGTGTTTATTATTTCTTAAATCATGTGTTTCGGCATGTTGTGTGAAAAATAAACTCAAATTTAATAATATTTTTTTTCTTTTATATTTATACTCTAGTGGTAACTGTTTTTATTGAACGGTAAGATGAGAAATTAAATATAAAAAGTTGTTGACAAAACAATATTGCACATTTCACAAAACTTTGGTCGGGCCAAGATTTATTTTGTGTGGATTGACAAATAAAATGCAATTGTTTTTTATATACAAGGTTGTTAAGATGAAAATTGACAAATTAATTGAATGGTGAATTTTTTAAAATGTTGTATAGGTTAAATGTTAATGTTGTATGTTGTTTAATTGATAGTCATAGATCAAACTTGATAGTCATATTATTGTTATTATAATCACATGTTCATTAGGACATTAGTTTCTTTTGTCTCGATGGTACGGTCTAGATTGCTCTAATCCATTGTAATTTGGTTTGGATGATTTGATATGGTTTCTTAAAATTTGGTATACTATGATTGTCTGCCTCATGTCGAAGACAACCTTAATTGGACTAATACGCCATTGCGTTTTATTGTCAAATCTCATTGCAATATTGCAATGGAAATCCTTTCATTGCACTATTCCAACCATTGCAAATTGTGTCTTTTCTTGTAGCAACGATATACAAGACTATACTTTTAGGTCTACTATGCTTGGTCAATCCACTTGAACTCAATTGGACTAATACGACATTGTGAATGTTATAGGTATGTATTGTACACTCTACTATAAAAAGTTGAAAGCTTTGTATAATCCAACCATACACTTTATTAAAATATACTATAATTACTTTTTAGGATAATTTATTTCTAAAAAGTGACACAATTGTTTCGAACTATAAAAAGGGAATGTGAGGTGGCTATTGTGATATAGAGGCAATAGTGAAGTAGATCATACTTCTTCGTCTCTAAATAATTTTATCACTTTTCTTGCATTGATATTCCTATATAAACTCTTTTTTACTCACTTAGCAATTCAAAATGAAACTTTTATATAGGGACGGAGGGAATATTGAGATACTTCCTCTGTCTCGAAAACAACATCAGAGTTTGACTAGCACACACTTTTAGGTAGATTAAGAATAACATTTGACTTTCCTTAAATGCCCCTAAAAGGCCACAACTGAGACCAAATAAAAGAAAGGGGGTAATGAACAGTCTTTGGGGGGAAAAATTGAAAATATCTTCAAGAATGAACTCAACACCCAAATGTTTTGTATGTACTTCCTTTTTAGACAATAAGGTACATTTTTGGGATAAGGGTCAGATAAGGCCTCAAACTTGAAAAAAAATGTCAAATAAGGCCATATTTAGGATGCTCTGTCCGGCCGACGCCATTTGGGGTGGTTCCCGGTGGAATTTTTTGATGAATTTTTTTGAGAATGTTATTCATTAAGTCTAGTTTACTCATATCAAATTTGAACTAACAATTCAATCGGGAAGGCATTCAAATGAATTCATGAAGATAACTGCGCTTTTAACGGTACAGTTATCTTCAAGAATTCATTTGAATGCCTTCCCGATTAAAGTTTTAGTTCAAATTTGATATGAGTAAACTAGACTTAATGAATAAGATTCTCAAAAAATTTCATCAAAAAATTCTACCGGGAACCACCCCAAATGGCGTCGGCCAGACAGAGCATCCTAAATATGGCCTTATTTGACATTTTTTTTCAAGTTCGAGACCCTATCTGACCCTTATTTCTACATTTTTTGTATTTACTTGCATATGTGCCCATAGTACATTTTTTTGTAGTTTCATTCATGCATGACATGCAAGTATTAAATGTATGACCTCAATGATTAAAGGAGTGTTTGCAAATGCTTTTGCTTTTAAAAAACACTTTTTGAAGTGATTAGTAGTAAAAATTAACAGTGTTTGAGAAAAAAGTGATTTTGAAAAGCAAAAGTTGGTAGTGTTTGATAAAATGTGTGTTTTTTGTGTAATAGAAAAAGTAAAATGCACTTTTCAGCCAAAAGCCGAGAAACGCTTTTTAAGTAGAAGTTGTCATTTGAAAACACTAATTTTAGCTTTTTTAAGCCAAAAGGTGAGAAGCGCCTTTTTAAGCGCTTGCAAACACTCTCTAAATGTAGAAGAAACAAATAATGTGTTGGATTATCAATCCATCTAGGCTCACATAGCTGACAAATGAAAACCAGTTTGACAATACATGGCAAACAAACCCTCCCATCTGCAGTGGGAGACAATCTTGTAAGCCCAAATCATATGGTACACATAAACACCAAACCTTTCTACACACAATGCCCTAATTGGCCTCCAACACTCTGCACAAGTGGATGACACAAGGACATTATGAAACAACTTCCCATAAAACTTTAAATTGTCATCAACATGTTTACTTCATACAAGCCCTATCATCACCCATCAACAAACACACATACGAACCAGGCACACATATGAATGAAACCCACACATTTAGTCTACAAAGTCAATGATTACAATCATTGTTTCAAATCTGCGACATAAGGTTGACAAAAGACAGTGACATAATCTAAAAGTGATGAGATTAGAAGCCTCCCCTAAGAGGAATTAGTGCCCAAAGGCATCCACGACCGCTTGCGACAATGACCAAAGATATGGTCATATGGATTCATATACCATGGAGCTGGTTTCTAGTCGACCTCCTCCCCTTCTTCATCTAAAGCTGGAAAGCATTCGTCAGTGTCCTTCATGCAGTCAGACCCCCACTTCTTCCGTTTTCCCCACCCAGAATCGGTTTCCGACGAACTTCACCCTCTATGTCGTTGGTCAGACTCAATTTCATCCTTGTTTGAGATGACTTCCGTTGAGGGCTTGTTCACCACAATGGCAAAGAAATTCACGTATCGAGAGCTGGGGTTAATATCAGAAACATGCACTTTTGGATCTAGGGTTTCATCATCACACGGTTCCATTTTAGGACCTTGATTTTCATCACCATGCGGTTCAATTTTAGGGACGAGAGTGAGCTTCATGTGCTCTATGGATGAGAAGGGGAGTGAGAGCGGCGAGTTGAAGAGTCTTCTAAAAAGAGGAGAGAGTGACTGGCGTACAGTTTAAATGAGGTGGTGGAGTAAATGGGGAAACCGAACAAGTAGTGTAATAATGGGATAATGGTTGGTGCATTTATGACATTTAGGTTGTGTAAACTTTACTTTTAGGGAAATGGAAAATTAATATTGGGACATCCATTTAAGAAAAGTGGGAAATTGTTTTTGATACGGAGAGAGTAAATCATAAGAAAATCATATTTATCAAATTGAGGACTGATCAACTAATAAAAAAATTAGAGCCCGTTTTGGTGACCCTTTTACAGTCTATGAGTCACATTTTTTCATAGTTAGTTAAATACGGTACGGGAATTAAACGGGGTTTAATACGTACGTGTTTTATTCGGTAACAAGAATGAAAAAGGCGGTCAAAAATTCGTTGAAAAATATGTTGACTTTTAAAAAACGTGTGAATACGTATATCGGTATTGATGGATAGTCTACCCGGGGGTATCTTATCCGAGGGGTTATTACGGGAATAACTTAGAGAGAAGTCAGAGTAAATAGGAGGAGAGAGAGTCGATTTTATTAAATGAACTCAGCGTGTGGAAGTTGGATGTCGATTATGTCGATTACAAGGAGAAATGGGCTGCTATTTATAGCAGCAATAAATGCGATGAGGGTACACGTGTCAGTAATCCAACGGCCGAAGGGTCACATCAGCCGGTTGGCACCGGCAGTGGTACGTTCACCGCATTGAATGCGGTTGGCGGATGTGACGTGGCATTAAATGCGGTGGTTGGCTGTCTCCAAAAGGAATCTTCGATGATTGAGCATGCTTGGCCGAAGGCTTCTGGTGTAGCCGAGGGCTCCGTGTAACCGAGGACCCCTGTGTAGCCGAAGGCCTTGTGTGACCGAAGACTTTGTTCAGCCGAAGGCCTCTCTGATGCCGAGGGCTCGATAATGCCGAAGGCTCATGTTTTTCGCCGTTTTCTCCCAGTAGCTTCTTATGCTAGAGAAGGCTATCCTGTGAGTTTTGGAGCCTTCGGCCAAGGAGGCCGAAGGCACCCCAGTGTGTGTTCTGGGTTACTTTGAGGCTCGGGCCGTTGCATTTGGGCCTGAGTTGTTCTCTGGGCTCAATGGACTTGTGTAGGAGAAGTAGGAGTCCATGGGCCGGGGGTTCCCGGGCCATATACTCCATCAGGAGTCCCTCACTCCTTTTGCCGAAAGGTACTTGAGGGAAAAGGAGTAGACGTGTTGGTTCTTCCGGAGGCTGCATCATTTCGTTGGGTGCCTTTGTTGGAGAACTCGTCTTCTGCTGATTGCCGAAGGCTTCCCCCAGTCCCTCACATGCCGAGGGTTTTCTGAAGGAAGTATAACGTTTGTATGAATGCCGGAGCCTCTCCTCAGTCCCTCACATGTCGAGGGTTTTCTGAGGGAGGCGTAACACCTGTATGATCGCAGAAGGCTTTCCTCAGTCCCTCACACGTCGAGGGTTTTCTGAGGAAAGCATGGATGTATTGCCTGCGTGTGTTGTGATGAGGGTTGCTTCGTTTCCGCAAAGTGGCTCGGGGAAAAATTTTGATGCTCCACCTCTGCCGGAGGGTGTGTTGAAGTACGTACCCGAAAGTTTCTGCTTTGATGTTCACCCGGATGCTACATGCGTCGATTGTAAATCTTTGCATGAGAAATTTTTGTCCTGCATGATTCCCGAGGGGTGTATCCCAGTCCCCCACTCCTTTAGGCCGAAGGCAAGTTCGGGCTGAAGGAGTTATAATGTGTTGTTGGGTTCCCCGAGGGGTTAGCCGAAAGCTTATACTGTTATTCGCTCGAAGCCTCTCGCAGGTGGTGGCCGGGGGCTACCATCCAGTATACGCGTCGAGGAGTGGCAACATTGACAATCGAAGGCTCTTATTGCTGCCAGCTCGAAGGCGCTATGTTGGAATTCGTTGGTTGAAGGCTGTGGTGAGTGATAGCCGGAGGCTATCATTCAGGGGTATCCTAGTGTTGCCGAAATATAGTCGTTGTAATATAGCCGTTGGAAGAGGGGTTGACGTGGCCGGCTGTTGTTGGTTGAAGGCGGGCGGGAGCCATCCATTGGTCGAACCGGCGGCCCGCAATGATGGGCTTTTCAAATCGAGGCCCATATTTCGAGGCCCAGTTGCCTATAAATACCCCAGAGCCGAGTTCCTTCCTTCTTGTGCGTTTGAAAACTCTAGCGAAGCTCTGCCGAATTTTCTAGAGAGAGAAAGTAACTCCTTCGATCAAAACCAACTTTTGAGGTCAGTATTTCCTTAGCCCTCTGATTCTATCAGCATACTTTGCCAGCTTCTTAGACTTAGTGCTTAGTGACCTTAGTTTTGCCAGCTTCTTAGATTTAGTTTAGAGAAAGTAACTCCTTCGACCAGAGTTTTCGAATAGCCCCCTTCTTTCGACATCTTCAACCCCTTCTAATCATGTCCTCTGAGAGTGATTCGCAAAACGTATCGGAGGAGGTCCCGGTTCAATCTGAGAGTCTCTCGGATGTGGAGTCCTCCAGCGGGCAGTCGTCATCAGCTGGTGATGACTTGGCAGTGGCCCAAGAAGTGCAGAATACTCTTCGGGTGGAGCTCGAGGCGGAGGAGTTTGAGCAAGTGGCTGAGGACGAAGAGATGGCCCTTGCGCTTCAGGTAGCAGAGGAAGAAGAAGAGAAGGAGAGGCAACAAGTCACGGTTGCTGTTCTGCCTTCGGGAAATGCTGGTGAAGCGAGTAGCTCCCGGCCGATTAACGTTGCTCCCCTCCGGGTAGCTCCGGGTAAGAAGAGGAGGCAGCGGAACGTCGAGGGACCTTCCAAGAAGAAGAAGAAAGCTGCTGTTGACGCGGGGCAACCAGTGGGGATCCCCGAGGGTCACTCATATCTCAACACCGCCGCCCTCGACTTGAAGACGACGGCCACGCCCTCTGATTGTCAGGCCACGCAGATACTGGTGGGGCCTTCGGCCCAAGTGGTGGAGCCGGGCCCGGAAGACCTGCTATCCAGCCCCCCCGAAGGTTGTTTTGCAGTGCATGTGCTCTCGGTGGAGTTGGGCCTCCGGTTCCCACTCCATCCGTTTTTACTGGAGTACCTCAAGTTCCTAGGGTTGGCTCCCTGCCAACTGACCCCTAATAGCCACTCTTATATTGCCGGGTTCCTCTCGCTGTGCCGGAGCCGGGGGGTGGAGCCGTCTCTGGAGCAGTTCTTCATGTCGTTTAATCTCTGCCGGGGGGGAGCCGCCAACAGCGAGGGGTTCGCCAACCTTCAACAGGTGCCGGCGTGGAGGCTGTTCTCGGAGGTGCCCTCATCTCATAAATTGTGGAGGGACCGATTCTGCTATGTTAGGATGCCGGGGAATGGATTCCCGAGGCCTCTCCGCAACCACTTTCGGAGGCATCTGAGAGTAGGGAGTGCTGCTCTGGAGGCGGCAGGGAAGAAGCTGAAGGCTAAACTTGCAGGCTCCGATAAGCTGATAACCATAAAAGCTGCAACCCTCCCAGAAGAGCTTTATCGTTTGTCTTTCCGTCGGTTCCGGTTGGAGGGAGAGAAGGAAGAGAAGTATCCTTCGATTGACCGAGGGTACCAAAATGCCGGAGGTTGTCGCCGAAGGCTCTTGGTTCTGAGACTTAGAAAATTTTTGCTTCCGTTTTGCTTTGATTCTAATCCTTCTTTGCTCTTTGCAGGTGATATTATGGATCCGAAAGCTTTTGCAAAGTTATCCAAGCAACTGGCGAAGGATGAAAAGAAGAAGAAGAAGGAGGGGCCTTCAACCCAAGCACCCGTCGATTCCTTTTTCAAAAAGGACAAGGCTCCCGAGGGACAGGGACCCTCCCAGGAGGTTGTAGCCGCTGATGCCGGCACCGGTGCTGGAGGCTCCCAGGCGGGGGAGCTGAAGAGAAAGAATGTCGGGAAGGTCATAAAGCCTCCGGAGAAGAAGAAGTCAAAGGGGGATGTCGGTCAGAAGGCTCCCTCGGTAGTGATCATTGACGACCCCCCCGCCAGCCAGCCATCGGCCTTCGCTCCGCTGGATGATTTTGACGAGGGTGCCTGGCCCTTAGAGACCGTGCAGTTCCCCATCAAGAAGGGGACTGCTCTTATGCATGGCACCCTCGATCCGAGGGAGTTTCTGAAAGGTGCAACCCCCCCCACTCGATCGCTCCACTCTTGGCAGGTTCGCGGATGAGTCCCTCGAGCTCAAGGCTCTCCAGGCTTCGGTCACTGTAAGTGTTTCATTCTTCAGAAATGTTTTGCCTTTGTGTCTTTCTTCTTTTGCACATTCTGACCTCGACCGCCCCTCTTCCCTGTCTTGCAGGCTAGCGTGGCCTTCGGGGAGCTTGTTAGGAGGGCGGAACAGCACCGCCTTGAGAAGGCAAAGTCCGACGAGGCCATGAAGAAACTCGTCGCCAACAATACCGAAGCCATCAGGCAATTGGCCGGCTTGGAAGAGGCCCTCCGGCAGGCTGACCAGAGACTGGAGGCCGCGAAGCAGGAGGCCCGGGCCGAGGGAAAAGCTCAAGCGGAGAAGGCTGCTGCTGAGGCCGCCAAAGCTACCGCCGAAGCCGCCGAGTCTGCTAAGAAGGAGGCAGTAGCTGAGGCTGTCAAGGGGGCTATTGACGCCTTCAAGGCTGGGGAATGGAGGGCTGAGGGTCACAAGGAGTGGATGGCCTCGGTGATTCCGGAAGTCGTCGAAGGGTGGGTGACAGGCCCCGGAGCGTTGTGGCTTGCCCGGAAGGGAAAGAGTTTTTATGAGGGCGGTGAGTTTTTCACGCAGGCCAACCTCTACCGGAAGCTGGCCCGTCATTTTGGCGTGGATCCGAAGGAATTCAAGCCCGAGGCCTACGGTCTCCCTCCCCTTCAGCCAGACGTGAGGATCCCCCTTCCCGAGGGCACGGAGAGGGTGCTTCTTGAGGACTCGGAGCTCCTTAACTGTGATGATGAGGAGGAGGAAGCCGGGGAGGACGCCGCTTCGGAGCTGAAGGAGGATGGAGCCGAGAATGCCCCAGCTTGAGATTTCTTTAAGTACACTTTTGTAATAGCTTGTAGTCTCCGGCCTCGGTCCATTGTAAAGAAACATCCTTTGCATTTGTATACTTTGAATTCTTATGGCGATTAATGTTTTGCCTTCGGGCTTTTTCTGTTCGTGTATGAATGCTTTTCCTCACTTGGATGAATGTATTTTTTCCTTCTTTAGCCTGGCTTCCCGAAGGCCACAAGTTTGTGGACTTAGAGAATTTTCTGTTTAAGTGTAAACTCAATCATGAGCCCTCGGCCGTAGCGTAGGACCATCGGGAGGCTTGAAGCTGTGGACTTAGAAAATTTCCTGAGTAAGATCTCAGATCATGTCCTCGGTGACTAGGCCCTCGGTAGTGGCGAGCCTCCGATCGTAGTGTAGCATTAGGTTATTGCCAAGTAGGTTAGGGGGGCCATCGGCCGCAACCCTGTAAGTGAAGAGGGCATCCCGGTTGTCTACTGAAGGGTCTCCAATTGTGGACTTAGTCAAATTTCCACAATATTCCAATAGTAGTTGCAGTGAACCTTCCGGTATGGGAACTGCTCTGAGCCCCCGGTACATATGGTTGCCGAGGGGTTCGAGATTATGGACTTAGTGAAATTCTGAGATGTGTTTCCAACAGATCTTATGAGTAGCCCCCCGGTTCGATGAGTGTTTCCCTAAGGATACCAATACATGGACTTAGAAATTTTCTCATCCTTGAATGAGCCTGGTGACGTTCTGCCTTCGGCCTCCGGTTTGTGCACATATAGACTTAGTGAGGTTCTGCTAGTGAGCCTCTTTTTTGGGCCTCCGGTGGAATTCTTGTACTCCGAGGCTTCATGTAGTGAAGCTTTCGGCTATGTAGCCGGATGACTCGTTGTTGAGAAATTTTCTGTTGCCTTTGTAGGAGCCTTCGGGAATGTATGTCCGAAGTGTTGAGCCTCCGGGGAGAATAGTATCCGGGGAGTTCCTTCCCCCCTACACATCTTCTTTTTTTTTTTTTTTTTTTTTTTTTTTAGATGGTGTAGGAGAGGCATCTAGAGACTTG
Source organism: Cuscuta epithymum (assembly GCA_945859915.1). Classification (NCBI taxonomy): domain Eukaryota; kingdom Viridiplantae; phylum Streptophyta; class Magnoliopsida; order Solanales; family Convolvulaceae; genus Cuscuta; species Cuscuta epithymum. The sequence goes on from CAMAPF010000138.1 coordinate 550,023, forward strand.
GTGTCTAGGAAAGGCTTGGCCTATATGGGAGGCAACGGAACAAACCGTTGGCTCCCCCTTCGGGAATGACCTTCCGATATCCCGAAGGGTTTGAGGGTCGTTTCCTCGGCCCGAGACATCGTCTGTTGCCTGCTTCCCCTTGGGAGATAGCACGGAAAGCGCCTCGGTTTTGAAAGTCGTCCCCTCAGCCCGAGACATGGTCTGTTGCCTGCTTCCCCTTGGGGGATAGCGCGGGGAGCGTTTCGTTTGTGGAAGTCGAATCCTGGGCCCGGGACATGGTCCGTTGCCTGCCTCCCCTTGGGGGATGGCGCGGAAAGCGTTCCTGGGAAGGGTTTTATTCGTGTGTGGGACACAAATAGCCGGGGGTACTTGGTACCAGCCGGAGCCGAGGGGTATTGAACCCCCCGGTTTTTTCTTTCTTTTTTTTTTTTTTTTTTTTTTATGAGAGTGTGTAAAAGTATGCATAATGTATGCATGGTTGCGTCCTCGTGGGGTACGGCTTAATGAGAAAACACTTGGTGTTTTCATAGAGTGATGGGGGTGACCCATGCACTTGGTACTTGGTACCTAAATTGTATGGGAGAAGGGGGCCTTGGGCCACTTGTGTAATATGTAGGTGATGAAGGCTTGGCCTTTTGATTATTCTTCAAGAACAGATGGGGCCTTGGGCCATTGATATTTACACTTGTTGGGGATGAGGGCTTGGCCGCTCATTGGTAAAACTTAACTAGGTGGTGCACATTCCAATGTCTAGGAATCTCTGTCCCATTAGGACGTTTTAATTTGTATGTCCCTGGTTTGATGATGGCCGAGATGATGTAGGGGCCCTCAAACTTGGGCGCCATCTTCCCTCCTTCGGTGGGTAGACTGGCCTCCCTTCGTCGGAGGACGTAGTCTCCCACCTGGAATTCCCGGGAGCGGACCTTGGCGTCGATGTATCCTTTGACTTGTCTCCTATAGTTTTCGGCCCTGAGAAAGGCTTGCTCTCGGCGCTCTGAGATGAGGTGAAGGTCGAGGGCCATGTTGGCGTCGTTTGCCTCGGGCTCATATTGCTCAACCCTTCGGGTGGGAAGAGTCACTTCTGTTGGAGCCTTAGCCTCGAAGCCATAGCATAGGGAGAAGGGTGTTTCGCCCGTTGCACGCCGAGGGGTGGTCCGGTAGGCCCATAAGATGTTGTGGAGCTCTTCTACCCAGCCTCCCCCTTCGGCTTCCAGCTTCTTCTTCAACCCTTCGAGGAGGGTGCGGTTGGCATTTTCTACTTGTCCGTTGCCCTGAGGGTAGGCAACGGAAGAGAATGTGTGCTTGATGCCCCAAGCTTCAAGGAGGGCACAGAAGGGGGCTGCCTCGAACTGGGTCCCGTTGTCGGAGATGATTTGTTGGGGGACGCCAAACCTTGTGAGAATGTTCTTGAGGACAAAGTGACGGCACCGGGCCTCCGTGATGCTGGCGAGGGGCTCGGCCTCTACCCACTTGGTGAAGTAGTCAATGGCCACAATGATGTATCGGTTGTTGGAGGTACCCCTCGGCAGAGGGCCCACTAAATCAATTCCCCATCTAGAGAAGGGTATAGCGGTGCTGATGGGGGCATAGTTGACTGCTGGCCTGCCGGGGGCCTTCTGAAAGTGTTGGCAAGCGGTGCATCTTCGGGCTAGATCAGCACAATCTCTAGCCATCGTGGGCCAGAAGTAGCCCTGAACTATGAGCCTTCGGGACATGGAGAAGGGTCCCTGGTGAGCTGAGCAAGTGCCACTGTGCACTTCCTCCATGGCGACTTCGGCCTCATCTTGGTGAAGGCACCGAAGGAGGGTGCCATTGTAAGATCTTTTGTAAAGCCTCCCATTCTCGAGGGTATAGCTGGGAGCCCTCAGCTTAGCTAACTTGGCGCGAGTTTCGTCTTGGGGCAGTTGCCCTGTGGTGATGAAGGCGATGATGTCGGAGATCCAATCCTCCGGCCTCAGGTGGATGTCCATGACGGGACTCGCGTGGATGCTTGAGAGGCTGAGTTCCTCAATTCTTGCAATTTTGGAGAGGTGCTCTGGGGATTCATCCGAAAGCTTGGAAAGAATGTCGGCCTCGGAGTTTTGGGCCCTCGGTATCTGGGTGAGAGAATGTGCCTCAAACACCTTGAGCAACTCCTTAGCCGCTTCTTTGTATTGCTTCATCCTCCCTTCCTTGGCTTCGTATTCCCCGGAAATTTGACCCACGACAAGTTTCGAGTCACACTTAACGTGGACCATCTTGGCCTTCAGATTTGCTGCCAGCCGAAGGCCACAGAGGAGGGCTTCGTACTCGGCCTCGTTGTTGGAGACTTTGAAGGAGAAGCGGATGGCGTAATAGGCGCGGAAGCCTTCGGGTGTGATCAGGACTACTCCCCCTCCGCACGCTTTGGCGGCCGAGGAGCCATCGGTGTAGAGGGTCCACCACTCATCGAGGGGTGCCGAGGGCTCCTCGTCAGTTGCTGATCTTGCGGTGCATTCCGTCACGAAGTCTGCCAAGGCTTGGCCCTTAATGGCAGGCCTCGGACGAATGTCTATATTGTATTGGCTGAGGAATATGGCCCATTTCACCATCCGAGAGGAGCTAGTGGGACTCCTCATGAGGGCGCCGAGGGGTTGATGAGTGAGCACCTGGACTGGATGAGCTTGAAAGTAGTGGCCAAGCTTCTTGACGGTCCAAACGATCGCTAGCACTGTCTTCTCGACGGGAGAATACCTGAGTTCGGCCTCCCGGAGGGTTTTGCTGACGTAGAAGATGGCATGTTGGATGCCGTCTTCCTCTCGGATCAGTACTGAGCTGATAGCCGCAGGGCTAACACCGAGGTATAAGTATAAAGTCTCCCCCACCTTCGGTTTGGAGAGCACCGGGGGAGAAGAGAGGTATTTCTTGAGTTCGTCGAAGGCCTCCTGACACTCAGGTGTCCATTGGAAACCCGCCGTCTTCCTCATGATTTGGAAGAAGGGGAGGGCCCTCTCGGCTGACTTAGAGAGGAATCGGTTGAGGGCCGCCAGGCGACCCGTCAGCCGTTGAACTTCTTTGACGTTGCGTGGAGGCTCCATGTTGATGATGGCCTGAATCTTCTCGGGGTTGGCCTCAATACCCCTTCGGCTGACCATGTAGCCCAAGAACTTTCCTCCCTGCACGCCGAAGGTGCACTTCTTTGGATTCAGTCGGAGGTTGAATTTTTGCATGATGGCGAAGATTTCCTGGAGGTCCTCGGCGTGAGTGCCGGCCTTCTTGCTTTTGACAATCATATCGTCAACATAGGCCTCCATAGTGCGCCCCAAGACGGCTTGAAAGACTCTGGCCACCATTCGGGTGTAGGTGGCGCCTGAATTCTTGAGGCCGAAGGCCATCACAAGATAACAGAAGATGCCTTCGGGTGTCATGAAGGCAGTTTTTTCAGCGTCTTCCTCATGCATGTAGATTTGATGATATCCGCGGAATGCGTCGAGGAATGACATAATCTCGCATCCCGCGGTCTCATCCACAAGTTGATCAATGTTCGGCAGAGGGAAGGGGTCCATAGGGCACGCCTTATTCAGATCTGTGTAGTCCACGCACATGCGGAAGGTAGGAGGTTTCTGTGCGAGGACTACATTAGCCAACCAAGAAGGGTACTTCACCTCCTTAATGTGTTTGATGGAGAGGAGCATAGATACCTCCTTCTTCACGAACTCCCTTCTCTCGGCCGAGAGGGGTCTTCTTCGTTGCTGCACTGGTTTGGCCGAAGGGTCCACCGCTAGGCGGTGGGTGATAACCCTTCGGTCAATTCCTGGCATGTCCTCCGGCCCCCATGCAAAAACAATGGAGTAGGCGCGGAGGGCCTTGGTGATGCCAGCCTTCAAGTCTTCGGGGAGCTTGGCTCCAATCTTCAGGACTCTCTCCGGCTTGGCCGGATCGAGTATCAAGTCTTCGGTCTCCTCGGCAGGCTCAACCCTCGGCCTGCCTTCTTCTTCCTCTAGGGCCTTGGTGGTGATGGTGTCAACTCGAAATTCAGTTTTGCTAACCTTCTTGGTAAGCTGAAGGTAGCAAGCTCTGGAGAGTTTCTGATTCCCCCTCGAGTAACCGATGCCGTTAGGCGTGGGGAACTTGAGGCAGAGGTGCCTCATGGAGATGACAGCCTCCAAGTCCTCGAGGGCAGGCCGGCCGAGGATGATGTTGTGTGCGCAGTCGAGGTTGACGACGACGAACTCCACTTCGAGCTTGGCTCTATGGGATCCGTCGCCGAATTCAACCATGAGGGTGATGACGCCCTCGGCGTCTATGCTGTCCCCCGTAAATCCGGAGAGGGGGGTGTTGATGTGTCGAAGGGACCCCCTATCGAGTTCCAGCTCTTGGAAAGTGCTGAGATACATGACGTTGACAGAACTCCCCGTGTCGACGTAAGTCCGGTGGATGATGGCGTCGTTGATCTCAGTGCGGATGACGAGGGCATCCCTATGCGGCAGAGAACCCGAGGGGAGGTCCGCATCTGTGAAGAAGATGGGTTCCCCCCTCGGTCTCTTAGTTGGGGGCATGTGACTGACTTCCCCAATGTAAAGGGACTGTGCCCACTTCTTCCTTTGGCTTGTTGAATCGCCTCCGGTGTTGCCGCCGTTGATCATATGAATATGGCGCTTGTATTGTTGATGGGAGCCCTCTCCCTCATCATCGAGGCCCCCAATTTCTCGCTTCTTCCCCTGTGGGTTTCCCAAGGGGATGGTGTTGGGGTTCACCCATTTGTTGGCCTTCGGCGGAGGCCCTTGATGGTGAAGGGGGCCCTGGGGAAGAGGGCCCCTGATAAATTGAGACAAGTGGCCCGCCTGTATCAGCCTCTCGATGGCGTTCTTCAGCTGATGGCAATCGTCGGTTTTGTGTCCATGGTGGCGGTGGAAGCGGCAGTAGGGCTCATCAGGACCGATGGCATAAATCTCGAGGGGCGTACGGGAGTCTCGCTCAACGAGCCCCCGCTCTTCTGCATGGTCAAGAATGACGCTGACGGGATGCGTCAAGGGAGTGCGTGGGTGCTCAAGGAGGACGGGTTGCGCCCATGCCTTCGGATTATTCTTGTAACCGCCCCCCGGGTCTGGCTTGGCCACCTCGGGAGCGATCGTTGTACTGTGGCTCTCGGTTGGTCGGAGGGGGAGGCCCTCCGGGCCGATTCCTGCCTTCATCCTTCTGAGAGGGGTCCGTGTTGCGGCGGTCCTTCTCGATTTCCTCCGCTTCAGCGTATCGGTCCCCCCGCTGAAGGGCCTTTGTATAATCGCGGGGGGGATCAGTGATAAGGCTCCGGGAGAAGTTACCATTGCGGAGGACGGTGTGGAAGAGGGCCATCAGGGTCCTGTCATCGGCGCCCTCGACCTCGAGGGAGGCCTGCCTCCAGCGTTCTAGGAAACTCCGAAGGGTTTCCTCCTTCTGTTGTCTCACATTCAGAAGGTGGGAGAAGTGTTTCTTTGAGCGGTGCCTCCCGGCAAACTGTGTGAGGAAGCGGTGGGCAAGTTCTTGCCACGAATCAATGCTGCCTTCGGGCAATCGGTTGAACCACTCATACGCGGGTCCCTCCAAGGTGGAAAGGAACCAACGGCATAAGTATTCATCCGATGCCCCCATCATCATCATGCTGTTTTGATAGCGGCTATAGTGCTCCTGGGGATCCGTCTTCCCCTCATACGGCTTGATGGGTTGCCCCCGATATTTGTGGGGGATTTTGGCCGCCAACACCCTTGGGGTGAAGGGTGTTCTAGTACGGAGTTGAATGGGGGGCTCCCCTGAGCCTTCGGCAAGCTTACGCTTCATTTCCTCCACCTGCGCCCGGAGGTCGGCGTACTCAGGATCCGGCCTTGCTGCGGAAGCCGTCGGGGGTGCCTGACGATTCTCCTCGAGCTGCCGGAGGAGGGCCTCAATGATTTCGTCCTTGGGGTCCTTCGGAGCAACCCCTTGGGAGTTGGCCCGGAAGGACTGCGCCTGATTGATCTGGTGTCTGGCGTCATCGGCATTGAGGATGGCTTTGCCCTTGCTTCGGGGCGGAGGTATGCCCTCGGCTCCCGAAGCGGAGGCTCCGCTCTCCTGAGGCCTGCTGAATTCCTGTTTGCCGAGGCGGTCTTGGACCCCTCGGCGTATGGGAGCTCCCCCAAGCCTCTCAAGTGCAGAGGTTCGGGGTTTCTCCTTCATCAAGGGACGTTTATCCCTGGATTGGGCCTCTTGGGAGGCGGTGTCCTGCGCCATGACCCCTTCGGCGTTTCCAATCCCCGGGGGAGGATTGTTGAACAGAGGGGGGAGTGGTGGTAATTGAATAACATTTCCTCCAGCGTAGGGCTGGAGGGGTGCCTGAGAGGCGAGGGCTCCAGAATTGAGAGCCATGTTTTGAACAAAGGCCGCAAAGGCAGCCTGAAGATCGATGGCCGAGGTCGGAGGAGGAACTTGGTTCTCACTCCGATCCCTCCTTCGATTATCAAGGCCAATGCGGGCATCAGGGGTGTTCTTCTGCAGCTGCTGACGTAGGTCAGCGGTGGCTTGTTCCAATTCGAGGATGACACCACCCTCGGGCACTAAGAGCCTGTTGGAGGCCTCAGCCCCGTTGGTTTCGCCGGGGGTTATGTGGTTCTCCTCAAGGGTTTTGGACTGGGCACGGGTGGTTCTTCCCATTTTTGGTAAGTATTTTGTGTTTGGTAGAGGGGGAGGGTTTCTTACTTGATTGTTCTGACCTCTCAACGAGAGCACCAAATGATGGATAGTCTACCCGGGGGTATCTTATCCGAGGGGTTATTACGGGAATAACTTAGAGAGAAGTCAGAGTAAATAGGAGGAGAGAGAGTCGATTTTATTAAATGAACTCAGCGTGTGGAAGTTGGATGTCGATTATGTCGATTACAAGGAGAAATGGGCTGCTATTTATAGCAGCAATAAATGCGATGAGGGTACACGTGTCAGTAATCCAACGGCCGAAGGGTCACATCAGCCGGTTGGCACCGGCAGTGGTACGTTCACCGCATTGAATGCGGTTGGCGGATGTGACGTGGCATTAAATGCGGTGGTTGGCTGTCTCCAAAAGGAATCTTCGATGATTGAGCATGCTTGGCCGAAGGCTTCTGGTGTAGCCGAGGGCTCCGTGTAACCGAGGACCCCTGTGTAGCCGAAGGCCTTGTGTGACCGAAGGCTTTATTCAGCCGAAGGCCTCTCTGATGCCGAGGGCTCGATAATGCCGAAGGCTCATGTTTTTCGCCGTTTTCTCCCAGTAGCTTCTTATGCTAGAGAAGGCTATCATGTGAGTTTTGGAGCCTTCGGCCAAGGAGGCCGAAGGCACCCCAGTGTGTGTTCTGGGTTACTTTGAGGCTCGGGCCGTTGCATTTGGGCCTGAGTTGTTCTCTGGGCTCAATGGACTTGTGTAGGAGAAGTAGGAGTCCATGGGCCGGGGGTTCCCGGGCCATATACTCCATCAGGTATAATACAGTATATGTTACAAAAATTCGGACAAAAATACGGGGTATTATTTTGAACATTTAAAGTATATATACTTCACAAAATAAGATATATAGTAAAAAGAAATAAAAATATTCACATATTCAAGTAGCAAATCTCATTACCACATAAAAAAATAATTTGTTATTTCATAAGTCGATGAAAAAAATAAAAATAGTAATTAAGTCCAAGATATAATTTTGCACAATAAAGTCAAAAAATGAGGAATAATCACAATAGAATGAGACTAAAGGAGTGTTTGGGGTTGCTTAAAAAAGCACTTTTGAGCTTTTGGCTTAAAAAAAGTTGAAAAGAGTGTTTTCAAATGATAGCTTCTGCTTCAATCAATCACTTAAAAGCTAAAAGCTGGAAGCAGGTAGAAGGGTGCTTTAAACTGCTTCTCACTTTTTCTATTACACAAAAAATACTTATTTTACCAAACACTACCAACTTTTACTTTTTCAGAATCACTTTTTTCTCAAACACTACCAACTTTTAGTATTAATCACTTTTCCCAAAATCACTTTAAAAAATCACTTTTTTAAAGTTGAAGCAATTGCAAACACTCCCTAAGTTAAAATCATTTTCTTTATATGATCATCAAATAACACTCAAGTCAAACTCATGATATTCATCAAAATGATGAATGACATATGAGAACAGTACCTTGTACGACTGCTACGCTTATTATTGTTTATGTGTAAAAGTTTATACTAAAAATATGTCAGGTTTAGAAAAACTTGAATTTTGATATGATTGATTGGAAAAACAGTTTCCATCATTTGCAATGGAGCCAAAGATTCATTATTTTTTGGCTTGAGAATATGATGGAATAAAGCAAAATGGCTCACTGAACTGTCTGCGCTTCTTTGTTATGAAGCAGCAGTCAGTCCATGCAATTTTGGACGCGATTTTCACTACGGGTCATCCGGAAACAGTCTCTCTGTGCTTTAGTACGGGGGTAAGACTGCGTACATCCGACCCCCCCTGATTTTTTATCAAACACATTATTTTGGATTTTATAGCTGAATTATGTGATAATCAAAATAAGAAAATTTGAATTACAATTTGAATGAATCGACAGAGTCACTGTAGTGGATCATTTTAACTACTTTCATACATATACTTTTCTTTATTTTATTTTATTTTATTAATAAAACATATTTTAGATATTTTTCCATAATTTAACAAAATTACTCAATATAATCATTTTAACTAGAACTTTATAAAATACAGTTTGAATCAAGTAAAATAATTAATTTAGTATTATTCCTAGATTACAATATTAATGGAAAACTTCATTTATTAATATAAATCTATTACACAATCAAATTGAAAAAATTGACAGAGAAAACGTATCAATAGGCGTCTTAATGGCAAAGATTGCTATTCTTTGGTTTAATGATTAAGTAAAATTTTTTGACTGAATGATTAAGTCATGTTTCCAATTAAATCGTTAGTAAACATGATTTGATAATTGGATGATTAAGTCGTCGTAGTCAAGATTACTTTCGCGTCATTATGTGCGGAGCAACGCATCTTGAAAAACCCTAACAAGTCTATGGAGGAGCTAAGCCGCCGCCGTTTCTAGGACTGCCTGGAGCCTCAATTGCACACGGGTTGATTTTCTCCGCTCTGTCCAAATACTCTTCAGGCGCCGGTGAAGTACGTTCAGAATTCAAACTTTATGTTTTTACTAATTTTTAATTGAAGCGGTCGTTTGTCCCTCTAGTTAGGTTTCTAGTTCTTCCGCAGATATGATAGATTGGGTGGCTCTTCGATTTGGGATATTCCCCTGCGACGAGTTTCTTGGTTTGGACAAGAAACAGAGACAACAATAGTGAAAGGATGAAATCATCGAGTGAAGGTCATGGGCGAAGCTTGGAATTTAAAGCTGGAACGGATTTGGATTCAAGGTCATCTGTGATTGGTGATGAAACTGGAGGCTTGACAAAGATCATGACGAATAAGAGGCAGAGTGAGGAAGAAGCTACAGTACTGCTGGCCCGTCCTCCTCCTGAACCGTCACCGAAGTATATTTGGGAGATGGGTTCAAGGTGTTGTCTCGGCCTAGTGCTTTGGAAGTTGCAGCAAAGATTTTATTTTATTGTTATTATTATTTTCTTTGAGACTGAGTACTTTGTTTTTTATCAGTTTGTTTTTTATCTGCACTGTAAGACTTTGAGTTTGGATTTGGGTGACAAGAGGTCTGTATTTTCCGTCTTTGGCTCAGTTGCGCCCATAAATGGATCGACGAGTTATTCTGCTTCTTTTGAAGTGATTAACTCTGAGTCTGGCTCGAGAGTCAACGATTGTTTGCAGTCTTTTTGTCTTTTTAGCCCTTACTAGTTTTCAACACGCGCGTTGCGCGATTGAATAAAATGCCCAATATGTTTTTCATTAAAAAAATATGCATGTATTTTGTATATCAATTTGATATAATCACTTTTAGTAATTGATATGTTAACATTTCTTCACAAAAGTTTATCAGTTTAATAAAGCTAAATAATATTTATAAATTTTTAAAATAATAAAATAATAAAATTCATGACAACTTAAGTCCTAAATTGATAGTTTTCAATCATTCTGGTCCTAAATTAATAGTTTGTCATCATTCGGGTCTCATATCGATATATTTCATCTTTTAAGTCCAGATCGATAATTCTTCTATCTTTCAGGTCCATACACCCAACATATTTTCCTATGCTATTTTATCAAATATTTAAAAGTGTTTTTACAAGAAAGCATATATATATATACCTAAAATGCATATACCCTATGCCTATTTCAAATGAAAGCAAAACACAAGCATGAGAATCGGATATATAAATTGAAGGGTTAAAAGCAGATGGCTAATGTGGATTTGATTTATTGAGAATGGGAAATTAATATTTCAAAAAATATCTAAAATGTATACTTCGTATTCCATGTTTGATATTTTGTGTGAAGTTAGAACAGTAAAAACTATGTATTTGAGATTTGTGAATATGAGAGATAAATGAACTACGGTGCTGTTCTATTCGTCTTATTCTTATTACTTATTGCTTATTCTTATTTTATTCAGATCAGATCAGATCAGAAAAATTCAGATCAGATCAGATCAGATCAGAAAGATCAGATCAAATCAGATCAGAAAGATTCAGATCAGATCAGATCAGAATCATTCAGACCAGATCAGAAAGATTCAGATCAGATCAGATCAGAAAGATTCAGATCAGATCAGAAGCATTCAGATCAGATCAGATCAGATCAGATCAGAAAATTGCTTTAAAAGAAAAAGTGATTGAAATCTATCAATCTAGGACCTTAGTTGTCATGAATTTTATAATTTTTGTTATTTTAAAAAATTAAAAATATTATTTAGCTTTATTAAACTAATAAACTTTTGTGAAAAAACATTTACCAAAAATTAGTTATTGAATAAATAATAAATAAATAAATAAATCAAAACCTACAAAATGTTAGGTCCTTGGTTGATAGTTCTTCATCATTCGTGTCCTATACCAATACATTTCATTTTTTCAGATCCCGGATTGAAAATCGCACAAACCATTCAAAACAAATTCAAATAATTAACAACACCAACAACAACAATCCGTAATACGTAATAGATATCGTTTTTCTGCAAATTATATCGTGCAACCGGTTGCAAAACGACGGAGTATTGTGCCTGATTTCTTTATTTTTTATTGCTTTTGTGGTTAAAAAATGGCAATAACTTTTTTATTTTTGATCCGATTTTTATAAAATTTATATCAATATTTTTTATTTTTCATGATCTTTCAAAAGAGACCAATATTGCTTATGTAATTTTAAGAAATTATCGAACTATTATATTAATGAGTATTGGATTATAAGGAAAATCGAACTAAATTTAATACAGAAAAATAATTGTGTAATCCACAATTTATCTTAAAATTGTGTATATAAAAAATTTATTGTATTATGTATTTATACATGTGAGTTACATATTTTTACACGTAAATTTACATATTTCTACACGCGAGTTACATATATATACACACGAGATGCATTTGACCTGCCTGAACGTGAGTTACATATATTTACACGTAAAGTTACATATTTTTACACGTAAAGTTACATATTTATACACGCGAGTTACATATTTATACACACGAGTTGCATTTTACCTGTCTCAACGCGAGTTACATATTTTTTACGTAAAGTTACATATTTTTACACGTAGAGTTACATATTTATACACACGAGTTGTATTTGGCCTGACTGAACGTGAGTTACATATTTTAACACGTAAAGTTACATATTTTTACACGCAAATGTTAATATGTTAAAATTACATAGGCAATATTGGTCTCATTTGAAAGATCATGAAAAATAAAAATTTTTGATATAAATTTTATAAAAAACGGATCAAAAATAAAAAAAATTATTAACATTTTTTAAAAAAGGAGAAATAAAAAATAACAAAGCCAAAATATACGAACTGCTTCTTCGCTCTCCTAGGTATACCATGCGCACCGTGGGACGGTTGCATGTTATACGAATTGTCGTTTTTCTTACACGTAATAGATATCGTTTCTATTTGACGCTTCACATTACGGATCTACTTTCTTGCAAAACTGATCCAAAGCTTATAAGGAAAATTCTAAAATCCAATTGGAACGATTATAAATTAATTTGAGTAGTAGGAATGAGATAGCTCAAACGACGATGGAGGGCACCACACATTTTTTTTTTTGCCTGAAAAGGCACCACACATTTAAAATTCCAAATTAAATGAAATTAAATGAAATGGGAAAAATTAAATTAAAAAACTCTGAGAATGAATGAACAATGTCAAGTCAGGGAAGAGACGACTAAGCACAATGTACACTTGGATATTAACGGAGGTAACGGAGGAAAATAAGAGCAATACCATATGTATAATGATAAGAGCATAATGTACAAGATGATAATGCTTTGTGTTACACCAACACATTTAATGTACCAAAAATACCCAAACCTTCATTGGTGTTTATACTCCCTCCGTCCCTAAATAAACTTCCAACTTTCCTTTTTCGTGCGTCCCAATTAAAACTTCCACTTTCCTTTTTCGGCCAGAATTTGTGGTTCACAGCAATTCTTACACATTTCTCTCTCCTCTGCACAACTCTCCACCACACAATACCCACTATCTTAAACTCTGTGTCAAACCTATTTGGAAGATATAATAGGGACGGAGGGAGTAATATTTTAGATTTAGATTATGCATTAAGTTCAACTAAACTGCCTTCTACCGGTTTGTGTGTTATCAAAGGAGCTGTTAATTTGTTGAGAGTAAAAATGTAAAATTGGACTTTTGTGACCGGAAGGAATATTTTGTCAGTACTATCTATATATACATCCCTCACAACGCTAATGTTCACTTCCGAATTTAGGGTTCCGATACACTTCGCTACGAATCCCCCACTATCTTTCAGTCGCCGCCTTTAAGTCCCCTTCTCCAGAATCTTTACCAACCTTTTTACTCTATCAATGGAATTTGGAGGAGCCCGGAAGAGGGGAAGATCTGACGCCAGCTTTAACGGCAACGGCTACAAGAAATCCAAGCAAGGTCTGCTTTTTTCTGTATTTCTACCCTTAACCGTCTTTCATAACTATTTAGCCTTACTGGGCGCAGTTTCTCTTTGTGATTACAAATCTGGACATTGACAAATCTTTTCTGATGTATGAAGCAATTTTTCGATCATTATAATTTGATCTTGTTTTCTTTTACTAGTCTATGTTGTCTTCTTTTACTAGATCTCACTAAAAAGTCATCGCTTTTAAAACAGTCTATAATATACTTCATTATTAATAATTGATTATTTTAAATAGTAATAGCAAGAACGAAAATAATTCTACACAAATTGAGAGAAACAATTCTGTGAAATGTGAATCTATTTTATATCCAATTTCAAAATTGCCCCTTCACTAAAAGATTGACTGAAAAATGGCTAATTTTCTGCAACAGACTCGGACAACTTTCCAAGTGGTGTAGGGACCAAATCAAAGCCTTGCACAAAGTTTTTCAGGTTCTAATCTTAACCTATCTAAAATGGATGCTTTAAGTCCAAATTCATACATTGCTAATGTTTATGTATTTATTGAAGAAGAATGCTGTATGTAGGTAATTCAACTTAACACTTCGTATATATGTTTTTTTTTCTAATGAGTTGGTCAAGTAAAGCTGTGAAACAGGCATACTTGTCGTTTGATTAAAGACTGTTGAAACTTGAAAAGTGGGCTGATGTTGTGTCTAAAGTTGAACTAATTACTAGCACGGGTATAATTCAAGAGCTGTTCAATGAGCTGAATGCTCCATTTGCCTTCACTTAAGGAAGTATAAGAAATATACATCACTTACACTGTTGGAAGTTAAGTTTGGGGCAATTTTGGCCATGTAATTGGCAAATAATATCGGCGAGACAGGTCTTCTTATTAATACCTCATAAATTCGAGGTCAAGATTTGCAATTTGTTCCGCTGGTGGTATCATTAATCTCTGCATTTCCCTTCAAAGCTAATAAACTTGACATGATCCCATTTGCCTCTTCTATACAAGTATTCAAACTAATTTCCCTGTACAATATTACAGTGTTTAGCATGTGTCCTCTTGTTAAGACTTGCATCAATTAGACGTGTTTGAACACTGCAAGAATTTATTCAGACACTACTCCCTTGAACACCATTTGTTTTGTCTACAACACATCATGAATTAATTATACAATTGCTGAGCTTAATGTATACCTCAAAGCGTCACTGAAATCCAGATTGGTTTATAGAAACACTTTTGCCAATATGCAGAATTTGTGTAGCTGGTTTATTCATAAATTTGAGGTAGACATTAGAGAAAATGTTGGCAGAAAGAGTGGTTAAGAAAGAGGAAGCTGGATTGCATGATGCCTAGTGAACTGTTTATTCCTGTTAGTTTTTCCGGTATCAAGTGTATATCGTGGATCATGTGGTGTGGCTAAGTAATTCAATTAGAAACTAGTACCCTAATTAGCTTACACTATCACCAGAGTTCTAGAATCGTTGGTATCAGTTAGTTGTGGGATTGAATTAAGATCTACCAGCTCTGCTGATCCTATGAGTAGCGAGAATTTGATATCGTATGCATCACCTAAGCTGATATTGACACATGTGTGTAGTAACTATCTGTTTTGAGCATATTGGGGCGATAGATGATGTGAATTTGCTATCAGCAGTCCCAATTAAAGCAAGACAGTTCCAATTGAGAAGTTTGAGATGTTTGGCAGATAAAAAAGATGTGAGCTCTTAGGTTTTTTAAGAGATGGATACATGATGATACAAAATAAGAGTGCTTTTTCCGTCAAGTTATGAAAGTATCGTTATGGATGCAGAATCAACTTCTCAGACATGTTAATGTTCTAGATCAAGCTAGCTTCAATTAAAAGGGACAGATCTTAAAATGGATGTAAATATCATTTTTTTTTTTTAAAATTGGATGGATCACGTTCTGCCTATGTTTTAGTTGCTGTGCTCTGATGTAGAAGAACATATGCAACCAAATAATGTCGAAGTATTTGGTGAAGGTGGTCCCTTACCAAATGGAACTCAAATTGAAGTGCAAAATTTGACATAAAGCTCAGGATGAAAGAGTTTTATAATTGGAGAATCAAGTATTTGTAGCAGTTGAAAATGGAATTTACATTGAAACAGATTAAAGGTGGGCATAGAACAAATGACAAATGGATTCTGAAATGAGATGACTAGTGTTTCTTGGGTTTTTTTCTTGCATATGGATGACATAAGCTGCAGAAGTTTCCCTCTTTCTATCACTATATATAGTAAAATATGGCATGGGTATTGAGCTTTGCCTTTCCCTCACATTACAGGACATGAAGTGTAATAGAGGAATTTATTTGGACTGTGTTTTGGGCATATTGAAGGTACATGCCACAGTTTACTGAGAGATGGATTCAGGTACTACCTATTATATATTTCTGTTTATGCCCATTTAAGACTTCAGGAGAACTGTTAAGGGGCAAGTATTTGGCATTCGACTAGGCACATGTATTATGTGAATAATGGCTACCTAGATGAGGATGCGTCCTTACGCTGGACAGATTTTTGCAGTACTGCCTACTATCTTTTTTCTCATGCCTTTTGATTTTGTGAGGTTTTTAAGAAAGTGAATGACTTCTGGTTAAAATTTGTTCGGAGAGCGAAACAAGGTTAACCCAAGAATCTTTTTGCTGAAAAGAAAAGAGAATATAATATTTGGATCAACAGCAAAGGAAAGAATAGAGAGATAAAGCTTCAAAAGGGACAGTGAGAATGTATCTTATGGGTTTGCTTTTAGGACAATGATTGCTGATTGTGTCAGGATTACTGTTTGGAATTAGTTCATTCTTGTTCAATTCTGAGAAGAGTGGTAGGATGATGATATGGAAAGGAAAGCCTCACTAAGTATATCCTTTAGCTTCATTTATAACTATATGCAGAAAGGAATCCCTCTCTAAGCAACACATGTGGATTTATAACTACAACTTCTGGCCTCAATTTTCATTGATAGATATAGTAGAAATTTTGATATTTCAAAATATTAAAGCTCTACTATTTGAAGATCTGAAAAAGGCAATGGGTGTGATCAGTGATGGATGTCCTTGAAGTACATACAATGATACATGCCTTATTGGTATCATATCATTTGGTATGTGCTTTTCATCTTCCAAAGAACCGCAGGGCGTTATTTCTTAGCTACTTAATTGCTTTCTCGTTCTTTTTCTCATGGATAATAAACCATTCATCTTATCTTGACCAATGCCAATCATCATCATGTTTATAAATTCAGAAAGATTGACACTGTGCCAGCTTTCAGTAATTCTGTATGTGCACAAAATCATAGTACATCCATCTTTATTCCTTTTGTACTGCTGGCTGTAGAATAATCTGATGATCTATAAAAGAAAATTGGAGATTGGAATAATAATATAGGCAAAACATTATGTTAGAAACTGTGGAGTTATACAAATCTTCAAGGTAATGGGATCAATAGTAGGAGAGCCCAATCTTTATGTCACAGTGAGAATGCTTCTATGAGTTGTTTGTATTGTTGTGCTGACTCATGGTGAGCTTGAAGTGACCATAAAGATGTTGCTTTGGGTACTCCTTTACGACATGGATATGGATATGTAGTAAAAAATATGGAGTGGTTTTTAATACTACCTCCGTCCCAAATTGATTTGCAAATTTGACTTTTCTTGGTCAAACAGTTGTGTTTTGTTCACTTAATTAGGATGCCAATTTTTAATTATATTCTAATTTGGAGTTTACAACCTTGAAGAGATTTTGATGTAGTTTATGAATATGTAAATTTTATTTATTAAAAATTGAATTAATTATGCATAAAGAAGGTTGACTTTTATTATTGGTTGACCAAAAAATGTTGACTTTGCAAAACAAATTGGGACGGAGGGAGTAATATATTCCTGAATTTGGTGGCAGCATACTCTCATAATCCAGCCCTTAGAGCATCTCCAATGGGAGGGTGCATTGCATCTGATGTGGCATAGGAGAGATAGAGATAGAATAAATATTGGAATGAAGTGGTGTGTAGGGAAAAATGAAAAAGAGGAGAGAGATAGAGGTAAAAATGGACCAAGGTCTATGACAAGGTCCATATATGGACCTTACACGGGATTCGAGGAGGAAAAGTTGATGAAAAGTGGGTTAAAAGTGATATAAAAAAATGAAAATGAAAATAAATTGGGAAATATGTGGGTCCTACACATAAAATTTGTGAGATAAAAAATGGGACCCTTGTGTAAGGGTGTGTAAGAGACCACACCCTTGCATTGGAGATGCTCTTAGTATGGTCATCAATCTTGAATGGTGTTTCCATCTTGACCAAATAATGTACTGATTGTTTATCAAAATGTTTATAGCTCTCTTCATTCTCATTTGCAGGAAGAAATGAATGCAGCTCATTTTTTTTGTTATCGTTCCTCTTTATGAATCACAATTGACACCAATCTTTATTAATGTGCAGTACGACAGGATGCCAATTTGGAGAGAGCTGCCACTTTTTGCATTATGTTCCTGGTGGGCTGAAAGCTGTTACCCAAATGCTTGGCAACAACCCTGCGCTCCCAGTACCTGCTAGAAACCCCATGCCTATGCCACCTCCGCATTTCCCAGACACCACTCAGCCCCCAACAGCAGTGAAGACGCGTTTATGCACCAAATACAACACTGCAGAGGGTTGCAAATATGGCGAAAAATGCCACTTCGCACACGGTGAGTGGGAGCTTGGCAGGCCAGCACCCCCAGTTCATCATTCCCACCATGAAGACCCTCGTGGTGGTATGGGACACCCTAGGTTTGGTAGACCCGAGCCTTATCAATCAGGTGGGTTCGGAGGAGCAGCAGCCAGCTTTGGGTCATCTGCCACAGCTAAGATCAGCATTGACGGATCTTTGTCGGGAGCCATCATTGGGAAAGGCGGTGTTAACTCGAAGCAGATATGCCGTGTGACTGGAGCCAAGCTCTCTATAAGAGAACATGAAGGTGATCCCAATTTGAAGAACATTGAACTTGAAGGTACCATTGAGCAGATTCAACAGGCCAGTGAAATGGTTCGTGAACTTATTGCATCTGTTACCTCAAATGCTGCCAAGTCCATGAAGGGGGGACCACGCTCTGCTCCCGCAAATAACTTCAAGACAAAAATGTGTGACAACTTCATGAAAGGGTCCTGCACTTTTGGTGATCGGTGCCACTTCGCACATGGAGCTGAAGAGATGCGCAGCAGCGGTGGAGGAATGTAAGAGGGAGAGCCATTGAGTTTTTTTTTTTCATTTTTCATTTTTAAAGTTCAGCATTAGTTTGTTTGTGTAGAAACTTTTCGCTCATAACCATGTGGCTGTAGTTCATTGTTATTTGGTTCTTGTTTGGGATTAATCTCATTAAGCCGCATTAGTTCTTGACCATTAAAATATGTTGCTCATCTTTTACGTTTGCTGTTTCCCTGCTTTCTCTTATCCGAGACCGGTTTCTCTATGTGCAATGTAAACTAGCGAAGTCTTGTAGTATTATGATTATTATATATACTGCATGTTATTACTGTCTTTCAATTTAGAGAAAGTCTTGTACACACTTTTATCCACGGCAGTACATGTTTGTTCACAAACATGTGTACAATGCAATGCAAATATGTTCTCTTGTCTCTAGGGCTGGACTTGGTTCGGGCCGGGCCTGGTTCGGGCCTTGAACCGGCCGGGCCTCGGTTCACCAAAAGGAGGGCCCGGGCCCGAACCGGCAGGTGACCGGTTCCGGGCCAGACCGGGCCGGTTCACCCGCCCCATTTTTTTTTATTTTTTTTTTATTTTTTGGCTTCTCTTATTTAACCCCCTCCCCCTCAACCCCAAACCACCTCAAATGGCCCAAAATACCTAATCCAACCCAAAAATTAAAAAAAATTCAAAACAAAATTAAAAAAAAATATTCCGGCCCGGACCGGGCCCGAACCGGCCGGGCCGGTTCACCAAATAGAGGGCCCGGGCCCGGAACCGGTATCCACCGGGCCGGTTCGACCCGAACCGCCGGTGGACCGGGCCACTGGGCCGGGCCGGTTCCGGTTCGGGCCGCCCGGCCCGAGTCCAGCACTACTTGTCTCTCCCCTCTTTACTCTAAAAACTTTAGGCATAAAGTACTATGGCTACCAAAGAAAAATAAAACGGAGCACCATCTAGGGATGGACTCGGGCCGGGCCAACCGGCCCGGAATCGGACCGGAACCGGACCGGCCGCTACTGTGCGGGCCCGGACCGGTCCGGTGAACCGGTTAGTGCCCGGTTCGGGCCACCCGGCCCGGTGATATAGCGGTCCGGGCCCGGGCCTGCTATATAGTGAACCGGTCGGGCCCGGTCCGGGCCTCAACGGTCACATTTTTTTTTTTTAATTTTTTTTAATTGTTAAAGGCTGTAATAGCCGTTGGGAGTGTCCCAAATGGCTCTATAGCCGTTGGGAGCATAGGAGGGGGGGGTCTGGGGGGTTAGGGGGTGGGGGTGGGGTATACAAAAAAACCTATTTATACTCCTATTTTCTATACATTTTTTACACCTCTTCTTCTACAACTCTTCCTACTCTCTAATTCTCTATTCTCTCAATCTCTCATATTCAATCATCTTCATTCTTCATCTTCTCCAAATTCTTTCTACAAATATATAATTTATACAATTATTATATCTACTTATATATTAATTATCTACTTATAAATATATACTTATACACCTTCATATTATAATTCTTTACACATTATATATACTATATATAGTTATACACATTCATATTTACTTTATATTTAGTTAATATCCATACTATTGTTATTTACTTATATTTACATTTTACATTTAGTTAATATATACTTATGTATATATATATATTAAAGTATTAAGTATAAATGTATTACTCATCCTATAGTAATATACTTATATATTATATACTATAAACATTATATTATATATTACTTATAATATATTTACACGTTATATAAACTATATATACTTATACACATTCATATTTATTTGATACTCCCTCCGTCCCAAATTGTAAGATATTTTACGGTTTACGATGTTTGACTGATGATAAAGCAATTTGATCCCTGTCAACACTCAAATTAGTTTAGAAAATAAAATTTACATATTTAGAAACTACATCAAAACCGCTACAAAACCTGCAAAAAATAATTCAAATTTCATAAACTTTTGGTATATAAAGTAAAATATTAAGAGTGATTTATGTTGACCAAGTGAATAGTAAATGTATCATACAATTTGGGACTGAGGGAGTATTTTGTTTTTATCCATACTATTGTTATTTACTTATATTTACATATTACATTTAGTTAATATATACTTATATATATATATATATATATTAAAATATTAAGTATAAGTGTATTACTCATCTTATAGTAATATACTTATATATTATATACTATAAACATTATATTATATATTACTTATAATACATTTACAAGTTATATAAACTATATAGACTTATACACATTCATACATTTTATAAAAGTAGTTAATTGTTAGACTTATCATTTATCTATTAAATTAGTTAATTGTTATATTTCTCTACATTTCTCTTTAAAAAAAAATAGTTACTTGTTACATATCATTTATCATTTAACATTAGTTAAACTACTTACTTATTTAATTGCTACATTTCTCATTAAAGTAAAAAAAAGTAGTAAATTTTTACATTTGTCATATTAATATTAGTTAAAGTAGTTAATAGTTACATTTGTCATATTAATATTACTTAAAGTATACATTTCTCATTAAGGTAAAAAGAACTAGTTAAAGTAGTTAATTGTTACATTTGTCATATTAATATTAGTTAATTGCTACATTTGTCATTAAGGTAAAAAAACTAGTAAATTTTTACATTTGTCATATTAATATTAGTTAAACTACTTAATTGTTACATTTCTCCTATTAATTTCTCCTACTTAATTGTCATATTAAAAAAAGTTGTATAGATTACTATTATGCTTCTTTTTTTCCAACTCAAGAGTTCGATGATAATCCCATCGACCCTAAACAAGAATACAACGAGATTAGTAATTTATTTCATCAATTGTATAATGAATTTCATGCACAGTATGGTAATGCACCCCCTCCCATGCCGCAAACATCTTCTTCATCTAAAGGAAAATCACTTTTAAAATCTGCATTTGGTTCTCTTATGAAAAAACTAGAGCAACTCCCACCACTGAACAAAGCTCAGTTAACGAGCTTTCTTTGTATCTAACATTGAATGTTGATTATGAAGTTGGGGATGACTTTGACGTTCTTAAGTGGTGGAAGGATAATGAAAGAACGTTCCCGATTTTATCAAAGATGGCTAAGCTAGTGCTAGCAAAGCCGATATCAAGAGTTGCCGTGGAACAAGAATTTAGTGCGGCCGACAACGTCCTAACCGATTATAGAACGAGGTTGAGCCCGAGCTCTCTTGAGACGCTAGTTTGCTTCCACGATTGGTTGAAGGCCCAACGAAGAACTCAAGAAATGACCATCGCTCCCACCCGCCACTTTATGGAGGAAACAACCACCGAAGGTGGAGATTCCGATTGATTTTTTATTACAAAATGTATTACATTTTTTAAATTCATCCTAATTCTCAATTGTACTTCTTATTTGAAATAAATATACTTGAATTATTTTATATTATTGTGTACATCAATTCAATAATTCTCAAAAAAATATATTCAATAATCAATTCAATAAAATTAATTTGTAAACTTGTACTTCATATTTTAAATAAATATGCGTTCATTTTTTCATATGTAGCACTTCTCAAATTAATTAATTGGTTACAAACTTATAACTTACAACTTCAAATTATTTTTGTAAAATATAAAGTCTGTTTTTAAATTAAAATATGTAATATTAATATGTAAATTAATTAATTGGTTACTAACTTACAAGTTACAACTTCAATATGTAATTTGTTTAAATACTTATACACCTATTTTGTAACATTTGTAAATTATAAATCAAACCACTTTTCTAAGTAAAAATAGTTTTACTTACTTAATTCATTAAACTAATTAACTTATTTTACAAAATGTTTAATTTTCAAAAAAAAATAAAAAAATAAAAACATTTTAAATTAGCTCCCAAACGGCTATATAGCCGTTGGGGCTTAGGGTGGGGGGCAGGGGGGGTCCCAGGGGTGGGGTTAAAAAAATCTATAAATACATCTATTTTCTACCATTTTTCTACAACTCTTCTCCAACTCTTCTCCATCTTCATCTTCTCTTATTATCCTACATTTCTACAATTCTACTTATACATCTACCATTTTAAAGATGGAAAGTAATTCTTCTTTTATGCAAAACAATTTTGATAAGTGGAAGGACCCGAAGACCGGACTGTGGTGGGCAACTTGCAAGTGGTACAAGAAAGAGTGTTGCTTGCGGCGTTCACACGGAGTCGGGATGCCAATAAAACATATGAAGTCATGTGACAAAGGCAAAACAACAACCAACGGTGGCGGAAATCCCAATTGATATTTATTAGAAAATGTATTTCATATTGTTATTTTTTTTCTCAATTCTCAAATGTACTTCCTATTTCAAATAAATGCACTTGAATTTTGTTTTTAATAAGAATTATTATAATAATATAATATATAATTTTTTTTAAAAAAAAAGAGGCTCGGCCCGGCGGGCGGCCCGGCCCGTGAACCGGGCGGGTGACCTGGACCGAACCAGACCCGGGGGTTACCCGGGCCGGTTCCGGGCCTCCTATTTCCTGAACCGAGGCCCGATTTAATTCATTTGACTGCCTTCCCGATTTAATTTTTAGCTGAAATTTGGTATGAGTAAACTAGACTCAATGAATAGGATATCAAAAAATTCCACCGAGAACCATCCCAAATGGCAATGGTCGGACAGAACCTCCAATATAAGGGGTGATTTGCATTTTTTATGTACGTTTGAGGGCTTATTTGGTAGTTAGATAAATGTTTTCAACCTCATAACCTTTGTCTTCTTTCAAGAAAAATACTTAAAACCTTTGTCGATAACCAAATGGGGGGTAACCAATGCAGAACATTTTGGAAGAAAAACACTATAAAAATATAAGTGATACTTGACACCAAATATAAAAATGACAAGAAGAAATAACATGGGATTAATTAAACAAACAAACAAACACAAGGGAGGAACCGGCTACCTACGCAGGATAGCCTTGGGTACCTCCATATTGTTAATCGTTGAGACCTGTGCAAGGGTGGATTGGAAACAATTCCACACCTATTTTTTCGTTGTCATTATACCTGTAGGGTCTGGGAAAAAACTAAGGAATGGTTGGGCATGACTCGAGAGATGACCACGCTATGCATCGCCGTGAAATGGATCTTGAAGGATCATAAGGTTCAAAGATCAAAGGAAAGGCTGTCCGGATTGCGTTTGGTGCCGCGGTTTACTACCTTTGGCATGCTAGAAACGCCAACCGTTTTGATGAAAAGGACGTGAAGGAAGAGGAAGTCATTGCAAAAATCAAGCATGTGGTGTATAAAATACTTTTCAATTTATACCCGCATGACTTGATCACATTCTGAGTAGAAGGCCGGGTCTTGGATATTATGGAGGCCGCGGTTTTTGGTTTGACCGCTACATGTTTGATTGAAGCGCCGATGCATGGACATTATGGATGCCGCGGCTTGGGGACTTGGTACAACGCGGCATGGACATTATGGATGCCGCGACATATAGCATGGTCTTTGATATTATGGTGTTTGTTTTACCGGCACCTTTTGTACTTTCCTTAGAATTTAGCCTCCGAACTGTGTGCGTGCATTTGCAGCACCGATGTATTTTTTTGAACTTCTTGATGGGCCGGTTTTTTTTACCTGGTTCTTTTGGCATAGAATAGATCGAATAAAAACCTCCTTTCACCCCCACATTATGTGGGGGTGGGGGAGGTTTTAGGAGATCTAGGACATGCGATGTATAATTTTTCTGGGTATTAATATATATTTACATTTCATCCAAAAAAACAAACAAACACAAGAGTATTGGTGAATAAACAACTAAGCCAGTCAAAGCCTCAGTTAGCTCTGTTAAGAGTATCATGCTGAAATTTATATGAGAAGCTACTCAATGACATTCTTAAGTTTAGTTATTTGAGCTTTCAAGTGGCTTCACTCTTTGCTTGTAACAGAACAACGAATCACAGACTCTTTCTTTGTTACTTATTTTTGTATTATGTTAATGTTTTAATGTTTCCTTTTCGTTTGTTGCTTTTTATTGATTTGTGTTGCATTTTGTTTCACGTTGCCTTTTGTTTTCTTGTTGTTTCTTTGTGTTTCTTTTTGTTGACTTTCATAAATAAAAATTTGTGTACTTATGTTTCTATTTGTTGACTTTGATATGTACAAATATATGGTTTATCTTAATATGTATATATAGTTAGTTTATGCCCAAGAAGCAAAAATAATGGAAAAATTAAATATAAAATAAATATAAACACGATAAAACAAAAGGCAACAAAAATACATGTGCAACAAAAATGCAATAACATACAACAAAAAGAAAAAGAATAAATAAATACATGTGCAAGTGTTCAATGAATACATAATTCAATTTATGATCAAACTTACAATTACAATCTATATGCTCTCGCCATATATGGTGATTCTATAAGAATGAAAACGACAAAAGTTTAGAAATTGACATCTTCCATATACGATATCCTAAATTCTTTTACACACGCCAAGCTCCTTGGGTTTGGTTACCTTGGTATTGTGAACTTCAGGCTTTTCTATTGCAGTCTGGTTTTCATAATACCAAAAGTGATGCCTCATTCATTTTTCAAGATAATGCTCCTCCTTTTCTTACTTATTTACGTGGATAAAATAATCATCACGGCAAATAAAACTCACGTGCTCCGCTCCTTTATCACCCGCCTTGCTACTCACTTCTCTCTCAAAGATCTTGGTGCTTTATCTTATTTTTTGGGTTTGGAAGCTATTCCCACACCGCAGGGTTTACATCTCACGCAACACAAATACATCCGAGATCTTCTTACTCGGACTCATATGCAAGATGCTAGCCCGGTTCCTACACCTCTCTCGCCTGATGTTCCTCTATCGCTTTATGATAATACTCCTCATAATGCCACCGAGTACCGAAGTGTTATTGGTGCATTGGAGTATCCTTCATTCACCCGACGGGGTATAAGTTTTGTTGTCAACAAACTCTCCCAGTTGATGCACAAACCTTCTTTGCAAACTTTTCTTATGCCAAACTTGTAGTCATTATATCCATCAGAGAAAACACTTCCTCTGCAATAGAATCGACCACCACATCCTGTCTGATCACATGGGAGTATGGGACTATACACCTTGCGTGGGCGTATAATAAATCAAAAGCTGACAATGAATTTTGAGAAAATTAATATTAGTGATGGAAAAAAATGTTATATGTTGTTCTCAAGTGCAGACACATTTTATGCCCAAAGTACATCACCATGAAAAAAAAACACCATAGAGCAAAATACATCAATGACTACTAAAGCCAAACAAACATAAATTATCAAATAAATTTGCAGCATAACAAGAACTTTCAATTCATTAACCTTCCCTCAGGGCTGAAACCAAAAAATAGCAGAAAACCATGACAATTCCCTCCACAAATGGAGGAAAAGCCCCTCCTGCTCTAACAAATTTTGTGACTTGGCGGCCAGCCCATACCATAGCCAATACTTAAAGAATCTTTTAATTTAATAGCAGCAAAGTTAACTCATTTTTCCGGGTGCAGGAATCAACATGTAACCTATGCAAACTTCTATTAGTTTCCAGATTTTGCAAGGCTTTCTCTATGAATTCCCTAATACGGAGTTGAACATTTTATCTACATATTAAAGTTCTATTTGAATACTCAAACTGTAGAGCACATTTGGAGGATCAACTGAAAGTTGGTTTCAGAAACTATTGATACTAACACTGTAAATTAATTGTAAAAACATTCGAATAGAATCTTGGCCAAATCAAAACCTATAAAAAAAACTTATATTCAAGCAATCCAACCGTAAAATTTCATAGGAATTGAAAATTTGAAATTACTTCAAAGCAATATCATGTTACGGACCTAGCCCATACTAGACCCATAGCAGTGTCATAAGCTCATGTCTAGAACTCACTCCTAAAAGACCAGCCGATTAGGAGGGAACACATTGCTTATAAGCCACCAGTCAAGCCCATACTTGACCGGTGTGGGATTGTAACAATGAATTCTTTAGAAAATAATGAAAATATTGCCACCAGTCAAGCCCATACATTGCCAATATCTTTCACCTCATCAAAAATAATGAAAATATTGAGTAGTTCAAATTCTTTAAACGCTACAAGATTAGTAGTTTCAATAAGAATCATGTTACTAGTTGTTCGATAAACACGAGAGAAAAAATTAGTAGCATTATGAAAACAGACTAACACATTGACATTTTTTGTACAATATCTATTTCCCTCAGTTCAATAATATGGTCACATACATCTTTCAAAAAAACAGGCAACTTTTCCAACATTACTGCAATTTATCGTATCTATTTCCCACGGTTCGACTGTGCATCAAATACCCCACGGTTCGACTGTGCATCAAATACCCCACGGTTCGATTGCAATTTGTTGTACTATTTTCCATTGGTTTTCAAGTACTATTCAAGTAAATATTTTTGTGTAGGTGTATAATATTTAATGCGTAAGGATTTCAAATAAGATCTCAAACGTTGTTTGAATTGCGTTAAAATTGTTTAAAGTCAACCTGTGCATCAAGTACTTTTTGCTTACAATAATATTTTGACTACTGCTATTAGAACATCGGAGAGTACTAGTGTACATTATAGGATTTGAAGAGGGAGATGAGATATTAAGATAGTTGAAGTGTGAATGAGACGAATGATAGGTATTTATAGGTCCTCGTCCCCCTCCACCCGCGCCCCAAGGTCATAAACTCATAATAGATGTTGGGGCCTGGTTGGCTCCAAGTAGCCATTGGGGATACTAACCAATAGAAATCATTACCTCGATTAGCATTACCCCATCCCAGGTTACCAAAATTGGGAACATAATCGGCCAGTCTTGGTCTAGTCTCAATAGCTAGTTGCCTTTTTCCCCCTTCCATTTTCCTATTGGTTGACCTCCCGAACGACTCTTTGAAGCCATTTTTCCTATCGTTCTTTTCAATTTTCACACTTCAATTATCTAAAATCTAAATATAGGCTTGGCCCGGGGCCAGTCCGACCTGCCCGGGAACCGGACCGGCCCGCCACTGTGCCTACCAGTATATAAGGTATGCCTACCATTATTCAATGTCTTTCAAATACTACTATGCATAGAATTATTCAAATACTATGCATAGCATATAAGGTATGCCTACCATTATAGTATTATACCACTAGTATTTGTACTAATTCAATGTCTTTCAATTTGTAATAATTTGAAATTTGCCGTTTGTTGTCAGGTCTTTCAGTTTGTAAGCATGAAACATTTATTATTTAAATTCAATTTAAGTAAAAAAAATATTGAAAAAAAAACTCATCTAATACAACTAAAGTAATCTCTTTTCGAATAAACAAACTCAACTAATATTTCTTTTTACTTTTTTACAATTAAACTTTTAATAAATAATTTGAAGAAGAAAAAAACGGGAGGAAGGCAGACCAAAGCCAATGCCAGAAAATAGCAGCAGTTCCCCTAAGACTGGAACTGAACTAGCCCGAGACCCGAGTCATCCTCTACCACCCGGGTTTGGTCCCAACTTTTCCATACTCGGGAGGGAGGCGGACCGGAGCCAGTGCCAAAATATAGCGGGCCGGTCCTGGGCCCTATAATATTTCCCGAGGACTGGAACCGAATCGGCCCAGGTCCACCTACCACCCAGTTTTGGTCCCAACTTTTCCATACGTGTGACCTGGTAACCCGAACTGACCAGCATTACCAGGCCCAATCTCAACCCAAGACAAAAAAAAACCAGTCTCCGGCCCGGTTTTAAGACCACCAGTCAACCCCAGGCTAGTCCCAGCCCAAGACCGGTCATCCATGAACCCCTACTCGGTGGACTTGAAGTCTTGAACTGGCCTATTGGGTTTCAAAGTTCCATGGATATAAGATTGAAAGTTGACTTTTTTAAGAAAGTAGACTAACGAAATGAAAATGGACAAATATTAATTATTATTATTATTATTATATTTAAAATATACACTTAATGGACATCAAATACTACTGATTACAGCAAGTACTCAAAATTACAGCGCCCAGTAATATTCCAAAATAATTACAATGGCAGCCAGCTCGAAGCAAAAAGAATTGCACATCATATGGAGAGGACAAGCACAAGTCGGTAGAAAACTACACAGTTGCAGGGGAACTCACTCCTTGTTCCGAGACCGGTCCTTCTTGTGGCCACCAAGGATACGGGAAATCTGGAGACCTCTGCTAAAGGCTTGGTTGAACAGCATTCGAGTTTGGAATTCAGAAACAAAAGGAAACCAGGCCAGAAAAGCAACGGGTGTGAACAGTAACAATCCCATCATTATCTCATATCCACGGGCAAGTGCCCGAACGGATCCCCAGAATCCAGTCTTTTGCAAAAGAGGCTTGCATGCTTGGGCAATCTGGAAATAAAACGAGGTAAAACAGAATCAACTACAGAAGGTGCTAATTTTTTTACCTCCCATAGTTAAGAAAAGGGCAACCGGTGCACATTGACAATTTGACATCCCCGCATAGTGGGGGTCCGGGGAAGGGTGTCAAGGGTCCCACCACAAGGGTGTACAAGTAGCAAGCCTTCCCTTGTCATTTTGACAAGTGGCTGCTCCCAAGACTTGAACTCGTAACCACTTTGTTACAAAGCAACACCATAACCGGTGTGCCAAAGCTCCTCTTTTGACTTCCCACTGTTATCAAATTAAATTAAACAGGTCAAAGCTCTAGGGTAACTGACCAGAAGCAATCCCCAACCAGTTGGTAAGAAGGCAAGAATGCACACAACAATGTCTTGCGGTGTCATGTGAGGCAGCGCAATCAAAATTGCCAGAACAGTAACAAATGCAAGAAATATCAACCCTTTGATTAGACGAAACACAAGTTGAAAATTTGCACTGAATTTTCTCCGTCCAAGAGAAACCCCCTAGAAAAAAAAACACATCAGTTTTCGAAAGAAAATCCTGAAATTAACAATCAGTTTCTATTAATTATGTTGTCTACAGACATAGGCATTAACATATACTATCGTATAGTGTTACTTCACTTTGGTTAGGATATTGGCCAAGGCTCACCTTCATTACACAAAGCATCACAAGGATAACCAGCCATGATGTGCCATAAACCTGATAATAAGTGCAACAATATAGTAAAATATTTCAGGAGAAATTCTATTGTGGAAATTTATGGAAAAAGAAAA
The DNA here is from genome assembly GCA_945859915.1 of Cuscuta epithymum. NCBI lineage: Eukaryota > Viridiplantae > Streptophyta > Magnoliopsida > Solanales > Convolvulaceae > Cuscuta > Cuscuta epithymum. Next base: position 579,407 of record CAMAPF010000138.1, read on the forward strand.
AGCCAGAACTGTACCATAACACTTTGCGTTTTCTTAGTGATATTCAAGTGATAGACTAACCCATACTGATATATGAAGAATCGTAGAGCCAGTATAATCTCAGTGATGATACCACGCAATCCAGAATGGCGAAGATGCTCTTGCTCTTCTTCCCACCACGACTCCCAACTTCTCTCTGGGAGGACACCTATACCCCCAGTGTTACTTATCCACTTGTTCCAGTCAGTCCAATCGTCAACTATCTTCTGCCATTCAAAACCAGAAGGATTGAAGAGGAATGGAGCAAACAGCCATGTTCCAACCATAAACCAAATTGACACAGTAATTAAGATATATCCAACTGATCCTCTGTAAGCTTGTCCAAATATTTCATACACAAGCAGCAGTACAAGAAGCTCGAGACCCTTAACAAAGTGGCTACGGGAGTAGAAACGATAGTTATCAGCAAATCTAGCATGGAACACAACAAAGCCACGACCCGTGGGCCTATATTTTGCTCCACCATGAAGCAGTGTCCTCCCAAAATAATGGGTCTTAGTTCCAAGTGAAAATGTAAAGAAGACAGGAGCCAGCTGCAATTGCATAAGTACAAATTCACTAAGTGCAGTGCGGAAGCCTCTTTCTAACCCAATTTCCATCATCATAGGAAGAGCCATTAAAAACCCAATTTGAATAAACGACTGAGAAGCCAGAGCCACTTGGAGAGGCTTATTGTTGCGGATTGCTGCCTGGGCCATAAGTCCTTCTTCAAGTCCACTGAGGACAAGATAGAGGCGCCCATAAAGAAAGATATACACTATAAGGACAGTAACCTGCACAGAAATGGAAAGGTTCACATAGAGATGTCTGCACATTAAAAGACGTGCAAATATATAATTGCAGCAACTAACCAGCGTGCTGAAGTAGAACCCTATAGTGGTGAAGTAACATGAGAGCATTCGAAAAAAGTCAAACCGGTGGCCAAGTCTGTATAAATCACGACTCAGAGTTTGCTCTCCATTACCATTGGCTATCTTGGCTTCAAATAAAGAGATTTGATTAAGGCCCACATCCCTCCCTTTACCAACTTGAATATACTCATGGTGAGTTACATTGCCTTCACGAAGTGTAGAATTGAAGCCTATGAAAGTAATAAATGGAAAAATCATTATTAATGCAAATTATAAATTTCAATAGTGTAATTCAGGAAGGCAATATAAAATAAAAAACAATAATATTGATCATGGCTTACCAGCAAATATGTCCTCACTCAGATTGATAATTCTAGAAGCTTTACTGACTCCACCTCTTGTTAGATGGAACAATCTATCAAAAACATCAGGATGGCCGTAATGGAATCGAACCCTACAAACGTTTAAAATAGAAGCTCATCAGGTTGCCATGCAGTTAGCTGATTCATTCATGCTTCTGCCACCTTACATGGGTACTGTAACACAACCTTTTATTTTGTCCTAAAGATATTCATCAGGTTGCCATGTAGTTTTAAGTTTATGATTGGCTTTGTCGGTTAGTGCTGATTATCAAACATCAAGCCACAAAGCAAATTTTCTTATGATTTAACACATGGATCTGGCACTTTTGTAATATTCATATTTATGATTTACATACTGAAGCTTGGCTAACAGTGGGTGGTTGGCCTTCTATCTGTTCTAGCTTGAGGAGTATGAGAAACATATAAAACGGATCTTGTATATTGAATCACAACAATATAATTTTACTTTCTCAAACAGTGTGCCATGTCGAACTGGGAAGAAAATGTTGGGACAGAGGAACTACACAAGTACATTTCAACATAACTTGTACTGAAACTGTTCTCAGCCTGCTTTTAATTAAATTTGGAAATGTCAATCTGCCCACAATGCCAGTCTAAGTACACAGTTAAATGTCATTAGAAAAATAAATATCTTACCTGAGCGGGTTGGCTAACAATCTCTGACCAATAGTCACAAAACTGGTCTCTTGATTAGACATAAACCAAGCCAGTGATGAAACACTGCATAAGATCACAAAAAGAAAGTAAGTAGACCATATAGAAATTACAAGAAAATGCTTCAATACTTATCCCACAAAAAACATCCACTTCATACAGAGAGTATACCTTCCAGTAAATATGTGCTCCCTCAACCCGAGTATTGATGGATACCTCACACCGTCATGCTTCTCCAAGAACTCTTGAAGCAAGTTTCTCATTTTCAATGCTTCTTCCATATAGTTATCCTTGAAATGCATGTTAGTGTCAAATGGCAGACAAGGAATTAAAAGTCTAAAGCGATATGATACCACAGTAGCAGTAGCCCTTTAAAACCTGGTTCATATCTATTGTTTGCAAGCCTTCTCCCCGTGTAAATATAATGGCATGATTTTGGTTTTCAGGCTTTCCTTCTCCCAAGATAGCTGGACCTGGTAATTTTATTCGATATATAATCTGCAAATACACACAGATGCAACTTTTGGAGTCAAATGCTAATTACAATAGTAGTAAATTTGGGTAGAACTATTAGACAGTAGTAGATCTATTTCTAAAATTGACAAGAATAATAGAAATTGCTGATGATTGATAGTTATGTCCTCATAGTTTACGCTTTTCACAGAGATTTAGTATATCATTCAACAGTAACTAGTGGGATGGCTTTTTGGCGCATGAGTTCTCAGGAAAGAGGGAAACAGTATCATATATCTTATGTTGCATTAATATTATGAAGACGTAAAGAAACTGACATGCATAACCAATTCCTACATTTCTACATTGCACTGGAAGCAGTCATAATATATTTCCACCAGCATCCTATGTAACTTTCATCTTGTTCTCCTGAATACCTGATCCAGATTTTGGCCAGGCTCAGAGGAATTTGACTTTGGCAGTGCAGCCTTCACAAGAGTAGAGTAGTAAACCTTTTCATTCACCTTCCTCGGCCCAACTTTGTTTGGTTCTTCAACCTCATCTATATAAGCAACCCGCAAAGAAGGGTACCTGTTACAAAACAAATGTAGCACTTACAGCATAGAACAGAGTGAATGAAATAGAAGAGTGTGTCAGGATTTCTATGTGATTGAGGTTTGCCGACTAGATTGAAGGGTAAATTTTATCAGAACACAATTGGGAGAACTACCAAATAAGCCCTCGAGCTTACCTAAAAAGTGCAAATCACCCCTTATATAGGAGGCTCTGTCCGGCCGTCGCCATTTGGGGCAGTTCCCGGTGGAATTTTTTGATGAAAGTTTTTGAGAATCTTATTCATTAAGTCTAGTTTACTCATACCAAATTTCAGCTAAAATTCAATCGGGAAGGCAGTCAAATGAATCTTTGAAGATAACTGCGCAGTTAAACAACGCAGTATATTTCAGAAAATCATTTGAATGCCTTCCCGGTAGAATTTTTAGCTGAAATTTGGTATGAGTAAACTAGACTTAATGAATAAGATGCTAAAAAAATCATCAAAAAATTCCAGCGGGAACCGCCCCAAATGGCGACAGCCAGACAGAACCTCCTATATAAGGGGTGATTTGCACTTTTTATGTAAGTTCGAGGGCTTATTTGGTAGTTCTCCCGAACACAATTAGTCATGCACTACTATATGGCGTAGAGTGTTGGACAGTGAAACAAAGTCACATTCAGAAGATGAGTGTGACAGAGATATGCATGTTGCGTTGGATGTGTGGGCATAATAGAAAAGACCACTTGATGAATGAGACAAGCACACAAAAGGTGGGAGTAGCAACTATTGAAGATTAAGATGCGAGAATCTCAATTGCGGTGGTTTGGTCGGTAGAAGATCGAGTGATGCACCTGTTAGACAAGTTGAGAGCTATGGAGAAGAGACGGGGAGGAGAGGGAGAGGAAGATCCAAACAGACATGGAGAGAGTAAGTTAGACGAGACAAGAGTGATATGTTTCTCCTTGAGTTGGATGAGAGCAGGGGCGGATGCATAGCTTGACTAAGGGGGGCAGCTGCCCCCAATAAACTTTCAATAACCCTTTGAATTATAATAGGAAAAATTGGAGTCTCTATAATTGCCCCCAATAAAAAAATTAAATGCCCCCAATCCCCTACTCCACCCAATTCTTGGCAGCCCAAAGTAAAAGATTATGTTATGTATGCTTCAGTCCAATGCCCTCTAAAATAATATTGTATCGTAGATTCGTAGTACGTATACTTAATTGATTGATAGTTGATACTTCAGATTTTGTAAGTAAAGAGAATTCTAAATTGGTATCGTTAGAATTAAGAGAAAGCATAACTATGGGATGATTTGTACGAAGCATGTGTTTATTAACTATTGATTATTGTATTATGTATTATTTGTATGTGTTAAAGTGTTATTGTGTATTTGTGTTAAAATAGTTAAATGGTTAAAATTAAAAAATAAAATAGGTAACAATCTATAAAAAGTATTTCGATTTAAAAATTAAGAAATCCATATAAAATATAATTTTTACATAGCTACCTCTCTTACTAGAACAAGGTTTGAGATATATATAAAGAGATAAAAGAGCACATTAGTTATCAAAGAATTAATTACACTTTTTTATTAGATTTTATGAAGAGATTTTTGAATAAAACAACCTCCTTAACACTGGGAAATTCAAATGTAGTTAGTAATACTTCTTAATGTGTTATTTCAATTTATGAAAACGTTATTTGGATGAGCTTTCTTCTGACCCCGCTAAAAGAAGAAACATCTCTAAATATCATTCTAATTAAAGAGATGAAAATCGGAGAAAATATTTGATGAAAGGTCCTTGACAACCATGTGGTCATGACATTCCACAAAAGAAGATAGGAAGACAGAGTTTGAGAAGTTTAATTGCAAATGATTTGATCAATAAATAATTTTAAATATATCTTTAACTTAGCTGGTTGCCACAACTGTTGAGAGACACTTTTGTGTTATGAAAATAGTGAAGACTAATTTATTTAATAGAATCGGTGATCAATTTCTTAGCGACTGTCTTATTTACTTTGTATAAAGAGATCTATTTGAAACCATCACAAATGAAACTATAATAGATCTCTTTCAAAAGATGAAAACTCGAAGAAAACCAATTGTATTTCAATTTTGGGGTTTTTGGTATTTTAATATACTTTATTTAATTAGGAAATTCTTATGTACTTTATTACGGAGTATAATTTTTGGCTATTCGGGTATATTGTATGGTGTTTTTTCTTTATGAACGCTGCCTTTGCATGCTCTACGGGTCTGCCCCCAATAGTTCTATTTCCTGGATCCGCCACTGGATGAGAGTATGGTTTTGGAGAGAGCAAAGTGGAGAGAGCAAAGTGGAGGGCGGGTATTCATGTGGCGGATTGATCTCTTAATCTCTTATCATCTTCTTTTTCCTTTTATCTTCTTTAACTTTCTTATATATTTTTTATCATTTTAATATTTTATCTTTTATATATATATTTTTATCTTTTTTGTCTTATTACTTTTATGTCTATCTTTTATTTATCTTTATCTCTATCGTATCTCTTTTATCATACCTTATCTTTTTACCTTTCTTATCTTTCTTCTCCTTTTGGCTCCAATATCATGTACCAATTCGTGTTAGCTTTTGGGATTAAGGCCTGGATGTTTTGTTGTCGTACTTTAGCTCAGACAGACACAAATAAAACACGTTACATTCTTACACTTACGTTGTCATAAGTTGTAAAATATCTTGTGCACGCTGATCACCAGATCGCTTGTGAATGCCATATAGCTGGCATGATACAACGTATGTAAATTTCATATCAGCGACTGCCTGGCATTGTGCCCACAAGGTTCTTTCTCCCTTCATTTGATCTTCATTTAATTCAATGGCTTTATATCCTTCCATCAGGTCTGCTCCATTGCCAAGTAAAAGCAATTCATTGATGCAACTCAAATCAGTGGCATTAGTAACAATATGCACAATACATTTTTTGAAGGAACATACCTTCATCCTGGGCCATATCAAGGAAGGCTTGAAGTTCTAGGGCCTTGCGATAATACATCATCCCTCTCACTGGCAATTTAGAAAATGAAAAGCAAAACACGTTAATAGTAAGTACTAAGTAGAATTTCATATCTTTTTGTAAAAGGAAAGAGAAATAGGCAAAATATTATCACATCAGATAACTGCCTTCAAAAGTTGAATTTAATAACAGAATGTCAAAAATAGTCGATGTACATGAATCTCAAACATGCCCATACCAGTTCTAGTCAAAGTTTGGCCTCTATAGGATACCCAAAGACGTAGTTGTTCACATGCTTGCTCATCTTGGTCCATCATTATTTTTAATTCCTCTTCAGTACCACATCCCATACGCTCAAGAAAGTTGTTCCATTCATCTATACATTATTACCCTTAGTCAACTTAGGGAAAAAGTAGTGGCAAAGTGACACTGAGTAAACATGAAGTTGAAAACTCAAACACTCAACCTGGGAAAATTTTCTGTAAATAGAATAGGATAGACACCCCATCTTCATTTGGTTCTTGAAGGTCTTTCAATGAGAAAAGGACCTCCTCTGTGTAGTATGGAGTCAACACACTACCAAAAATGAATGTTATTAAGGCACGTCCATAACCAAGAAATAAAATTGGGATTGCAGCTTACGAACTCATAAACCGTAGTGTGAAAATATTATTGTTTAAAAAGAGAATATTGACGCTCGCGTCAATTTAAGGCCAAGGAAGGTTGTATTAAGGGTGGAGAAGTAGGAGCCTTGCACACATTACAGCTTTTCTGGTGCTTAATCCCCATAAAAAGGAAATATTGACACTCGTGCCAATTTAAGGCCAAGGAAGGTTGTATTAAGGGTGGAGGAGTAGGAGCCTTACACACATTACAGCTTTTCTGGGGCTTAATCCCCATAAATATATGATGGGTGTTGAGGCCCAAATTAAATCTATTCCTTTGAACATTTAAAGTTAATTAGTGTTGATATTGCTCTTCACTAATTTTTATTTTTTAGTCATTAAAGATACTTAGCCGATAAGAAAGCAACTATAATATTAAAGCTTCTTCTCTTCATGCAGCCTCACAAGGTAGTCTTTTCCAAAAATTTACGCTCGCGTGGATCTAATAAAAAATTGTCGCACATGCATGGTCACAATTGATATTTCATACGAATCAAGTACCAGAAAAAGGAAAAGAAGAAAGTAATAAGATTAAATAGGCATGGGTAGAACTACTAAAAAGTTGACATGACTAGACAACATTTTACCACTCAATTATTAGATTGTCAAAACATATATAAAGGTAGAAGAGAGGCAAGCTAGATGACCACACTGTAAGAAGCATTCAACTGTCCTTGATATTTCTTTCTAGAAGGGGATATTTAAAAACAAAAAGGCAGAGTTAAAAAGACTTACGAGAAGGAAAGCATGTTCCGGACTTTTGGAGCAGATGGCATGTCCATAAACAAAGAATTGGAGAAAAATGATATACGCCTTCTAGCTTCCAGATTGGATGGTACATCCATAGCAGACTCTTTTACCGTAAGGAGTAAAAACAGTCTATTAATCTGCAAAAAAGAAGGAAAAAAATCAGGGGAGAATGAAGACATATTTTCTTCATCTTGTGTGCCGCTGATGTAATAATACACATCTACCTTTTCTTTCCAAGCTTCTGAGTCTGGTGCAGGGAATGCGATGGCTCCAGCAGATGCAAATAATTGATATTGCTGATGTTCAAAAGGGATCATTCCTTCATGCCCGGAGGCCCCAGGGACTGATTCTAACAAGCTGCTCAAAGTCCAACAGTGAAAAAGTAATGACCTCAACAAGCGGCTTGAATTCAGGCCTTAATCAACTTAAGAAGTACTCATAAAGAGGATAATTACCTTGATATATGCTCCTCATTCATAATGTCTCGTGTAAAAACTTCAAGCATATCTTGAAAAAGAATCACAACTTGATCTCTGTCTTCCTGTTTGTTATCAAGCTGTAAAAACAAACACTTTAAACTTGAATTTGCCTACCTTTTAATTCAAAAATGAAATCAACTTGACAGGAAAAAGAAAAAGTTAATGAATTGAAAATTTGAAAACGCACTCCTGTCAAATCAATACTAACCAAGTACTTGATAAGCTTCACAAAGAGCTCATAAAGGATGGGAAGCGCACTCAATTTGAAATCACCATCCTCAATATGTTTGTTACCTTCAGAGAAGTGTTTGTCAACTTCGGCAAAGATAAACTCAATGACCCTGGAAAGCATACATGAATCATTTTGAGAACAGAACCACTTGAACAAAAAACCTCAATTGTCGGAAACATACACTTTCTCACGATCACCGCGAACCAAACTTCTAATAATATTCCGAAATGAAGCATAGCACTCAGAAACAGCAGGAGCCATGTAATCATCAACAGCCTCAATCCTCTTAATCAAGTCACTGACCTTGCCATTGCTATCCTTCGCCATATCAACAGCTATTGGAATCTAATCACAGAAATCCACCATCAGAGTTCTAACAATATCATCGAAAGATGCATGCTAAGGATAGGACACATTTTTCTATAGATGCACTAAAGGCTAGAGTAGCAGCGACCTGAAACAATCTAAACTGTCAAAATAATCTACAACAGAACCTGTTAAAATTAGCCTTACAGACCTAATCACATTTTTCATTTATTTTTGCAGCTCTTCATCTCTTCACTTTATCTATTTGCATGTAAGTCAGTTGTAAATTTATAATGCACAATAGTGAATCACTGAGATTTGCAATGGAGCCAAAGATTCATTATTTTTTGGCTTGAAAATATGATGGAATAAAGCAAAATGGCTCACTAAACTGTCTACGCTTCTTTGTTATGAAGCAACAGTCAGTCCATGCAATTTTGGACGCGATTTTCACTATGAGTCATCCGGAAACAGTCTCTCTGTGCTTTAGTACAGGGGTAAGACTGCGTACATCCGACCCCCCCTACCCCACCGTAGGTGGGAGCCTTTGCGGCACTGGGGTAAATGAAAATGAAAAAAAAATAGTGAATCACTGAATGGCATTTCCTTCATTTTTAAAAGAACCAGAGAGTAACAATAACAGAATTTTCACAGTAAATCAAACAAAAGATGGGAGCCATTCTGCATTCATTCACTAAATAAAGCCACCATTGACAAGAATGTATACTGCCCTCTTTACAAAAGGAAGGATGCGCAATAAAATGAAAAGAAAAGGGGATATAAATCATATAATAAACCTTGCTGGCTAGTAAAAATGGAGGCCACTGTTCAAGACCCAACTCACGGTCTGCCCAATATGGTACAAGCAAGAGGTCCATTTCCCTGAGAAGAGATACATGATGAATAACATATGAGGCACGAACTAGTCTGATTTTCTGTATTGCTAATCATTTTCTTTGGGGGAGAAAGAAATGATGCCATAGAAATGTTGCTCATGAGCCACAGGGGTGCTTGAGTATATGAGAGCATACAACATGGTAGTAAAAAAATCAGTAAACTTTTACTCTTTAATAAATGGAACCAACACTCAAACTGATAGACTTTAATAAATAAAAATATATAAAGAACTTTAATAATTACCGATTGCTAATCAGATCCTCCTCTCTGAAACTGGAGATAATTTTATTCCACAACTGAGCAAATCTGGCTCCTTTTTTTTCCTTGTTGGATGGCACCTGTAATAACAAAACATTATATACCCTATCATAAATCTCTCATCCATGATGCCCAGAGCTATGCTTAGGAACACTCCCACATACTAAACAGATAAATGTAAGACACTGGCCTCAGCAAAGTTCCGAGAAAATGTGGCCTTCAATCCCTTCTTTTTGGGTGGCTCATTCTTATCTTCTGGAATTAGGCATGCATTGAAAGCAGCAGGCAAAGTCTTAAACCGGGACCTCAGCATTCCTAAAGTACGGATCTGAAAGAAAATAATAGACATTGAACTTGCTGTAGGAACAAGGTAGACTTGCACAGTTCTTCATAAAGGATTAAATGACACCATTGAACAGACATGATGTTTGATTTGATCATATCAGAAAACCATTAAAATATACCGCTTTAAGCTTTCTTATCTCATTAGAAATGTCATATAAAGTTCTACAACTCCTATTCAGACTTCATTTACCAAATATTAGAGGGTGAAAAAATGCAAACAGAAAACAAAAGCTAGACAAAATGGTTTTGCAATAGAAATAAATGATACTCCCTCCATACCAAAACAAGAGATACATTTCAGGTTGGCGCAAGTTTTAAGAAAATAAAGGGTGTATTTTATTATTTTGCAATCGTAACCTTTTTACTTTTTACAAAAAGTAAAAAGGTGAAATGATATAGAAAGGGATAAAAATGGGAAAGTAACAAGCTAATGGAGATTGATTTACGAAAGTGTTCATATTATTTTGGAAAAACCCAAAAAGGAAAGTGTATCTTAGAAAATGGGATTAAGAGAGTACAAGATAAAGTGTGTCGTGCACTACAGTGCCTCACTGCCTAGTAGAGAGTATAGATGATTTATGGTGTAGCAGGGTTAGGATTACTAAAGTATGTAGTGTGCTTTGGTTGGTTATAACTCCAGACTTAAATAAACAAACCGAAAAAAGTTGGCAATCTATGAAAAAAATTTACCCGAATTTGCTAATTTTCCATTAAACTCCGCCATGAGACCATTTTTGGTATCATCCTGTCCCAAGCCAGGATAAAGGAGGAGGTTGATGTTGTAGACGCGTAACGACCAAGAGTATAACATAGTCACATCACATGACATGAATCGAAATATGAATATCGCTAGTAGCCTAGTATCCTTTTTAACTCTGATTTCATATGTCAATTCATGTTAGCCTACCCCAAACTTTTTTGGGGCCAAGGCTTAGATGTTGTTTGTAGTTGCTAATTCCCCATTATTTTAATTAAATAGAATTAATATTTATTTTCTTTTACATTCAAAACGATGATTTAACTGTCCAACAAATGTAATAGTAACATGTGAAGGGTCTACAGATTTCATTGTTAATTGATAGAGAATTTAAGGACCTCTCCAAGTCGACGGAATGCCCCATAAATGCCGCCAAACAGAGTTGAGAATATGGCATACCAGATCTGAGTATCCATAAAATATACCTAGAACAATGTACCAACATGGTAGTTATCAATAAGAAATATTAAATGGAACACTAACTTGGAGCTAGAGATAGCATTATGCAAAGAGTCACCATACAAGAATAATTGGAGCCCAGAGTGCTACCACTACACCAATATTGTTTCTAGCTGCAGGTTGAATTGTCTTATTATGACCCTTGTATACAGAATAAAATATTAATGCGTCAATAAACAATCACAAAATGCAGGAACATACCGTGTGGAAAAAATTCATGCCATTGGTAAGTGGTTATATGGACATTCATGATAGCTTTTGTAGGACCTACTAGAGGTTTTATCTGCAGTATACAAAATTACTTCACATTATTACGAAACAATATACAAAAAATTGTATATTTTACAGGACTTAAGCCCTTTATTAAATCTTTTATACTTGTATCAAATTTAATATGTATGCAACTACATAGCAAATTATCAGCAACATCCATAAATGTGGACAAACATAATCCTATTTTTTAGCTAGTCAAAAGTATCCCCTACGGACCATTTTGAGTGACTTACTTTTCTTTTTTTGTTCCTATCATTTCACTTTATTCTACTCAAACCTCAACAACAACTTTTACTTTTCAACCACTTTCTTAATAATTGTGCCAAACCAAACAAGACAAATAAAATGGGACAGGGCTAGTACCATTTTATAAATGCACTGATTAAATGAGAAGGAATTTGCTTCAGATTATCTTAAGTTACCTTAGGGTTATAAGATAACCTCTTGACGGATCATTTTGCATAAAACATTCCTATGCCACGTTATTTACCTATGCTAGTTTACTATACCTCAAACCAAAACGTCCTCCGAGGGTAATGTGAAATTCCATGAATGTGAAATTACTTCGTATGTTTTGTTCACACATTGTGGGAATGCAAGACTACCTTATAGGATTATTTTGATGGAAAAATGGAAAATTGTAAAGCAATTTAACACCTAGGAAACCAAAGGTAAACAAATAACCCAACATTACCTAAGTAATTCTAGATGCCTTAAACAGTTAAACTGATGGAAACAGAAAATAAAAATCAACAGAATAATCCGTTGCCCAGATAATCAACGATAGAAATCGTTGCCCAAAGCCAAAAGGCTGAAATCCAATTTTGTTCCAAGATAAGCAAGAATGAACCCTGCTAAGGGGTATAAATAGCATTCTAGTAAGAGACTCAACAAAAACCATAATTGAGCCCAAATTAATTAAACCCTAATTAGGCCAAAATTAACTCTGCTAACTAATCTACTAATAAAAGGCCCAAACTAGAAAACATAACATAAACTTTATAATAACATATTTTTTTGTTAAGGAAAGTAAATTTTATTAAAGAATATATAAAGGGAAGTACAAGCAACAAAGGTAAAAAAGAAGAAAAAAACAAAAAAAAAGGAAAGGGGAAGACAAGAAAGATCAAAGAAACATGAAATACAATAGAAGAAAACCAACCCTAATGCATCAAAAGGCCCTCCCTAAACATAAACTTTATAATAATATATAAAACTATAATCCTAGCCCACAACCAGCCCACGAAGGTGGGCCCACCGCTCTTTGATCTCCCTACTCTCTATCAATCCATACTCCTTCAAACAACCTTGTCCTCGAGGTTGAAATCCGGAAACCGGCTCACATTTGTCCCCAGGGGATACCCAGGATCTTTAGGAAAGATGCCACTCGATCCTTTCAGCCCGTCCATGAAATACCCCAAATAATGATCGTCAGATAGCTTTGGGAACTGACTTGTTAGTTGAACAAAAATTGAGATGTACTCCTCCACAGTCCTTGTTTGACTTCGGACAGCCGTTCAAAGCGGTTGCCCTTAAACCGTGAGTCAAAACAAGCCATCAACGCCTGTGTAAGCTCATCCCATGACATGCCCAGCTTTCATGCCCATAACCAGGTCAATCAGGATACGGCTGACCCTAACATCGCAACTACAGCGGCTGCCACCCTCTTTCCGGGCAGAGTACAATTCAGTTTGAACTGTTGCCCAGTCCTAGCAACCCAGCCAATCAGGTCTTCTCTGTCAAACGAGGGCAGCGTCGTTAGAGAGGTGCTGCACAGTCCTGTTCCGCATGCGGATGCCGCTGACGCGTCGAGTGAAGCCGGCGATGCTCCTCCGCCACTGGCGGAGCGAGAGCCTTCGTGAGCGCAGCCAATGAGGCTGCGATCTCCGCCAGTTGGATTCCTTGCGCGTCCAGCTTTGCTCCCCGCGCGTCCAGTTTCTGGTCCATCTTTGATCTCGACATTCCGGCAGGTCGGGCCAATTGATGAAAATTGGAAATAAAAATCAACTATATAATCTGTTGCCCAGATAATCAACGATAGAAATCGTTGCCCAGAGCCAAAAGGCTGAAATCCAATTTGTTCCAAGATAAGCAAGAATGAACCTAATCGAGCCCAAATTAATTAAACCCTAATTAGGCCCAAATTAACTCTACTAACTACTCTACTAATAATAGGCCCAAACTAGAAAACATAACATAAGCTTTATAATAATATACTCCCTCCGTCCCATAGAGAGGTTCTTGTTACGATTTACGATGCTTGACTAACGATAAAGCAATTTAATCCTTGTTCACACTCTGATTATTTTTTGTAAATAAAATTTACATATTCAGAAACTACCTTAAAACCGATACAAAGCCTGATAAACAAAATGTAAATTTGATTAAAAAAAATTTAATATATAAAGCAAAAGATTAAGAATGATTTAAGTTGACCATGTGAATAGTGGACGGGAACCCTTGAATGGGACGGAGGTAGTATAAAACTATAATCCTAGCCCAAAACCAGCCCACGAAGGTGGGCCCAAGCCCGTTCCCGCCCTTTGATCTCCATGCTCTCTATCATAAACCAAATACCCTCTAAACAAAAATTTTACTCCCTCCGTCCCGAATTGTAAGGCACTTTACTGCTTACGATGTTTGACCGACGATAAAGTAAACGGATCCCTGTCTGCACTCAAATTATTTTTAGAAAAAAAGAACTACGTATTCAGAAACTACATTTAAAGCTTTACAAAGTTGCAAAAACCAGAATCAAATTTGATAATAATTTGATATATAAAGTAAGAAATTAAGAGTGATTTGTGTTGACCAAGTGAATAGGAAAGATATCTTATAAAATGGGACTGAGGGAGTATTATTTTAAGATAACCTAAACCCGATCCTCCCTTAACACAAATTATATAAACCTAGAAAGTTGTTTATCTAATTTTGACCAAAAAATGAAAAAATAAAACAATCTAACAATGTCTACGAAATCGAAGATAAACAAACTATCCCTTTCTTTTCTCCTATGTGGATGTTATATGATACGACAATAGCCTGATAACCTTACCTTGGTACTGTAGGATAACTTAAACTAAATCCCTCCTTAGTCCTTACACACAAATTTATTATTTTAAGATATCCTATAACATAATAAATTAACATGCTTGAGAAAAGGAATACAAAGTAACATGAAGCACATTAGAACCCAAGAGTAACACGAATGACATTAGAAACAAGAATAGAAAGAATATGTCAGCAAAGTATTGCTCATAGGAAAATAAGAAACTAGCATGATTAGAGGAAGAAACTAACATGATTAGAGGACAAGGGCTACCAATTACCTCTAAATAGAAACTGAAAGCTAACTTTGTCGCAATAAGTAGAACCCAAAACATTGTGTACCTGAAAAAATACAGCAGCTTATAGCAAGACAAACCAAGCAATTATTATATATAAAAAATCCAACTTCTAAAGCCATACTTGAACAGAGAAAATGCGCTCTCATGCATTCCCCTACCAACGTAAAGTCGAGGCTGCAAAACCCATTAATGAATTAGACTCCAATTTATCTGACCAATAGCAACTACTATATGTCTTACTTGCCAAAAGTCACATCCACAAAAGAAAAAACAGATCAACTGCACATACCTGTGACCACCACATCATGAGCATCACGATTTTGTAGTTTGATCTCTCAAGGAATCTTCGGATAAGTGGAAAAAGGAAAAAAACTGCAGCAAGCATATTCGGTGACAGATACAGTACAACAGCAAGGATAAACAATGAGGGAGAATTTGAATTGTTTCCAAACAAATTTTTGATGGCTTGAGCAAATGATGGAGGGTTTTGCCATGTGTAAGCGTAAGTGACAGCAAGGATTATCACCCAAGCAGCAGCTGATAAGAATTTTAGGATGTATCTTAGCTTAACATAGAACGACATGCTCTGCCTCGCTTTCACACTTAGAATAACATCAAGAATTGCTGCAATCCAAATATAATTGATTAGCATATTTAAAAATCATATACCCATAAAGCCTCCATAAGTGATAAACAAGCAGATTCCGTGCATGAACATGCTACTAAATATCAGTGAGTAATAAGGAGGTCAACCATAAAACAGACAAAGATACAAGAAACTAATATTAGAATTTTGATGAAGATAGAATACAGTAAGAACCTATTAGAACTGAGAAAATGTGAGAACCGTAAAAGATAGGTATGACAGCATGAGTTGAAGAAATGCCATGACAGACAAAAGGAGACACAAGTATTAGACCTATGTTTAATTAAATGGAAACATAGAGGAAATACATTTAAAACTTCTAAGTTGTATGGCATCCATTGGAATCTACACTAGACAGTAAACCAACTAGTATAACCAACCTTGAGCAAGTTTCAATATTGAAGCAGTTATAAAGATGCTAAGTACTTTCTTCAAAATGCCAGCATCAAATATTCCACTAGGTTCTCCAGTACCATTCCAAGCAATGATTATCATAGCCTGGAAAAATGACAAATATATTAAATACGGTAGAAAAGATTACAGGGAAATATGTAGTACGAGGAATATCTACCTGTAAACACAAAATGAAGAAACTCCACATGCGACCAAAGCTTCTAAAGATGTGCCAAAATGATCGAATCTCAACGAAATTAACTTTTCCCACCCATCGATCTCTAGCACGCTTAAGCAAAATTTAAAAGGAATTTGAGCTTATTAGAAGCATATACATACAAACACAAAGGCACACACATCACCCATAATTATTTCAACACCAGAAAGGCAGAAACAGCTATTATGAAGATATGTGCACATTGATTTAAGCCATAAACTACACAAAAATTACTGAATGTAATCAATTTTCTGGTTAACATGAACTTGACATGGAAAACAGAAGCAAAAGATTCAAGAAGACACAAACTGCTAAACTCAATTTGAACTAAGCTTAATAGCAGATGCCGTGAGAATGCAGTTCCAAAGTAGTAGTGTGTAGCTGTGTATAAAGAGCTATCCTACAAACCAGCACATAGTCATTACCATACAGCATCAAGGTTATCAAACTAAGATTCAAATCATGAATCATAAGATCCATTTTGTGAATCATGATGTGTTACGAATTGTAAGATACATGACCAATAAAAATAATTATCACTCAATGGAAATACATTATTTCCCATCAATAAGACAAAACTTACATCATTTTTTTTAGACTGAAGTTCTCCGGCAGGCAGGCAAAAGAAATCAGCATCAGCACGCATAGGCCAACCTAATCTGAAGCAATCTACAGACCTAGAAATTAATCAGAAAACGTGGTTAGCCAACAGAAAGCACAGCACGTAATTACGAGAAGGCGATGTTGTAAAAACCTTGTCACTCCCTATAGATTATTTTAATTATTGTATATCTTGATTCGCCGGATCATATATTTATGAGGTGATATTATAGAGATCTCAGAATCAGGATCTTTAAAATATCCCTTATTCTTAGGATCTTTAATCACTAGGATTCCTTCCTTACTTTCTACTTCTCTAACTGTATATGTTATGTAACCTTCTTCTCGTTTGAGAATAACAAAAACTGAATAGAGACATCTTTCTCTATCTCTTTCTATCTACACTCCCAGATTAGTTCTAGCTGCGTAGCTAAGCTGTTATCTGATGTCTTGGTTTTTTCCAACATAGTCCCTCCACAGTCTGCTTAGATCTCCTTAGTCCCTATGCCTAGGCATGAGACCCCAGTCCGCCGCCTGGCAGGCACACTATATTTACAACATTGTGTGTAGAGTAAGGCAGTCGAAATAAGAACAACTACCAAAAGTATTCATTTATATCATCATAGTTCCTCCACTGGGAATGCTTTGATCTTCCTCTTTTGCTCCTTGCAGCTTCCTATCAAATATGCAGTGATGATCAACTATTTTCACCCAAGAGTTATAAGAAAATCCAAACAAGTACATAGTTTAGTGTGTCAGAATAACAAATTAATAGAGTAAAAAATATATGAATGGCATACTTCTGCAATAACTTCATAGATCGGAGTAACAACTTTACTCAAGAAAGCTTCCTCTTCTCCTCCATAGGCAGGCTTCACATTTTCACCAGTCATGGGACTGACATTGCCAGCCAGCATGCCATAGAGTTCAAAAGCCATCTGGACAATAAATAACAAATAAATATGTAAACAAACAGGGGGAAAGGAATGATAGCATGCATACATACAGACAAATATGTATATGAATATGTATGCATCTTTGTGAGTACGTGTGACACACACATATGGAGTTGATAAACATCTTAAAAAGAACTCATCCGACTAAGCCGTATATGAATATTTATGACAAAAGTTCATATAAACCATTGCCCCAATTCCAACGCTAAATATTAGTTCCGCCTATCAATATACTCCCTCAATCAGAAGTTTTTGAGAGGAGAATCGGTCCCCATGGCAGTCGAGGACCAAAAACATTGGCAAAAGGCACAAATAGGGCCACCATTGTTTCCTTCCTAAAATAAGACTCATGGACTCCTAATTGATGAAGTTTTATTCTTTTAGTAGGATCAAATAAGTCAAGTTTAGGGAATATTAAACATATAGTCCTATTTATGCACTTTGATTAACTTTTAGTCCTATTCTTTTCCTCGTGAGGCGTAACCCCCAAGACGAAGTGATGTGTGAGCCACAAATTAATAAAAATAAAATAATAATAATATAATAATAATAGGGTAAAATAGATAATTCATAATACTAACTAACAGCTCAATGAAATGAAAACATGAAATAAAAGCACACAAAACCTTGTTCAAATATGTGTGTACACAAATAACAAATCGTAAGAACGTGTTCAGATTTCTCACACCTAATTCCAAACCAATATGATCACCCATTGTATTACATTAAAAAACCAAATAGACAATGTATGTCATGGTTCATTTTCTACAAATTTGCTCCCCTTTGAGATTTATCTCCTAATTCATGCCAAAGTAACAACAACAAAATTGAACATTATCAAATTCTGCAAGTTGAGGGTGAGATAACACAAAGTTTTTATTTTTTTCAAAACAGATACTTAATCTTATCAGAACGCAAGGTGCATACGTGTGCAATTGTACACTTCTGTTACATAGAAGTGGTATTATAAAACATACATGATGATATATATAGCATAAACATTCTGGCATGAATCTCAAATTTGCGGCTTCGCCCCATATAAGGAGATACAATCCCATGTATAGTAGTTTACGTTGTTGCACTTCCTGCTGTATGGTTGGTAACCTATAAATTTGGCACAAAACATAATTAGCCAGCGTAGGAAAAAATAAAAAAGAAGTCATAGAGAACAATTTTACATTCTATAAATCTAGTCTTCACTGTTGTAGTTATGTCGCGTTGAATACCGATGAACAATAAGAGATTTAGAAATGTCAGTGAACCTCTACGAAATGGGAACACTAATTTTTTACTTTACCATCTATATATATTATCAAGAAAAGCATTTTAGTACAACGTAAATTTTTTGCTGGCGACTATTAAACTATCCAAACTATCATGTGGCTAGGAATAAGCAAGTCCAGGATTTTATATTCCAAACATAACATCTATATAGAGGTCGTGGATTTCAGGATTGACCATTTGAGAAATTTTACCAGAGACTACTTTTGCGATCCAAGTACTTGCACCATTTCTTGTAGTTCTTGAAAAGCTTCTTCATTACATGATTCAGTGCACGCTCATCCAACTGCGCAAAATAATTTTCATGCTAACATCAGTTACATTTTCAATTAAAAACAAATTCAGAGAGGAAGGTCATAATAATAAGATGATGGGAATATCATGATGCCGGTTGAATATACTTAAATCTGAAGCTGTCGTTGAACTAGAATCTCAAAAATAAAGTCTCAGCTTTCTGAATGGAATTCATGGAAATGAGTTGACTGCATGATATACATAACACAGCAATAACTTTGAAGCCATTTGGAGAAAAAGGTAGACAATTGGAATTATTGCTTGCAGGTGCAACTGTAAAGATAAAAAAAATAGATGTGCACAACGAACCTTAGGCTGCTGGTCAGGCTTTGGATACTGTCGTATGTGCACATTAGCTAGCAACAATATCAGATGCTCTCTTTGATTTGCAACATTGTCCTTCTGCAAATTAAATGAGCCAGGTAACCATTTCGTTAACCATTTTCTTCAAAATCATACGAAATGCTGGGTCCCATGAAAATGAACACATTTAAACCCTCAATGAAGAATTTGACAAATTGTCCTTCACCTGAAAACCAAACATGGACTGAAGCCAATCAAGAATATCTTCATCTTTCTTCTTCTTGTAATCCTTAGGCCATGGAAGACCTCTGGTATTTCGAAGAGCATAAACAGCAGCTTGAATCTGTAAGCGTGGAACCAAATCAATTACACAAATGGAAGAGTTCAAAGTTTCAATTATACAGATGGAAGAGTCAAAGCAAACCTCTGGATATTTCATGATAGCCTGATTCACACTATCTGGATCCAGAGGAAGTATATTATATGGGACATATATTTCTGTCTTTTCTGCAACTTTATCATGAGTTTCTAAGACCTGCAGAATGGGAAATACATGAATTAGCATGCAAAAGATATAAGTTGCATAAAGACATGTTTTCCATACAAAATGTAAAGTTTATGAAAGAGATGCAGTAGATATGCTTTCATAACATTTGCACAATGACGTGTGATGTCTCTTGAGCTCACCTCACGATCCACTTCCATAGATTGTGTCTGATTGACTGCCTTCAACACCTCAAAGAGGACATTTGCAGTTTGGTATGCTTTTGTCAGCTGTGCGCTGAGAGTTTAACAGTTCAAAATATCACATTGGGTAGACTTAATATATTTAAAACACACAAATTTTCATAAAAAGGGCAAAAGGGCCATAATAAAATTACCGATCAGCTCTATCAGCAGCATTTTGCAAAGCTTGGATGTACTTTTTGTAGTAATGTTGATAAAAGCTCTGCATTTCACGGGCATCACTTTTTTTCACCCTGCCCATCAAGGTGGGATCATTCTCCTGAAATACCAGTCAAGATTCATTTAGTTAAATCTCGACTAAAACCAGTAGAGACATCCAATGGGCCCTTGGTGCATAGGCAAACAACATGTCCACAAGTTCATACAAATTATTAAAAAAAACTAGCACAAAAAAGAATTAATGGATAAGCTAGTTTTCATAGTAGTCTCAGGTTTCTTTCAAATCTGGACAACTTAATAGTTCTAGTCTGGAAAAAACATCTAAACTGATGTACTATGAGGTATCAAGAGCACAATTTTCTTTTCTAAGGCTCTGCATGGTAACATTCTTTTAGGCTTTCATCACTATCCGGCACTTTTTTTTGGAATATTCTTATCAACATATTATAGTATCTGCTCTTGTTAATGCCAACATACTTGATTGGGATGGGACTCGAACCTGCGACCTCCTCTTTGGGAGATCAAGAGTGATGCCATCAGACCACGAGGTACTTGGCCACTATCCGGCACATTTTCTAGTAATGTTGACCAATATAATTGCATTTGTTAAATCGGCATTTGCAGATGAAAAAGTCATTCACAAGTTACTGGTTTGGTTGAATGGTTGAAGTGGAGATTCATGCACAATGCCTCATATTCTAGATATATTATTAGATATTTCATGCCATCTTCTGTCACAGTATAAGAAAATTCAGTTCATTCAAGTATTTCAAAAAATATATCAACACCGCCAAGAAAGCTCTTAAACTTCAAATAAAATTTAGAGAATGCTTTCAAATTTAAAGAGTGTGCCAACAAAAAATAAAGAATGTCAGATGCCTAGAAGTGAAACCGGGCTACAATTTCTTCCTTGGGTGTCAAAACACAAACATTTTGTAAAAAATGAAGAGTAAAATCAAATTTAAACGTACACAAGCACATCCCCCATTCAAAAACATAGTGGAACAGTAAAGTGAATCTATGTGCAACCAGTGAACTACATCAAGATAACTGGATAGCAGAGAGCATCCACTCTACTGAATCATGTCAACTTTCAAGTTACCCATTTATCCATGATTTAGTTTGTAAAAACACAGCAAGCCAAGATACGAAACCCATGGGTGTAAGCATAACTTGACTGATAAATTGAAAATATGGGATAAACTGGGGCTATTAAGTTAAGCATAAGTTCAAGTAAAAAGGACAAATAAAAAGTCATATATAAAAGTAAAATAAAGACTAATTGATGATTAGGTTCAACACCAAATACTAGAATGTGATTTACTAACTCTTTCAGTTTGTCTTTTAACTCAGCCCACCTAAAAAAGTATCATTCAAATAAAGGGAAACAAGAAATGCACGTTACAATATTCTGTACTGACCCTTTCAAGCCGTTGCAGAAGTGCAGTTTTGAATTGTCTAACACCACGTCCACTTGAGGTGGGGTCTAGACGATGAGCTTTTTCAAAGGCATAAAATCGACCTACAGAAATTCCCACGGATTAATTCAAATAGAGGAAAATTGTTTACGAATATGATCGAATGACAGGAATTCAGGAGTGAGAAAATAGAGCTGAACACAAGCCCTTATACAAATAGACCATATGATATGTTGCTCCGCTTTTGCCTGCTTGTTGAGAGGGAAAATGCCAAACACAACTTTGAACAAGTGTCATCATTCAGCACTTGACCACTACGTGATGAAGGTTATGACTATTCTATATCAGTATATAACAAGTCTTGTAACTTGAGTATAATATGATACTCCCACTGTCCCTTTTTTATCTTCACTCTTTCCATCTCCATCTGTCCCTAAACAATCTCCTCTTTCTTTCCTTCTAATGAAATCATTATGTGGTTCATATTCTAAACAAATTTCCCATTTATTAGAAAACTTAAGGAAGCATGGAAATAAATAGTTCAAGTTGAGATCCAAAAAGTGCTCTGAGAATTCTTATTACTACATATCACCATAGCTAAATGCACTCAGAAACAAGTTGAATCATTGCATGCGCATTCTGAGAGGAGGATACATCATGAGAGTCATGGACCTCATAAACAATTCCATAGACCAATTTCATGTCATTTACCACTTCCTAGTCAATGTTACAAATCAAGCAGAATTGAGAATGAAACAAATGGGCTGAGAAAAAGAGCGAGGGTGGATCAGCTACCACCCCGCCCATTGAATACTTCATATTATATATAAGTCCCAAACCTAAACAAGTACATAAGATGCATATTGTCTAAAAGGGAAATCAATTGAGCTAAGAATGGAAGTTTAGCTGAGCACTCATTAGCAGAGTATATGAGTTTAAAATTCCGGGTTTTTTTTATTACAAAAATTTGCTTTCAATGTAGTCACTAGTCATGATACCAATCGTTATTAACCTTTCCACTTACAGAAAGTTAGACAGAAAACCAAATATGTTGGCAAGAGTGCACTTAGTTTAATTAGAGCCGAATATGAAGGCAAGTTTGCACTTCTTATAACGGGTTTCTCAAGGCTTTGAGCCTAGAGGAGTATGAGAATGAGTGGCAGACCTCCATCTTATGAATGTCATTCTAATGATCACCGCATAAGCATATATCATTCCCAGGACGAACAAAATTCTTCGTAAGACATTGGGTGGTAGAATATTAGACAAAAACCTAACTTAGGGAGGATTATGAAGAGGTTATCTAGTAATGGATCAGAAAATAGATTTTACATAGATAATTTGTAAAGAACCTTTTGTAATTTGTAATGTTTTAGTGATTCAAATGCATCATTTTTTTATATTAGATAAAAAAAAATCTATATCATGAGGATAATTAAATATAATTGATAAATAACTCAATATATATAATGCAGCTATTTGCAACATAAACTTAATTTCACTCCCTCAGTCCCATAATGTTCTCCCCCTTTACTTTCTACACTGTCTGCTATTTCTAAAAATAATAATATGAACCACGAACAGAAAATGTGAAGTACTCTTTGACACAACCCAAAAGGAAAAACGGGAGCAATATTTTGGGACACAAGAGATAAAATACTAGATAAATTCCCACGGAAAAATTATTTAACAAAATCATCTGCTAACTAATGTGCTGAATTGCTGATTATAAAGGCAGCTCCTTTGGAAGCGAAACATCAAAATGTAAATTCATTAGGTCTCTATTAGATGAAAGCAAAATACATATACACCAAAAGGTTACCGAGCCCTTCAAGAAACTGAGAGTGGATACTTACATAGATAGGCAACGCGGGGGTTACTGGGCTCAACTTCATTAGCAACACGAAGAATGGGGGCAATCTCGACCAGAGATGATGGCACCACCTCACTGTCAAACATCGACTCCCCAATGTTTCCCACAGTCTGGGTCCTGGTTATCCGTCGCTGCAGCGACGGTTCAGCTCCTCCTCTTGAAGCCATGTCTTAGCTTCACCTCACTCTGTCTTGAACTACGATTCACAGGACAAACACAACAGGTATTAAAAAATAAATAAGTTCACATTTCAGCCCACATAAGACGACCAACATAGCAAAAAGAAAAAACCTTGAAACGAAATTTACAAAAAAAAAAAAAAACAGACATACATGAAGCTGGGAGCTGAAGTCAAGCCTCAGCAATGTAAGATAGAGTTTCAATTTCACATTGAAGAATGTACAATTGAGAATCCAGAGGTTGAAAGATTGTGCTACAAAGCATAAACCCTAAGAGAGAGAAATGAAGGAGCAGAAGGCAGAGGAGGGTGAGAAGGAGGTTCAGGCAACTTAGCAGGAAAGTAAGGAGGAGACTGAAGTGGGCGGCTGTAAAGTGAAGTGAGAGAGAACTTGGACGCAACGGAAGTGCATTTAAAAATTCTGGAATTACCGCTATCTGGGGACCACAAAGACGGAACGTTTTTTTTTTCAAACTGTGACAGTAACAAAAATGCCAATTCGGGTATTTTATTTCTTCACTTTATCACTTTTTTTGTTTTCACTCAACTTTCTAATGTAAAATATAAAAAAGCTTTTATAAAAAGGCATTTAATATATCTAGGGGGGCCATATATCTAAAGGTGTTTTTAAAGAACTGTTCCACAAATGGTGTTTTTAAAGTTGTGCTCATGTGCACATTAAAAAGAACAAAGTAATAAGAAAATAGTAATGAATAGGTATCAAATCCTTAAACGTTCATGTCATTCATTAATAATCACTTGAAGTATATAAGTGATGCATTCCTTGCTCAAAACTTAAAATAGGTCCTATTTGTGAATTTACCATTTAGAAATGAGTTGTGTGTGAAAATTCAAAGATAAATATAAAGCAAAACATAAAAACCTGATCATTGGCCGTGCATATCAATAGTGAAAAGGTTGGTTATTGATCCTATCATTATATTAGTATTGCGTGAGAGGAAAATACTTAAGGTTATTTCGATATAATTAACTGACTGAGTTATTATTTGTTAATCTAATTAATGTGTTTGAAACTACAAACAAATTTTATACGCAACTTCTTATGTTTGGATGCTACAACAAATGATAACATTGGTTGTACATTTAAGATGGGAAAATTAAGAGAGTCTCGAAAGAGCATGCGTAGTACAACTTAAAGAAGTAGTGTATACTCTCTCTTCTTGTTCTACCCTTACTATTATTATTATAAACTAAACCTCAATCTACACATAAAATGGAGAGACAATTAAAGGATGTGAGAAATTTGATATTTCAGTTATTTCAATACTTTTGTTTGCAATAAGGGAAAATTGTACTTTCAGTCTATGAAATAGTCACCATATTGAAATGTCATACTCGTATTTCTGAGATTGTAAATGTCACCTATCAATTGTCCAAATTGTTGTAAATGTAAACTATACTCATCACCCAATTTGTACACTTCACCCCTTAAAGGACCATATTTACAGTAATATGGACAAATGAGGGGTGACATTTACAAAATGGGGAACACGAGTCTGACATTTCAATATTATGACTATTTCAGTGATTAAAAGTGCGATTTTCCCTTGCAATAATGTAACTTTGATCATTCAATACTCCATGTCATCAGGTCTAAAAAAGAGTGTATGAAATTTCTAATTTTTTTGTCCTCCATTGCTTAAACTAAAACACAAATTTCTATGAATACATATGAATCACATTTTTCGGACCATATATATCAACATTATAATAACAACATTTCTATGTGTATTTAATGCTTGTGTAAAGTATATTTCCATGCAAATATATTTTTCTTATTATAATAACAATATATCTATATATGTTTAGTGTTCTAATTATTATCAGAGGTTATTCCTAAATATTACTAATAAAAAAATTATGGTAAAAAATTGTGACTTGGTCAGGGGCGGCCGCGTAGGGGGAGCATGGGGCGGACCTAGGCCCAAAAAAAGGGGAAAAAGGCTCAGATTTAGTTCTTTATAATAGGTGTGACTATGTGAGTAGGATGAGTTTTTCATCCTTAAATTAATAATTTTGATGGTGATTTTTTAGGTACTTCCAGGTGATTTTTTTATGGAAATTAATGAAATTTTCTTTATGAAGTGTAAATTACGTCCAAAACAAATCAGTTAAAAATACAATCTATAAGTTAGTTAAATAAATTATTGAAAAAAAGCTGTGTTTTTATGCATATTTTGTCGCCAGTTTTTCAAATAATTTATTTGTATGACTTAGTTATTAAATTTTAAACTCAAATTTTTTAAACACAATCTAAAATTTGATTAAAAAAATCGTCTTGGAAGCAGATTTGTCTTATATGTTTATTTGATTCGTTTATTAATTATTTTCATTCATAGTTGATTGTTTGATTTCTTAATTGTTGGTTTTTATCTATTGAGTGTTGTGTTATACTTTGTTTATTTTGTTTCTAAAAAAAATCAACTATAATTAAATTGATAAATTTAATTAATTTCACTGTGTAATAAAAATGATTGAATCTGGATATGATAAAGAAAAAAGAGGAAAAAATTAGAGAAAATTGTGCTAATTAAAAATGGTTCAATAGAAATTTTGTTTGTGTAAAGAAGTCTAATACTAAATATATTTAGGATGAGAATTCATGGAAAAAGAATGATTTAACTACTAAAAATAAAACAATTCAGAATGATCACAACATTAGAGTTAATTATTTAAATAAGACTAAAACATTGGTAATAAAGTACACAAACAGGACCACCAGTTTTTCCTTCCTAAATAAGGACCACCAATACTATAAGGGTTAATTATCAAAATAGGGCTAAAGGTCACTCACTTTTCACAAATAGGATAAAAAAAATAAACTATATTTTCATAGGACTAATTATGTGTGTCTTGGACAAATATACTCTTATAGCTATTGGAATATTTTAGTTCATAATAAAATAAAATAAAAATAATAAAAAAATGTAAAACAATACCAAAAAAATTAATAAAATATTTTATATAATAATAAATTTTAAAAAATTAAAAGTAAAAAAAATAAAAATAAAAAATAAAAAACGCCAAAAAAATCACCACCGCCTCTGCCGCCCCAGCACCAGCACCTCCATTCACCAAGGGGGGAAATGCCAAAATCATTACGATTGCCATATTTATGGCAGGAAAAAATGAAAATGGTGGCATTCTCAAAGAGAAATATGTCTTTTTTGGCATTTTTAGAAGAAAAAATGGCAGTTTTTAGTAGTTTTTTATTTTTTTATTTTAAAACATTTTTATTAATTTTTTAATCATTTTTCTATAATTTTTTGAAATTTTTTTGAATTTATTATGAATTAAACATTTAATTATGACTTTTGACTATCTTTTCCTTATATTTAAAAGAGGGGTAATAATGGAATAAAAAATATATATGTTTCCAATAGGACTAATATGGTCCTATTTTGGAATAAAAACATAGCAAGTCCTATTTTGAGTTTTTTCCCATAGTTTTAATCCTATTTGAAGTAATTTCTAATACTATAATATTATTAGTATAGATAGAATTTTTTATAAATGTTTTGATTTTTTGAATGGTTATTATTATTATTATGATTAGTATGCATGTTAGTTTAGATGAAAAAGTTTTACAATTTTTTAAAGATTAGACTCATTAAATTTTGCCGCCCGGGGCTTTTAAACATACAGGGCCGACCATGGACTTTATTAACTTTTAGTGACTATAAGTATGTTCAAAGTTTACATCATATTCACTATATCATAGTAGCTATGAAGTAAAATTTATGAGGTCACGTTTTGTCCATCGGTCACTTACTCACTTCTGCATGAGTAATATTAGTGGAATTTTTTCTTATTATTATTTACATTCTCATATTTTGTTTGTTATTTTTAAACCAAATTTACGGACTATATTTATGAATTTAGATGTTGTCACCTATTAATTAGGGAAAGGATGAAAGAGGATGCAAAAAATGGAATTTCCCTAGTTGGTAGAAGCAACATACCATTAAATTTGTTGAATTGGGTGATGAGGGGATTTTTTAAAAAAGTTCAGCTACGTCGTTCAGAAAATGATATGGTTCCTCCTATAATTGGTTAATTGAAGATTTATTTTCCCTAATTTAAAGACCGTTGGTAATTAATTGATGAAAATGAAATTTAATTTGAGAATGAAATCCATATCACTATAAGGTTTATGTAGAATATAAGAAATATCACATGATTGGCTAAATCTTAAACTATAAACCAACTATAGTATATGATCACATAAAAGAAGTTCAAGCAAGCTAGACTTAAATAAAAAAACATTTGCCTTCCTTCTTTGAATGCAATGAACTTATGTAGAAATAATTTTAAAAAAAAAACTCATATATATGTGGCGGTGAATCAATTGGGATAAAGGCCTTGAAGATTTCTAGATCTTAGTTTTATAAAGAACCAGGGCATTTGGCAAAAGTTCTTTTTCATTGTAGTGGACTGAATCAGTGGTGCAAGCTTGGTTGTTATAAGGTCCCTCCCAGGTTTTGACAACTCTAAAAACACATGTAATTATATGCATGATAACAATAACATGAAAAATGTATATGAGATCTTCTGATAAGTACTCATGAGGCGCGTAATTAAATAATTTGTTTCACAAATCACAATCTCATTGTATTCGTGAAACCTTTTAAATTGTATAACTGAAATGCTAAGTTTTGAAGAGACTATTTTCATAACCATTTCATGCATTATTCACTTCCAACTTTATTAATGACAATAAACTTGTTAAATTAATTCATAAGGTGCAAAAGTTGAAAATTCATTATTTCCATTGTTAAAAATACTAAAATTTCCACCTGGGTTTTGTTTCATGACAGAATTTGTAATTTTAGCTCTTCTAACTGTGGCCATAATCTCCTAGAGATGCAGCCATGAAGGGGATCCTCCCCCAAGATCTTTAATCAATTGTACCTTTAAATTAAAAACATATAGACTTTTTTATCTCAACACATAATATGTACTTTCTTGATCGCAAGTTCGTTTACGTCACTTTTGGGAATATGGCAGTTATGGCTTCATCCAATCAAATTATCTTCTTCACTTCCCTCGTTGTATTTGGTATTCTATTTCTGGGAAACAATTTTGAAAAATTTGTGGGTGAAGACATTTACTGCACTCAAGAATGCAACCCTGAAGCGTTCTATATGTTATGCTCACAAAACAACACAGAGATTTACAATGTTTGCAAAAATTCTTGCCAAGTTAGGCTCCTAGGTTGCCATATATACTGTGTTGATGATAGTTTTATATGTCAATCTCTCATGTCGGCTCATGTTATCTCGCACTTTGTTGATGGATTGTTATGATTTTTGAATCCCTAAATAAACAAATAAATTATAAATCAAAGAATGTAATGTCTTTTTATTTTTGGTTTTCTATTAGTATTTGAATACATACTTATTTGTTTGCCTAGAGCATGATAACTTGTTTCTATCTATTCGACGTATAATAAAACAAAACTGTATATGAATAGTCATCATATTACATTGAAGGCATTCAAGCAAATTTACAAAACACTTAATGGACACCATTTCACTCTCCACGTGAAACATCACACATGAGTCATACTATTAAAATGAAGTCCTTGACCCAGAAATTCATACTACATGAAGAGTAAGAAGGGAAACAAAAGTCCAAAAAGAAAAATATCACATCTAGCAGACCAAATGAAGAATCAGTTTGGTAAATGTCGTATAACCATTTAAGTAAAATTAAAGGGAAAATTTTCAATATGATAAACAACTTACAAATACTTGCAATAGACTCATGGCAAAACTTATTTGTCATTACAGGAGCCATTGAAATCTTATTTCCCTTCAAAACCAAAGACTACACAAAAGCAACACAATGTGTAGGGTAGTATGGCAGACAGTGGTTCATCTAAACTTTTTGCATTGTGGAAAAGAAAGTTTCTTTCAATTTCATCGCCATTATCACTAAAACAAACAAAAAAATTAATAATAATAATAATAATAATAAATGACATCAAAGAGAAGATGAGGGAGAAAAGGCACGTGAGGAATAGGAGCGCTCAGATTCAACGGCTAATAATATGATTTTTTTGGTGTTGTAAATTGTAATGTGTTAGAGTCCCACACCGGAAATGTTTGAATCAAAGAAGTGCTATATTAAGACATGAGCTACTCCTCCTATTAGGTTGACCTTTTAGGATGGAACCACGAGTCTTTACATGGTATCAGAGCCAAATCGATCCATGGTATGGGCCCCTTATGAAAAATGATGACACGAATATAAAAAATGACAATGACGAGCCGACAAAAAAATGAATGACGGCACGATTCAGACGAAGTGTCTGGTCGTGTGGAGGGGTGTTAGAGTCCCACACCGGAATTGTTTGAATCAACGAAGAGCTATATTAAGACATGAACTGCTCCTCCTATTGGGTTGACCTTTTATGGTGGAACCTCGGGTCTTAACATAATGGGCTGAATCATGTTGAATGAAAATGAAGTGCATGTGGTACAACTTCAGTGGACCAGACTCTACTAACAGGAGGATGGAGACACGTGCTTGACGGAGATAAACGAAAGACAAACAATGTAGTGCGGGTGGTAAATCTTCAGACAACAATATATTACACCAACATTTTTTATACTAGAATCAACCTTACCCCCATTCATGTTTACAAGATTGTAAAGACCATACCAAGTATTTAGTAGTGTGATACTGTGTAGAATAATAGTATACACATTTATAATACATTTTTACAGAAATGGATCAGATGGGTGCCCCCGCCAATTAAAATAATTAGGTATTTAAATGTATATTTGTCATTGGATCATGCCCACCCATAAAATGTATGAGCGAGTTTGGAATTATGAACAAACACATAGAAGACAATTAAACTATGTTGGTGGATACGTGTGCGAGTGCGCACACATATATAAATATAACTTGACTTTTCTAAAGAATAAATGAATACAATACAATATTAGGAAGTCAAAAGTTTTATAGTAACAATAAAGCCGCAAGAGTGCGTTTACTACTTTTTTTTTTTTTTTTAATTAGTATTTTTTTTTTTAATAAGGAAATTTTATTAAAAGGAATCTCGAGAGTACAATAAAGCTAAGAAAAGAAAATAAAGCTAAGAAAAGAAAATAAAGTAAATAAAAACGAACAAATAAGAGAGATGCCCAACCCAGAGTAAGAAAAAAAACCCTCCTTAAAAACCCGGTGTAAAAAACCACAACCCTCAGAATAGTCTTCAAAGACCCGCTCGTGCTTGAGATCTTGTCCTCATAAGATGTGATCTCTGATTCTTCTTTTTGTACATTCTCTTTTGAGTATTCAAGTTTTGAGTGGGTAAACAATTTTCTCGTGTAACAAGCAATGCTTTTTGACAAATAACCTCATTTGCATCATAGTCCCAAAGATCACTCACCGTCGAAATAGGAACCCTCTTCTCATTTTCTGAGACATGACCAAGGAATTCATCACCTGAAAGAGTAGAGCATGATTCTCCAAAAGCCTTTTCGAACTCATCATTGCCAGTGAAACCTGTATTTGCATAGTCCCAATCAGAAACCGCAAGATCACTTAAAGCATTGTAATACCCTCCTTTCTCATTCTTATCAACATGCTCCGAATTCTTCTGTGTCCTAGAAGATTTCCCTTCAATAGTGGCTTTCAATCTCAAACTGTCAAGGTTATCCAAAGTAGAGACGAGAAGTCTCTCAAATTCACGGAGTAGAAAATGAGAGAGTGATTCCACCCCATTTGTTAAGGTTGCCTGAAAGAATTCCTTAAGATTTTCAACAGAATCGGGAGTATGTTCAACGCCCTGCACCTCATCTAAAGTAACCAAATCCAAAGCATGATGGGAAGAATTTAAAAACTCAATATCAGCTTGTAGTAAAGCGCCCGAAATGGAAGTTTCAGGTTCATAGTTATTCCCATTAGGCAAAAATTCTAATACATTATTGCCAATCATCTCATCATTCTTACTTGAAATAAGTTCAAGTGCTAATGTTTTTTCACCTATTTCCTTCAACAAATCAATTGCCCTTGTAATTCCTTTAAGAAAAAGATCAATCCCTTGTCCATTCCGTCCCTCTGGAATAAATAAAGAATCTTTTCCCTTTTCAATGATTCGGATAAAGCCACCAAAGTGATTTGCATCATAGAGAACTATAAGTGATTTATTCAGCTCTAATTTAACGGAAGACCTGTTATCACCAAAAATCTTGAGCATGGAGCTCTTTAACCATGTAATCCCAGTAACATCAAAATCAATTGCAGAGGTAATTCCTTTCTTTGTTTCAGAAATACGAAGCTTATTGCAGTCCAGAACTTTAAATTGGAAAAATTTACTTTCAATCAAGACAACAAACTTATCTGTCCCAAAGTTTCGTCCCGTTTCTGCCTGATTCAACAACTGCTTACCACACACCAAGTCACTTGTGTTTCTCTGTTGTGGTTTTGAAGATTTCCGAACCCACCGTTTCCGAGGCCACATCCGGGGACGACCTCCAAACCATGAATCATGAGTCCGCCCAGCAAAGTCTTGTTCGCAGTTCTGCAGAAAGGGCCGCCGCGCCTGGTAGCCGGAGAAGACCGTGTCTCGCTTCCCTGATTGGTGCCAGACGACTGGAGGCCTGACTCGTTCACGGTTGAAAGCCGGCCTTTGCTTGCGACTCTGAGATCCCAATTGCGAGCATCTAAAGCATCTTCTATGGCTGGTCCCCTTCGTCCAACTAATTCGTTCCAAAGGAGAAACGTCGATTAGCCGATAATCGATAATCGGGAGCCGCCCTACCCAATTGCCAGATCCCATTTCCATCTTCGAGCCGCCCTCACATCTCCGTCTAATAAGTCACTACTTTTTATTATTTTATTGGGAAATGATCAATAAGCCCTTTTACTATCTTAAAATCATCAATTAGGTACACATGCTTTAATGAGTATCAGATTCATATGTTTACTCTCTGAAAACAGTCATTTAAGAATTAGATGACCTTAAGATTACCTACTAATTGAGTAAAAGTGGCATTTTAAATATATATAGGCAAGTCAACTCAGTTTATACATATGTGTTTTTTTTTCCTTTTTTTCATTTCCATTTCCTTATTTTCTCTTCTTATTTCATTTTCTTTGACCCAAACTTGTTTCATAACTCCTTGTATGCATCAAATGTGTGTGTATATACATGCTCACATTTCATATATCTCTCATTTCACATTTGCAAAAATAAAAAATACATGCAATACATAAATGATACCTTCTGCAAAAAGAATTAGAGGGACGAAAGAAAACCAAAGGGGTAAAATGAATAAAAATGAGATAGAGAGACCAGTTGGGAAACTACCGGTGTCGTGAAATGCTTCCTGCCATCACCGTCAGACACCGGAATTGTTGCTACCTGCCATCCGATTGGTAGAGCAGGGGTTAGGTGGACCAAAATGCCCCCAACAACCATTCAGTCTCTGGGAAACCAAAGAAAGTAAAGCGGGAAGGCGTAAGTGACGCCAAAGGCTGGATTTTCTAGCAAGTACCGCCGGTGCACAAAATTCCAGCCGAAATCGTACGTCAATGTATATCGCTAACCTACGTCTTCTTTTTGGGAAAAACTTAAAACTAAGGAAAAGAAACAAGAAAAAACTTAGACGTGTAGTCATGTGGGTTGTTGACCAAGGAGCAACAGGCCAAGAAAGATGAAAAGAAATGAAAAGAAAAAAGGAAAGACGATAAAAAGAAAAGGAGATCAAAAACTAAAAAATGCCAAATAATAAAACAAACTACCAAATGATGTCACATTTAGGTCAATTGACTTAAATGATCACCTTTTACGATTGATATGACGTAAAAATGTATACATGAACAAGGTGTATCATAGCATTTCAATCCAAATATAGAGTATCTTTTTTTCTATGGGGCCTCACCAATCGCCTTGTAGTTTTTTTTAGAAATCTCTAAATGAATTCATTATCTTAGGTCTAAACTCAAGGAGATCCTATTTACGAAGAATCGGTAGATGTTCCATATCATGCCAAAAATCCATATTCCTTATCAAGGCGATTCCTATCTTAGTAAATGTCAACCAGTACTAGATGTATTTTCATTAATAAGGATGTTTTTACTTGGACTGTAATTTGACTCAGACCAGACCAGGCCAGACTTGCGTAGTTATAAAAATACAAAGAAACCAGACCAGACCAACAAATTACAATCCAAGTAAAAACATCCTAAACGTCAAACATTACAATAGTCACATGCTATATTGCTACTACATTTATTTATTGATGTATTAACATTTTACCTTTTGAAAAATATTGTTAAATTCGTTCATTGTTTTTTCAAATCAGTGAGGGGGTTAGCCTTGATGCTCATCAATCTTAACGCAAATTGCAGTTGTGAGCACATAGTGCCATCCGTAAAGAGGTCGGTTTGCAGATTTAAGCACATGGAAAAAATGATCTAGAGAGCCATTTGTAGCTGTTTCTGAAAATGGATCGTTGGGACCTCACAATTTATACTGTGGGATCAGCATACCGTGCACATGGTGTATTGATCCCCAAACGGTGTCGTTTATTTTAAAAAAAAATACATCTACTTTTCACCCCACAGAGGCAGAGTTGTTTATGCAGCGCCGACGAGCACCAAATCCGGCAAGCCAACACTAACCAAAGCAATCATGCGATCATATTCTGCTCAATCGAAGGCCAATCGATCTCATCAACCGAGGCTGTTAGGACCAGACAATCATGAATCTGACCTCTGGCCTGTACAAACTTAGCCAAACACAAAAATCACTTCCATTCCCTCCACTGATCTCCAACACGAATTGTTTATTGGCATCAATGGATGTACTCAGAAGGATTAGAACTGTGGAAGCATCAGATTACATATCATATACATATTATTCATTGTTAATTATCACCTCCCAAATTTGTGTTGAGATAAATAATTTCCTACTAGCTGACATATACATATCTCTCCCTCCGGTTACATGTGATAATACACGGTGTTACATGTTCATGTGTGTGAGTTACATCTTTTTATGCGTGAGTTACATTTGGATTTGTCTAAAAAAAATACATCTTGCTTACACGTGGTTTACATTTGTCATAATGCGAGTTACACCACAAAACAATGTGATTTACACAACAAATAATTAAATCCTTGTAATTCAAACAAAAATGATCTTTTTTTAATTAAAAATCGCTTTTAATTAATGGTTCTGATATTAAAAACAAAACGTATACTCTATTTATGTAAAATTATTGGGCAATTAGGCTCATTTTTTTCATTCTTTACATTGAAATCAATGTTTTACATTCTATATTCTGTATTATACACCTTACATTTCAACTTGCCTCAAGTTACATTTTATCAATGTGAGGTACATTTCTTTAAACACGGGTTACACCAGTGTGCTATTGAAATAAAAATAAATAAAAGAAGAAGCCCTGGAAAGAGGATTCTCAAGGTGAGACGCTCCCGCGGTATACCAACTGTTGGAACCTCCATCATTTGTGTTAGGAGAGATCATAATGCTCTGGAACATTATGTCCTCCTTTATCTTTATAGATGCCATCGATATGATCATCATCTGGATCTTTATATGCCTTGTTCTTACAATTATTACACGGACAACGTATTTTAATACCATCCGTATATGTCAAATCCGCACATAAAAATGTAATGAAATCCTCAACGCCACTTACAAATTCATCTTACAAATTACTATTTTGTAAGTGACGACGATGCATCCAACTCCTAACGTGTTTGTACTATACATTGTAGCTGCAATACATATTCTATGTTTAAATATAAATGAAAATTAATTCACTATTACTCTATTAGATTTTTAATTTCATATGATATTTTTAACAAAATAATCTAAATAGCATACTTACGACCAAGGGCATATATAGAGGTGGCAATTTATAATAACCAATAATAATTATTTATTATTATTTTATTTTATTTTATTTTTACTATTGATCTTATTATTCGTATTTTATTGAAATTATTAATATTATTACAGAGCTCTT
Source organism: Cuscuta epithymum (assembly GCA_945859915.1). NCBI lineage: Eukaryota > Viridiplantae > Streptophyta > Magnoliopsida > Solanales > Convolvulaceae > Cuscuta > Cuscuta epithymum. The sequence continues at coordinate 615,211 of CAMAPF010000138.1, forward strand.
TATAATAAAGTTTGATAAATTTTCCCCAATTCCTAAACTCACATATAGTAATTATCATAACTATACTAAATATTACTCCATAACTTTTGTTTTTATTTTATTTTAAAGAATCCGTTAAAAAAACTCTAAAAAGTGATAGTTATACAAAGTATCAAAATAGCTACAACTCGATGATAACCTACACCCATCCAACAATAAATCGAGCGGCTGAATACCTAGCGTATCGAAATACTTCGATTAAAACTAATATCCATCATTTTAATCGTTTTAATCATTTTGTTGGTATCCTTAAATTTGATACTATTAGTTATCCATATGTTGTGTAATTTTTTAGTAGACTTTGATATAGTTACTCCACTTACGATTTTAAGCATGTTGTTTATTATTTAAATGTTCTAGCAGTTGAATTTCATTTTTACAACAATAATAAAATATATCGATCAAGATGAAATTGGTATTGCAGAAATTCAATTAACCTAATATTATGCCATTTATTACAAATTATGCCATTTGAATGGTTAGTAAGCCTACTATATATATTGAAGTCTTATTTATTTTGCTTGTTCATAAACAAGCAACCTCTTTCTTTCACTAAAATTACTACATTAATTAAAACATAATAGCTTTTATAATAAATGCGAGAAAGTATATCAAAAAATACATTAATATTGATATCCTTCAAAAAGAGGAGTTAAATTCGCCTTATCAAGTAACAATCTTATACTTAGTATGACATATCATTTCTCAAATTCTAGATATTCTTAGATTGACATTTTCATAGAAAATGTAATATGAAATGACAGTTACTCTACTTTTTAATATTATCATTCTCAAAACAACTAAGAATTATTTAAGTCATTATTAAAAAGCCAACATCAATTTAACAACATTTTATACATTTTAAGTCCATTTTTTAGTTTTCATGAAATGCATTTAAATAAGTACATAAATAACTATTTATTACACCAATTTTAATACAACAACCATTACATCTGAGACATTTTTTTCCTTTGCTTGTAAAAGGAAAAGTAGTTTTTCACTATTTAATATATCATATTTTTATTATACTTACTCCCCTTACAATGAATATGCCTCTTATACCATGTTTTAATTTTTTTACTCCTAAATTTCTGTTTTTTTTATCAATATTAGTTTCAAACATTTTCAATGACAGAATATTGCAAACCATAATTACTTTTAATCCATCAAATTAAAGGTGAAATTAAATAAGGTGTAAATAATGGAAGAATTTGTTCCTGTAAGGAATAAATGTAATTAGATTTTGATGATGCTATAGGATTAGAAAGTTAGATTACCCCCAAATTAGATTTTATGTATTAGACTTTTCAATTGTAAGTATTAGTGTAGTCGACGATCAGAGTTGCTCAGTTTTGGATCAGATCAGAAGTGCATCAGAACTGCTCGACCAGACTTGCTCTATGAGAACTGCTCCATCAGAGTTGCACCATGAGAGTTGCTGATAAACTTGGACATCTGATAACCGATGAGAACTACAAATCAAAGGTACTCATCAGCGGACATATCAGAGTCAGAGTTAGAGCTCTATCCGAGATCAGAAAGCCATCAGAACTCAACTCATCAGAAGGCCATCAGAATCCAACACATCAGAAGAGCCTGATCAGAGCCCGACGGACACTTAGAAGATTTCAAGCAACATCCAACAGCTATGAATTCAACGGGTAAAAACATCCAACGACTAGAAGACTGTACATGAAAGGAAAGCATTTAATGCACATTAAATGAGCCTGATACGCTGAAGGATTGATTGCAAATGATTGACCAAAGAATCCGGGAAGATATATTATAAAAATAGAAACCTTCCAAAACGGCGGTCAAGTCAACTGTACGCGCATTTAATGCAGTTGTCTCCTCCTCCAACGGGCAGACAACCCCAGTATATAAGCTACTCACCGAAGAACAGGGATATAACTTTGCTACAACTTTTGCTCATCAAATTTTCAAGCTCTCTTGAGATTCAAACTCCACAACACAAAAACAAGAAAAAGCTTACGTTGGGAAGATTCAATCTCACAATCTCTCATCCCCAACAAGAGCAAAGTTCATCCTGTTCTTCAACACTTCAAGAACTTCAACTACATATCTCTTGTAACGAAGCAAGTTGGAGAAAACTCTGTTTTCAGAACATCTTCTGCAAAGAAGGGCGTCCAAGTAACTGCAGTAGTGAAGTGGTGATACTTCCGGGAAGCTGAGTGAAAGGACCAGTCATCAGGAAGCAGGATTGCATCCCGGGTGACAACTAGACTTGAAGAAGGCGTGGAGAACTTCTTAAGTGCTAGGGACTAAGCTTTGTAACCGATCTACTTCAAAGCTAGTGGAACAGTGGACTAGAGGAACGAGTTGTTCCTTGAACCACTATAAAAATATCCGGTGTCATTTACCTTACTGCAATTTATTTTCCTGCACTTAGGATATTAACTGCTTAACTCTAAGACTTGGAATCTGTGTTCAGCAGATCTTGTTTTCAGAGTTATCAGAAAGGCATTTGCCTTAGTGTTTCTGAGGCTACCCGAACAGATCAGAATCCGCTGCCAAGGCCAGTTCTGATATCAGAACCAGCCTATCTCTGTCATCAGAATCGACATTCTCTGATAAGTCATTTTCGACTTTGAGAAAAGTTGAAAAACCAACCAGTCTATTCACCCCCCCCTCTAGACTGGTTACCATATTAAACGGGACCAACAAGTGGTATCAGAGCCTCCTTGTTCTTGTAATCTTTTAGGTTACTCTCTGAACAAAGATCCACTTGTTTTTAGCCTCTTTATTTATTATAATGGATAACTCTCTTGCAAAGCATCTAATGTTCACAGATCAGAAATATGATGATTGGAAGATCAGAATGAAGGCACATCTGTGTGCTCTTCATGATGAAATGTGGGAAGTCTTGGAGAATGGACCCTTTATCCAGTTCATGAAGATCAATCCTGCTCACTCTATTGATAACTCTCAGCCCCAGATGATTGAGAAAGCCCGGTCAGAATGGACCAAGGAAGAGAAGCGGCAGTACAATCTAGATAATATAGCCAAGGACATCCTTTACAAGGCTATTGATGAAAGATACTTCAACAGAATCAAGAAGTGCAAAACGGCCAAAGAAATCTGGGACAAGCTAGATGAGATTGGAGCAGGAGATGAGCAAGAAAGAGATAACAAGTTGACCATTGCAATGAAGAAGTTTGATGACTTCAAACTTCTGCCAGAAGAATGCATTGCTAAGATGCATGAGAGATTGCTGATTCTCATCAGTGAGATTTCTGAGCTTGGGAAGGAGCTCACCATCAAAGAGGTCAACATGAAGATTCTCAGGGGACTGCCTTCAGCTTGGAAGATGAAGGTGATTGCAGTCCAGGAAAGCAAGAACATCAAGACTTATGCCACTGAGAAACTCATCTCTGATCTCAAGGCTTATGAGTTTGAGATGCATGAAGAGAAGGAAGAAGTTCCTGATGAGAGGACTACCACTGCTCTCACTGCCAGCACTTCAAAGGTAAGTGACTTTGACCCCTCTACTCTCTTATCTGATGAGTATATGGCTGCTTTTGCCAGGAAGTTTAAGAAGTTTATGAAGAAAGATGGAAGGAGTCCATCTTCCATCAGAAGACCTCATCAGAAGACCAAACCTTCTGAAAGCAATGGAGAGTACCTCTGCTACAACTGCAGACAACCTGGGCACTTCAAAGCAAACTGCCCCTATCCAAGAGTGTCCAAGAAGCAAGGACATGAAGAAGAAAAGAAATCAGAAGATCAACTCAGAAGAAGAAGAGCATTCGTCTCAGAACAAGCTGAGAGAGATCCACTCTCTGAATCAGAGTCCAGCTCAGACTCCGACTCTGATGAAGCATTCTGCTGCTTGGATGCAGAAACTGAAGACCTCTGCCTCATGGCACAATCAGATGATGAGGTATGCTCTACTTCTGACTCTATTTCTTCTTCGGTAGGCACAGCCTTAAATGATGATCCAATGTCATCATTTTGGGAAGAGTTCCAAACTATCCAAGCCACTTATTCTTCTGTTAAAGATGAGAACAGTAGGCTGAAAGTTGACATCTCTGATCTAAGGAAAGAGACTGAGTGCAAACTTAATCTCTTAACTGAGGAAAGAGATAGACTGAAGGCTGAAAATGAGTCTCTTCTTAAAAGAATAAGAGATATTGAAGAACTTGAGAGTAAATATAATAGTCTTCTGAAGATGCAATCTTCCATGAAGAATATTGGTGACTCTCATAACTTCACCTCTGGTCTTGGATATGTTGAACCAGAGTCTGGTGAGCCTTCTGTAAGGCCTAGCACCAAAGTTGCTAAGGCTAAAAAGGTCATAGTGCCACAGACTCTGAGCCCCATTTGCCATGCTAGTACTTCTGGTACTAAAGTTGTTCATGAGAAGGTCATACCAGAAAAACAAACTCTAAAGGCCAAACCAAAACACAGTTTGAAAACTAATGAACCTGGCAGAAACTCTAACAAAAGGAAAAGTTTTCAGAAAAATAATAATCAAAGGCATAACCCTGTCAGACAATCTCATGACAACAGTATCAGAAACTGCTATCAGAAAGGCAGATATCAAGAGAAGATTAACTATATGCAGAAGAGGCTGTCTGGTCAACCTCAGAAGCCTAAAGTTAAGCGTTCCTCTGATCTTGATAGTATATGGGACTTCTTTCCAACAAAGAAGGCTATGCAAAAGTATGCAAACAGAAAGCATGATCCTCACAAGCATCTGCCCAAAGTGAATCATACATCTGTTTACTACAACTACCAGGTGGACAATGGGTATCATCCACCAAGGTTTCAGTTGATGAGACCAAAATGGTACCAACTACCAAGACTGCATTACCCCCCAGGACCCAACATTGCTTGGGTACTTAAATCTTTCTTTTAATCTTGCAGGAACTGTGTGCTAGAGCCATCTCAGAACAAGAATGGTATATTGACAGTGGATGCTCCAGGCACATGACAGGTGACAAGAGTTGCCTATCAGAGTTCCAGAAAATCAATGGACCCAGAGTCACTTTCGGTGGAAATGACAAGGAAGGGCAAACAAAAGGAAGAGGGAAGCTGATCAAGAACCAGATAATCATTGATGATGTCTCATATGTCAAAGGTCTGAAGTTCAACTTGCTGAGTGCTAGCCAGTTCTGTGACAAAGGCTACACAGTTGAATTCACCAAGACCTTATGCTATGTCAAGCATGAGACAACCAAAGAAGTGGTTCTTACAGCCAAAAGAAGGAAGAACATCTATGTTGTTGACTGGCAAACAGCAAAAGATGGAACCTGCCTGATAGCAAAGGACAATTCAAAGCTAAGCTGGGACTGGCACAAGAAGCTTAGCCATCTGAATTTCAAAACCATCAACAAACTGGCAAGGGAACACATTGTAGATGGTCTGCCTGACATTGTCTACAGGAAGGAGACCCTCTGCAGTGCTTGTCAAAAAGGAAAACAAGTAAAGACCTCATTCAAACCCATAGCTGGAGATCTTTCTACTTGTCCTCTAAATCTGATCCACATGGATTTATTTGGACCAGTTGAAACTCCCAGTGTTGGTGGAAAAAGATATACTCTTGTTATGGTTGATGACTACTCAAGATATACATGGACTGTGTTCCTAGCAAAGAAAAATGAAACTCGTCAGAAGTTGCCATCTCTGTTAAAGCAACTTCAAACTGAGAAGAATATGAAGGTCAGAACAATCAGATCTGACAGAGGAACTGAATTTGTCAACAAGGTGATCAAAGACTTCTGTGATCAGAATGGCACATTCCATCAACTCTCTGCTGCCAGAACACCCCAACAAAATGGTGTTGCAGAAAGAAGGAACAGAACACTGAAGGAAGCTGCAAGAACTATGATTGCAGAATCAGGGTTGCCCATCAGATACTGGGCTGAAGCAATCAACACAGCATGCTACACTCAAAACAGAAGCATGATCCACAAGAATCATCAGAAGACCCCCTACGAGCTGTGGAAAGGAAGGAAGCCAAATATCAGCTATTTCCATGTGTTTGGATGCAAGTGCTACATTCTAAACAATGGAAAGGATAATCTGAAGGTATTTCAAGAAAAAGCTGATGAAGGTGTATTCTTAGGCTACTCAAGTTCAAGCAAAGCCTATAGAATACTTAACAGGAGAACTCTACAAGTTGAAGAATCCATTCATGTCAAATTTGATGATGGTACCTCTCCAGAAGAATTATCAGAGACCCTGCAGAAGATCAGTCTTGAAGATAAGGTTTCAGACCTATCAGAAGAGGTTACTATCAATCCAGTACTCTCAACTCCTTTTACCAATCAAATTCTGATAGACAAAGATGAAGATGAAGAATCAGAAGATGAACCATCAGAGTTGCCTAGACAGCAACTTTCAGAACCTGATCTAACTTGGTTAAGAGACCATCCTCCTAATCAAGTGATTGGTCATGTTACCAGTGGAGTAAGGACCAGATCTGCATTAAGAAGAGAAGCCATGTTCACCTGCTGTATTTCCCAGATGGAACCAATGTGTGTGGAAGAAGCTCTAGAAGATTCAGATTGGATCAATGCAATGCAAGAAGAGCTGACACAGTTTGAAAGGAATGAAGTATGGAAACTTGTTCCTCGACCAAAGCATCAGAATGTCATTGGAACCAAGTGGGTATTCAAGAACAAAGCAGATGAAGAAGGCAACATTGTAAGGAATAAAGCAAGGCTTGTAGCAAAGGGATACTGTCAAGAAGAAGGCATAGATTTTGATGAGACCTTTGCACCTGTAGCAAGACTGGAAGCAATCAGGATATTTCTAGCCTATGCTGCCTACAAGGACATCAAAGTCTACCAGATGGATGTCAAGAGTGCATTTCTGAATGGAGAACTTGAAGAGGAAGTTTATGTTGAACAACCCCCAGGTTTTGTCATTCCTACTCAATCCTCTTGTGTCTACAAGCTCAGAAAGGCCCTCTATGGTCTTAAGCAGGCTCCCAGAGCTTGGTATGACACATTGTCCCTATTTTTGGTGAACCATGGGTTTACTAAAGGAAAGGTTGACAAGACCTTGTTTAAAATTTCTGTTGCTAATCATATTCTGTTAGTGCAAATCTATGTTGATGATATTATATTTGGAAGCACTAATCCAGAATTATGCAAGAAATTCTCTCAAGTCATGCAGAACAAGTTTGAAATGAGCATGATGGGAGAACTCAGTTACTTTCTTGGATTACAAGTCAAGCAAGTACCAGAAGGCATCTTTATCAACCAAGGAAAGTACACCAGAGATCTCATCAAGAAGTTTGGAGTAGATGGAAAATCTTCAGTCAAAATTCCTATGAATGCATCTCAAGGAATTGGACCAGATGATGAAGGGAAGGATGTTGATGCAACAACTTATAGAGGAATCATTGGATCTCTCCTCTATCTGACTGCAAGCAGACCAGACATAGCTTTTGCAGTAGGAATCTGTGCCAGATATCAATCAAAGCCCAAGGAGAGCCATCTAGTTGCTGCTAAGAAGATTATCAGATATATCAAGGGAAATCCTAATGCAGGCCTATGGTATCCCAATGGAGGTAATTTTGAACTAATTGGTTATTCTGATTCAGATTTTGCAGGTTGTAGATTGGACAGGAAAAGCACTTCCGGTCATTGCCAATTGCTAGGTGGGAGACTTGTCTCCTGGTTTAGCAAGAAGCAGAATTCAATCTCAACTAGCACTGCTGAAGCTGAGTATATTGCTGCTGGAAGTTGCTGTGCTCAATTACTCTGGATGAAGCAACAACTCAAGGATTATGGAGTGCAAGCAAAGGAGATCAAGCTGTTGTGTGATAACACAAGTGCCATTGCCATCACTCAGAATCCCTACCCCTCAAACTTCACCTCATCAGAGCTCCCACCATCAGAAATCCAAATCTCCCTCTCCTCAGCAGAAGCCTACATCTAAATGTCCTTCCCCTCAGCATTCTGCAGCCTCCACTCAAAAGAGAGAACCAGTTGTAAGGATTCCTTCCTCAACTGAAGATAATGATGGGTTCCTTACATCCTCTCTGGCTTGTGACCTCCAATCTAACAAAAGGAAGACCCCTACTCCTCCTCTATCTCCTGATCAACCTCAACCTCAACCTCAAATCAATGAGATACCTCAGCCAGAACCACCCAAAGCTGTCCTCATTCCCTTCCAGGAATTTGTGGAATCAGCTGAGGACTTTGGAGATCAGATGGTGGCTGGACTGAACAAGTTACTTGTACTAAATCAGAAGCATGATGCTCATCTTGATTTGGTACAGTACAACATTGAGTCAGGACTTGAGAAAATCTCCAACGCCCTCTCACAATTGTCGACTACATTCTTTAGCTACATGAAGACATCCAATGAGAAGGTTGATAACATAGCTTCAGAGGTTGCCAGTCTTCACACAGTCCTGTTCTCACAATCTCAGACTCTGACAGCACAGGACAAGGCCATTCAAGAATTATCTGATGCTGTTGACACTCTACAATGGTCTCATGACAAGAATGCAGAACATCTGACTGATGTGGAAGAAATCTGCAAGACAAATAAAGAGTTTGGACTTAAGCTGATCAACAGTGGAAAGGACAGAGATCACAAGCTGACTCTCCTTGAAGCTACCACTAAGGACATCCAATCAGCTGTTGACAAGCAGAAAGAGACTCTCGAAGGGCTGGCTTCTGTTACTCAGACTCTACCAGGTACCCTTGAAGCTATCAAAGAAAACCATGCTACAGAATTCTCGAAAATTGGACTCCTACTTGGCGATCTTGTTGATGCCAAAAAGGGGGAAGATAGCAGAGAACCTGTCCCACCTCTCAGAGAAGCAGAAGGCCCAAGCTCAAGAACTATTAACCCTGCCAGATACTATGAAAGAGCAAGGCAAAAGAGGCTAGCTGCTGGCATTCAGAGACCTCCTCCTCCTCGTTCAACGAAGAAGAAATCTCCATCCTTCACATTGAATCAATGGCTGAACAGTGGGTTGTCTAAACCAGACAAAGTCCAATTTGCTGAGATGAAAAAGCATATGACTCCCCTGCAGCGTGAGAATCTGATCCAAGATGAGAATGGCATCATCACCATTGCTCATGGAGGATCCATAGAAGAAGCTGAGGAATGGTGGAGGTTGAGGATCCTACCTGGGAAGGATGAGAAGGATGCAATAAGGTACTATCTTGATTGCCAGCTTACTCCACTCTGGAAGAGATACATGACTCCCAGGAACCTTGCTTCAATTAGAGAAAGAGTAAATGCTGAGCTTCAAGAAACCAAGGCAAAAGAAGAGGCTGTCCTTGCAGAGGTTGCAGAGGAAGATTTCTAAACTTTATCTCTTTTGCATTTCTTGTTTGAAAAACTCTGATTAATAAAAATAATCTCTCTGCCTCTAATTTGCATGGCTATATCATATAATGTGTTATCTATTGCTTTCTATCCTTATTTGATTATTGCGTGATTGATTGTATCTTACTCTTACTATTTTCCTATGCCAAGTGCCCACCAAGACTTTAAATGAAAGTTTATTTTTAACTTATTTTCTTTATGGTGAAAGGCACTTCTCTGGAGATAGTTTAAGGGTTTTGGCATCATCAAAAAGGGGGAAATTGTAAGGAATAAATGTAATTAGATTTTGATGATGCTATAGGATTAGAAAGTTAGATTACCCCCAAATTAGATTTTATGTATTAGACTTTTCAATTGTAAGTATTAGTGTAGTCGACGATCAGAGTTGCTCAGTTTTGGATCAGATCAGAAGTGCATCAGAACTGCTCGGCCAGACTTGCTCTATGAGAACTGCTCCATCAGAGTTGCACCATGAGAGTTGCTGATAAACTTGGACATCTGATAACCGATGAGAACTACAAATCAAAGGTACTCATCAGCGGACATATCAGAGTCAGAGTTAGAGCTCTATCCGAGATCAGAAAGCCATCAGAACTCAACTCATCAGAAGGCCATCAGAATCCAACACATCAGAAGAGCCTGATCAGAGCCCGACGGACACTTAGAAGATTTCAAGCAACATCCAACAGCTATGAATTCAACGGGTAAAAACATCCAACGACTAGAAGACTGTACATGAAAGGAAAGCATTTAATGCACATTAAATGAGCCTGATACGCTGAAGGATTGATTGCAAATGATTGACCAAAGAATCCGGGAAGATATATTATAAAAATAGAAACCTTCCAAAACGGCGGTCAAGTCAACTGTACGCGCATTTAATGCAGTTGTCTCCTCCTCCAACGGGCAGACAACCCCAGTATATAAGCTACTCACCGAAGAACAGGGATATAACTTTGCTACAACTTTTGCTCATCAAATTTTCAAGCTCTCTTGAGATTCAAACTCCACAACACAAAAACAAGAAAAAGCTTACGTTGGGAAGATTCAATCTCACAATCTCTCATCCCCAACAAGAGCAAAGTTCATCCTGTTCTTCAACACTTCAAGAACTTCAACTACATATCTCTTGTAACGAAGCAAGTTGGAGAAAACTCTGTTTTCAGAACATCTTCTGCAAAGAAGGGCGTCCAAGTAACTGCAGTAGTGAAGTGGTGATACTTCCGGGAAGCTGAGTGAAAGGACCAGTCATCAGGAAGCAGGATTGCATCCCGGGTGACAACTAGACTTGAAGAAGGCGTGGAGAACTTCTTAAGTGCTAGGGACTAAGCTTTGTAACCGATCTACTTCAAAGCTAGTGGAACAGTGGACTAGAGGAACGAGTTGTTCCTTGAACCACTATAAAAATATCCGGTGTCATTTACCTTACTGCAATTTATTTTCCTGCACTTAGGATATTAACTGCTTAACTCTAAGACTTGGAATCTGTGTTCAGCAGATCTTGTTTTCAGAGTTATCAGAAAGGCATTTGCCTTAGTGTTTCTGAGGCTACCCGAACAGATCAGAATCCGCTGCCAAGGCCAGTTCTGATATCAGAACCAGCCTATCTCTGTCATCAGAATCGACATTCTCTGATAAGTCATTTTCGACTTTGAGAAAAGTTGAAAAACCAACCAGTCTATTCACCCCCCCCCCCCTCTAGACTGGTTACCATATTAAACGGGACCAACAGTTCCTTAGCTTGTGTTCACATTCATTCTTCCTTAATCAGCCGCAAAGTTAGTTTTAGTGACTGGACTATATAATACTAATATTCTTCGCCGTTCTTCGCATCCTCCTTCTTTATTTTGTCGGATGGTTTCTGATGCTCATCTTATATGTAAGGATTTGGATGTTCAGATATATCACATCTACAGAAATGTTAATATTGTAGCCCACTAGTTAACTCAGGAAGATTTGAACTTACACGATTTTACTTCTTTTACTTTGAGTGAAGTTTCCAATTCGGTTCTCACTCTCATTAATTTGGATTTATCTGTCATTCCTCACTTGCTCTTGGTTTTCATTAATTTTAACATCTCTCGCATTAGTTTTTATTTTGCTTTATTGTACTTTGAGAAGATGTGCATTCTCTTGAGGGGCTTTGGTCCAATCCACATCTCTTTTTGCTTTTTTTTTATTTTTAATAAAACTTGGTAAATGTTCCCCAACATTTACCCCAACGATGGATGGTTTGCCTACCGCGTTAAAAAAAAATTAATATAAAGATTTGCGGTGCTCAAAGATGGAAAGAGGAAAAAATTGAAGCGAAGTAGAATCACTTTTGTAAAAGTATAAGGATTCATCTAGTTAGACCCCCTCATAAAATAAGAACTCTTTAAAATGAGAACTTTTAATCTCTACCTTTCATTTATTGCAATTATTGGTTAAGAACTTAAGATTCATGTAGAGGCACTGTAACACCCCCAAATTTCTCACCCAAAAATACATTTAAATAATGATTTATTAAAAAACATCAGAGTCTTGCAGCGGAAAATTCAAAGGGAAAAAGGGGCGTTACCGCCACACTCGGTTCTCTCATAACCGAGTGCACAGGCTATCCACCACCAACAAAATAAAATTTTTCCACAATTAACTATTCAACTACAATTCTTTAAAATTAAGACTCAAATAAATTATTCAATCGCTTTAGTCTATGTGTTCTAGCGGAAGCTCTCGAAATCAACTTCAACATGATCTTTAATTCCTGCACAAATAAAGTACTTAAAGAAAAACACAAAGAAACAAAAATTAGCTGAAAATGCTAAGTAAGGCCCATCCAACCCTGTAAAATAATCATGTTTGATACATATATATCATTTTGTGAAAACATTTGGGAGGAAACCTTATGAAACACTTTATACAAACTTCGCATCACAAAATCACATGTAAAATAATAATATTCCAAATATAGGTACATATTTCCAAATCATAATAATTCTAAAATGTCAATATACATAAACCACCAAAATTCTCGTAACTATATTCTAAAACATATATCATATGTAAAACCCAAATATCAAATACGTCCAAATACTCATAATCAATATTCAACATAATCAGATCAAATCAAATCCAAAAGTATTACTTTGGAAATCCACAAATAATTTAATAATCTCAACCACCTCAAATTCAATCCAAATATAATGCAATCCAATAATCCAACAACTTAAATCTAATCCAGTCAAATATAATTCTCCTCAAAACCTCAATCCGAATATAATTTGTACTCTGATGGTCCTGGATAGGGTAAAAGTCTAGAGGGGGGGTGAATAGACTTTTAAATCTTTTTCAACTTTTTCAAGTTTTTTTTTTTTTGCCTCTAGATGAATTGATCTATAATCTTTTGAGAGATTAATAGATGCACAGCGGAAGTCTTTACCCTTTTTATAATGAGTGTGTGACCACTTTCTACCTTGAATGATGTTTGGGCTTTAAACTGTGAGCAGTTGACTTGGCAGTTGGCTAGATGGCAGGGAACTGCTTGAGGCAACTGCCAGTTGAAAACAGGAGTTTGAGAAAGATGATAATATGGCCTTGCAGAGAATGATGAGGGCTTTCTGAATATATGTTGAGCTGAAGATAGTAAAGAGTTTTGCCTGAGCAGTGGTCTGAGCAGTTGGGTAATCCCAGGAAACTGCTAAGCCGTCTGCTGCTTATAAAAAGGTATCTTTGAGGACTGACCAACTACACCTTTTAGTAGTGATATTTAAAGCTTGTGGGAAACAGAAGTCTCAAGGAAAAGTGAGTTATTAAGCAGTAGGATAAGCAGTAGAGTCAATTAAGACGACTGCTTAGGATGCTGCTGGCAAACTACGATCCCTTTAGTGAGAAGTGTTGAGTGTGTGTTTTAGTGAGTAAAGGAGAATCAACACACGATGTATCCTGGTTCAGAGGTGGTGTAATCCTCCTACATCCAGTCCCACCCTATTTCAGATGGATTTCCACTAAAGTATTAAGCCCAATACACTTAGTGCCAATCTAGCCTTTACAACACTTAGGCCTAGATTGAAGGTTTTTCACAATGAGTATAACACCACTCAAAGTTACTCAGTCCTTAGAATTTTCTCAATTGATCCAGTGGGGATCAAAAGGTACTCTATCTCTCTAACTATACTTTAGGATCCGAACAACTGTTCTCCTAAGTGTTTACAACCACTTGTGAAATGTTACAAGAAAGTTCTAACCTCCAACTATGAACTAAGCTCTAAAAATGTGAAAGTGTTGATCTAATCTAAGAGCTTAGTGAAGCATGAGGCTAAGCAGAGAGTAAAGTTGAGTTTGCACTTTCTCTTTTTGCTAGATAGCTTCGTATATGCTTTGATGGAAGTATTTCTCTGCTTAGGATGCTCAAGCTTATTTTGAACTCATGCTTCTACCTATATTTATAGGCCTTCATGGTTGATCAATCTCATCCGTTGGTTGAGATGGATTAATCTTGTGCGTTGAGGGTCTGGCAAGGACGAATTGTACATTTGTCTTCTTGTGCAGGAGCTTTGAATATTTTTGTTTTCTGTCTTGAATGATTGGGCTGCGGTATGGGTGTGTCTTCAGCCGCTGCAGCTTCACTCCAAGAGGTCCTCCCATGCTGTAGGACCGTGTATTTAATTTTTGTCTTCCAATCAATATTTAGTGTATTCGAGCATCTCAAATGTGACCTATATTTAATCTTTAAGTAAAATGATATATGCCGGTAGGATTTAAATATCCTATGAAGGTAAAAAGATACCTTATTGCATTTTTATGTATCCGGTAATATATCATTAATCTTAAAGATTGTACATTTATTTTTGTCACTTATGATTTAAATTTAAATGTTACTTCTGAAAATAAGACTCAATGTAAATTTGTTTAGTATAGTGGCATCATCAAAATCTATCAAAATTGGAGACTAACAATTTCCCCCTTTTTGATGATGCCAAAACTATACAACACAAGAAACAACTGTTTTTATTGATTCGTATTGAGAGTATTGTACATTGGTCTATAGTCTAAAGTACAATAGTTTTTAGTCACTTTCGGACTTGAGAACTGATCTATTCTTGTTTCTTCTTAGCAGCTTCTTCCTTGGCTTTGGCTTCTTCTTCCTTTCTTCTTCTTATCTCAGCTTCTTCTTTGTAGAGTTTGTTTTTCCTTCTTGTTGCAGCTGCTTTCTTTGCTGCTGCTGATCTGGAGGAGGAGGGACCTGCTTGAGTTGTCCTTTCCCCCTTTTTGGCATCATCAGCAGGGGTCTCACTCTCTTGGAAGAGTGCTTCTATTTCTGGGTCAGAGTCAGGATCGTCAATTTGCCTCCTTGATGGATCCAGACCATATACTTCGATGGACAGGGCCTTGATATGATTATTGACGTCCATAAGATCTGTTTTGACTTCATCTTTGATCTCATTCTCTAATCTTTGAAGCTTGTCCTGTGTAGCTACTAGGCTCTGTCCTAGTTTCTGAAAGTCAGACCCTTGCTTCCAAAAGGTGTCCTGAGTAGCCTTTTGAAGAACTTGAAAGTTGTGAGCAATATCTTTAGTGAGCTGTTCATAGGCTCTCGCATGAGCCTGCTGGTCCATAAGGAATTTCTGAGAGAGCTTGAACATGGCAGGGAACTCCTCATTCCTTAGTTTCAGGAGGTATTCTTCATGCTCCTTCACCATTTGGAAAGTCTGCTGAAGATGAGGAGGTAAGGTTGGGAGAGAAGGCAGCTGCTCAGAGGTACCTGCTGCAGTAGGCTGAGCTTGTTGCTGCTTTTGAAGTGCTAGCATTTGTCTTTCGAGGTCCTCATTCTTGGCTTTTAGTGCAGCAATCTCCTGCTTTATTTCATTGGTTAAGGCAGAGTGCTGAGAGTTTTTGGTTTGGAGTAGAGCTCTCTGCTCAGCATTGAACACTTGTTGGATCATTGAATCTCTTCTGATGTGGCTGTGGACTTCTCCAAATCTGATATCTAGCCTTTCTTCTAGTTGCTTCTTCATTTTGATGAGTCTCTTGTGCAGTCTGACCTCTGCGCGGCTGATGAACTGAGTGGTAGCCCTTCTTTCTTTGATGAAGACATCGGCCAGGGTAGCAGTGTCCTCTTCATTGTCCTCAGGTTCAAGAATGAATGTGTGAGAGTGCTGCTCTATGTTTTGAGTAGATTCTTGAGAGTGTGAACTAGACGTCTGCTCTTGATCAGCAGTGGGCTGATGAGCTACTTCCTCCATTGCTTTGGAGGTTTCTCCACCTCCTCTAGTCTCAAATTTAGATTTTTCCAAAGCCAGTTGAAGTTCTCTATCACTAGAAGAGGAAGAGGAGATGATTTGCTTACCTCTATTCTGTGGAGGGTTATTTGGACCAGAGTGGTTGTCATCATCATCATTTTTATCCTCGGAGTGCTCCTCTGGTGATTCATCAGTTAGCTGCCTCTTCTTTGTGAGGTAGACCAGATTCATCTGGTGAAGATTTGTGGCTTTGGCTATATCTTCAGTTCCAAGCCAGGTGAGAGCAAAGTACTCTTCACTGATGAATTTTGTTAGGGTCCTGGCTTGGTGGAGAATTTTGGAGAGTTTCCATTCTCTCCAAGCTTTGACTCTAGCCCATTCAGCCTCTAATTTTTGCAGAGCTGTTGGTGAAGGTGGAGCCATTTGTTTATTGAGTTGAGTTGGCTGTTCTGTCTCTGGAGGAGCCATCTGCTCTCCTTGTTGAGTTATTCTGGGAATTAGAACAGAGAGAGGGAGAGCAGAGCTGTTGCTTCCATTGGATGAGCTGGAAGAGGACTCTGCTTCTTCTTGTATGATGGTTAAAGGAGAGGCCACTGCTTCTTTTTCTTGGATGACTGAGGCCGCCTCGTCAAGCTCGTCTTGCAGATTCCTTGTTGCTTTTCTTTGCTTCTTGGATTTAGGGCCTTGACACCCTGAGCGTAGTCTTTTGGCTGTCTTGGTATCAACTTTGAAGGATACCAAGAGGAGTTCGTTGGAGACAAAGGAGGGGTCTGTCTTTGGTATTTGGGGAGCACCAGCTTTGGAGGTTTGGTGGAGGAATTTCCTCCAGTTGGTTTCTTCCTTGATTTCCCCTACTATCCCCTTCCTTCTTAGGAGTTCTCCAATCAAGAACCCGTACCCTAGCAATGGTAGGCTTCCATCCTTTCCTCGTCCCTTGTGTGACTTGTTTACATACTTCAGTATCTCGTTGTACACATACCGAGACCAGTTGTGTGGAGAGCCAGAGATGATGGCTGCTAGTGGAAGTGCCCTTTGTGCATTTATTTCATCCAATGCAGTTGTTCTGTTGTCAATGCATTTGTATAGGATGTCCATCAGAAGAGAATATTCTGGTACCAGCATGCCCTTCTTTACCTTTAGAGTGTTAAGGTGTTGAGCCTTTGGGAGGAATACCATTTCTTTGAAGCTTTGCTCTTCAAGGGTGATGTCATTGATGTTTCTGGCTTCATCCCCAGGTAGAGAAAGCATTTCCTTTATGTCTTCTTCTTTTATCTCTACCTCGAACCCCATCACTACAGATTTCAACGTCTCAGGTGTGGAGTTGGTGTAGAACTCTGCTACTACCTCGGGGTAGAAACAGGAGTAAGGAAAGGTGGCCATTTTCATGAGTCCTGTTGTTTCTAGTTTTCTGAGAAGTTCCCTCATGAGATTTTTGTTCTCTGCTTTCTCAATAATTCTTGGAGTGTTTAGGATGGACCCGGTGAAGATGGATTTGGAAATTTGGACAAGGGAGGCCATTTGGGTGTATATGGAGAATGGAATGGTTTGCGGTGGTTGGGTGTAATAGAGCTTTTCAGAATGCTTAGAGTGAATTTGAGAGCTTTGAAATAGGTAGAAAGAGATCACAAAGTGAAAAGTGTGAAGGGAAATGTACGGAGGGAGTATTTATAGGTTATCGGGAACTATCCGTTGGAATATAGCCGTTAGAGTGAACGGCTGGACACGCGTAGCATTTACTCCGTTCATACTTGCAACAGAGGGCTCAAAGTTGGGTAGATTTTGGATGGTTTGTGAAGGTGAAGGGTACCTGTTTAGAATTCTTGATATGAGAGAGTCAGATGACATATGCCACGTGTTGAGATTCCACGTATGTTGGACCAGAAGGTGAGCCAACTGCTGTCCTAAGACAGGCTTCTGCTCCTGAGGCAGACATCTGCTGGCAGATATCTGCTCGAATTTTTGAACTAGTGTCTTTACCTCCATTGTTCTTCCCTTGTTCCAAGCTTGTACTCTTCTTTATGAAAGTATTAATTCAATTCCTCTTGTTACACATGTAGCAGTGGTCTATTTGGTCAGTTGCCTGCTGACCCTACTGCTGTCTTGAGTAGTCACCTGCTGAGCCTACCTCTTGAATTTTGATTCCCTCTTTCTTTTGAAAGTCTGAGATAGACCTTCTTGGACTTTGATGCTTCATTCCTTTTGGATTGTGAGTAGCCTGAGATGGCTACCCCTGTAAGTTCCCCCTCAGCAGATGGCTAGGAATTCCCCCTTGATTATGGAATTAGGTTCCCCCTGAATAGATGCAGGGTTATTCCCTTACTTGATCTAGATCATCTAACATACCAAGCTCTTGCCTTAGTTGGTTGAATCTAGCTTCATTCAATGGTTTGGTGAAGATGTCAGCCAGCTGCTTTTCGGTGGGGATGTACTCAAGCTTGATGGTTTTCTTCTCAACATGCTCTCTGATAAAGTGGTGCCTGATCTCAATATGCTTGGTTCTTGAGTGAAACACAGGATTATGAGTGATAGCTATAGCACTTGTGTTGTCACACAGTATGCTAATCTCCTTTGTTTCTTCTCCATAATCCTTTAACTGTTGTTTCATCCAAAGAACTTGAGCACAGCAGCTGCCTGCAGCTATATATTCAGCTTCGGCAGTGCTTGTAGCAATTGAGCTTTGTTTCTTGCTGAACCATGAAACAAGTCTTCCACCAATTAATTGACAAGTTCCTGAGGTGCTTTTTCTATCAATTTTGCATCCGGCAAAGTCAGAGTCCGAATAACCATAGAGTTCAAAACCTCCATTTGTTGGGTACCATAATCCAGAGTTAGGATTGCCTTTTAGATACCTCAGAATTTTCTTGGCAGCTAGAAGATGGCTTTCCTTAGGCTTAGATTGAAACCTTGCGCACACACCAACTGAGTAGGAAATATCTGGCCGACTAGTGGTGAGATATAACAAGGAACCAATCAGACCTCTGTAAAGTGTGGGATCAACATCTTTGCCATCATCATCCTGACTTAGACCTTGGGATGTATTCATGGGTATTTTCACAGTTGACTTGTTTTCGACCTTGAACTTTTTCATGAGATCTCTTGTATATTTGGCTTGGTTGATGAAGATACCTTGAGGAGTCTGCTTCACTTGTAGTCCCAGAAAATAATTCAACTCTCCCATCATGCTCATTTCAAACTTGCTTTGCATGAGAGTTGAAAATTTCTCACACAATGCTTGATTTGAACTTCCAAAGATTATGTCATCAACATAGATTTGAACAAGCAACATGTGGGGACCTTCTTCAATTTTGAATAAAGTCTTGTCTACTTTGCCCTTAGTGAATCCATTATTCACTAAGTAATCCGAGAGAGTGTCATACCATGCTCTTGGGGCTTGTTTGAGTCCATAAAGAGCTTTATGCAGTTTGTAGACTAGATCCTTCTCTCTATTGATTTCAAAACCAGGAGGTTGCTCCACATAGACCTCCTCTTCTAGTAGACCGTTTAGGAAGGCACTTTTCACATCCATTTGATAGACTGTGAATTGCTTGTGAGCAGCATAAGCCAAGAATATTCTTATTGCTTCTAATCTAGCAACAGGAGCAAAGGTTTCATCAAAATCTATACCTTCTTCCTGGCAGTAGCCTTTGGCTACCAGTCTTGCCTTGTTCTTGACAATGGTGCCTTCCTCATCCATTTTGTTTCTGAACACCCATTTAGTTCCTATCACATGTTGATGATAGGGTCTGGATACAAGCTCCCATACATTATTTCTTTCAAACTGGTTGAGTTCTTCTTGCATGGCTTGTATCCAGTCAGAGTCAAGTAGGGCTTCTTCAATTTTCTTGGGTTCAATTTGTGAGATGAAGCATGAGAATAGTGCCTCTTTTTGAATTGCTGATCTAGTACGAACCCCTTCATGGATGTTTCCAATAATCTGTTGTGGTGGATGTTGATTCAGCCATCTAATGTCAGATGTCTGATTGATGTTGGTTTGAATTTGTTGGTCATCCTCTTCTTCTTCTTCGTCACTATCTTCTGGTAGAGTAGGGTGATTAGGAATTTTATGAAGGTCTGGAGGGATGTTTGTGGGTGAGTCACCTGCTGGCAGTGAGCTGACAGTTGAGTCAACTGCTGGCCGTGGACTGACATTAGATTCAGCTATTTTTTCTTTATCATTTCCTGGAAGGCAGCTTGGAGCCTTTCCAGTGTCCCTTTTTGAGTTAGATGACTCACCTTCTTCTTTTGATTGAGCAGTGGGGTGCTTTTCAAAAACCACATGGATTGATTCTTCTACCACAAGAGTTCTTTTGTTGAGGATCCGGAATGCCTTGCTTGTTGCTGAGTAGCCCAGGAGGATCCCTTCATCAGATTTGGGATCAAATGGCTTGAGATAGTCTTTTCCATTGTTTAGAATGAAGCATTTGGATCCAAACACATGGAAATGACTAACATTAGGCTTTCTTTCTTTCCATAGTTCATATGGAGTCTTTTTGTAAGTCTTATGAATGAGACTTCTATTCTGTGTGTAGCAAGCAGTGTTGATGGCTTCTGCCCAAAATCTTTTGGGTAAACCAGCTGCTTCTAAGATTGTCCTTCCGGCTTCTTTGAGAGTTCTATTCCTTCTTTCAGCAACACCATTTTGTTGAGGTGTTCTTGCTGCTGAGGTTTGGTGATGAATTCCATTTTCCTCACAGTACTGAATTATTATAGAATTAATAAATTCAGTACCTCTATCTGACCGGATCTTTTGAATTGAGAGGCTTTTCTCATTTTGAATTAGTCTCATCAATTCAGGGAGCTTCTTTTCTGTCTCATTCTTCTTCTTTAGGAATATGGTCCAGGTGTATCTTGAGTAATCATCAACCACAACTAGAGTGTACCTTCTACCACTTAAGCTCGTTGGTTCTACTGGTCCAAACAAGTCAAGGTGTAGTAGGCTTAAGGGCCTGATTGATGATTCCACTTCCTTTGATTTGAATGATACCTTGGTTTGTTTTCCTTTTTGACAAGCATCACAGAGGTGGTCCTTTTTGAAGTTGATTTCAGGAAGTCCTTTCACCAATCCTTTTCTGGACAATTTGTTGATTGTTTTGAAGTTGAGATGGCTTAATTTGTTGTGCCATTCCCAACTCAAATTTGAATCTGCCTTTGTCATCAAGCAGATCCCTTCCTTAGCTGAGCTCCAATCAACAATGTACATGTCCTTCTTCCTTCTACCAGTGAGCACAGTTTTGTCATTTTTGACATCTCTAATCAAGCAGATGTCTTTGGAGAATGTAACATTATAGCCATTGTCACAGAGCTGGCTTGTGCTTATGAGATTGAACTTTAATCCTTTAACATAAGATATGTTTTGGATTGTAAGTCCATTGATGGATAGGTCTCCAACTCCTTTGGTTTCTCCTTGTTTTTCCACATTCCCAAAAGTAACTTTGGGTCCTTCGCTTGCCATATAGTTTGACAGGAGCCGCCTGCTGCCTGTCATGTGCCTGGAGCAGCCTGAATCTATGTACCATGTTTGTGGGTCAACTGCTCCAGCACCTTCCTGTATTCATCATTGTTGAGCAGTAGCCCACAAGTTAGTGGGCAACTTCCTTTGTACAAGTTTGGGCATCCATGCCCATCTAGAACCATTTAGTTCTAAGCAGATTGGTCTATAGCCATTTGAAGTATTATAATCATGGGGGATGGCTATGTAATTGTTAATCCTTTTTCTTCTTGAAGTGGAAAATGGATTATTGACTTTTGGAGGAGACTGCTTAGTGTTTTGACTGTGGTTGGTCTTATTGGTTGATTGCCAACGGGTTCTTGGGTTTTGATGGTTGGGAAGTTTTTGTCTATACAGGAGATTGGATTTTGATTTGGGAGCAGGCAGGTTCCTTCTTATGGGAACATTCTGAGAATGGGATTTTTGGTAGATTAGCTTTCTTGTATTTTGTTGGTGGCTTGTGGAGGGTGAGTTTTGAGTGAGTCTGGTGGGGGATACATATCCGAGGCCTCTTCTCTTCTTATTTAAAACAACTTCAGTAGTTGAGTCACTGGTTTTACTATTCATGCTGAAGTTATTCATTTTGTCTTTCAGCTCTTTGTTCTCTTCTTCTAAGACATTGTTTTTGGTTAAGGCATCTAGCAATCTTGTGTGAACAACCTTAATGTCTTGTTTTAATCTATCATTTTCTGATCTTAAGAGAACATGGTGATTTTGGACTTTTTGGAAATCTTGTAATAAAGATTCCAGTGTAATATTGGTTGGTCCAGAATCACTAGAGCTATAAGAAGAGCAGGATGTTACCTCAACATCATTGTAGTGGTTTTTGGCCATTAGGCATTTAGGGGACCTGTATTCATCATCTTCACTGAGCCATCTGCTACTTTCTCCAGTGAGCCAGCTGCCGCCTTTTTCAGCCACTTGCCAGGATCCCAGGCATAGAAGTGCTTCCTCTGAGCTTTCAGATGAAGAGCTTTCATTGCTTGAGCTGCTTTCATCTTCAGATTGGGGTTCCTCCTTGTTCTTTTCACTTACAAAAGCTTGTCTTTTGCTTTTGAAGTCCCTCTTGTAACTAGCTTTGAGACCAGTCGCCTGCTGCCCTTGATACTTCTGGGCTAAGGGCAGAGGGCATTCATTTTTGTAATGTCCTGGCTGTCTACAGTTGTAGCATAGAACAGTTTCCTCACTGGATTGAGGTCTCCCTTGTCTTCTAGGTGGCAGGTTGTATGCTTTCTTTGGAGCAGTTCCCTCCTTCTTCATGAATCTTTTAAATTTCCTCACAAACATAGCAAACTGCTCGTCAGTGAGGAGATTATTGAGGGATTTTTCAGCAGATTTTGAAGTGCTTGGCTCAGATACTAGAGCTAGTGTCTTGTATTCATCTTCCTTCTCTTCTTTGATCTCCTTCATTTCAAATTCATAGGCCTTGAGATCACTAAAGAGTTTGTCGGTTGACAGAGTTCTGAGATCTCTGCTATCTCTCATAGCAGTTACCTTCATGTCCCATTTTGATGGCAGGCCTCTCAAGACTTTGAGGGAAATCTCCTTTTGAGATAGTTCTTTTCCAAGGTCAGAGACCTCTGCCACAATCTTCAGGAATCTGGATTCCATCTCATGGATAGATTCAGTTGACAGCATTTTGAAATCCTCAAATTTCTTGAGGGCTATGGTCAGTTTATTGTCCTTCTCCTGTTCATCTCCTGCTCCAATCTTTGTGAGCTCATCCCAGACATCTTTGGCAGTTTCGCATTTCCTGATTCTGGGAAATATAGATTCATCAACAGATTTGAAGAGAATGTCCTTGGCAATGTTGTCAAGATTGTTTCTCTTCCTGTCCTCAGTTGTCCATTCCATTTTGGGTTTTGGAATGTACACATCATCTGTTCCTTCTGTGGTTCTGGATGTGATGACCTTCATTATTTTGATAGGTCCATCAGTAATTACTTCAAGCATCTCATCATGTAAAGCACTGAGATGTGCTTTCATTCTTATTTTCCAGTCATCAAATTTGTTCAAGTTGAACAGAAGGTTCTTTGCTAACTGACTGTCCATTTCAGAAGGTGTTTGGGAAGTAGAGTGGCTTGGATCTTTAGTTCAAATTAGTCAGAAACTGACTCTAGGAACACTCCGCTCTGATACCACTTGATGGTCCTGGATAGGGTAAAAGTCTAGAGGGGGGGTGAATAGACTTTTAAATCTTTTTCAACTTTTTCAAGTTTTTTTTTTTTTGCCTCTAGATGAATTGATCTATAATCTTTTGAGAGATTAATAGATGCACAGCGGAAGTCTTTACCCTTTTTATAATGAGTGTGTGACCACTTTCTACCTTGAATGATGTTTGGGCTTTAAACTGTGAGCAGTTGACTTGGCAGTTGGCTAGATGGCAGGGAACTGCTTGAGGCAACTGCCAGTTGAAAACAGGAGTTTGAGAAAGATGATAATATGGCCTTGCAGAGAATGATGAGGGCTTTCTGAATATATGTTGAGCTGAAGATAGTAAAGAGTTTTGCCTGAGCAGTGGTCTGAGCAGTTGGGTAATCCCAGGAAACTGCTAAGCCGTCTGCTGCTTATAAAAAGGTATCTTTGAGGACTGACCAACTACACCTTTTAGTAGTGATATTTAAAGCTTGTGGGAAACAGAAGTCTCAAGGAAAAGTGAGTTATTAAGCAGTAGGATAAGCAGTAGAGTCAATTAAGACGACTGCTTAGGATGCTGCTGGCAAACTACGATCCCTTTAGTGAGAAGTGTTGAGTGTGTGTTTTAGTGAGTAAAGGAGAATCAACACACGATGTATCCTGGTTCAGAGGTGGTGTAATCCTCCTACATCCAGTCCCACCCTATTTCAGATGGATTTCCACTAAAGTATTAAGCCCAATACACTTAGTGCCAATCTAGCCTTTACAACACTTAGGCCTAGATTGAAGGTTTTTCACAATGAGTATAACACCACTCAAAGTTACTCAGTCCTTAGAATTTTCTCAATTGATCCAGTGGGGATCAAAAGGTACTCTATCTCTCTAACTATACTTTAGGATCCGAACAACTGTTCTCCTAAGCGTTTACAACCACTTGTGAAATGTTACAAGAAAGTTCTAACCTCCAACTATGAACTAAGCTCTAAAAATGTGAAAGTGTTGATCTAATCTAAGAGCTTAGTGAAGCATGAGGCTAAGCAGAGAGTAAAGTTGAGTTTGCACTTTCTCTTTTTGCTAGATAGCTTCGTATATGCTTTGATGGAAGTATTTCTCTGCTTAGGATGCTCAAGCTTATTTTGAACTCATGCTTCTACCTATATTTATAGGCCTTCATGGTTGATCAATCTCATCCGTTGGTTGAGATGGATTAATCTTGTGCGTTGAGGGTCTGGCAAGGACGAATTGTACATTTGTCTTCTTGTGCAGGAGCTTTGAATATTTTTGTTTTCTGTCTTGAATGATTGGGCTGCGGTATGGGTGTGTCTTCAGCCGCTGCAGCTTCACTCCAAGAGGTCCTCCCATGCTGTAGGACCGTGTATTTAATTTTTGTCTTCCAATCAATATTTAGTGTATTCGAGCATCTCAAATGTGACCTATATTTAATCTTTAAGTAAAATGATATATGCCGGTAGGATTTAAATATCCTATGAAGGTAAAAAGATACCTTATTGCATTTTTATGTATCCGGTAATATATC
This sequence comes from Cuscuta epithymum, assembly GCA_945859915.1. Taxonomy (NCBI): domain Eukaryota; kingdom Viridiplantae; phylum Streptophyta; class Magnoliopsida; order Solanales; family Convolvulaceae; genus Cuscuta; species Cuscuta epithymum. The sequence continues at coordinate 639,950 of CAMAPF010000138.1, forward strand.
ATTAATCTTAAAGATTGTACATTTATTTTTGTCACTTATGATTTAAATTTAAATGTTACTTCTGAAAATAAGACTCAATGTAAATTTGTTTAGTATAGTGGCATCATCAAAATCTATCAAAATTGGAGACTAACATACTCTCGTAATGTCTTAAAATATAATTGTATTAAACTCCTAATACATTTGAAGGGCGGTGCTCAACATTTTATTGAGTCCGATGGTCCGTTGTTATGTACGGCCACCCCGGGACTTTTGCCGGTACCACTTCTAACCTGAGGAAACTAAACCTCTACCTTAAGTGTGCACATCCTCTAAAAGGGATTCCAAGCCCTCCGAGTAGTAAGAAGTCCAAGTAGTTCGGATGTCAACGTCCCCCTACTCCACCAAAAAGGGATTACCCTATAGAAGTGACTAGGTTCATGCTACTACTGCCAAAATCCACCAAATATCTATCGTTCGGGATTTTTCTACCGAACGCACCAAACTCATTTATTCAAATTGTTCGGATTGGTTACCGAACCCACCAAGCAAATAGTAGCATCCCTAATAACTCTCCACAGTCAAGGTCGTGGAGAACACCGACACCGCGGATTTCTCCCGCGATGCCCTAACATTAAAAGGTTCTTTTTATCTTGATTACTTCTCAAAAATTCTATATCTATTATTCATAGATATAGTTTTAGAATAAGGATTATTATCCTTGGATTTCAAAACACAATTACACCATGTAGTTCAAAATATATTGATCTCTAATAGCTCTCAAAATCTAGTTTTGTACATAGACATAAATTTCCAAAAATATAGAATACTTCATAAATAGCTCAAATCTCAATCCAATAACAATTCATATGTAAATTCAAATGCTCAAAATCACCCAGTATAAAATACTCAAATCTCAAATATATATAATTCACAATCACAATTGATACGTAAAATCTCATTAACTATCAAATACTCAAATGATCTCAAATAACTAGTCACAAATAAATATATATGGGAAAAGCATGAAATGTGGTTGACATAGTGCTTACCTCGAATCGCGACAAATCCTAATTGAAGCTACTAGCTTGATCTTCTCCAAATTCACCTTCTAGAATATTGAAATTCTAGCATTAATAATTATTCTAACCGTGTTGGTAAATTCTTAATGTATGGTTTAATTATCCCATTTATAATTTAAATTTCATAATTCTCATTAATCCAATAATTTATATTAAAATTTTCAAGGCCATTAAAATTAGACAAAAATGTAAGTTTGAGAGCTACGTACTCTTCTTCTGTATGTGTTTTTCCGGCCGACGTAACGGAGGTAGGTGTGGCGCTGGTTCTCCCCCGAGGTGCCCCTCCTCCGAGGGTGAAGGAGGCACGGACCTGAAGCTTCACTACTCCGACCTTCTCCGGTGTTAACGGCAAACTTCGCTTCCTCCGGCGTGGCAGCGGCCCGACATTCCAGCGAAACAATTGGGTTTCTTCTGCGGTGATTCATCCCATTTCTCTGGCATTCAGAGGTAACTCCCAAGGCTTCTGTAGACCTTTGTTCTCATGGAGATTCAGTGTAGGTTCGACCATCATTTCCTCAGGCGCTCTGGCGACGAGGTTAGTACGCGCCAGCGAGATTTTTCTCCCTCCGGTAAAGACCTCCCTCTCGCTCTCTTTCATCTCTTACTTTTTTTTCCCTCTTCTCTTGCAGGCCATCACTCGTTTGTGTTGTACAGGTCGATGGAAATGCTGCTAAGCAGCTGATGTTTAAGTTCCAGACTGAGGTTAATTACGACTTACGAGTCTTGGTATTTTATGAATAAGTTTCCTTGTTCGAGAGTGTAGTATATATGTGAAACGCTGGTAAGAATATATGGATGGTATTGTAGCTACGTCTTATATTTACGAATGTAGTATGTGATGGCTTCAATAGGCATGTGGGATTGTTGGTCGTTGGTCACGCAAGTCAATATGTATGTTAACGTTATATGCATTATTGTTAGGGAAATTTTATGGTGCACATCTAAATTTTGCATGTATGGTACACCTTCTTATGTAGGCAAATAAAACAATGCCACATGGACATTGAATCCATATATATTTTAATTATTTTCCATGTGGTACAATATTATTGGCCCCCTGTGATACAATCAAATTAAGGGATGCACCACATAACTCCCCTTATTGTTATCTCATCTTTGTTTTACTTGCAGGAGCTGAGTATATTATTGGTACGTTTGTTCTGATGTGTTTATTATTGAGGGGTAGCTGTGTGATGTTAAGAATACCATGTGGAAATGTTTAGCTCATGCACGTAGCCATCATAAACCAACGGCTAACATGTATTTGTATATAGGTAGATTCTATGGTACCCATAAGGTATCATACTTTTGTCCACATAGACCAATGAAAGTGTTGTAGTTGAATTATTTAAGTCTAAATTAAAAATGATATACCTCTTTGGATCAATCAAATGAATGGTAGGTACAGTACCCCATTTTTTAAATGGGTGCCAGAGTTGTCACCTTGTATATATTAGGTATTTTTTTAGCAATTACTCCGTAGTATTCATATGTGTAGAATATATTATATTTTGTACACATTAAAGCACCAGCATCCTTAGATTTGTTACAAGTCACTTTTACCATATGGGTAATTATTGCCTGTTACAAAAATGTCACTTTTATTATTTACGTCAAGATCTTATTTGGTCTACATAATTATTATAAAAATGTCACTTTTATTATCAAAATATTATTAGGTGATTAAAATGTCACTGATGTTAAAATTTACTTGATTTACTTAATTATTAAAATGTCACTTTCATAACTGTTGGGTTAATGGCCCAAGCCGAGGTCCGGCCCATTAACCCGTTTCTTTACCAGACGTGCGTCCAGTCAGACCACAAGGCCAGCCGCAGGCCCATGTTCCTTGAGGAGGGACGAACGTCTGAGGTTGGGGGTTCGGGCCCAAGGGCCACCAGGAACAACGACGAACGTCTCTTGTACAAGCCCGTAATCCTCGGAGGGAATCCAGTCCACATGGAGAGAATCCATCAAGGCCAGGAGACGAACAGCCGAAACCTCTTGAGGATCACTTGGAGCGATCCAGCTCGCTTCCCAGGCGGACGAACGTCCCCATTATTTAGGCGGGAAACCTAGATTCTGGCGGGAAGTGCATTTAATGCTGAAGATTTGGTGGTTGGGACACAAGTGGTCCATAGGCCTCCACGTCAGCATAGCCACCTGCCCATTGGCGGGTATAAATAGAAGCATTTATTTCATTGTAAAGGGTTGGCAACTTTCTATTCCTAGCATTCTAGCAATAGTGTTCTTACTGATAGTATCTACACTACCTCGTAGGACGAACGGCCGACGTGCCTTTTTAGCAAGTAGATTGTACTTAGGGGAGTTATTACGAAGTTAATAATACCTATTTACATTGCCTGCTATTCCCTCTGTTTCCTGATCCGTCTGATAGTTGTTGGGCTAGATATTCACATACTCATACACTCACTCCACTCGAAATCTTTGGGCTTACGTGTTGGGTCCAAGGGTTGAAGGAATAAACCTCAACACTGGCGCCGTCTGTGGGAAACTGTACAAAAAGTTTCCAGAAACTCTCCCAAACAGCTACTACATCTAACCACTGCAAAACACGATGTCAGGAAGCAACAACCAGCGCGATCTCTCCGAACGTCTGGAGTCAAGCCGCCGGAATCGCGGCCAGAACTCGGAACTGTCCGCAACGATCTGGACCTCCGGGGGAAACGAGGGTATCACTGACCTCATTCCCCTTGAGGCCAGGCAGGATCCCCGCCTCATGCGGGAACTTGCCGACACCATGCGCCGTTTGGCAGACGAACGGGAGGCTCAAGAGCAGGTGTACTCTGCAAGCACCCAGCAAACACCCCTCTCTCCCATCCGCCGTATGCAGTCGTACGATGATACGACAGGGTCCAGCGACCACCGGCCCTCAGTCCATGAGCGGCTAGGTGGAGGTTCAGGCTCCCGTGGAACGGGGGGGCGGACCAAGGACAGCATCGCTGCTTTCAGGGCGCACACGCCATCAGTTCCCCGCCAAGTCTCGCGGGGAGACGAAACCCCAAGGATCAACACCGCTGGACGACGATTCCAGCGGCGAGGGGCACAGATCCTCAGGCGGCCGCACGGTGCTGTGGCCGCTCAGCAAAACGCTGTCCTCGAAGCCGTGCCCCCTGTGTCCCCCGGAAGGGCCGCACAGGATGCAAGGCTGGAAGCAATGGAGCGACAGATTGCCGAGATGAACAGGCGGACGGACGCCGGCTCGGCCACGCCCTCTTTCTCTCTCACATCACCCTTCACCCCCCGGGTGATGAGTGTCAAGATTCCCCGGGACTGCAGGCCGCCGGGCAACTTGGTGTACAATGGGGCCGGTGATCCCAAAGCCCATCTGATTAGCTACCAAGGGAATCTGTCCATGCTGGGAGCATCGGACGAGGCCATCTGCAGATTGTTCTTCAGCACCCTCAGGGGGCCGGCACAGGAATGGTTCGGCCAGCTGAGGCCGGGCACCATCGACTCATATGAACAGCTTTCCCGGCAGTTCATGGCCCAATTCGCTGCCAGCACCACCCCCAGGAAGGACGTCACGGCTCTCGCCCACATCAAACAGGGGCGGGACGAACCGCTGGCTAGGTTCCTGGTAAGGTGGAGGGACGAAGTCCTGCAGGTCGATGATCTGGACGAACGCCTGGCCACGAACATGTTCACCAGCGCCCTAACCACCGGAGATCTGTACCGGGACTTGAGGAGAAACCCCGGTACCAGCTACACCGAGGTTCTGGCTCGGGCCCAGAAGTATGCCTCCATTGAGGAGGAGATCAGACAACGGGACGGAGTTCCCGCGGCCCACCCGCGGAAGATGGCGGACAGGCTCGGGCCCAGACCAGGGCCTGGGCCCTCCCCCCCAAACAAAAAGAAGAAGGCGGAAGGGGCGATGGTCCCTTGGAAGGCTCCGTCCGGGGATATTCAGACGCGGCCGGACGACCGCTATGTCCCTTTGGCCTATCCAGTGAGCCAGATTTTTGAGGCCATCAAGGACAAGGGCCTCCTGATGGAACCTCAGGATGTGAAGAAGCATATGGGGCTGTAAGGAATAAATGTAATTAGATTTTGATGATGCTAGGTTTAGTTAGATTAGAATTTTTAAGTACCCCCAATTAGATTTTATGTATTAGAATTTTCAATTGTAAGTATTAGTGTAGTCGACGATCAGAGTTGCTCTGCTTTGGATCAGATCAGAAGTGCATCAGAATTGCTCGACCAGACTTGCTCTATGAGAACTGCTCCATCAGAGTTCTCTTATCAGAAGTCCATCAGAGTTGCACCATGAGAGTTGCTGATAAATTGGACATCTGATAACCGATGAGAGTTACAGATCAGAGGTACTCATCAGCGGACCTATCAGAGTCAGAATTAGAGTTCAGTCATTGATCAGAAAGCCATCAGAATCCAACACATCAGAAGAGCCTGATCAGAGCCCGACTAACACTTAGAAGATTTCAAGCAACATCCAACAGCTATGAATCCAACGGGTAAAAACATCCAACGGCTAGAAGACTGTGCATGAAAGGAAAGCATTTAATGCACATTAAATGAGCCTGATACGCTGAAGGATTGATTGCAAATGATTGACCGAGAAATCTGGAAGATATTTTATAAAAATAGAAACCTTCCAAAACGGCGGTCAAGTCAACTGTACGCGCATTTAATGCAGTTGTCTCCTCCTCCAACGGGCAGACAACCTCAGTATATAAGCTACTCACCGAAGAACAGGAAAACAACTCTTCGCAGAACCTTTGCTCCATTCATTACTCTGAACATACTTCTTGAGATTCAACCTTCATAACACTCTACAAGAAAAGTCCTACGTTGGGAAGATTCAAACTCCAAATCTTTCATCCCCAACAACGAGCAAAGTTCATCCTGTTCTTCAACTCTTCAAGAACTTCATCAAACATCATTTGTGACGAAGCAAGTTGGAGGAAAAACTTTGTTTTTCAAAGGATCTTCTGAAAAGAAGGGCGTCCAAGTAACTGCAGTAGTGAAGTGGTGATACTTCCGGGAAGCTGAGTGAAAGGACCAGCCATCAGGACGTGGAATTGCATCCTGGGTGGCATCTAGACTTGAAGAAGACGAGGAGTGCTTCTTAAGTGCTAGGAATTAGCTTTGTAACCGATCTACTTCAAAGCTAGTGGAACAGTGGACTAGAGGAACGCGTTGTTCCTTGAACCACTATAAAAATATCCGGTGTCATTTACTTTACTGCAATTTATATTTCTGCACTTAGGACATTAACTGATTAACTCTAAGACTTGGAATCTGTGTTCAGCAGATCTTGTTTTCAGAGTTATCAGAAAGGCATTTGCCTTAGTATTTCTGAGGCTACCCGGACAGATCAGAATCCGCTGCCAAGGCCAGTTCTGATATCAGAACCAGCCTTTCTCTGTTACCAGAGTAAGACCTTCTCTGATAAGTCAGTTTGGACTCAGGAAAAAATTTGAAAAACCAATCAGTCTACTCACCCCCCTCTAGACTGATTACCATTTAATCGGGACCAACAGGGGCTTGACCAATCGGCCTATTGTGAATACCATAAGAGGGCCGGCCACCTGACGGACAATTGCAGCCAACTAAAGAAAGCAATCGACGAACTGATCCGTCAGGGGTACTTGGGCGAGTTCACCCAGCTGTTGAACAAAAACAGCCAGCGGAAGCCAAACCCAAGGCCTCGGACGTGGCGCCGCGACGACCGGCGCGAGGCGGACCCCCAGGATGTGGATTATCGAAGTGCGGATAAACGTCCGGAGGGGTCCCTCGGCCCGAACGGCAAAACAAAGAAGCTGGAGATCAAGGTGATCTTCGGGGGCGCTGAGACGGGGGATACACCCCCCGAACGTAAAAAATTTGAGAGGTCACTCTACGTGGGTTCCGTATCAGCACCCCCACCAAGCGCAACAAGATCGAGGCAATCACCTTTGGTTCCGCCGATCTGCCGATGTCACCAGCACCGCACAGAGACGAGCTGGTGATCAGCATGGACGTGAACGATGCCATCGTCTGCCGCGTCCTTGTCGATACCGGGAGCAGTGTGAACGTCCTCTACTGGGAGGCTTTCGAGGGAATGAAGCTGAAGAAGGACATGCTACACCCTCTGCGTACCCCGCTGTCCGGCTTCACCGGGGACTGCATTGACGCTGAGGGCACCATCGTCTTGCCAGTAGAGATCGGCGACGGCCCTCACACCGCCCGGATCGGGATGACGTTCGTCGTGGTCCGCCTGAAATGTGCCCAAAACGCCATTTTGGGCCGACCCGGCTTGGAAGACTTGGGGGCCATATGCTCCGTACGACACTCATGCATCAAATTCCCCACCGACACGGGAGTGGGGGTAGCACGTACGGACCCGCATATGGCCAGGGCCTGCTACACAAAGGCCATGGAGAAGCTCAACGAGCGGGAGGCTCAGGTCAACAGCATCTCCGAGAAGGCCAAGCAGGCCGACTTGGACGCCCATCTGGAACCAGCAACCTTGCTGGAAGAAATCGAGCTCGACGACCCGACGGACAGGAAGGTGTCCATCGGTGCAGATCTAGAGCCGGAAATCAGAGCGGGGGTCATAGCTGTCCTCCGAAGGTTCAGAATCCTGTTCGCCAGAGGGCCGGAGGACATGCCGGGCATCGACCCCAATCTCATATGCCATAGACTCGCCGTGCGGTCAGACGCCAAGCCTATACAACAGAAGAAAAGATATATGGCGGCCGACCGACGCGACTTCATCAGGAAGGAGACAACAACTCTCCTCAGCATCAAACATATCCGGCCGGTCATCCACGTGGAGTGGTTGGCCAACGTGGTGCTGGCCCCGAAGGGCGACACATGGCGGATGTGCGTCGATTACTCGGACCTTAACAAAGCTTGTCCGATGGACCCCTACCCCGTTCCGAGGATCGACTTGCTGGTGGATGAGACGGCAGGCTGCGAGCTGCTCAGTTTCATGGACGCATTCAGAGGCTACCATCAGGTGTTCATGCACCCCGATGATGCTGAAAAAACGGCGTTCGTCACGGCGGACGGCGTGTATTGCTACATCGTCATGCCGTTCGGCCTGAGGAACGCCATGGCTACCTTTCAGAGGATGATTGAGATGTTGTTCAAAGACGTGCTTGGGAAAACAATGGAAGCTTACGTAGATGACATCCTGATCAAAAGTAAGAAAAAGGAGGACCATGTCCGGGGCATGGAGAGGGTCTTCAGCATCATGGAGAGGGCCAGCATGAGGCTCAATCCGAAGAAGTGTGCCTTTGCCGTCAGGGGCGGCAAGTTCCTCGGCTACATGATGAGCGAACGGGGGATCGAGCCTAACCCGGAGAAGGTAAAAGCAATTGTGGACATGGAGGCCCCGAAGAACCTAAAAGACGTGCAGCGGCTTACCGGGCGTCTGGCGGCTCTGAGCAGATTCTTATCCAAACTGGCTGATAAGGCGATTCCCTTCTTCCAGATCATGAAGAAGGCTAACCCCTTTGAATGGACCCCGGAGTGCCAAACCGCTTTCGAAGATTTCAAGGTATATCTCTCTTCTCCGCTCGTCCTCACCAAAGCGGATCCCGGGGAGAGGTTGTACATGTATTTGGCAGTAGCCGATTTGGCCGTGAGTGCCGTGCTGCTAAAGGAGTCAGAAGGCGTTCAGCGGCCAATATACTTCGTGAGTAAGGCGCTGAACGGCCCCGAGACGAGATACACATTGATGGAGAAGACGATCCTTGCCTTGATCGCATCCATCAAGCGCCTGGCGCCATATTTCCAAGCACACCCGGTGACCGTCTACACGACGCAGCCCCTCGCCACAGTCCTCAGGAATCCAATGGCAAGCGGGAGGATAACCAAGTGGTCCTTGATGATCGGCCAGTATGACGTGGACTTCAAGCCAAGGCCGACGATCAAAGGACAGGCACTGGCGGACTTCATTGCGGAATGCACCGCGCGCACCGAGGACGAATCCCATGACAGCAACGACTTCGACATTTGGTGGGAGATGTATACCGATGGGGCCTCGAGTGCGCGGGGCTGTGGCGGAGGAGCGGTGATCACTTCCCCCGAAGGTTTCAAAGCCTACTACGCTATGAAATTTGAGTTCAAGGTCACCAACAACGAGGCTGAGTACGAGGCGCTGATCGCGGGGCTGAAATGCGCGAAAGCCCTAGGAGCAGCCCGTCTGAAGGTGAGGATGGACAGCCAGCTGGTGGTAACCCAGATGAACGGCACCGCAGAGACCAGGGAGGAAAGGATGAAGGTTTACAAGGAGCTGGCGGAGGAGCAGACCGCGCAATTTGAGCAGGTGATCCTGGAGCAGGTGTCACGGGTGGAGAATGCGGAGGCAGACATACTCTCGAAGCTAAGCAATCCCCCGACTGATGATCCAGCGACGGGCATCCCCAGCCACCTCAGGGGCTTCGTCAGGCAGGAAGTATTCCCAACACCGGTGACGGACGTCATCCTGGTGGAGGTTATCTCCATCGCCGAACCCAACTGGGCAAAGGAGATAGCAGATTATCTCAGAGATGGAACACTCCCCGAGCCCAACGAGGATGGCAGCACAGGAAGAGCTGCATGGGTAAAGAGGCGTGCCCCTAACTTTGAACTTATTGACGGGCAACTCTATAAGAAGACGTTCGGCGGGCCTTATCTCAGGTGCCTCCCGCCGAGCCTGGCAGCGGCGGTGATCGAAGAGATACATGAAGGGATCTGTTCCAGCCACCAAGGCCCCCGAACCTTGGCCAGAAAAATCATCCTGCAGGGCTATTACTGGCCGACCATACAGCAAGATTGCTTCAACCACACTCGGAAGTGCGCAGTTTGCCAACAGTATGCGCCTGTCCCTGGACGTCCGACGAGTTTTTACACCCCGATGACCATCGCACTACCTTTTGCCAGGTGGGGCATAGATTTGCTGGGTCCTCTGCCGACGGCCGCAGGAGGAAGGAAATTCGTCATTGTGGCGATTGATTATTTCACCAAGTGGGTGGAGGCCGAACCACTAGCCTCCATCACTGAATTCCAGTGCTAGAAGTTCGTCTGGCAAAACGTTATATGCCGCTTCGGGATCCCGGAGCAGATCGTCACCGACAACGGCCGGCAGTTCGTCGGCAGAGGATTTGAGGCATACTTGGCAAAGTGGGGCATCAGGCACTCTAAGGCCTCGGTGGCCTACCCGCAGGCCAACGGCCAGGTGGAGAACATGAATTGGACCATCATGGATGGAATCAAGAAGAAGTTGGATGACTACACCTCCACCTGGCCCGAGCAGCTGAATTATGTCTTGTGGACGTACAGGACGACGCCAAGAACGGCGACTGGGGAAACCCCCTTTGCTTTGGCTTATGGCTTCCAGGCTAAAGTACCAACGGAGGTGCTGGTGCCTACACACCGCACCAAGCACTACCAGCCGAAAGACAACGAGGCCAACCTACGAGCGGAGCTCCACTTCATCGAGGAACGGAGGGACCTAGCGGCTCGTCGCATGGAAGAATACCACAGGGCCACACAGAGATACTTCAACAAGGCCGTGAAATTCCGCGAAATAGAAGCCGGGGACCTCGTACTCAGAAAAAGAGAGAAAAGCAAACCACTCGAAGGTGGCAAAATGGCTAAGAATTGGGAAGGACCTTACCAGGTAATCAGAAGGTACAACCAGGGGACGTTCCTCCTCCATACCCTGGAGGGGAACCATGCCGGGATGTGGAACATAGAACACCTGAAGAAGTTTTATCAATAGTTAGAGGCTGTTGTCTTTGTATTATTCCCATCCCCATGTAAAACGACCGAACGTTGTCAATAATAAGACCCCCTGTTTCTCACCACTTCTGCTTTTACCAACGGTCGCCAAGAAAGGGAATCTCGATGTAGATAAACCTGTTCCTCATTGTGATGTCTGCGGATACCGAACGTCTCCTCGAAGTAGGAACGCCGGTAGGACCAAGGACCAATGACGAACGAAGAATATAGATTGCCTCCCTCGAAAAAAAAAGATGGGGAGAAGAGGAGGGTAGCTCCTGTGCGGAAGGGAATCTTGCCCGGGCGTGCCAGATCTTCCCCCACTGCCGAAGGCGAACGCCTCTCGATGTAGAGGTCAGTAGAGACGCGGAGGGGGCTAGACGAACCAAGGGAGCTCGCCAAGATAAACCTGTTTATCCCACAAATGACCATGGATCGATGGACGTGGGATAACAAAGACGGGAACCCGTGAGGGTAAACCTGTTCGTCCCTGCGAGTTCCTTGGGTACCGAACGTCTTCTTCGAAGCAAGAGACGCCGGTAAGACTAAAAGGACCACGGACGAACGAAGAAAGGGGGAATCTCGATGTAGATAAACCTGTTCCTCATTGTGATGTCTGCGGATACCGAACGTCTCCTCGAAGTAGGAACGCCGGTAGGACCAAGGACCAATGACGAACGAAGAATATAGATTGCCTCCCTCGAAAAAAAAAAAGATGGGGAGAAGAGGAGGGTAGCTCCTGTGCGGAAGGGAATCTTGCCCGGGCGTGCCAGATCTTCCCCCACTGCCGAAGGCGAACGCCTCTCGATGTAGAGGTCAGTAGAGACGCGGAGGGGGCTAGACGAACCAAGGGAGCTCGCCAAGATAAACCTGTTTATCCCACAAATGACCATGGATCGATGGACGTGGGATAACAAAGACGGGAACCCGTGAGGGTAAACCTGTTCGTCCCTGCGAGTTCCTTGGGTACCGAACGTCTTCTTCGAAGCAAGAGACGCCGGTAAGACTAAAAGGACCACGGACGAACGAAGAAAGGGGGAATCTCGATGTAGATAAACCTGTTCCTCATTGTGATGTCTGCGGATACCGAACGTCTCCTCGAAGTAGGAACGCCGGTAGGACCAAGGACCAATGACGAACAAAGAATATAGATTGCCTCCCTCGAAAAAAAAAAAGAAAGAAAAAAGATGGGGAGAAGAGGAGGGTAGCTCCTGTGCGGAAGGGAATCTTGCCCGGGCGTGCCAGATCTTCCCCCACTGCCGAAGGCGAACGCCTCTCGATGTAGAGGTCAGTAGAGACGCGGAGGGGGCTAGACGAACCAAGGGAGCTCGCCAAAATAAACCTGTTTATCCCACAAATGACCATGGATCGATGGACGTGGGATAACAAAGACGGGAACCCGTGAGGGTAAACCTGTTCGTCCCTGCGAGTTCCTTGGGTACCGAACGTCTTCTTCGAAGCAAGAGACGCCGGTAAGACTAAAAGGACCACGGACGAACGAAGAAAGGGGGAATCTCGATGTAGATAAACCTATTCCTCCTTGCGATGTCTGCGGACACCGAACGTCTCCTCGATGTAGGAACGCCAGTAGGACCAAGGACCAAGGAGGAACGAAGACTAAAAGACTCCAAAAAAAAAAAAGATGCCAGAAGAGCAGGGAGCAAAGAATGATTTTATTCTTCGGCACTGTTGGCCGGGAAACTACAATGTGCGAGGGTACAATGCAAGTAATGGAAAAAAATTGTACAAGTACAAGGTAACGAACGGAGAATCACTGCCGATCGACGTCCGGAGTTGGAGCCTTGGAAAGAGTCTGCTTGGCCTTTTCCCTAGCTTCGGCTTCCCCCTGCGGAGATCCACAAGCTCGGCCTCCTGCTTCTTGAGGAGCTCCTTCTGAGAGGCATTCTCTTGGACGAGCTTATCATGGGCATCGGCTTTCTCTTGAAGAGTTCCAGCCCTGCCTTTTGCATTCCTCAGAAGGGCGTCACATTCGGCCCGCACCCTGGCCATCTCCCTGCCCTGGTGCTCGAAGGCCATCCGAGCCCTGTGAAAGTAGAGCCCGGCCTTATCTAGGGTGCTCTGGCCACACTCCAAGAGATCTTCAGGGGCCTCCTGAGCAGCGAAGTCCTGCGGAACCTTGAGATTCAGCCCACACCAGATGGAGGACGCTGTCTGGCCGAAGAGCATCATTGACTCTTTGCGGGGACCAACCCCGGAGAACTCGATCAGGCCAAGAGAAGACCCACTGGCTTCCGGGGGCGAATTTGGACGAGCGTCGTTAGAACTATTGGCAGCTTGGGCATCATCATCCCAGAGACGCCGGACGTCAGAATTCCGCGGAGGAGAAACACGGGGATTGATCCGGGAAGAGGGCTTCCGCTTGAGGGGACTTCCGGGCTCCCCATCAGAGTCATCGGCCACGATGATGGCCTTGGAGGAGGTGCCCTCAACACGCGGCCTCTTGGAGGCGCCGGCCCCCGAAATATCATCAGCCCGTGCCCTGGTCACCCGAAACTCGACCTTGGGGACGAGCGGCTTCACGAGCTTGTCGTGCCCCTTGTGTTCACGGCCGGCAGCGGTCGAAGCAGTATTAACACGGCCCATGGTAGACGTGGATGGAAAAATTCCTGCACAAAGGAAACCAAGACGTTCAGAACCATAACAGCGAAGGGATGTTAAGACAAGACAAGTACAAACGGACGCACCTAACCCAGCCTGAGCTTTAAAGGGCTCGGCCACCAGCAACCGGAGGTTCTGGATGCCAAGTCCGGCTATGCGCTTGGCATATCCGAGCTCCTCGCCCGTCATGGGCGGCGGAATCGTCTTCACCGGGTAAGCATTCCACCGATCAGAGAATGGCATCGGTGAGCCTATTCCGGCCAGGAAGAAGCGCTCTTCCCAGCCGTCCGGATTCCCGGCGTTGTTCGAGAACAGGACCATGGACGGACGGGCGATCAGGGTCAAATACCCCGTGCGTCCGAAGGGGGACAGCCGGAAGAAATGGTGCAGCAGGTCCACGGTGGGGGTCACACCGACGCTGTGGCATCTAATGATGAAGCCGGCGATAATCCTATAAGCGGCAGGGACGAATTGCGCATGCACTATCTCAAGGGCCCTGAAAAGCTCCAAGTGGAAGCTATGTAAGGGAAAATTCAGCCCGGCTATCACCGAGTCCAAGTGGACCACCACATAGCCGGGCAGATGGCGCATGGGGTTGCGCAGACGCCGATCGTCGTAGGTCCTTGGGGGATAGAACCATTGGCTGATCAGACGCTTGTCAGCATTCGTCAGGCGTTGCACTTGGCGCCGGACGCACGAGAAGCTGAGGCTATAACGGGGAGGCCAGGGCGGCATTCCCCGCTCGTAGTATTCTAAGTCGTCGCCAGAAGAACAACCATCGTCGAAACGAGTTTCAGAAGACATGGCAATGAACGGTACCTTGGAAATCCGAGAAAAGAACTCTAGAGAGAGGAAGCAATTGTGCAGCGTAAAGAGAAGTATGAATGAATCACATGGGCTCTGGGTACTTATAGGCAGCACCGTGGAAACACGCCAACCGAAGTGGGACACGTGGCGCCTGGATACCGGTACCAACCACGGTATTTAAGGTACCTCGATTCCGTCGCCGCATAATCATGACAAAGAAGGCCAGATCGGGTCCACGAACGTCCAGCAAGGAACTCGGGATGCCCGGAGATTGCTTATCATCGGCTGAGCCCAATATCTGAAGCTTGCGGGAGGCATGCGCATCAACGGACTACGTCCGTCCTTCCATACTTCGTGCCACGAGAACATGTAGACTAGACGAACGTCTCCCTACGAAGTTGGGGTGGAACGCGTGCGGCATGAGCATCCGTGTCTACGCATACGACGGATGGACGTCGTCATCAAAGGATGATCCTGGGGAGTACGTTCATAATTCCATACTTGAAAGGTTTTCCATAGACCAAGGAGGCAACCACCGACGAACGTCGCCTCACGACATTGAGGATGGCTACGAACGACGGCTGGCGGTGTGCCCTCATTTGTAATGATCTGAACGTCGCCGTCAGAACACGGATGACAGCATCGGTGCCGAGCGTCGATACCCGAAGATAAACATTAGCAATACCACCGTGTACGTACGGGGGTTTGATAAGGGGACGCCGTAACCCAAAACAAATAAGGTATGGATATGAACGTCCTAGAGACTTTAACCGTGCGTCAAAGTGTGACGAGGCACGAAAGGGGATTTCCACGCAACGGACGATAAAGAAAGGAAAAATAAAGAAAGAAAAAAAAGGTGGAGGCAATTTTGGACAAAAAGCATGTATATTCTTCAGCTCTAACGGCTGGGCATTACAAGTCAAAATAAAAGGAAGTACAAGTTACATTTACACCATAAAAGGGGACTCAGGCCGGCTTCCTCCCGGAGTCTGCTCTTCCTCCTCGGCCTCGGGCTCAGGGGTCGGGGGTTCCGGAATTTCCCCTCTGGCTTTGGCCTCCTCCCGCCGTTGGTCCCTCCCCAGCTTCCCCAAGGCTTGAAGCAGCAGATCATCGTCTGTGTTCGCAGCCAGTTCGAAGTCAGCCCCTTGCAACCTCGAGAAAATGGGGAGAGTGGCCTTGACCCCCTCGTTGTAGCCGGCGGCGAAGGTGCTATCGCCAACCTCATAGAGGAACTGTGTGAGACAAGGGGGAGCTCTCCAAAATCCGGACCCCGCACGCCAGGCGCTACCGGGGCGGGATCTTCGCCAGCGCCGCAGAGAATACATCACCGAAGGCCCCGGCGCAATAATCCTTGGCGGAATCCATGAATTCCCCGGTGTTCCTGTAGCCGGAGGAGTCGACCAACCACTCCGGAGTGGCATCCTTGGCGGCAGGGAGCACCGGAACAAGCTTGAAACCGGCTCTCTCAAGACCGGCCAACTGGCTGCGGGATTCAGCCTGCAGGGCTGCAATCTCCCTCCCCTTGGCTGCAGCCTCCGCCTCAGCTCGACGAGCGGCCTCCCGGGCTGTGGCGACAGCCGCATCGGCCTTGGCCTTGACCTCTCTCAGGTCGGCCTCCCTGGCAGCCTCAGCGTGAAGGACCAGAAGCCCAGACTGGAGGAGAAAAGGAAAAAACAATGGTCAGAGGATGAGTGCTGAGGGAAAGGTATATTAAGATCTGGTAATAAGGGGTTACCTGAAGAGCGGCTGCCAAGGCAGCACTGGTCGCCTCAGACGACGAACGGCGGGGCAACTCAAGACCGGCCTTGAGGGCCATCTCCCTCCAAAGGTCTTCCGCCGGACGGCTTAAAGGCAGGGAGCCGGCGTCTTCGAGCAGAGGCCCGGAGGAGACTGCCTCACGGCCCCTCTTCTGCTTCTTCTCGGGGACCTTCTCCGTCCCCTTATGAGGAGCCGCCTTCGAGGGGACGACCAGCGGTGGAGGGGCAGCTTCGAGAGCAGGGGCCCCAGAACCCTGAGCCAGCATGGTGGCAATTAAGTGCTGCTCACCCTCAGCAGTTCGTCGGGCAGCATCAGAAGCCGAGGAATTCGAATCCGAGGCGGGGGCATTCTTGGCTTTCGCCATTGCGGCTTTAGCAGCAGCCGCCTTGGCCTTCCTTGTCTTCAGGCACTCAGCGTGATTCATCTGAGCTCTGTCTGGTGGAGAACCTGCAGGAAACAATAAAGGGTTAAAAGACGAACGAAGAATGAGACAAGACACTCACCTCAAGGACAGGACCGCCCGGTGCCCCGAGACGAGCGTCGAAGGGTGGAAAAAATCCAGGGACACGGGCGGTACCTATGCCTGCCCCGGAGAGTGCCTCGAAGGTCAGATACCCGGCTATAGGGCAGACGCCGCCCTCCAACACCTTCTCCACATCCCAAAGCAGATCGTCGGACAGCTCCGGTGACTCAATCTTCGGGGGATAGCCATTCCACCGGACCGGGAGGGGAGGTCCATCGTATCTGAGGAAGAAGAAGCGGTTCTTCCAGTCGTGGATAGACGAAGGGTAGTTCTTGAACAGCCGCCTTCCGGGACGTGCGGCCACACTCAGATATCCGTCAGAATTCTGGGGAGTAATGCGGTAGAAATAGTGGAACAGGTCCAAGGTGGCGTCGACCCCCGCAAGCTTGCAGCGCACCAGGAAGGCCGATATGAACCGATACGAGTTTGGCATGAATTGTGTCGGGGCCACCTGGAAGCAGTGGAAAAAATCCACGTAGAACGCATGGAGTGGAAACCGCAACCCGGCCTCGACGGAATCCAGATGGAGCATGATCCTCCCCGGACGCCGCCTCATCACATGCTCAGCGCCTCTTACGCTCCAGACGAACGGCGGGGGGAAGAAGGTGCGGATTTTGTTGAGGGCCACGGGGGAGAGGACTTGATCGTGGTCTAAGGCGCTCCTGATCGGGCAGATGTGGCGCTCCATGTCCGTAGGGATGCCCAGATCATGCACCTCCATGTCAGAACCTGATTCGGCCTCTTCCCCAGAATCATAATCGGCGGGACGCTCATTCAGGGGGACTGCATCGATAACATCCACTGCCCCATCGGCGCCCCCGTCCTCGGCGTCGCTCCCACTACCTTGGGAAGCGTCATCCGGCTCGCCATCAGCCCGGATGGTCCCCACCGTCGTGGCCGAACCAGAGGTCCCAGAAACACTGGCCTTCCCCGGGGAGTGCGCATTCACGTCGTCAGAAGGGGAGCCCGAAGAGGAACCCGACGAACCGGAATCGGAACTTGACGAAATCTCCATCGAAGTCATTTCGGCTAGGAGTCAGAACAAAGAAAAGAAGCAGAGGAGGGAGATTACCTTACGAAGAGACTAGCTGAACTCAGAAGCCAAGCAGAGAACTCGAAGAACAGCGGAAATTCTAAAGCAAGGAAGCAGAAATTGGGAACCTTAATTCAGGGGGAAAAACCGGCATTTATAGGAGAGACACCGATGGGGGAACCAACGAGGGGCTGACACGTGGCGAGGGGCGTGTTCCGGCTCACGCGCTATGGGTGGGGCGAAAGTGTAATGATGACATTTCCTCGGAAAATGCACCGCCGCTACAGCAGCCGTCACCTCGTTTCCTGAACCATCGACAGCTGTTAAGCACCATGACCACGAGCGTACGCTTCCACCGGATGCAATCAACACAAGTACCAGGCCACGAACGTCTACTTCGAGGGACTTCGTACTTCCTTATGTCCTGCGCATGCTCAGAACATCAGAAGTGGGGGACTTGTGTTGGGTTAATGGCCCAAGCCGAGGTCCGGCCCACTAACCCGTTTCTTTACCAGACGTGCGTCCAGTTAGACCACAAGGCCAGCCGCAGGCCCATGTTCCTTGAGGAGGGACGAACGTCTGAGGTTGGGGGTTCGGGCCCAAGGGCCACCAGGAACAACGAAGAACGTCTCTTGTACAAGCCCGTAATCCTCGGAGGGAATCCAGTCCACATGGAGAGAATCCATCAAGGCCAGGAGACGAACAGCCGAAACCTCTTGAGGATCACTTGGAGCGATCCAGCTCGCTTCCCAGGCGGACGAACGTCCCCATTATTTAGGCGGGAAACCTAGATTCTGGCGGGAAGTGCATTTAATGCTGAAGATTTGGTGGTTGGGACACAAGTGGTCCATAGGCCTCCACGTCAGCATAGCCACCTGCCCATTGGCGGGTATAAATAGAAGCATTTATTTCATTGTAAAGGGTTGGCAACTTTCTATTCCTAGCATTCTAGCAATAGTGTTCTTACTGATAGTATCTACACTACCTCGTAGGACGAACGGCCGACGTGCCTTTTTAGCAAGTAGATTGTACTTAGGGGAGTTATTACGAAGTTAATAATACCTATTTACATTGCCTGCTATTCCCTCTGTTTCCTGATCCGTCAGATAGTTGTTGGGCTAGATATTCACATACTCATACACTCACTCCACTCGAAATCTTTGGGCTTACGTGTTGGGTCCAAGGGTTGAAGGAATAAACCTCAACAATAACATTTTATCTGGTTGATAAAGTTTATATATATATATATGTATATATATATATATAGAGAGAGAGTTTGGTTCAAATGAGAATAACATCTAATGAGAGAAATAAGAATGAATGAGGACCCTTGGATTTCACCCTCATTTAAAATCATTATAATAATTCGTGTGAGGCTACTATGGTCATTTAGACAGTTGTTTTCGCTGATAACTGTCCGCCTCTCATCATCCTCGATCTTTTTTATCGGCAACATCTCCTCTGTTTCACACCATCGTCAACGAGCTATTCTCTTTCTCTCATTTTAAATCAGTGATTTCTCTCATTTATATCATCTTCCTCGCTGATCTTCGTCTTCCATCTCTCCTGTGCATCTGATCTGAATCTATAACACAACTACCATGGATCGTTTTATGTCTATTTTAATCTTGAGCAATCTGAAATTTTGAATAATATCATCTTCTCCACAAGGATGGCTATATGTTTATATCAAATTATTTAGTTGTCTATTCGATTTTTCCATATACTTGACTGTATTTTTTCTATTTGAGTCTATATTGAGTTTATTTTTGCCATTGAATTGATCTTATTAGTAAGTACTTGAATCGAATTATGAACAATATGCATTGTAGTTTACGTGCTTGTATTCTTCTACACCAATTCACATAGTTTCTATACATCTGCATCCATACATACTTATGTTGATTGAGTTTTTTCTTGTTTGAATGATGCTGAGTTGCAATTCCAGTCAACTACTAGTGCACTTTTATGTATACTTTCTTGCACTTTGTCAAAAATGTAATGTACTAACACATATTATTCAATCCATAAGTCATTTTATTATTATGTTTTGCGACTTTTTTATGATTTGCACTAACAAATTATATGTGTTGCACCTTTTTATTATTATAGTTGCAAGACAAGTCTCTGCAATGATTTCTCCAAGAAGGGAACATAACAAAATGAATCATTCTGGTGGCATGAATGATACACATTGTTCGCAACAACAAAATCTTAATTGTCATACGTAGAGTGTAACAAAATCTTAAGCAACACGACATGTGCAACATGTTAATTCAACTATTCATCTTCTAGGCGAGACAGATTCTTGTAATTCGAATAAGTTTCATGTTACTCAAATCTCCACCAAGTATTGGATTTTGAATTGTATTGAAGGTTGTAATCCATATGATGGTATTTTACTCAAAAATGTTGATGCATTTCAGTTCAAATATCAAAACACCGTAGTGTATGCATAATGGTTAAAGTAAAGGTGCATGTGTTGACAAATTATATGCACAAGTGGCACAACTTTTTAACTCAACACTTATCAACCTTCTGTGCGGATTATGATTCAATATGTTATATCATATACAAACTCCAACCACATATTGCATTGAATATACGTTTCTCTGAAATTCAAAAAATTAAAACAACATAGTCTTCCAGTGAACAAGTTGATAAAATCCAAAAGCATCTCAAACTTATCAAATGCTACAACATTATCGATAACAAAGTGTCTAGTACAAAACGTAACAAACTTAAATGGTTTGAGCCTTCATTTTTGCTTTGGCTAACTCCTTAGCTTGCATAAAGTTTCCCCTTCTTCTCATGCACATCTACTCTTGTGATTCCTGCACAATATCTCATTCCCAATGCACTCAGTCGATTTGCATCTCCTTTCTCACTTCACATTCACAGTATCTCTTGCACAATTTTCCCTTCTTCTCATGAACATCTACTCTTGTGATTCCTGCACAGTATCTCATTCCCAAAGCACTCGGCTGATTTGGATCTCCTTTAGTTTCTTCAATGCACATCTACTCTTGGGATCCTTGCACAATATCTCATTCCCAATGCACTCGGTTGATTTGCATCTCCTTTCTCACTCCACATTCACAGTCTTTAGTCCATTGTCACATGCATTTAGGTCTCCGTTTATATATTTATCTTTCTCATGCTTGCTTTACATCCAACAATCTGCCACTTCTCGTAACCATAGTCATTACCTACAATTTCTTGTTTGTAGAACCTGCACAATAAAATTTCATGCACACAAAGATGCCTTTTCTTGCACATATTTACTATCAGCTTTGCACTGCACTTATTTTATTTTACAATTTCATACTTTTCAACTCAACACATATCAACTTTCTTGGCAGCTTAAAATTCAATATGTTATATCATATACACATTTCAGCCACATCTTGGCTTTAAGTTTCTCTGAAACTAAAAAAACAAAAACAAAACAGCATAGCGTAGTTTTGAACAAGTTGATAAAATCCAAAAGCATCTAAAATATATCAAATGCTACCATATTACTGATAACATAAAGTGCCTATTACTAAAGATCAGGAATTTAATTAATAAATGCTTTGAGCCTTCATTTTTTTCTTTGGCTAACTACTTAGCTTGTATAGTACCAAGTCCCCCCTTCTACTGATGCACGTCTACTGTTGTGATTGCTGCACAATATCTCATTCGCAATGCACTCAGCTGATTTGCATGTCTTTTTCTCTCTCCACATTCCTGGCCTTTAGTCCCTTGACCCATTTAGGTCTCCATTTAACACTTCATCTTCCCCCCTTTTGCTTGCTTTACATCCAAAAACTTTTATGCACCTTAAGATACATTTTATTGCACATGTTTAAAATCAGATTTGCACTGCACTTATTTTGTGTTATAGCTTCATACTTCCATCCTACCCTTTTTACCTTCAACACATAGTAATCTTAAATTCATTTCAACATAAAATCTACACTATATACATTTTTCATTCCACTCTATGTCATTTTCAAAATTACAGTGAGCATGGGTTATATAATCTACTATGCACCTTAAGATACTACTATATGCACTTTAAGATATAATTTGGTGCACATGTTCAATTTAATACACTCTGTAGTTCTGTAGTTCGTAAATCGTTACCAATAGGACTATCTTCAAATCAATCAAATAAATCTATTAATTGTTTCTTCATACTCTTTTACTTTTATATCTCATTTTGCACATAAAGCTCTTAATCTTTCAATTAATTTGTTCTATTGAAAGATGTAGGGTGCAACAAATTACACTATTGTTTCTATTTAAAATATGCACTGATACTTTTTTTTATTACAACAATACTATCATTCTCCACAGTGCTAAAATTAATTTCCCCAAATATAGTTGTGTATGCATTCATACGAACTCATCTCCTTTAAATACTATATTAATTACCTTTTGTTGCACTATTGCTGCTTCGTTGCTCCATTCTTGTTCTTCTCCATTCTTCTTTCCTGATTTCTCGGGTTTCAACGTCGATTAACCTTCAATTTTGGACTCGTGTGCTTTTGTGTCGTTCCCCTTCCCTGAAAAGAAGTCTGGAGAAAGAAGTTTCTTTTTCTCAGAATGAATTTCAAAATTCTAGGGATTCGTTCTAGCTATAATCGATTTTGTGTGTGCGAACCACCGTAGAGTGTTTGACGTAAATGCCCCTAGAAATTTAATATTTATGCACTCTTTCCAAATAATCTTCCGGCACGTGCACCTGGGTCACGAGTTTCCTTCTCCCAATTTCCTTTTATCAGCCGCACGATCTAGTTAATGGTTGGTCAGATTCAGTTCTTATTTCTCTCCTAAGAGATTGTTCTCACCTGAACCTTCCCCTATATATATATATATATATATATATATATATATATATATATATATATATATATATATATATATAATTTTCGGGGTGTCACAGGCACATTCATAATTACCCTAAATTCAAACGAGATTTTTTTGCAATTAATTCCGACTAATTACAAAATGCCACCTTCTCAGTATTAGCCATTGATTGTAAAATTGAATGATTGTGATCAAAAGTTATCATTTTAAGAAGGGGTTTTTACTTGGATATTACTAATTTTGAACCAATTATCCAAAAAGTGACCACTTTTTAAAAAGGGCAAAAAAGTGATCACTGTGTGTAACTGCAAAAATTTTATGTCACTGTGTGTTCATTTTTTTGTAACTACAGCCACCACCCATGTCACTGCAACCACCGCCCGTGTCACTGTAGCTATCGCCCGTGTCACTACAACCACCGTCCGTCTCAATGTAGCCACCGCCCGTGTCACTGTAGCCACCGCCCGTGTCACTGTAGCCACCGCCCGTGTCACTGTAGCCACCACCCGTGTCACTGTAGCCACCGACCGTGTCACTGTAGCCACCTCTCGTGTCACTGTAGCCGCCTGTGTCACTTTAGCCGCCACCCGCGTAACTTTAGCTGCCACCGCCGGCCTCCGACCACTGTCCTCCGATCAGCTCCCACCACCACTCCGCTGACAACTCCCCAACTCCTAGACAACCCGACCTTGCACCACCGCCAATTTCCCACCCACACCACCGTCAATGTCCTCCACTCCCCTGCCCCACACCACCACCACTGTCCACCCCACACTACCGTCACCGCCTGTGCTCACCCCACACCATCGTCGCTGCACCACCCACAACCCCCTCTCCGACCTTCCCAGCCTCCTCCCCAACCATCCCAACCCCCTCCACAATCATCCCAGTCCCTTTCATGACCCTTCCTGCCCCCTCAACAACCATCCCAGCTCCCTGCGCCGCCGACCCCAACCAAACCGTCACCCAACACCGTCCACTACCACCTCAAACGTAACTGTAGCCAGACCGAACCCTAGAAGAAAGGAGAAGGTGGGGACCGCGACAGAGATGGAAAATGACATTCTGCGAGGACTTTTGTCATATCTGGAAATGGTGGAGCGCAAAAGAGAAATTTCGTCAGATCCGGGAGAGAAAAATGATGACCGGCAAGAAGAAGAGAGGAAAAAGACGATTGTCCAATCTTCCGTTGTGGATTTGATGGAAGTAGCGTTGTGGATTTGATGGCGGCGCGGCTTCACAGCGACGATTACAGGGCGGCGGCAGCGTTGTGGATTTGACGGCAGTAGGTCGGGGATTCTGAGAGGACCACATGTGACGACGTCGATGAGACAACCGGCAAGGTGCGATGAAGATGCGAAGCGTTGAGATGCGAAGGACGAAGACATCGGCGGCATGTTGGCTGTATCGCGCTGGACGGTCTCTTCGTTGGCTAGTCGCAGGGAAACGTCCCTTAAGTCACATTTATGTAAAAACTCAAATCCATTCTAATTTTGTCTTTGAAAAGTGGTGAGGTCATACGCGTGCCATTTTTTCTTTTAAGAATGATTCTCATTCTAAGAGTGGTTCTCACTAGACCCCATACACACACAACACACAAATAAAGTTTAAATGATCCTAAACTTGTGACAAGGGATTGCTTCGTCTAACAAATTCCGGTGCGATAGAGATTGAATCAGTCATTTGGATTTTCACTAACTATTTTAGGTGAGAAAAGTTGTGAGAAATTAGTCACTCGACTTTAAGTGACAAGGATGGTGACTACGACCACCACACTATTAGTTCGATAAGCTTTCATGTGACCCTTTCACATTCTACACAAGTTCGAAACTCTTTATGTATATTTTCATACATGTAACTAGGGATGCACGTTGGGCGGGCTAGCTATACTTTTCAGGCAAGCCCACTTGTTTGACTCTAGTTAATTGCTAAACAACCCGCGTGTATGAATTTTAAATGGATAACCCACGTATGAGTTGATCGTGTTGGGTCGTGTATAGAAAAACAAATCACTTCAGATTGGGTCTTATTTCAGGATCCCCTAAATAGGATTACAATTAGACCAAAATTTCACATTAGAACTACACTTTTTTTATTCCCAAACTAAAATAGGAGTAATATATATGCCTTTACCTCCTATTCTACCTCCAACCTACAATTTCCAATAGATTTATTTGTTAATAGCAAAAATCATAGTTTTATCAACAATAAAATATAAAAAATCGTATTTTTTTTATAAATTAATAAAAAAACCGGGGAAAAATAAAATAAAAAATAAATAAAAAATTTAAAAAAAGTAAAAAAATCTAAAAAAGTTAAACAAAATAGCTTAAAAATATTAAAAAAAATGTAGGCCACTACCTTCCCATCCCCCAATTCCCAACATCACCACCTCCGATCGTTGGAAAAAATGTCATCTTGTGTAAAAAATGCCACATTTATATGAAGATGTCATGAAGATGACATTTCATGACATTTTTATTCTTTGAAAATATACAACTTTCCATTTAAAATTGCCATCACGATGATATTTTTTCCCCAACTTGGTAATCTTCTTCGCCGATCGGAGGTGGCGGTGATGGAAGGTGGTTGAGGTCTGTATATTTTTATGATCCTTTTTTTTAATTTATTTTTATGTTTTATAATGATTATTCTAAAAATTCTATTAGAATGGACAAAAGAAATAGTAGAATAAAAAGGCTCAGAGCCCGTTTGGTAGCCCAAAAATAGGCCGTTTTGTTTGATTCTGCTGAAATTTATGAAGTTCTGGCTGAAGTGGCTAGGCCTGGGATCGGTTCGGTTCTTGTTAAAATTCGATGGAACCGTATAAAAATTGTAGGATTTAAATTCGGTTCGGTTCTAGTTAAAAAAATGGTTGTTAAATTCGGTTCGGTTCTACTTAAATTCGGTTCGGTTCTTACCTTTTTTCGGTTCCTTATAAAATTTTACTATCCTCCTGAAATGAACACATTTTACCTTCAGTTAAATAAAAAATTCAAACTTTAAATCATTAAATTATGACCATTATATTATACGTGCATGATATCTCAATGTTCAAATAAATAAATAAATATATATATATATATATATATATATATATATATATATATATATATATATATATATATCCAAGTGCAACATTAAATTTCAACATAACAAAAATCTCGGTTTAAAATAGGCATCAACAGTCGAGCAAAAAGGTTTGATATCTCCAAAGTACACATTTAATAGCTGGTAGTTCAACCTCAAAATAATATTCTTCTACTAGTAATGCACAATAGGTAAAATGTACGTAGTAATAAACAACGTAATCAATAGAATATTAATTCCTTTTTAGATGAACTCCAATACATTTACATTTACAAACAAAAAATAAATATGAAAAGTGGACTAAAGTATTCAAATAATTACTTGGATTGGTCTGGTCCACAATATATAAGGTATATTATGCAAGAAAATATTCTTGACAAATAATTACTCGGATTGGCCCGGAACGCCGTCTGGCCATCTCCATTTGAGGTTCTTCCGTGTAGAATTTTTTGATAAAATTTTGTGAGTATGTTCTACATGAAATATAGATGATATATACCAAATTTAAGCTTAACATTCAATCGGGAAGTGAATTAAATAAAATATTGAAAAACATTGCGTTTTTATATATGTTGGCGTACTGTTTTTCAATAATTTATTTAACTGACTTCCCGATTACATTTTAAGCTCAAATTTGGTGGACATAATCTTTATTTCATGAGAAACATGCTCACCAAATTTCATCAAAAAATTCCACTCAGAAGCACCTCAAATGAAGATTACTCATACAATGTATAAGAAGTTCGGTTCCTGGCTAGGAACCGGAACCGAACTGGAACCGAACCGGAACCGAACCGATGAAATACTATAGGAACCGAACCGAAAAAAGCTCAAGTCCAAAACTATAGGAACCGAACCGAACCGGAAATTTCGGTTCGGTTCGGTTCGGTTTTCCGGTTTTACGGTTCCAAGTCCCACCCCTAGAAGTGGCTGCATTGACTAATTCTACTGATTTATTTATTAATAAAATAAATAAAAAAATTATATATAAAAATAGCTAAAATGATCGGATGATTTCAACCAATATAGCTAATTTCAAAGCACACGAAAACAAAAGTTTATGAATTCTCACTGATCACCTGTTAAAGACTTAAAGGTTATATTTGCTGTCACTTTTTTCACGCTCCGTGAATCAATCCAAGGAACTTTTTCCTTCCCAGTCTCTCAAAACTTTCTTACTCTCTCTCTATCCGACCGTTTCTTGCAATCAGCTGCAGCCAGGGTTTCTATCACAGACAATACACGCACGTTAAACTTGTTGAAGTTGAAATAAGGCGAAAACGATCAGGTGAGATTCAATCCGTATATACTTTGTTCATTGTTGAATGCGTGTGCCCAGACGATCTGCATGTCATACTTCAATTCACTCAAATGCTGGCCTAAAGAATTGGTATTTTATGATGTCAAAGTAAAGTGGAGGACTTGTTGAAGAGTCACTTTTTTTTTGTATGAACTTTTGGACCTCTTTTAGGAGATGTCTCCTGCGGAGGATCTTTGGGAACGGTTAGTGCGTGCAGCACTCCGTGGGCAGAGGTCCGGTACTGATGCTAGCTCGAGACCAGTGGGAGGAATTGCAGCAAATGTTCCGTCTTCGCTTGCAAATAACAGGGACATAGACGACATATTGAGAGCTGCGGATGAAATTCAAGATGAAGATCCAAGTGTTTCTAGAATCTGTAAGTGTTAATTTGTTTATTTGTTTATTTAAATATTTCTTTAATTATTTTATGGCTGTATTTTAGAAAAGTTGCTCATGCAAGAATGACGACGACATAGATTTGCTACTGTAACTCATGCATACGGAAGATGATTTCCACCTGCTCCATTTCATAGCAGAATTGGTCTTCCAACTCAGAAGACACATTTGACTATTTAGAATAAATTTTATATTTTGCTTTATTAAATTTGAAAACGTTTTATTAAACAATAAAATAAACATCTAAACATATTATAAAACGGGAAGTACTCCACAATAAAAAGCTACTCCGTACTACATTTCTCCATAAGTCCATAGTAATGACATGCTTCTTTTTAATCTTTCGTTGAAAACTAGGGTATATTTATTACTTAATGAAGTAACTTAAACTATTAATGAATTAAGTATTACATTTGAGTAGAAGTGCGCATCATATTAGATAAAATGTATCACCTTAACAATTACTTGTTCATTTGAAAGATAATAGTTTTAGGTGCTTTTCAAATACTAACTAATAACTTCCTCTCTTTCACCAGAAGACTAACCACTAAATACTATGTAATGATTGTAATCTTAATTTTCAAGTAACAAATATCACTTTCTTAAGCAATACAAAATAAGTTAAACTAAATCTTTTAAGGAGGGAATTTTTACCCTTGAGATAATAACTATGCAATGATTGCAATCTCAATTTTCAAGTAACAAATATCAGTTTCTACCCAATACCGTTACTAGTATGCTGGAAAGTAATACTTTTCAACATAAAAATTATACTCGAAATTTGGTACTTACGCAAAAGTTAAACATTAAAAATAGTTTTTCTTCCACCATGTTGGAGACCCACCAGGGGAGCTCGTGTCCACCATCAGGGACGAACTTGGAGAACAACATATACTTAGATGAAGAATCTTTATGGTAGATTGTTAGATACATTAGTACCAGTTTATTGGCAGTCAATGTTTTGCTTGAGATAGGTTTGTAATATCAAAAAAAGTCAAAGCTATTGATTGCTAGAATCCTAATGAAATAAGGATTCGAGACGGATCATTCTACTTGAAGAAGTTTGTTTGTATATTACTCTCTCTGTTCCAAATTCAATGTCCTATTGCTTTTCGGAACACGGTTTTAGGCATTTTTTTTTGAGATTTCTACCTATGTCTTTCTAAAGAGTGGGTAATGTAGAGTATTGTTGGGTGTCAGTAAAGTAAGGGCTAATAATACAATTGGGAGTAAAATTGTTAATGGGACAGATGAAAAAAAAAGGGACATTATCTTTGAGACAGGATTAAGCCTTTTCTATTAACTATTTGAGTAAGTATGTAGTTTAAAATTTGAAGTACCATAGGCGCACTGAAGAGAGTGAAGAATGATGTGATTAAATAGTTGGAGATTTAGACTTTAAGGCCTTTTTGCATGGCTTAAGAATTTGTTTGGTTTGTTTTCACCCACATCCCAAAGAAGCAATAGAAACAACCTACTGGATGTAGGATTTTTGTATTGAACTTGCTATCTTTTTTAATAACTGATCAAGTGTCAAATTAAATGCTATGGAAAAAAGAGCTCCTTCCAAGCAGATTCAGAATTGAATGAAAATCTATACACCATAGCTGAAATTTAACTATCTTCTCTCTCTCTCTCTATGCAGTATGCGAGCATGCTTACTCATTGGCTCAAAATCTGGATCCGAACAGTGAGGGGAGGGGTGTATTACAGTTCAAGACTGGATTGATGTCTGTAATTAAGGTATATTTTTAATTATAAACTGGACATTTTCTTTCTGTGCTAATATGCACTTCCTTTTGTGGCACGTTTCAATTTTCCGTGCATTGACACAATGATACCACAGTGATAATAACAACGTACCAAATGCCCCTTGTTAGAGTCAAGGGTAAACTCCAGGTAGAGAAAGAAGTTCAGAGATAATAGAAGCAATATTGGTATATTTCAGATAGTCCTCAGGTGGTCAGCCCTGGACCTTTAAATACAAAGATGTCTAATTACATAGTTGCAAAATAGGAATACCGAACTGCTAACATAATAACTTAAGCCATGATATAGTCATTAAAACGTGTGGGGAGTTTCTTCAAGCGGTTGGACTGCCTTGGGTGGGTCGTTGTTGGACTGTGAGTGGAGTCATGGGCAGTTCTGGTAACTGCCGTATCACTCTCCTCCGCTTCGGAAATCACCTTGTCCTCAAGGTGCAAGTCGGGAAATAGCTTGGCCAGGCGGTGTGCATCAATCCATGAAGTGTCATCTTGGGAACTTCCAGGCCAATGAACTAGGACTTGTGTTTCAAGGCGCCCATTGCGCATTAGTTGTCGGGAACCACAAATTGTGAGAGGGGGATTGGCTGGACTCTCCAATAAATCTGCCGGCAGAGTAGGGGAAGCATGTGGCCCTGTGCCATGAAAAGAGCGGAGCAATGATACAAGAAAAACCGGGTGAATGCGTGATCCTGTGGGAAGCTCCAGCTTGTATGCAACAAGACCAATACGCTCCAAAACCTTGAACGGACCGTAATAACGTTTGGCTAATTTTTGGAAACGTCGTTGACCTACGGAAGTTTGACGAAAGGGTTGCAGTTTGAGAAGAACAAGATCACCCACTTGAAACTCGACCTCACGACGATGTTTGTTAGCCTTTTGCACCATCCTATGTTGGGCTTGTTGCAAAGATTCCTTCAAAAACTGAAGGGTATCATCTCGGGCTGTTAGCAAGGAATCAAGAGCCTTAATATCAGTAGAGTTGGGGGTGTAGCGGGGAAGTATAGGAGGGGTACGCCCGTACAACCCTTGGAAAGGCGTCATTTTAATGTTCTCGTTGTAGCTGGTGTTGTAGCAAAATTCTGCCCAACTAAAAAATTCAACCCATGCAGAAGGTTTCTCCATAGCAAAGGCACAAAGATATTGCTCCAAACCTCTATTTACCACTTCTGACTGGCCATCGGTTTGAGGGTGATACGCAATACTGTGTTTCAGCTTTGACCCACTAAGCATGAACACTTTATCCCAAAAGTGGCTGAGGAAGAGAGGATCTCGATCTGAGATAAGAACACTCGGAAACCCATGCAATTTGACAACCACATCCACAAAGAGGTGGGCTACACGAATGGCGTTAAACTTGGCCGGAAGAGCCCCAAAATGGGCGAATTTGGTGAGGCGGTCAACTACCACCATAATGGCATAAAATCCATGGGATGGTGGAAGCCCTACAATAAAATCCATCGTGATCTCGTTCCACACTTGGTCTGGGATTGGAAGAGGCTGTATCAGTCCAGCAGGGGCCTTGGTGAGGTATTTCGTTTGCTTGCACACTAGACACAAAGTTACATAATCTTCCACTGTGCGGCGCATGTTTGGCCAATAGAATGAGGCAGCCAACTTGACCAGCGTGCGTTTAATGACACAGTGACCAGACTACGGGGAGGAGTGAAACTCGTGAAGTATATCATTAATCAACAACGAGCGGGGGCTCAAGTAGTATCTCAATTTATAAAGAAGTATCCCATTGTTGCATGAGTAATCTGATGAGAGTTTCCCCGCCTCCAATTGCTCGTGCAAACGCTTGAGATCCGGTAATTGGGAGTTCTCAATACGAAGCACCTGAAGAAATTCCGGGATAGGGCAGCTAGCTATCATCAAATAATTAGCTTGTTCAGGGATACGAGATAGACCATCACCAGCGGCGTTATAAACCCAGGTTTGTATTCAATCTGAAAATCAAACCCTAGTAGTTTGCTGACAAACTTATGTTGCTCTGGAGCTAGCACTCTCTGATGGAACAACTCCTTAAGACTCTTATGATCTGTTCGTATGATGAAAGAGTTTCCCAGGAGGTATTGTCGCCATTTACGCACGGCCTCAGTGATGGCGTAGAGTTCCTTAATGTAGGTGGAAGCAAGCTGGAGCTTGGGTCCGATTTTCTTGCTGAAATATGAGATAGGCTGCTCTTGCTGCATCAGAACCGCCCCAACTCCCACATTAGATGCGTCGGTTTCCAATACAAAGACTTCAGTGAACCTTGGCAGTTTCAACACAAGAGTAGTGGTAAGCATTTCCTTGAGATTCTGAAAGGCCTGAGTAGCCATCTCTGACCATGAAAACTGGTCTCGTCGCAGCAAATCTGTAAGGGGAGCAGCTACTGTTGCGTATCCCTTAATAAATCGCCTATAATACCCTGCCAATCCGAGAAAACCCCGTAGTTGTCTAACCGTCTGCGGAATTGGCCATGAGATCACTGCTGCCACCTTGTTGGGATCCACATGCACACCATCCTTTGAGATAATATGTCCCAAGTATTCGGCAGATTCCTGACAGAACACACATTTCGTGAGTTTTAAGTAAAAATTGTGTTGTAGTAGGCAAGAGAATACTTGATGTAAGTGGCCCAAATGCTCCTCCATATTCTTGCTATATACCAATATGTCATCAAAGAAAACTGTGACAAACTTGCGTAAGAAAGTAGCAAATATTGAGTTCATTGCAGCTTGAAAGGTTGAGGGAGCATTCGTTAACCCGAAAGGCATTACTAAGAACTCAAAATGCCCACCATGAGTCCGGAATGCCGTCTTGCTAATATCACGAGAATGGATGCGTATCTGGTGATACCCCGCCCTTAAATCCAGTTTGGTGAAGATGGAGGCTCCCCTAAGTTCATCGAATAGTTCATCAACAGTGGGTATCGGGAAGTTATCCCGAATGGTGACTGCGTTCAGAGCCCGATAGTCCACACAAAACTGATAGGTACCATCTTTCTTACGGACTAGCAGCACAGGAGAAGAAAATGGGCTTTTGCTCGGCTGAACTATACCTTGTTCCAACATTTCCTTGACCAATTTTTCCATCTCACTTTTCTGAAAATGCGGGTAGCGGTAAGGGCGTACATTGACGGGTTTGGTGTTAGGCAGGAGGTGGATTTGATGGTCAAATGGACGCCTTGGGGGTAGAGAATTTGGAAGGTCAAACAAGCGGTTAAACTCCTGCAGTAACTGCTGGAAGGGTTCTGGTAGGTTGGAGGGCAAGTGAACCCCGGTTGAGAGTTGCGGGTTGTCGGGTAAAGGACTGAGTTCTGTGCTTAATTGGTAAATGGCATAAACACAATCAATTTCGTTTGCTTCCACTACTGCTTCCAACCTCGCAAAGGATTTGAGCTGAATGTTGGTTGCGGTTTCTCCTCGTAAGGTCACCATTTTTCCATCATATTTGAACTTCATGGTTAAGTTCGCATAATCATGTGCCACAGTCCCGAGGCTCTATAACCAGTGAATGCCCAATACCAACTCGGGGCCAGCAAACATGCAGGTCCATTTGGAAGGTGGTACCTTGCAAGTCTACCTTGACATTTGGACAACAATTCTGGCAGTGTCTCCATTGCCGATATACACTTTGAATGGTTTGATGGACTGGATAGGTAGC
Source organism: Cuscuta epithymum (assembly GCA_945859915.1). Taxonomy (NCBI): domain Eukaryota; kingdom Viridiplantae; phylum Streptophyta; class Magnoliopsida; order Solanales; family Convolvulaceae; genus Cuscuta; species Cuscuta epithymum. The sequence continues at coordinate 672,537 of CAMAPF010000138.1, forward strand.
TGAAGTGCTTCAACGGTAGACGGTTTGATGAAGTTATGGGTGCTCCCGTTGTCAATCATGACTAAGAACCTCCGCTTGTTAATCTCCCCCCAAGTCCGCAAAGAGCGGGGATTGGCGTGCCCAGACAGTGTATTCAAGGCTGAAATGTCTCCAGAGATCTCTTCACCACTAGGCATGGCAATGGGTCGGGGCGGGGTGGGTATTGCAAGACCCGGACCCGCCCCGCCCCGTGACCTGCACGGGTCCAAACTCGTTGACCCATGACCCGCCCCATGCGGGGCGGGTCCGCCCCGCCGCAACCTAATTAGCTAGTATGTATTTTTATTTGTGGGAAGTTGTTACCAATTGAATCTACATAATGTTTATCTCTAAATAATAATTAAAAATCAATATATTAAATCAAATTCATGATACTCTAAAAATTTCAAAATTTAAGGAAAAATTACTCAAACTTGAATAGTTAATCTAATTAGTTATATTAATAATTGAATATATGTATTAAAATTCTATATATAAAGAAGACATTGATAATCCGTCGTGCATCTCATTCTAATATATATTCATATATTATAAGATCAAAGAATTTATGATTTATTATATACACACATATGTATGTTGAAGTATATTTGTAGTATAATTTAAGAAAAATATGTATACTTATATATAGAGCGGGTCGGGGCAGCACGGGTCAATTCTAATACCCGTACCCGCCCCATTGTATAGGCGGGGCGGACCCGCCCCAAATGTCTCGGGCCAGGGCGGGTTAGGTTTTTTGACATCCCTATTCACCACTTTCAGCTTCCTGCGGTTCGGGCTCGGAACCTGGAGGGTCATCGGTTACTTGATCAGGTGCAGCAATTAGCAATTGAAACTTACTACGATACTTATGCCCCGGGGAATATTTCTGATCGCAGTAGAAGCATAAGCCTTTTTCGCGTCGTGCTTGCACGTCTGCCGCACTCATCTTCCTGACGAAGGTGATGTTGCTGGAGATTTGAGAGGAAGAATTTGGTGCGGGTAGAATCCCTTCGCCTGTGAGGTTGGGAAAAGAATTGGACCCGAGGCTTCCCGTTATGCCCGTGGTCCAAGTTCTGTGCTCTGGTCCCAAAGTGGACTTGAGGTTCCCTCCTTTGTGCGTCACGCTGTGCTCCGCTTGGGTTTCGGCATACCGTGCTTCATACGCCTTAGCCAACTTGAAGGCTTCCAGAAGTGTTTGAGGCTTGGCTATTAATAGCTCACGTTTCAAGAAGCAAATTAACAGGGGTTCCTGGATTCCAGTGACCTTGTTCATGAGCCGCTCGAATTCAGCTTGAAACTCCGCAACTGTCCCTCGTTGTGTCAACTTGGCTAATTCAGCCCTGTGATCTTCGAATTGTTGGGTACCAAACCGTTGTTGTAATTTTTCTAGGAAATCATGCCATCCATATATGAGAGTGTTTCGTTTCGTCCAACGATACCATTCACCAGCGTCTTTCTCCAAACAAAATCCAACGATCTGTAATCGTTGATCCTCTGGAGTCTTATGAAAATCAAAGTACTCTTGAATGCTAAAAATCCACTGATGTGGCTCGGTCCCATCGAACTTAGGTATGTCAAGTCTCATGGTAGCTGAACGAGGCATTGGAGGTGCGGCTGGAGGCGGACCGACTTTTCCCCAGCAAAGTGGATGGTTAGTGTCTCCCACTAGAAATCCGTCAGGGGGTCTACCCATACTGGAAGAGGGTTGCTCCTTCCAGTTCTGAAACCGTGCCTTCATCGTAGCTGCTAGGGCAGTGATCTGTTCCCCTAATTGTGATTGAAGTCTGGACTCTTGGGAAGCCATTTGCTCACAGATTTGAATCTGGAATCTGTCCAGCATGTGTTGAAGAGCGGTTAGGTCGAAGGAATTGTTCGATGTGCCAGTCATCCTGGAATGAATGGCAATGAAAGCACCAGTGATACCACAATGATAATAACAACGTACCAAATGCCCCTTATTAGAGTCAAGGGTAAACTCCAGGTAGAGAAAGAAGTTCAGAGATAATAGAAGCAATATTGGTATATTTCAGATAGTCCTGGAAGGTGGTCAGCCCTGGACCTTTAAATACAAAGATGTCTAATTACATAGTTGCAAAATAGGAATACCGAACTGCTAACATAATAACTTAAGCCATGATATAGTTATTAAAACGTGTGGGAAGTTTCTTCAGGCGGTTGGACTACCTTGGGTGGGTCGTTGTTGGACTGTGAGATGAGTCATGGGCATCATGGGCAGTTCTGGTAACTGCCGTATCACACAACCATGGAGATATTGGGACAATGGGACCCATTCTAGTTTTTTACTGCTCATATGGTACTTCAATCCCTTCTAGTTTCTTTTTATTAAAGTTTTGGGCCTTCCTCCTGATTGAAAGGATTTGTATATGATGAGTGCTTGTGGCTGTTCTAGACTGACCATAACTTGTATGATTAATTGAACTTTTCATTCAATATGATTCTAATGTGTTTGTTTTTGGTGATACTTACCCTGCAATTCTTTAATCAATTATGACAGCAAAAACTAGCAAAAAGGGAAGGTGGAACTATTGACAGAACCCAGGACATTGCCCGCTTACTGGAGTTCTACAGACTATATCGGGAGCGTCAAAATGTGGACAAGCTTCGAGAAGAAGAGCAGAAATTGAGAGAGTCAGGTGTATTCAGCGGTAACCTTGGAGAGTGAGTCTCATTTCAAGCTATGCATCTTTTTGGTTGCTGGTTTTCCAAATGGATATGCTCATTGTTATCACGGCGTCGCCTAGGCGCCCCGGTGATGGAGTAGGCATGCCATGTTCAGTCGACTCGCTTAAAGTTTTCTAAGCGTCTTGAGGCGTCATCCAGTCGCTATGGCGATTCCAGATCCTGTTTTATTTTTTATTTTTATTTTTATTTTGCCAAAATGACCTAGAAATATGTTATGTTAGCACCCTTCAAGCCATCGCTGCCCGCCGCCGCCGGTCGCCTATGGAGATCCTTGCTGCGCTATCATTTACACAGCTCGCTCTCTAGTATTTCTAGATCGCAAAGCTCACACTCTCTCTTTTTCTTTGTCACTATGTCCGACCTACGTCTTTTCTTTTTTGTCGCTAATTCTGAAGTCGTTTTCTTGTTTTGTTTATCGTCAGCTGATCAAGCCCAATAACTCACTATTTTTATGCTGTTGTGCACTAGAAATTATTTTAACTGCCGAACAATATTTTAGTCCTTCATTTATGTTGAATACTTAAATTAGATAAAAGTTTCCATCATTTCCAATGGAGCCAATAACTCACTATTTTTTGGATTGGGAATATGATGGAGTAAAGCAAAATGGCTCACTAAACTGCCTGCGCTTCTTTGTTATGAAACAACAACCAGTCTATGCAATTTTTGATGATTTTCATCACGGGTCATCTGGAAACAATCTCTCTGTGCTTTAGTACAGCGGTAAGACAACGTACATTTGACACCCCTTACCCCACCGCATGTAGGAGCCTTTATGGCATTGGGGTAATGTTGTTGTTGCTGTTGTACTTGAATTATATAAATATTTAAATGGTCCGATTTAATTCTTGATGATTTTTAATATATACATTTTTAAATGTTCTTAGGATGTTTTTACTTGGACCAAAATTTGCTAGTCTAGTCCGTTTAAGTCTGGTCTGAACTGGCCTGGTCTTGTAAACGTCTGGTCTCTGTGTATTTTATAACTATGGAAGTGTGGTTTGTTCTGAACTGGTCTGGTCTTGGACTGAAAACAGTCCAAGTAAAAACATCCTTAATACTTACTTCCTCCGTTTTTATTTAGTTGCAACACTTTCCTTTTTGGGAAGTTTCAAAATAATTGCAACACATCTATTTTAGGATATAAAAACATGTGCAATTGTCTTTAATACCCTCAATTGTTCATACCAACCACCCTTCTCCTATTTCATCCGTATACATCCATTTCTTTTATTTTCTCTCTCTCTTTAATAGCCATGGACTCACCGACTCCTTATCTCACTTTTATCTCACTCCAATCTCACTCCAGTACTCTACCCATTTTTTCCCCATTCATCACCATCTAGTTTCCCCTCACTTCTTTTCTGTCGTAAGTTCATCTACATCTCCTTTCTTTGTTTATACAATTAAGCCTTTAGTTGAGCAAGTTTACTTTTTCGGATTCTTCTCCTTCATCGAGTTTGACTGAAAGGCTGGAAAACACGGAGTAGGAGGGGAAAGGAAGGCCTTGATTGCTTTTGGGAGTAATTGGAGGGCGTCTTCTTCCGGGGATTCTTTAGGGAAAATTGGAAAATTCAAGATCTATACCAGGACGAAGCTCTCTTAAATTTGTGGACTGATGTGGTTGTACAGTTGTATTGTACTGTTGGTACTTTTTCGGCCGTATGAGACTGCGAGAATGATTTATGATTGCATAAGGGCTGAAGTGGAAACCAATTACTTTTTCAATGTTTCTTAATATGTGTGCCATGGTGGTATGTTGCAACTAATTTCGAACGGAGTGTAGTATTTGAGATGGATATCAAACTCTTGTTTTGAATTATTAAACAGTAGTTTTGTATTATTAAATTCTTGGTTTGAATTATAATATACATAGTATATAGTATAAATTATAATATATTATTGTATTTATTTGAATATTACACATGTTGCTTCTTGTCTGCTGGCGCCTCGCGTCCTCGCCTAGCTGCCGTGACAACAATGGATATGATTTGGGTGTGCTGTTCCATCTTTTTGTGTGATTTTTTTTCCTGATTTCATTCCTCAATCGTGGAAAATTTCTAGATACTCGATGCAATTATTAAGGATGATATTTTTACTTATTTTACTTGTTTTGTTTTGTTTTGTTTTGTTTTGTTTTGTTTTGTTTTGTTTTGTTTTGTTTTGTTTTGTTTTGTTTTGTTTTGTTTTGTTTTGTTTTGTTTTGTTTTGTTTTGTTTTGTTTTGTTTTGTTTTGTTTTGGTTTTGGTTTTTGTATCACTTGACCTAGTATGTTTCTACTTTTTGGATGGAATGTTTATTTCTTAAGTGACTCTTTAGAATGGCTTAAGCTACAAGCGCTATTTTAAAAAGTACTTTCTCACTTATCTTTGAGTGTGTTTTTCAAAACACACCACACTTGCTTTCGTAATTATTTTTACAATCGAACTCACTTTTTTTTTCATTTCCTTTAGTAATTAAAAGTACTTTTCTTTCTAGGAAAAGCACTTTTCCTTGAGATTTGAGGGCTAGTCATCACAAACGCGCAATACCCTTTATTCGATTGATAATTAGTGTTGTTATTGCCAATGACAATCATTTCTGTCTAGGAAATTAGTGTAGTCAATGGCTAGATATGGCGCGCGCCATATGCGCCATCGCCATGAAAAAGTGGTCGTCGCCGTAGCGCCTATGCGCCATTCGTATAGGCGCCATGAAAAATGCCTTTGAGCCATGGCGATCGCCATGCGCCATGACAACTATGTGTATATGATTTTTGAACATGACATTGTTTATATAGAATACTGTGTTTACCAATTATAAATCCTTCAATTATGGACTTTTGGTAAGACCAGAAAACAGTTACATTTTCTATATGTGTGCCCATTTTTTATATTCATCATTTTATTGACTTATTTTATTCTTGTGAATTTATTTGGTATCTGTGATTTTATTATACATGTCATTCAAGGTGAGATGATGAGAAGTTGAAACCCCCACCTTGAATTTTCATGGTAGCATACAAATTCACAAGAAATGGGGACCATATTTATGGCCATCAATCCCATCATATTTATTTGTGATGCTCCTATGGCCACCATATTTATTTGTTTTTACTATTTTTTAATTAGGTTGGAGCGGAAGACCGTTAAGAGGAAAAAGGTTCTAGGAACCCTAAAGGTTCTGGGAGCGGTCCTAGAACAGTTGAGTAAGGAGCTTTCACCTGAAGATGCTGATAGATTAATACCTGGAGAGGTTAGCAAGCTTTATAAAAAAATTCATAATTGTGTTTTGGGGTTTGCAGTTTTCTGGGTTTTGTTTTGTAACAATATTGTATTCCTAATCATCCATGAGTTGCATGGAATCACTGTGCTATAACTTGTAAAGCCTGATACATTAAAAAAGAAGATGGTATGACTTGCCTGATTTTTTAATCTTTTACTGTTCCAGAGCTCCATATATTGTTCACTATTTTCTGCAGTTTATGCTGATGTTTTTGAGCTCGCTACTGTGAACAACATAAATATGGATGTGTGTTGTCTTGATTTCAAGTAATGTCTAACCTATTATCTGATCTCTGAAAACTCATTTTCTGTAATGCTCATTGTTCAGCTGAAAAACATGATGGAATCAGATGCAGCCATGACAGAGGATCTAACTTATAATATTATTCCTTTTGATGCCACCACCACAACAAATGTTATAGTTTCTTTCCCTGAGGTTGGAAATATTAATCGTTTGAGGGTTTGCATTATTTTTTTGTTCTTTATATTTCATCTATCGCTGATAAGACTAAATATTGATTGATTTGGTTATATTCTAGGTTCGTGCTGCAGTTTCAGCTTTAAAGTACTTCAACGGGCTGCCGAACTTGCCGGGAACCTTTCCTGTACCCACAACAAGAAGTGCTGATATATTCGATTTTCTTCAATTCACGTTTGGATTTCAGGCATTGCTTCTTTATTCCTCATATATTGTGTCTCATCTCCAAGTTGAAATTGCCCAACAATCTAATCCAGCACACAACCATTCACAGACATTTTTAGAATTTTTCTTCATGGCTTTTGTTTAACAGTTCCACATACTGTTTTTAACCATTTCTGTTGGCAGACATTTATATTGCATGAACAGTTAAAACAACAACATCCAAGACTTGGTCCCAAAAGAGTTATATATCCACTCAGATTCACTTAGATTCCAATTCTTTATATTGACAGGCCTAGTTTAGGAGAATTAATTTAAGCCATCAAATTATTCAATAAGAATATCAGATAATCAGATTCCATGCTTGAACGAATCAGCAAAATCCTAGTGATGTTTAATCTGTCACAAGCAAATTATCAAACAAAATTCCTATATACTAGTATCTTTTCTGTTCCATTTATTTGGACTCCCTCATTGGGTGCTCCAGAAGGATCTAGCGTTCCATTTGTTTGTAATGTATAATTTTGTTTAGTATCTTACTAACTTGGAAATGGAAAAGTAAGGAACGATGCCCTTGACATTTTGTCCATTGCGCTAATTCAGAAGGTTGATGATTTGCACGTCTAAAGAGGATGCTTCTTTACGAGGGATTCATGAGAGATATATGAACCACCATGTCTGTTCACTTAGAACTACGGTAGCAACAACATCCAAGCCTTACTCCCAAAAGACATTAATCAATCCATGATATCGGAGCCACAAAAGAAAGAAAGGTGTGGGAAATAAAAAGAGAAGGTAAGATAAAAAGGATAAGATAAAGATAAATATAATATAAAAGGATATAAGAAAGATAAAGGATAAAATTAACATGAGAACATAAGAAAGATAAAAAAAGATTAAAAGATAAAAGAAAGAGAGAGAGAGAGAAAGAAAATAGATCAATCCTCCACATGATTTTTTCGCCCTCCACTTTGCTCTCTCCAAAGCCATACTCTCATCCAATCCAAGAAAAAACATATCAGTTCTGATTCCTCGAATCCAAGTCTGTTTGGGTCTTCCTCTCCCTCTCCTTCCCGCCTCTTCTCCCCATCTCTTCACTCCTCTAACAGGTGCATCACTCGATCTTATTCGCACATGACCAAACCACCGCAATCGAGACTCCTACATCTTATCTTCCATAGGTGCTACCCCCACATTTTGTCTTCCGCCATCCAACACAACATACACATCTCTCCCACACTCAACTTTCGAATGTGACATTGTTCTACCGCCCAACACTCTACACAATACATTAATGCATGCCTAATGGAGTTCTCCACTTCTGTTGTTCTGGAGGAGTAAGAAGCACTAAAGTTGTTATGTTACTTCTGTTGTTTTTCAAATTAAAAGGAAAAAGAAAGTGGTTGGAGTTGTTCAAACCTTGTTGGGATAATGGAAAAGAGAATAGCTGTAGCAGTTAGACAAGTGTCAATATGTAACATCATATATAAGAAGATGAAAGTCTTGCTTGAAGCTTGCACATTAGAAATATGTCTTGACTAAAACCTCAATTTGAAGACCAGTCTTGTGTGAAGATTGCAATAAGAAGAGACTATGCACATGGAACACATCACTTTTTGAACTTAATTTACTTTGTTTCCATTTGTTTAGTCTTCTTCTTTCACAGCTATGTGAGTGTTCTTTTAAAAAAGTTTTACAATCTGTTTAATGAGTATAGATGACTTGGTAAAATCCATTGAGTCCTTTCTCCATAGTATGCGCCATACATGCTTTTGTTTGTGTTTTCTACTTGTAGTTTCTTCATTCTAGTTCCCAACAAAAATTCCTTCTCTTTTCCTTTTCTTCTCCCTCTGGATAGTTTCATATCTAATCTGATTGATAAGTGTACTTGGTCTGTTTGGCAGAATGACAATGTATCTAACCAGCGTGAGCACGTTGTTCATCTTCTAGCGAATGAGCAAAGCAGGTTTCGAATTCCGGAGGAACCTGAGCCAGTGAGTCTTTTGATATAAAATGTCGTTGCATATCCCAATTCATTGTGGAATTGAACCATCTTTTTTTAGCTTCTTGCATTTTGGTCCTATATAACCTTAATTTTTTTTTTTGTTTTTCCTGATATTTCATATGTAGTAACTAAGGTTCATTTTTTATGCATTTTGCTTTTAAGTTTACTTGGCTTGAGAACATTTTCTGCCTCCCAGTTCTGATGGCTAAAGTTGTCCTGTGTTGTTATTCCTCCGAGGGTTGTTTGCTGCAAATTCCAGATGAAGATTTTTTGATCATAGTCCATGGAATATGCTTAGAATTTCCTGCCTTTCAGATTATTGATTGGACCCTTGGATAATTGAGACTAGTGGGTATTTAGAATGTACGTAGTGTAAATCTTCCTAGAACCCTGTACAAAATGACCACCAAGATTTCTGATGCTTATGATAACTCATTCTTTACAATATACGTAGTAAGTGATATAACACCTTATGGTTCTAGACTTCGTAGTTAAGCACCAATTTATTTTGTATGTCAGGCTTGTTTTATCTGAGAAGGGTAATCAATATTTTTCCTAGAAATGGTACATAATTTCTTAAACCTTGAGATACATGTTGCCAGCAAGACTGCTTAGTTCTGAGGGGGGTTTTCTAACTATCTGCTCCAGCCTGCAGATCAGAATCATACATTTGTGAATCATGTAGCTTGCAAGTGTTATACTTGCTTTAATGTATTTCGTGATTTTCATATAGATTTTGGATGAGGCTGCCGTCCAGAAGGTATTTTTGAAGTCCTTAGATAACTACATTAAGTGGTGCAATTATCTGGGTATCTTGCCATTGTGGAGCAAGTAAGTACTTTAATTTAGCACATTACATGCTGTACTGAAATTGTTATTGTTTTATTAAGTAGCATTGCATAAGATTCCAAACATGCAATTCTGGATAGTAACTTCACCAATATATCCTTTCAATCTTTGCAGTCTTGATGTTATTAGCAAGGAGAAGAAGTTGATGTTCATTTCTTTGTATTTCATGATATGGGGTGAAGCTGGCAATGTTCGGTTTCTTCCAGAGTGCTTGTGCTACATTTTTCACCATGTATGTGCATTTTATCTAAGTTTGACTGGTATGACATGCCATTTAGATGTCTGCTTGGGTCTCTGATCTGCACCATGATTTTTTTTTTAAATTTAAACACTGCTATCATTTCGCTTTTCAGCATACACGTACCACATTTAATTTGCATGATTTCAGTGTGGGTCATATTCAAGGATGCAATTTATAAAAGTACACCATATTTATTCCTTTATTCATTAAAATATGTGCTAAAAGTAAGTTCCTTTGTATTTGAGACAAAGGAAGTATTTTGCAATTGACATCCTTTTATGGTAGGCTATGTTTAATTAAGGAACCTTTTCATCTTTGCAACTTCGCAATCAAATTTCAAACCCATCATCTTCCCTTTAGTTGTGTTATACATAGCTCGCTGTTGACTTCTGCTACCAACCTTTAAAGAGTGTTTTTTCCCAGGCATTCACATAATAGTGTTCTCTTATTAAGTTTGTATTAATTCTTGATTGGCCCATTTGAAAATCAGATGGGAAGGGAGATGGAGGAGATAGTACGGCAGCGAGTTGCGATGCCTGCAAATAGCTGCGTTGCTGAAAGTGGTGTTTCATTTCTCGATCAAGTTATATGTCCTCTTTATGATGTTCTTGCCGCGGTATGATCGGAATAAGTATTTTGTTTTATTTGCTAGATGTGTGTAGTTGTCCTGTTTTCATTTCCGATTTGTTAATTGTTACCCAACATCGAATGGCATGCTTTGTTTGCATGTTTTCAAATCCAAAACATTATAATTGATAGTTGCCTTTTTATCGTGTGGATTTTTTTATTGATATGGTCTTTTGCATATAACTTTTAACTTTCTAAAGACTATTACACTACTAATGTTGTGAACCAATCATTCTAAACCTGTTGGAAATGGGAAACCATAAAATTTTCTTAAATATGGATTACAGTTGAAGGTATTCGTCTAGAACGTCTCAATTTAGAGCATGATGGATCTTCTTTTCTTTGAATGTGGGGCATGGCCTTCCGGATATACTGAAACTCTTCCATCTTGGGAAAAGGAACTTACATTAATATGTAACACGTGAAAAGTTATAGGATATGATTATTGGGACTGCTTTAATTACTTCGCATTGGCACTGCCACACCGGATATTGTTGGATATAATTTGGATTAGATCAGAAGTTTAATGGATAGATTCATTCTATGTTTACTATTTAATCAATTTATACTATTTGGTTTATGACATAGAGATGCATGGTAATTTATTGGGTCCAACTAAGTTACTTTTTTATAGTATTAATGCACTACTATGATAAGATTTACATACTGCACTGCTTATGATAGAAACTAAGAAAGCTTGTTGCGAATGAAAACACTTTCTGCTTAGGGAGGAATCAGGGGTAGCACTCTGGCTAACCAACTTTATGTTAGCAGGAAGCTGGAAATAATGATAATGGGCGGGCGCCTCATTCTGCATGGAGAAACTATGATGATTTCAATGAGTACTTCTGGTAAGGTCCTATGTTGGGGTTGTAACGTCGTAACTTTCCGAATAAATAAAATATAATAACTCATGGTTATCTCATTTGTCTTTATCTTAATCCATTTTATCTTACCTCATCTTTTTATTTTTCTTATCTTATCGTTCTTCTCCTTTTGGCTCTGATATCATGGATCAATTCATGTTAGCTGATCCCAAAATCTTTTGGGAATAAGGCTTAGATGTTGTTGGATATTGTATGGTTATCTCATTCCTTAGCTGAGTATTATTTCTTATGTAGGTCACTCAATTGCATTGAACTTAGTTGGCCTTGGAGGAGAAGTTCATCATTCTTTCTGAAGCCAACACGGAGATCAAAGGTTTGGTGCATTCTTGCTCACATTCCGTGTTAATGGAATATTTGTACATGCATGCTTGAGCGAATTTATTGTGCAAGTGATGATACGAGATTTCATGCTTGGTGATAATGTGATATACTTGTATAGTGATGTCCTCAAATAATCCCTGCTGTTCATCACCTTTTGGCCCTACAGTGATTGTTTTGTGAAAGAATCAGTCCTCAGATGAATAAACGTATGTTCTAGCCGAATGATGAATTTCGCAACCGTCCTAAAAAGTATGGATGGAACTGAATTTACTAATAATTAGCCCAAAAAAGCTGTTTTCTGTTTTGTAATTACAGTTCCACATCTGAATCATGTCGTACGTTTTTGGTCAATCTTACATGTTATGACAGAAAATGGCGGAGAAATAGTTTTTGTAGCGGATGACCTAAGAAATTTTTCTATTGGTTCATGTGGCTGACCCTATTGATATGGGATTAAGTTTTGGTTGTTGTTACATTTCATGCCTCCGAGTAACCCCCTGCATCAAAATATCAAATTAGACTTTTGCCTTTGAAGGATAATATATAAATATCCTTTTCGATTTCTAAACTCTGTGTTATGCTTTTGCTGAAAAAACCCATATTTGTTCTCATTTTCAAGTTTAACAATTGCCATATGATGAAATTATGTGGAGTGTTTCTCATGTTTTGTGACATTTTTTTTCATTTTCTTGCACCATTCTAGATGTATTTCAAGTTTTCTTGGTTCCTTACTCCAAGTTTACTCACCCTATCCTACTTGCTCCTTTTCGATAGAACTTTATTAAATCTAGTGGAAGCAGCAAACGCCAGGGGAAGACTTCTTTTGTTGAACACCGGACTTTCTTGCATCTTTACCATAGTTTCCATCGCCTATGGATATTTCTTGTGATGATGTTTCAGGTGCGTAAATCATAAAATCATGTATGCTATTTTTCTCATTCTTTTGCTTTGCTTTCCCTTGATTCATTACATGTGATTAGTATTTAGTCATAACATTTTGTATTATTGTTATTGTTATTGCTGCTGCTGCTGCTGTCACGTATTCAATAAGCAGCAGCTCGATTAAGTCTACACCTGAGTCTCTTTTCTAGCGTGGATAAGGTGGATTGAAATAACAAATACATTTGCAATGTTAACCTGCCATAGTGATGCAGCATAAGAGATGCCACCCTTTTTTATATGGACATCATTTCTTTACTGCTTTGTTTTTCTGCAGGGGCTCACTATTATTGCTTTCAATGATGGGCATTTTAACTCAAAGACCTTACGAGAAGTTCTGAGTCTTGGGCCTACATACTTTGTGATGAAGCTTTTGGAAAGTATGGTTCTTTTGATATTGCAAGCTCATATAAAGTGCAGAATAATCTATATATGCTTCGAAATTTTGCATGTGCATTTGCTTGCACACGCACAAAAGGGATGTATACATGCTATGGGAATGTGTCAAGAGCAGTTTATTTGTGTATGTAAACGCTGTTTAGTGTTAGTTAGGGTCAATGCAGTCACTGAGCTGCCTCTTGTCTTTTTGCGTAGGTGTATTGGATGTTATTATGATGTATGGAGCCTTTTCTACATCAAGACGCTTAGCTGTTAGCCGAATATTCCTTCGTTTTCTTTGGTTCAGTGCGGCTTCAATATTTATTGGTTTCCTTTATGTGTACGTTTTACTAGTTTCCTGTTGCCATTTATGCTTTCTGTGCTCTTATTGTTCTCTTTTACTCTCCTTTTCTACCTCTGTTGCGTTTGACTTGTTTTAATTTATTTTATCTTGTAACATTTTTTATGTGCATTTTTTTCAAATTGAGTATATGTATTCAGGAAAGTCCTTATGGAGAAGACCAGGCCCAATGCAGATTCAATTTTCTTCAAGACTTATGTCATTGTTCTCTCCGTATATGCTGGTTTCCACTTCTTTGTTAGCTTCCTGCTACAAATTCCAGCCTGCCATCGGTCAACAAATCAATGTGATCAGTGGCCTTTTATCCGGTTTGTCAAATGGATGCACCAGGTTCTCATTTTTTAGGTTTTAAAGAGAGAGGGACATTACTTTTTTTCCATATAAAACTAATTAATATGTTTACTTTTTTTCTCTTTAAGGAACATTTCTATGTTGGCCGCGGCATGTATGAAAGAGCTTCTAGCTTCACCAAGTAAATCTCTTGTCAAGCATATAACTCTGAGCAGTTTCATTAATCGCTATACTAATTTAGTTCTGAGAGTCTGTGAATATGTTCTTTGACCTGCCTACTTTTTCTTAACCCCTAGAGAACAACCAAATGAAAGAACTTAAGAAGATTTTGACCTTTAAACGATCAAATCTAAGTTAATGTAGAAATATAATGTAGCTTTAGTTAGCTAGTTAGTTAGTTTCGGAAGTAGAATTGATTAATGGTCTTAACATATTTAATTGCAAAGAACATGCTAATGCTGAAAGATAAAAGATAGTCCAAGGATATGAGGAATGACCTAACTTTTTGTTTGTTCGAGAAGTGTTGTGAGTAAAAAACAAAAATACAGATTATGCATTTTCTAGTGTTGGCAACACAATGCAAAATACGATTTATTGTTCCATTTTTAAGCACAACATGTTTGAAGGATGTTTTTTTTTTCTGTTCCAAAGTTGATTGCAAGTGTGTAATTTATGATTTATCATTAGGTATGTGAGGTATGTAAAAAAAAATCATTAGGTATGTCATTGAATGAGACTCTAGAGAAGACCCCAACTGTAATGGGCTAGTCCTGAAGGTTTAAAAAGGATAGTTCTTGTTTCAGATAGGCTAGGTTTAAGAATCGAGGCTTGTTGAGGCGTAAGCGTCAAAATATTTCCTTTTTAATAGGAAACTACCAAGTTCCAAGTCTTCCAACTAATTTTTTGCATACTTATAAGCTCAGGAGTTCACAAAAACATCACTCCTTTGAAATCCAATGGTAAAGTTAACAAAGAGACCCACAAATGACACAATGTGGAGATTTGTAAGCTTAATCATATTCTGAAATATAGAGTTTACTCTCTGGGCCTATTCTTGCGTACTGTGTCACACTAAAAAATCTCGCATAAAAATGCCTTGAGGTGCCTCATGTCGTACGACTCAACCTTTTGGAGCGTAAGCTTCTTATCCTGTAAAAGGGCGTGAGCTTCAATACCTATTCTGAACGTCTCACTTTGAGGTGTGCCTCAAATCCTGCCTTGTATGTGTCTTTTTAAACCATGTGCCTGTCCTATAAATCAATCTATCAGGACATGTTAGCTAACTCTCATACAACAATACAATTATATCATATTTCAAATTGTATAAATGCCGTTTCCAGAGGCTTCATTTCAGAAATCTAGCAATTAAGTTTTCGCTGAATCGTGACCTCACAATCATTTTCTTTGTTGCCAATGCATATCCAGTGTGTTTGGGCAAACTGACACATCATCATGTTTAGATACTTGCCACACCATCTTGCTTGAAGAGCCACTTTCAGCTGCCACCAGATGCGCCTCCTGCGCCACTTCTGCATCGTGATAGTTTTTCCCTTTCGGGTCTGGGCTTGCCTCTTTTTCTATTGAAACCGCCTCTATATAGGCAATCCATTTTTTTCCTGTGATATTTCCCCTGCATTGACAACTAGAAACCTTGCATTCTTGTGGTAGTTATTATGACCTATTTCAACTAAGCCACAAACCCTTTGTGTATGACCATTCCACATAAGCTTAAAGCTTAGGGTGTTTATGATTATTTAACTAAGAAGACGAGACCGCTGCAGAACAGGAAGAACTGGTGAGTATAGATGCTACTCTATGCGATGTGTAATGGTGTTCAATGTACCCTTCCATAGATGATACATCTATTTCAATCTTATGGTACATATACAAGTTTAATGAGATCATTGCGTAAATGAAGAACATGAGAAGATAAATGCTGCTCTGTGCAATATGTTATAGCAGTCAAGTTACCCTATCTTGTAAATTGATTGAGATACATCTCTTAGAGTCTTATGGTACATGATGAAATTTATCAGATCAGTGCAAAAAAGGGAGAATGTGGAAATGTAGATGTTGCTCCATGAGACATGCTATGGCGATTATGTGGTAAAAAGCAATTGACAGCACACTCTCGATAGACTAGGAACTAACGCTTATAAGCGTTATATGAGATTAATCAAGGTTAAATAGGATCTAAATGGGTTTTAACGGGTCCTTAACTCCATATTTGCGTAGCAATAGAGACGATCAAGGACAGCAGTAATGCTTAGGTCAGGATTAACCGAGCTTATGCTAGGTTTTACAACTATGTGTGGTGGTCAATTTACCCTCTCATACAAATTCATTGTGATACTTCTATTCCAGTCTTAAGGTTTATGAAGAAGGCACCTGGAAAACACATAATATTATGATAATATGATGGTAAAGTCACCTCAGGTTGGATGTTCTTACACTGACCGGGTAGGTTCTCAGGTGACAGAAGTGTCACCTTTGGATATTTCACTTTTATAGGTGAAAATGTGTGGTACATTAAGAAGGGACCGCAAATAATGTATTGAATGTGTAAGTTGTCCTTGGGTTGATTATTGTCGTGTTGAGAGATGTTTCCACTTTTGAGCATGTTGTTTTCGTAGTTGGAAATGTAAGAAAACATGATGCTTATCGCATCACGAAGCTGAATACCATGTTAGGCTTTAGTGACATGTGAGTGAGTTGGTATGGACAAAACATTATGTCAAGGAATTGCGTTATGACACTTGAAATAACATTGATTAGCGAAATAATCGACATTGCTTTGGATCTAGTGTTTCATGAGAGGACCAAGCACATTGAAGCCGACTATCACTTCGTTTGAGAAAAAGTCGGTTCTTGATGTATTCCTCCATATTTTGTTAACTTGGTATGCCAGTTTCTTGATATTTGCATATAGTATCTTAGAGGTCCTAGAATAGATTTCATACATAGCAAGCTTGATAGATATACATTTCGCTTGTAGAATTTTACCGCTTGATGGGGGAATATTTTCTCTAGTAGGGAACTATTGTACATACTTCACAAATCAATACAATGCAATCTTCTCTTGTATTTCATAAAACCTTGCTTTCATGCCTAGACATGATTAATATTTTGTGTCGAGGATCATAACATGGACTCGGTATTTGAAACTTTATATACTGAAACCTTTCCTATTTGTATATTACTTCTTGATGGGACAAGTCAATTTGTAACTATTGACAATCTGGTTTTTTCACACCTTCATTCCATGATGCAGATATTTTGTCTTTTGGCTTGCTGTTTTGGGAGGCAAATTTAGTTTTGCCTATTTCTTACTAGTAAGTTTCAAAGTCCTAATTTATGTATATATTTTTGGTGGTAAGTTTATCTCATGCTATATTGACAAATTTTCAGATTAAGCCCTTGGTTAGTCCCACAAGGTTTGTGGTTGGAATGGATATCCAGCAATACTCCTGGCATGATTTTGTTTCCAAAAGTAAGGATATTGTGTTCGAAACTATGTCTGGTTTGTCGTGGATTCATTTTATAATGATACGGGGATGATCCCTCTTTCCACTTTGGCATATGGAAAGTAGACAATTTCTTAAATCTTTAATTTTTCTTAGACGAGTAGGTTCGAATTTTTATTTATTTAGCCTTGTTAAGAAAATTGGTCTACTCTTTTAGGAGGAAATATGGACATTGAGTTTGGTTAGTCGAAGTGCTATTATAAGTTTTTTTTGTTCAATGTGGTACATGTAGGTGCTGCACATGAATTTGGTTAGGGAAAGTGCTATTAGTTCTTTTTCGATATGGTACATGTAGGTGCTACACAATATTAGTTTTCTTAATTGCCGTTTGAAACATTTGTTCACAAAGAAGGAAGTGAAATATTATACTCCGTATTAATAATGCACAGCTAGATGACAACAATGTAGGGACTATAAATGTAGGTACTAGGCGCCACAATGTAACACCCTGTTGTATAGAACTGCGTCTTCCCTCCAGGATAAATTGCTATTCGCTGGAAATGGAGCCTAAGAAAGAGATTTAATTTTTCCAAAGTTGTGCCTAGGCCTTAAAAGACTCGAGCACTCAACAAAACAGAAAGGAAGAAATATGGAAATTGAATTTATTTAGGAGAAGCTCTGTTATATGCTCTTTCTCTATGTGTTAGATATACTCTACGCATTGTAATTAGTATAAGTCAGTTGCAGATCAGTTATTTAGTTAGTTTAGTTGAGCAGCCCTCTATATAAACTCTCTGTACACTTCATTTCAATCTAATGAGAATATACTACTTCTATCATTTTCTCTCTCTACTGTAATTCTTTTATGGTATCAGAGCTTTAGCTCGATCCAACCATGGTGACCTCCACGACTACTTCATCTTCAACTGCTGGAAGTTCTACGCTTCCAGTAATCTACACTCATCCTCTTCTGATAAAACTTGATTCCAATAACTTTCTATCTTGGAAGCATCACGTTGAATCTGTTATGCGAGCTCACAAACTCCTGAAATTTGTTGAAAAACCTAATATTCCAGAACAGTTCATCGCTGGCGGCAACAGGACCAGATGTTATTTTCCTGGCTTCTCGCATCTCTTACTGATTCGCTCCATGCTCGCGTTATTCAGTGTCGCCATTCATATCAAATCTGGAATGAAATTCACAAGTTCTTCCAGTCAAATATATTCGGACGAGCTCGTCAGCTCAAATCCGAGCTCTACAACACCGGCAAAGGAGGTCGATCAGTTACTGACTCTCCTACGCATTCAAACCATCATTGACAGTCTTACAGCCATAGGAGAACCTATTTCTACCAAGGATCACATTAGTGTCATCTTTGAGGGACTTCCAGAAGAATATGAGGCTCTTGTATCATCTGTTTCTTCACGAAGCATTCTGGATCCAGTCTCTCTCTCTCTCTCTCTCTCTCTCTCTCTCTCAGAGCTTGATGCTCTACTACTAGACAAGGAACTTCGAGTTAGAAAACAGCGTGATTCCTCACAACAAAATCTGCTCTCTGCAAATGTTGCTCGCTTAGAAACCTCAACTCCAAGTAATGATTCTACACCTCAAAAATCAAAATACTACAGAAAATACCTCTGCTTATGTTGCTCAATTTCCTAATTCCAACAATAATGCTTCCTACAGAGGCAGAGGTCGTGGAGCCCCCTTCAGAGGATGTGGTGTCGTTTTGGAGGAAGAAATCCTGTTATTTGCCAAGTCTGTGGTAAATCTGGTCATATTGCATTGGTGTGCTATCATCGTTATAACCCTACATATACTACTGCCATTTCTGGCAATTCCAATTCATCTTACTCTCAACAAATTTATCCATATCCTTCACAGACTTCAACATTTTCAACTCAACCTAAATTTCCTCCAATCTATCCACAACAAAACCTTCTAGAAAACTACAACTGGGGTCATTCTCCATCTCAAACACCTAATGCAGCCTCAGCCAGATGTCTCATGCTCCTATTACTTCTCCACCCAATCCTTATGCACCTACAACAAGTTGGAAGCAGCAGCTCCGAACTCCTGTACCCACTGCAGCTTGGGCATTTGCTAACTCCTGTATACTAGAATCTCCTCCACATTCTCACACCTGGTTTCCAGATTCAGGAGCAACACGTCATGTTACTGTTGATCCACTAAATCTGCAGCACATTGAACCTGCTATTACAATTGATAAGCTCTTTATGGGCTATGGTCAAGGTTTGGATATTAAGTCTATTGGTTTCTCTTCCTTTTCTTCCCCATATCATTCCTCTCATACTCTTTTCCTTAACAGTATTCTTCATGTTCCTTCCATAACCAAAAACTTACTTAGTGCAGGGGTAAGACTGCGTACATTCGACCCCCCTTACCCCACCGTAGGTGGGAGCCTTTGCGGCACTGGGGTAAATGAAAAAGAAAAATGATGATAGTGTTAGTCAATTTGCCAAAGATAACAATGTCTTCTTTGAATTTCACCCTCATGAATGCTTTGTTAAATCACAGGCTTAAGAATGTCCTGTTACATGGAATTCTGGGTGCAGATGGTCTCTACAAGTTTCAGTCTCTTCCAACACTTGTTTCTTGTCAATCTGCTTCTCTCAATAAATCTTGTAATAACATTCGGTCTTGTAGTAGTTCTATATCTTGTAATCTGTGGCATTTAAGGCTTGGTCATCCTCATCTTGAGGCTCTAAAGTCTGTACTGAAATATTGTAATATTCCTACTGTTAATAAGAATGAAGTTGACTTTTGTTCATCTTGTTGTCTTGGCAAAGCACACAGACTGCCATCCTCCCCCTCCACTACTGTTTTCAACTCACCCTTTGACTTAATATTCACTGATCTATGGGGACCAGCTCCTATTTCATCCTTTGATGGTTACTCCTACTATATCTCCTTCATTGATGCTTTCACAAGATATACATGGAATTATTTCCTTAAAAAGAAGTCTGATGCTCTTTTAGCATTTCAAATGTTTTATCAGTACATCCTCAATCAGTTTTCTGTCTCTATCAAATCTATTCAGTTTGATTGGGGAGGAGAATTCAGATCCTTCACCAAGTTCTTAACTGAAAAAGGCATTACACATAAAATCATTTGTCCTCACACTCACCATCAAAATGGTGTAGTGGAGAGAAAGCATAGAACCATTGTTGAGAAAGGTCTGTCAATTCTAGCTCATTCTTCCCTGCCTCACGAATTCTAGGATACTGCCTTTGCCACCTAAGTCCATCTTACAAATAGAACTCCTTCAAAGTCAATTGCCAATTCCAGTCCATATTTCAAACTTTATGGATCCATTCTAGATTACTCTTTTCTCAGAGTATTTGGATGTTCATGTTTTCCTTTTGTCAGGCCCTACAATAAACACCAAATGGATTTTCACTCTGAAGAGTGTGTGTTTATAGGTTACTCTTCCCAACATCAGGGTTGCAAATGGCTCTCACCTTCTGGGGAAGTCTACATTTCCAGAGATGTTGTTTTTAATGAGTCTAAATTCCCTTAGACTATTCTCTTTGCTTCCACTATCACTCAGCCCTATACCAACTCTTCTTCACAATCTGCCCTCATAACTATCCTTAATCCAAATTCATCACCACTTTTTCCTAATTCCTCTCAATCTAACTCATCCACATCCTCTCATACTTATTCTTCACTTCAAACTGATTCTTCTCACTCTGTCCCTACAGAAACTCCATTACAACCTGATTCATCCCATTTTATCTCTTCAGAACCTGGTTCACATATTGGTTTAACACCTATTTCTTCATCTGATTCTTCTGTACCACTCACATCCTCCTCATCTCCTTCACCTATTATTCCTTTGACTAACACTCACCCTATGAAAACTAGAGCCAAATCTGGAATTGTTAAACCTAGACTTAATCCTACCTTACTGTTAGCTCATTTAGAGCCCAGATCAATTAAGCAGGCACTCTCCTCTCCTCAGTGGTTTGCTGCCATGAAATCTGAATATGATGCATTAATTTCTAACAATACATGTTCTCATGTTCCTCTTCCTCCAGATAAACAGGATAAACAGGCTATAGGCTGTAAATGGGTGTTCAAAGTAAAGGAAAATCCAGATGGTTCTTTGAACAAGTTTAAAGCAAAATTAGTTGCAAACTGTTTTCATCAAAGGTTTGGTTTTGACTTTGGAGAAACCTTTTCTCCAGTTAAACCTATTACCACCTAGATTCTTCTTACTCTTGTTGTCTCCAATCACTGGTCTATTCAACAGTTGGATGTCAACAATGCCTTCCTTAATGGGGATCTTAATGAAGAAGTTTATATGGTATAGCCCCCAGGATTTCAAGCAGAAGACACATCTCTAGTTTGCAGACTTCACAAGTCTCTATATGGCCTGAAACAAGATCCTAGGTCCTGGTTTCACAAGCTTTCTACAATCATATACAATGCTGGGTTTAAGCAAAGCAAGTGTGATCCTTCCTTACTTATCTTTACATCTTCTGGTATTCAAATATACATCCTCATTTATGTTGATGACATCCTTGTCATTGGAAACAATTCTACTGCTATCCACAAACTCATTCACAAATTGCATTCATCGTTTTCTCTTAAACACTTGGGAGACATTGATTTCTTTATAAGAATCCAAGTTCACAAACTTCAAGATGGCAGCCTACACCTATCTCTCTGGCACTATTACACATGGAATTCTTATCAAACCCATTTCTTTATCCACTTAGCCTCTACCCATTTCAGCATTTTGTGATGGTGATTGGGCTTCTGATCCTACTGATAGAAGATCTACATCAGGATCTTGCATTTTTCTTGTTCCAAATATTATTTCTTGGTGGTCCAAGAAACAGCTGCGTGTTGCCAGATCCTCAGCAAAGGCTGAGTATAGAAGTATGGCTGATACCACAACAGAACTTCTATGGGTTCAGTTTCTTCTTCATGAACTTCAAGTACCTTTTGTTACTCCAAAGATCTACTGTGACAATCTCAGCACTGTTCTAAAAGCACATAATCCTTAGTTACACTCTCGCATCAAGCATATGGAGATTGATCTGTTTTTTGTGCGAGAGAAAGTTCAGTCGAAACAACTGCAAGTGTTTCACATTCCTGCTCAACACCAGCTTTTGCTGATGTTCTAACTAAACCATTGTCTGCTTCATCTTTTGTAATTAGTAAGTCAGTTGCAATCAGTTAGTTAGTTAGTTTAGCTGAGCAGCCCTCTATATAAACTCTCTGTACACTTCATTTCAATCTATATAAACTCTCTGTACACGTCATTTCAATCTAATGAGAATATATACTTCTATCATTTTCTCTCTCTACTATAATTCTATTACTATGTGGCATGTGAGTCAGTGAGTGTGTTGCACAATATTAGTTATCTTGTTGGTATTTGAAACACCTGTTGACAATGAAGCAAGAAGATTTATTGTACTTATATATTGACATACAACTAGATTACAGCAAATGGTGGGCTATACATTTTGGTACTTGGCACCACCTCGAAAACAACCATGATATGTAACCGCTCCTCAGGATAAAGCGCTATTTGCTGAAAGTGGAACCTTAGAAAGAGGACCCCTCTTCCAAAAGTATGAATTTTGACCTAGGGCTCAAAAGACGCAAGCATTTAACAAAAAGCTAAGAACTTGTTGGAATGATAATTTCTACATGGACGGGCCTCGGCATGGCACTCATGGGCTCACGGCTTTCCCCATCTTCTTATTAAGTGACTGAAAATTTTAAGCACTACAAAGAGTAACAATGTGGCCTTCCACTTAGATATCTTCCAGCCATCTTTTTGCTTATTTTTGGCCCCCTCGTTTCATCTTTGTGACTAGGTGCTTCAAAGCTTGATCAAGTGTAGCCCAAATTTTCATATTTTTTTTAAAGCTAATCCCAAGCAACCTAAACAAACAAATAATTGAATAAATCATTGTGACCTAGTGGCCATGGAGACGTGTTGGCAAAAATTGTTTAGGCCACCTTGAAATTTATGAGGGACGGCAGGTTTTGGCTGTTATGGCAAAGTACTGGTCATCCACCATTAGTAACACATTAACAGTTGTAGTTTGCAATGTGGGGCTAAATTAATGATGAGTGATAAAAATGCTACCAAAATGCAAGGAAATATGCGCTTATTATTTATTAATATGTTACTGGGATGAGTTTGTGCTAAATTTTTCGCCTTCATGTCTCGGGAATTGATATTCCTAGTGCTTTGTATGTTTAGTCCATAGTAACTGAGTAGGATTTCCGGAGCAAGAGTTCTTACTTAGTTATTTTTTGGTGCCCTCTGCATGGTTGTCATGGCATCTTCTAGCGGGGGACTAGGCGTCCAGGCGGTGGAGAGTACTCCCCAGGACCGATTGTCTCACCTGAAGAGTGCCAGACATTGAAATGCGTCGCTTAGGCGTTCATACACATCATAGTGACTGCCATAATCGTTTTTTCACCAGATCCATTTTGACCCAGTAACCAGCCTGTTTTCCTCTATAATTTAAATTTTAAATAGTAGCATCAGACTTGAAAAAGAAAAAGCTTAACAGTGAAGAAAAGCGCTACCCACAAAGTTTAACATTTCTTCATTTTCTTCTTTCTTTTTTCCGATTCTTCATATTTTCGTTTATTTATATTTATAGTTAACTGTATCTGTATGCCTTTTATCTTTTCTTTAGATATCAATCATTTGAATCATCACTAGTTTTTGCTATAGTATTGTAGTTCAATTATTCAAAATGGGAAAACAAATCCATATTTTGAATTAGTATGACAAAAAGTATTTTATTATTACATATTTTTTATATTGTTTTATATTACCTTGAGTTCAAATTTCGCAAACTGCTAGTTGCCGTTTAATTGTCGCCTAAGCGGTAACCTAGCTGCCTAGGCGACAAGGCAGTTCTCTGGCACCACACCTCGCATAGTCGCAGTGACAACCTTCGTGGCTTCGTCCTCTTGATCTTTGCTAATTCGGTCATGTGGTTGTTTGTCTTTTATCCTTGCTTTGTTGGACTCCTGTATTGAGTGTTTTGTTCAACTTGGATTTCGGGATGATTTATGTTTTTGTTGAATACTTTCCTGGTCCATTTTCTTTTTTGGAAGATTTATGCTCTTGTTGGGTATATGAAGTTGCTCTATATGTATTGCACTCTTTTCAGTTTTCTAATTATGAGCTTCAAAGTTCAAACCTTTAATTGTTAAAAAGCTTACCATATTCACTGGCAGATAATCATAATGCTTTGACCATCGCAAGCTTCTGGGCTCCTGTGTTTATAGTAAGAATCTGCTGTTAACTATTTTCCCTCTTTTTCTTGTTCTTTTCTGTCACTTTTAATACCAAGTGAACTTGTGCTGTAGTCTTATTCATTATAGCTCTTATCCCTCCGATTGAAATGTTTGCTACACTTTCCTTTTTGGGGTGTATTTTAATTTTTGGTACACTTTCCCTTTTTGGTAAGTTTTCCCTTTAAAAACACACAATTACCCTTACTTGTTCTACCCTTCATCTTCTCTTTCATACTTTTGCACCCTCCCTCCTACTTTTTCTATATTCATTACCCCTACTACTTTTCCTTTAAACATTGTGCCAAACCCTATTGTAGCAAACATTTCAATACGGAGGGAGTACTACACAGTATTCCATGTACTTAGTTTTTGTCTTTGCACAAACTAATTGTAAGATTTAGTAATGCCTACAGGTTAGTTTTTTTTGGATGTTTAGATAATTCATCAGTCAGGCATTTAGATAATTCATCAGTCAGGCATTTAGGTAACAGGTCTCGTCTAATACAATTTAAATTCCATATAACTGTCTTTACTTCCCCTGAAATCATGCTCGCCCATGGACTGAACAAGTCAATATTAAGAGTCTCTGAAAGAAGGTATCTTACATGGTTCAATGGAAAAGAGATGTTAAGTTTATCAGGTGCAATTCTAGTGAATCTTGGTTCATGATTTTTTAGAATCTTTATTCGACATAAAGTGTTCTTGGATTTTATCTTGGCCTGCGGAAAAGTTAATCTAAAATCTGAATCTCTTCCAATCATTTTAGCAGTTGATATCAAAAGTTCAATCCTTGAGCATAGATCTGCATGCCTTATGTTAAAGTATAGAAACAGTAATATAGTTTTGATAGTTTTTGTAGCATCATAGTTTCGTATTCTGATATTGTAATAAGGTTTAAGGTTTAACATTCATTCACTGCTGCATGAATGACTGCATCATGCTTTTATTGCCATCTGTTACAATTTTCATGGCTTCTTGTTTCCAAATGGGTTCGTTTGATAATTGATATGCAGATTTACCTCCTAGACACTCATCTGTTCTACACTATTATATCTTCTATCTGTGGTTTCTTGCTGGGGGCAAAGGACCGTCTTGGGGAGGTAACTATTTTATCGTTCAATTTACTTTCACTAAATGTGACTGCAGTGTTTATTGGTCGATACCCTTATTTTATGTGTTCAGTCAAGATTGACTTTTTTTAATTTCAGATTAGATCCTTGGATGCTGTTCAAAAACTTTTTGAAAGATTTCCTGCAGCTTTTATGGATACTCTTCATGTGCCCCTTGGCATTAGGTGCATCCATCTTTCTGTCTTGTTGTTATTCATTGATTCTCCATTCTCCAATCAATTTATTTGCAACATGCTTGGTGTATCTAAATCCAAATTTTATATTTTGTAGGGAATCCATGCTTTCATCTAGTTTGGTGAGTCATTTTGACATCCAGTTCCGTTGTATTTTTAGCTAATTTGACATGAGTTTATTTGATGACGGGCCAAAAGAAGCGATGTTGACTATCTGTTTAGGTGTATAAGACTCACAGGAATGGATTTGATGCATTTACTTGACTGAAAAAATTTCTGTTGTCCTAGGGAGATGAAACCTTGCCCTTTCTTCATCTTACTAATTGTTGACAGTTGACTTGACATATTAGTTTTTTTTATTTTGGGTTACTTTTGTTTTGCTGGGTGGGGGTGTTATGCATGGTCAGCGATTGTAACCATATAGATTATGATTTAAACTGAGGCCTACCAAATACTGATCATTCAAGTCAATTGAGGCCTACTAATGTATCAAATGAGCTATTAAAAGGGGGATCATATCTGATTGTCTATTATATATAATGCTGAAATGACATATTATGACGCTCATTTGATACTCATATGTGAATAACGTTCATGGGCTGTAAACTTTGATATAATCATTTAAATTCAGGATATTATCTTCTCTGTGTTCCATATTTTTTCTAATTTGTTAAATTTTCATAAGAGGTGGATCTAATCCTCCTCCCTTACACAAGGGTTAATTAAGGAACGACAAAGAGCTCCTGAAGGGGTGTATAGCTTGATTCTACTGGAGTTTGAACTATTGGTCTTTATATTCCACATATTGGCGTATCTAATGTTCTGAATTCTAAAAACTTTGTCTCGAAATTTTTGTATATTTTAGGGAAAATCGCACTTTCAGTCCTTCAAATAGTGCCCATATTCAAATGTAGTCCCTGTATTTTCAAGTGTGTTACTGTCACCCATCAATTATCCGAACTGTTGTAAATGTGGTCCTCCCCACATTGTAAATGTCAACCCTCAAAGGACCACATTTACAACAATTTGGACAATTGAGAGGTGACATTTACAAATGTGAAAATACGGGGATTCCATTTCAATATGGGTACTAATTGAGGGACCGAAAGTGCAATTTCCCTGTATTTTATCTGTTCTTTCTTTATTTCAACAATTGTTTTTTATTTTTTGTTTCAAGATTCTTCATTTAGCTGTGAATTGTCTCCAGTAATATATGTAGCTTATGGAATATGAAGTCAGTAGTCTGGCAGTTTTGATTGATACTTCCTTCACTCACTAATGTCTATTCTCGTAAACGAACATGGGTATTTAATAGAACATATTTACACAGTTGGAGAATTAGGACATTATGTACACATAATTTCAATTATGTCCTCTTTATACATATATTCAAATATTCAATGCATACTTATTTTTATTTAGTTTTATTTCAAAGTGATATTTTTGGTTGGGTGTTTAGATACTATTGTAAGCGATTGCTTTTGTTGGACATAAACGGCATATCGAAATAGTGAGGATTTGGGGGTAGTTGCTTACTTCTTAAATCCTTCAGTTCGATTGATTTTGCAATTAAGATGATACTCTTCAATGAAAGGAAATGGAGAGGAACAAACTGGATGCTGCTAAGTTTGCTCCTTTTTGGAACGAGATTGTAAAGAATTTGAGGGAGGAAGACTACATTAATAGTTTGTGAGTTTTACTTGCAGCCATTGCATTTTCTAAGCATCGTATTCTATTGATGGACTGTTCACTTAAGCTCACAAGACACTTCATATTTGCTAATTTACAGGGAAATGGAGTTACTTTTAATGCCAAAAAATTCTGGGATAATTGAGAATATTCCCTTGGTTCAATGGCCCTTATTCCTCCTAGCTAGCAAGGTCACTCTTTGCATCAGAGATCATAATATTTATTTTGTTCCAATGGTAACTAAGTATGGAAATACTGTTATTTTTTCATTTTTGATAATTGTGTATGTCTTTTGGTCCCTTGCAGATATTTCTTGCAAAAGATACTGCTATTGAGAGTAAAGATTCTAGACTTTCACAAGATGAGCTGTGGGACAGGATTTTGAGGGATGACTACATGAAATATGCTGTTGAAGAATGCTATTATACCCTTAAATTAGTCCTCACGTCTGTATTGGATGATGAGGGTAAAAAGTGGTAAGTTTATGTCTTAAGAAATACATGATTGTCTCTTGCAAGTTAATGACATTAACCGTTCACCTCACCTTGTGCTATTGCAGGGTTGAGAGAATATATGATGAGATTCAGGGGAGCATAGCTAACAGGAGTGTACTTGTTGATATTGAATTGAATAAACTACCACTAATGATTCAGAAAGTTACTGCACTTTTGGGAATACTGGTTTGTATTTAAATTTCTGATCAATGCAGATGATCTGCCACATTGTATATTATGAGCTATTTATTTATTCCCATATGCAAGCATTGTGTTGTATGTGTATGTGTATGTGTATGTACTATGTATATGTATATGTATATGTATATGTATATGTATATGTATATGTATATGTATATGTATATGTATATGTATATGTATATGTATATGTATATGTATATGTATATGTATATGTATATGTATATGTATATGTATATGTATATGTATATGTATATGTATATGTATATGTATATGTATATGTATACGTATACGTATACGTATACGTATACGTATACGTATACGTATACGTATACGTATACGTATACGTATACGTATACGTATACGTATACGTATACGTATATGTGTATGTGCTACATTGATACATTCACAAATCTCAAAATAGGGACTGCTGAAATATTCAACTTTGGCTTGTAATTTATGAAGACTGATACAGTGCATATATAAAGATATAATGGCCCAAAACCTAATGTGTTAGCATAGAGTTTCTAAACCAGATTTCAAATGTCTATACTTAGTTATTTACTCCATAACCTGGAGCATATTTTATTCTGCAAGTTCGATACATTGTAACTTGAATCGATGTTTACGATGAACTTGAACTTAAAACATAACTTTACATTTAACTTTAATTTAATTTGGATTCCACATTATCCAATCAACATGTATAGTTTCAACTCCATCTTTCTGTTATGTCTGTTCCTTACATTCTTATTATTTCTTCATCGAGGAGTTGGCAAATTAGGTGTTGTTGATGACCCTGGTCAT
Organism: Cuscuta epithymum; assembly: GCA_945859915.1. Lineage (NCBI taxonomy): Eukaryota > Viridiplantae > Streptophyta > Magnoliopsida > Solanales > Convolvulaceae > Cuscuta > Cuscuta epithymum. The sequence continues at coordinate 701,321 of CAMAPF010000138.1, forward strand.
ATAAGGTCTTGATTGCCTGTTGCATGAATCCGTTAAGATGAATAAATTTAAACAAATAATGTTACTTGAGACAATGCCGACCAGACCAAAGGGTATGTTTCATCGGACAACAATTAGGCCTGTATTATTGTATGACGTAGAGTGTTGGGCGGTGAGACAATGTCACATTCAAAAGATGAGTGTGGCTGAGATGTGCATTTTGCGTTGGATGTGTGGATATACGAGTAATGACACAATCAGACAAAAGAGGAGAGTAACACCTATTGAAGATAAGATGTGAGAGTTTCTATTGCGGTGGTTTGGCCATGTACGTAGAAGAGGCGGGGTGGAGAGGGAGATGAAGACCTAATCGTACATGGCTTAGAGGAGTCAAGAGTGATATGCTACTTCTTCGGTGGGATGAGAGTAAGATTTCAGATAGAGCAAAGTAGAGGCAGAATATTCGTATGAAGGATTGATCTCAATTCATTTTTTCTATTTTTTTCTTTCTTATATTCTTTAATCTTTTTATCTTTTTTATCATATTCTTTTTTATGCTTTTTATAACAATAAGACTACTTTTTGTTTATATAAACCCTCAACTTAGAATTTGATAATTCCTAAAGACTAATATAATTTCTTCTGTAGAGAAATAGTGAGCAACCGAATGGGCTAAATCCCTAGTGTTTCAGAGAGATCTTTACATGTTGCATTTATACTGCCTTTTCACAAAAAGGAGCTGTTTACTATTTTGAATTATTTTGACATGGCCTCTTGGATTTTGAGATATTGTTAGCTAACGTTTAAGTTATTGTCTACTGTGAGTTGGTATGCTATTGTGTACACTTTGCTGTCTTTTCTCCTGTACAAATTACTTTATGTGTTCATATACTGCTCTGGCTGTCCATTTTTTTGTGTGTAGTTATGGCCGAAGTTGTTTTTTAAAGCCAATGTTCACTAGCCCCGAACTCCTTTGTTTGGAATTAAGGCTTGGATGTTGTTGTTGTAGTAGTCATGGTCGAAGTTGCCTTTTATTTTCGTACGTATGTATGTATGTATGTATGTATGTATGTATGTATGTATGTATGTATGTATGTATGTATGTATGTATGTATGTATGTATGTATGTATGTATGTATGTATGTATGTATGTATGTATGTATGTATGTATGTATGTATGTATGTATGTATGTATGTATGTATGTATGTATGTATGTATGTATGTATGTATGTATGTATGTATGTATGTATGTATGTATGTATGTATGTATGTATGTATGTATGTATGTATGTATGTATGTATGTATGTATGTATGTATGTATGTATGTATGTATGTATGTATGTATGTATGTATGTATGTATGTATGTATGTATGTATGTATGTATGTATGTATGTATGTATGTATGTATGTATGTATGTATGTATGTATGTATGTATGTATGTATGTATGTATGTATGTATGTATGTATGTATGTATGTATGTATGTATGTATGTATGTATGTATGTATGTATGTATGTATGTATGTATGTATGTATGTATGTATGTATGTATGTATGTATGTATGTATGTATGTATGTATGTATGTATGTATGTATGTATGTATGTATGTATGTATGTATGTATGTATGTATGTATGTATGTATGTATGTATGTATGTATGTATGTATGTATGTATGTATGTATGTATGTATGTATGTATGTATGTATGTATGTATGTATGTATGTATGTATGTATGTATGTATGTATGTATGTATGTATGTATGTATGTATGTATGTATGTATGTATGTATGTATGTATGTATGTATGTATGTATGTATGTATGTATGTATGTATGTATGTATGTATGTATGTATGTATGTATGTATGTATGTATGTATGTATGTATGTATGTATGTATGTATGTATGTATGTATGTATGTATGTATGTATGTATGTATGTATGTATGTATGTATGTATGTATGTATGTATGTATGTATGTATGTATGTATGTATGTATGTATGTATGTATGTATGTATGTATGTATGTATGTATGTATGTATGTATGTATGTATGTATGTATGTATGTATGTATGTATGTATGTATGTATGTATGTATGTATGTATGTATGTATGTATGTATGTATGTATGTATGTATGTATGTATGTATGTATGTATGTATGTATGTATGTATGTATGTATGTATGTATGTATGTATGTATGTATGTATGTATGTATGTATGTATGTATGTATGTATGTATGTATGTATGTATGTATGTATGTATGTATGTATGTATGTATGTATGTATGTATGTATGTATGTATGTATGTATGTATGTATGTATGTATGTATGTATGTATGTATGTATGTATGTATGTATGTATGTATGTATGTATGTATGTATGTATGTATGTATGTATGTATGTATGTATGTATGTATGTATGTATGTATGTATGTATGTATGTATGTATGTATGTATGTATGTATGTATGTATGTATGTATGTATGTATGTATGTATGTATGTATGTATGTATGTATGTATGTATGTATGTATGTATGTATGTATGTATGTATGTATGTATGTATGTATGTATGTATGTATGTATGTATGTATGTATGTATGTATGTATGTATGTATGTATGTATGTATGTATGTATGTATGTATGTATGTATGTATGTATGTATGTATGTATGTATGTATGTATGTATGTATGTATGTATGTATGTATGTATGTATGTATGTATGTATGTATGTATGTATGTATGTATGTATGTATGTATGTATGTATGTATGTATGTATGTATGTATGTATGTATGTATGTATGTATGTATGTATGTATGTATGTATGTATGTATGTATGTATGTATGTATGTATGTATGTATGTATGTATGTATGTATGTATGTATGTATGTATGTATGTATGTATGTATGTATGTATGTATGTATGTATGTATGTATGTATGTATGTATGTATGTATGTATGTATGTATGTATGTATGTATGTATGTATGTATGTATGTATGTATGTATGTATGTATGTATGTATGTATGTATGTATGTATGTATGTATGTATGTATGTATGTATGTATGTATGTATGTATGTATGTATGTATGCATGCATGCATGCATGCATGCATGCATGCATGCATGCATGCATGCATGGTAGAAGTTGCCTTGTATAACATTTGAGAACTGTTGCATTATAATGTTTTTGAGATAACTTATGTGATTTGAATTATGAAATTCCTTTGCTTAAATAGTTAACTTCTATTTTGCAGAAAGAAGAGCATTCCCAGAAACAGGAAAGTGGTGCTGTTAATGCAATGCAAGACCTATATGATGTTATGCGATGCGATGTCCTTCATGTGAACATGAGGTAATTTAGGTCATTATTGGCATTTTATTAAGAAAAAGTTTGGCGAACCATATTCACTATGACAAATTATACTCATCAAACTATAAAATTTAGCAATTCGCTACCTATACTTCGCAGCAGTAAAGATATGTATTACTTCTTAAATATTTTCACTCTGTATATGTTTCATATTTTTGACAAGGTTATATTGATCATCATCACTACCGTAATCCATGTGAAGAGATTGAGGAAATAGGTTGTATAGTTGTTAACACTACTTGTATGATGAAAAGATATTGGTGAAGAATAGACGATGCCTGAATATATATGTAACTGGTTCTGGGTTTCCAGAGGGAAGGACTTAGTGAGGGCATTAAGGGTCATGTGTAATAAAGCTTACCCAATATTTTGTGGAGTAATAGTATAGTCCAGACTCCAGACAAGTAACGGAAACATGATATGAAGGAAAGGTTTTTGTGAGTGTGCCATGGATTTGATATGGGCTGATAGCGGATATGAATCCTTTTATGTGGTCTTTTAAGTAAATGATGTTAATGGGTATATCTGAACCGCTTTTCAACTTGGGGATATCCAATAAATTGAACCCTTTTTTATTTTGGAGGTGCCCAGTAAAGTAATTCCTTTTTTGGTAGTTGGGAATATCCAATAAAGACACATTAATTGACCCTGAGTGTTTACCGCGTAGGAAACACTTAGTGCTCTTAGAAGACTCTTATTGACCTCACGCCCTAGCCGGACTACCAAGCCTTAAATTCATCGCTATTGATAAATGTGAAATATGGTTTCCTTTTGGTTTACAAGCGAAGATATCTAAATATATAATTCTACATACTCCAAGGTAGCTAAATTTGCGACTCGGTGCGTAGGATCACTCGATTCGATGAGCTTAAAGTGCCTTGGCGATCAAGTTTCTGTGGAAGATCAAATGCGAATTCAGCAATATTTTCATTGTTGTCCAAAAGCAGACTTTTGGCCCTGGGTTATCTAGTCGCAATTTTGGAAACACATGTTTTTTCAAACCTAAACTGAATTTCCGATCTATGGCTCTCTGATGCTTCTCGACATATATGATTCTCTTTATAAATATGTAGAGAATCTTATGCTTAAACGATCCCATGATTTGTGATCTTCATCCCCTTTCTTGATCTTATGTAGGATCTTGATCTTGACTACCTTGATATCTTCATATCCTTCATTCCTTACAAATCATTTTTCACGTTTCGAGCTACTTGTTGTTCAAAACAGCTAAAGTATATCTCGAGCAACAATCAGCATCACGCCGTCACCTAATATAATCCTCAGTCTAGTAACTGCCAAACACCCGTATATATAGTTATACCTCTTTAAATGCTCAAATATTACACAAATCACTATATTGCCTTGTAATGGAAGTCTGTGAGAGGTACTTTTTGATAAACCAAACCATGCCAAACATACTCAGTATGCTGCATTTGGTTGTAGGGTCTAGGGAGACAAATATCTACACAAACCTTACCTCTACCACTTGGAGTAGAGAAGCTATTTCTGGAAATATTGTAAACATCTCAAAAGTTTGAAAATTTTGCAAAAAATCTGAAGCAAAGAAAACCACCCAAAGTTGAAACTTGACAGGTAGTTTGAACAGAACTCTTTGGGCAATAAAAGCAAGCTATAAAATAGCAGAAAGCAGGTAAGTCAGCATATAAAGTAAACAAAGGTACTAGCTAGGGAAACTTGTGGTGAACTGGTAATCATATACGTAGTATAAAGTATCAGTTACAAGCTCTTCCAGTTTAAAATATAGATTGCTTAGAGAATGTATGCGTTTTGCAAAATTTGCACTTTTTTATTGATTTTGTTCTGTGGTTATTGTGTGAGTTTATTTTCAGTGAGCACCTTGAAACATGGAATGATTTGTTAAAAGCTAGGAATGAAGGTCGCTTATTTCAGAAGTTGAAGTGGCCAAGAGATGCTGAGTTGGTGTGTATTACTTTCTATACTGTTTCTTTTCAATGATCATCTTTGTGGCTTTTTTAGATCTGAATAGTGACTTTTCCCTTGGCACCACCCCCATCTCTGTCTTTACTAAATATTATTTATCCATTAAATGACCTTGGAATACATGTAGAGGGCTCAAGTCAGACGGCTGTATTCACTTCTCACTATCAAGGACTCTGCTCACAATATCCCAAAAAATCTTGAAGCCAGAAGGAGGCTAGAGTTTTTTACAAATTCCCTTTTCATGGAGATGCCAGTATCAAAGCCTGTCCGTGAGATGTTGTCCTTTAGGTAATAATCTTCTACATTTCATACCGGCTAGAATCGAGATCATTTGCCTAATGTGGGATCTCTGTATATCTGTCCATGCAGTGTGTTTACACCATATTACTCTGAGACTGTCTTGTACAGCATGTCTGAACTCCGTAAGAAAAATGAAGATGGGATCTCAACTTTATTTTACCTCCAAAAGATATATCCAGGTACATCTATTCTTAATTTCTTATATGATCTGATAAAATACTTTCCTTAATGGTAATAAATAATAAGGATGAGTAATTTTTTAGTTCTTATTTGAGGCTTTATGTGTTATACTCCTACGTATACATTACAAAGTTGGAATATTCCTAAAAGGTATTATCCCTAAATCTGCAAGTTTTTTTTTGTTCATATAATCATATTTAAATCGGATGATATTCTAATAATCTGGACCCCAGGAGTGCATGATTCTGGGCATTTGCCCACCATTGGTTTAGCCATCTTGGTTTTAGTTATTCTATGTGAGATACTAGAAGCTTTGGGTATAATTTTGTTATCTGGTTATTGACAGGGAAATCAAATCAAAACAAAGCATTAATGTGGTCCATCCAATAGGACTAGTACGCAAATGTTGGTAAAAAATGTCACCAAGCAACACAAAAACTTACTATCTTAAGCATATCGGATTAGTCAATAGTGTAATATTGGCATATCAAAATGTTTTCCATTAATATAAGAGTGGATTACATAGAAAGAACTAATTGATCAAGCACATGATCATCACATGTGTTCAGGTCATGTTTTCTAGCAACAACAATATCCAAGCCTTATTCCCAAAATAGTTTGGGGTCAGTTAACAAGAATTGACTTATGAATCGGAGATAGAAAGGATACAAAAAGATCATTCCCTCACACGTATATTTTCCCTCCATTTCACTCCCTCTAAAGTTATACTATCATCCAGCCCAAGAAGTACCATACCGTTCCAGATCACCATTATACACATCTCCTCCCTGTCTCTTCTCCCCACCTCTCAACTCGTCTAACAAATGCATCACTCACTCTTCTATGCACATGGCCAAACCAATGCAATAGAGACTCGCATCTTATCTTCAATAGGTGCTACTCTCATCTTTTGTCTAATTGTCTCATTCCTCAGACGATCTTTTCTAGTATGTCCACACATCCAATGCAACATGCACATCTCAGTCACACTCATCTTATCTTTTGAATGCGACTGATGAGAACAGAAAAATAATAATCAAGGGAATAAACCGTTGCCCAGAGCCAATCGACCAAAATCCAATTTTATTAACTGATGATCAAGAATGAACCCCAACAGAGGGTTTAAATAGGGATATTGAGTCATAGACCTAAATAGGACTAAACGAAGTGTTGGGAATGTATATAGGACTTAAAAGATTTAAACTCCTAACTAGGACTAAATTTGAATAGAGGGACAAAAATACCCTTACATATGACTCTATAGGCAATATAGCAGCCACTTCCTCACTTCTTGCCCAATCATTAAATTCATGCCAAGCCGATTAGGACTATGGAGCACCAAATTCATAACATAGTAATTGTTCTCGTCGATCACATGGCATATTCAGTGCCGGTGCACCGCTGATTGCCGCCGAAGTGATCGCCGGTGCGAGTCATCACCGTATTGGTCGCCGATTGCATGGCTGGGACTTTGGATAGTCACTCCCTCCTTCTTTCTCCTGCTCTTCCTCTCTGTTAGCGAGTTTCTTCTGTGTCCCTGTTCGGCCTCCACCTCTGCCAGACGATCGGCAGTTGATCTGGTCATTCTGGTGGGAATGGGATCTGGCAAGTCGGACCAATTGATGAGATCAGAAAAATAATAATCAATGGAATAAACCGTTGCCTAGAGCCAATAGGCTGAAATCCAATTTTTTAACCGATGATCAAGAATGAACCCTAACAAGGTGTTTAAATACCCATCTACTAATTCCCAAACTAGGAAACAACATCATAGAAATCCTAATCAACTCCAAATAGGAAACGGAATAATAGAAATCCTAATTAACTCCAAATAGAAAACAAATAATAGAAATCCTAATTAACTCCAAACAGGAAACACAACTCAGGAAAATTATAGAATAAAAAATTAATTAAACAGCCCTCAACCAGCCCACGAAGGTGGGCTCAAGCCCGTTCCCGCCTTCAGTAAACTCATGGGGGCCTCGGCCTCTCTTCCTCCAAGCCAAGCTACTGCTTTCTATCAATGACATGGTTTCAACGCTTAATACTCTATGCACCATACAATAGTGTATGCCTAATGGGTGTCTGATAAAACTTACCCATAGGTCTACACAACATACCTCGATCACATAGAAATCCTGACGCACTCTTCTATTTCATCCACCCTGTTATAATTCTATGGGATTCCTTACCATCTAAGGTAATCCCACCATTACCATTGCTTCTACCTACCTCTACCTACCACTGTTACAATATAAGACAATCTAAGTCATTTTTTCTAGCATTCCATTAAATTTCATGCTTTTTATTACGTTTTGATGCTTAACACCCCTTCAATTTAAAAAGGGAACCCAAATAGCCAATGCTAAATTCTGATTATATATTATTCTGGCCTCTAAGATTCAACGAGGCATTGTAATTCATGTACTTGCTAGGAGACTTTCACATATAGATTGTTGCACTGTTGACAGCGTAATATAGTTTGTCACTATGTCTATGATTCATGAGATAGAAATTAACGTTGAATGCAGATGAGTGGAGAAACTTCCTTGCTCGTATTGGTCGTGATGAGAATACATCAGAATCAGATCTTAGTTATAATGCCAATGATACTCTTGAATTGCGTTTTTGGGCGTCATACAGAGGACAAACATTGGCAAGAACTGGTAAGCATTTCTCTCGTATATTTTATCTGTCTTCTGCTACGTATGTTTTATGTACTACAACTTGTGCTTCATTTATCGACTTCTATTAAGAAAACATCAATTGGGTAAATGTATTTTGTGTCCCTTTTTATGTTTCTATCAAGATTGTTTATAGAACTTTATATGATGAATCTTTACGAAATGTAACAATTATCTACTTAGTGAAAACAATTATCTAATTGGTTTACTTCTAAAGAGGAAGGATCTGAATGTAGCTAAGAAATGGTAGTGACCTACGGGAAAAATGTATGGCTTATATTTTGAACCTTATTTAGTGGTGCTTGTTCTTGTATTCTATGAATTTGGTTCATAAGAAATTAAGAACAATATTCTTTGGGTTTTGCAGTGCGTGGAATGATGTACTACCGGAAAGCTCTCATGCTTCAAGCTTATTTGGAAAGGGTGGCAGCTGGAGGTTTTGTATAGGAGATGATATGATTAGGTTGATTCTGTTTTCTTTCTCATTACTCTAGTTTACTTTTATTATATGTATCTTTAGATTCTGAGGCTGCAATTTCAAGAAGTGAAGCAACTGATACCCAAGGGTTTGAGTTATCTCCTGAAGCAAGAGCACAAGCAGATCTTAAGTTTACTTATGTAGTTACTTGCCAAATATATGGGAAGCAGAAAGAGGAGCAAAAGCCTGAGGCTGCAGACATTGCATTACTAATGCAAAGGTGAATCTATTGCATTCTCTTTTATTTGCAAATAAATTTTCAATTAACTCAAAGCTTAAACATCTAATAGTCCAGAAAGTCTTAGCTTGTCGCACTGTAGCGCTAGACAATCACACTATCCAGTAACTCTGAGTTTCTGGCCTTTTCATCCTTCTTGTAGAAATGAAGCACTACGAGTTGCTTTCATTGATGAAGTTGAGACATTAAAGGATGGAAAATTGCACAAAGAGTATTTCTCAAAACTTGTGAAGGCTGACATCAATGGGAAAGATAAGGTAAGTCCTTTTATATTAGTTTTTTCTATTAAAGCTCTTAGTTGGTTTCCATTGGACTTCTTACACTCTTACACCAACCATAAACATAAAGCAACTATTTATATTTGGAAAGCAATGCTGATCATCGGATCATCCTACGATTGCATAAAGATAAGGATTACTCTCTAATAGCTTAATATATCACCAATTATCATAAAATTCACTAACCTATCATATTCCTGATCTTTTGTCTAAAAAAGACTTAAACTAATTTTTTTCCACAGTTATACTTTAAGTGGATTCATTCGTAATATTTAAGTTTTTTTTTTTGTATTCCGGATTTTTTCCCATTTCTTTGTAGTTTCAAGTAAAAAAGTTACAATTTTGTGTGTGTGTCGGGACATACAAGTGTCAGTGTGTCACACACAACCAGATAAAAGTGTCACATACACCTATAGACAAAGAGTTCAAGTTTTCTTAGTATCGAATTAAATTTACTAAATAATTAATAGTGTGCTTAGATTACCTTAGCAACTTCTATAAAACAAATATTACTCTAGCAGGTTGTTAATTTACGGAATAACTAGAGCATCATCTTTATCTTAACTTTTGAGATTATGTTAGAAATATTACGGTTATAGATTATTATTTAAGATGAATTTTTATTATTTGATTTAAGTTCTTGTTAAAATCGTTAAGAAAAATTAAATTAAATAATTCATAACTGTCAATTAATTAAATAGAAAAAAGGATTAATTTTTATCTAAATTTTAATTTTGAACATCCATGTAGGGAAAGTATAATTGTTAAAAAAGTTGAAGTTTGAGTTCTTTTTGGGGCAGGAGCCTTTGGGCTTCAAATTTTTGAATATGTGAGTTGTCTCCGATAATAGGACCGGGGACTTTGGGTTTAAAATTTTTATTTGGGTAAAATAGGTTTTTTATATTATTAGTTAATCCCACTAGAACCCTTCCAAATACGTAAAACCCATCACAGCCTTTGATGTGTCATTCTTAGTCCTCTGTTTCTTCAACGACCAGCATCATGGCTCAGAAGAGTAGACACCAATGCGGAAAATCTTTGAGGACAGCCAGAGAGACCTTGCTTCTTCAACGCATTTTGGATACACTTGTTGTTGTTGTTGTTGATCCTGCTTGGCAGTGGAAATACTTAAAGCTCATGAGTTGAAGGGTTTCACACTTTCACATGAATGTCATAATGTTTGGTGTGTGTTGTATGTAATTATACACACACATATAATTATGCATTCTGCATAAAAGTTATCCGAATAGCTGTCACCCGTTATCCACTATACCGCTATAGCGTTTTCAGGAAAGACTGCTCCGCTCTGCTATCCTGGATTGACAACGCTGATAAGTAACATGTCAATTAAAACCAGATTATTATTCAACCTGATGACGTGGTTTTAGATCTGATTTTGGACCATTGTTCTTCTGTTTCAGCAGTTTTTCTTCTTACCTTCCTTCTTTTGTTCTTTTCTACAAATACCAAATTCACTGCTAGTTTGTTTATGAGGAGTAGAAATAAAAGAGATGCTTTTATGGCTGCTTAAATGCAGCTAAATTTATGCTTAAGAAAAAAATCAAGAAACACGTGCATAATTTTTTTGTTATTCTTATTACAATAAGCCAAAATTGAGTGCTCCCTTTATGCACCTTCTAGCTATTGCCTCTTTGTATAGCTTTAGAAATATATATAACCATTTTAAAAAGTTCGTTTACCAAGATTGTTTCAAAAAGCTATTACTCCTATCATTAGAGTCCTATAAAACTAATGGCTATTAGAATCATAACAGGAAATCTATTCCGTAAAACTGCCTGGAAATCCAAAGCTTGGTGAAGGAAAACCTGAAAATCAAAATCATGCTATTATTTTTACACGTGGAAACGCAATACAGACTATTGACATGAATCAGGTAACAAGTTGTACTTAACTGCTTTTCTAAAATTTGCCAGTATGAGATTTTTATTGCATAATCTGCAGTAAACATATTGGCTTTAAATTATTTACAATTATTATTTATAGATCTATTTCTTTTGTTTTTTTTGTTGACAGGATAATTACTTTGAGGAAGCTTTGAAAGTCAGGAATCTTCTAGAAGAATTTCACCGTGACCATGGAGTTCGCCCCCCTACTATTCTTGGTGTTAGAGAGCATGTGTTTACTGGGAGGTATGTTATCGGTGTCATTTTCCCCCTTGTAGAGCTCTTTTTTCTAAAATCTTCTGACACTTTAACCTTGTACATCCTCTTAGTGTGTCTTCTTTAGCATCCTTCATGTCTAATCAGGAATCTAGCTTTGTGACTCTTGGCCAACGTGTGCTAGCAAATCCTTTGAAGTGAGTTCACTATTAATCACTGATCTTTTTGTTCCAAGGCAACTATGATGTAATCATTAATGTAAACTGATTGTGTGACTTCTGTTTTGGTATCATCATCAGGGTTCGTATGCATTATGGTCACCCAGATGTTTTTGATAGAGTATTCCATATAACTAGAGGTGGTATCAGCAAAGCCTCTCGTGTCATAAATATTAGTGAAGATATTTTTTCGGGTAAATCTTTGCCTCTCATTAAGAAGCTTTCATTGAAAACTTTATTGTGTTGGATTGTACATGTTAATGCTTCGTGTAAGATTAGGAGCAATATATTCTTTTAATTGCGTTATATTAATTATTAATTGGGCCAATATTGAACATTCCTCATCAAGTTGGAGATTATAAGTTACTTCAACCCAGGCTGTTACAAATAAAATCAGTTCTTATTTCTTGGAAGAACCCCCTAAAACCTAGAATATCTGTTGATTGATCAGACAAGTTTACAAAGCTCTTGGTGGTGCACCTTGGCACATTCTTTTCCTTGGATGAGAAATGGCAACCATCTTCATTATGTTTGGTCCTCTCCATGATATACAAAGTACTAGACTTAAGGCAGTGTTCAATAGTTCAATAGTACTGGTTACCACATATCAAGGTCTTTTGCACATTATGACTACTACCTCTACATACGACCGTCTATCTGGAATTGACCCCATTCACAGACATCACCTTCCTTCTCGATGTATTCCTTGACGTCCGTAGCGGATTTCGCTCCTTGAATATTGGGATGGAACGCACCCCTCCGACCCGGAACGATGATGTCGAAGAATCTGTTGTTCGTGCAGCAGAACCGTCCTTCATACTGTAACATGGCGTGGAGATGGGTTCTCCGTTGGCGTGGAGTTCCCGGCAAATCTGAATGAATTTAAGTGTTGTGGGGTAGTGGAGATTTTTTAGATAATCTAGAGCTTCATTTTTGGGAACGGAGCACCTCGTATAAGTGAGGAAATAAGTTTTGGAATTGAGTTTAAAGCGGTTCGGGGCCATTACGTGTTGTCACTCTTTGGCGCCACTCTTTCGCCCCGGAGCAAAAGTCTGAAATGAATGGGTGATAAGGGGACAATATATAAGGGGAGAGCATCCTGTTAATATTACCAGGATGCCCTCCCCCGTGCTTTATATAGTGGGCCCCGCTCGGGGTAAATTGGGTATTTCGTACCATGGAAGAATAAAACAGGCCCACGTGTGATTGCACAACACGATTGAAGGAATGCCTCCTTTTATTTGGACTGGTTTACCGTATTTGCAATTGGTCTGCCAGTCTCTTTGGGCCCCAATTAATTCCTTCCAGTGTTTTAATTTGAGGTAGTGAGGAGTGACGTTATCTAGGATATTGTAGCAGACCTCGTTGGAGTACACGTATTTGTTGAAGTCCAGATGTCCACTTAAACAATTATGTGGGCCGAGTGATCTGGCCCAGGCAGTTTTTCCTATCCTACTGGGCCCTTCGATGATTATGCTCTTAGGCCTGTCTGGCCGCGCAGCGGCACTGTCCGGTAAAAAATATTTTCCCGGACCCAATTTTGGTGACTCTCCGGTACAACGAATGAATCCGGTGACCATCGAGACACGAACGGAACAATTGGTGGCTGAAAAATGCGTTCGTAGTTGCTCGTTAGATTGTGGTATTGCAACGTAAATGACTTTGGGTCCTTTTCTTTAATTACCTGAAGAGCCGCATCTCTTGAACCAGTATTTAATGCCTCGGCGTATACTTGTGCGGCGGACTGTTTACACCCTCTGGCGGAACGACCGTCTATCTGGAATTGACCCCATTCACAGACATCACCTTCCTTCCGTATGTATTCCTTGACGTTCGTAGCGGATTTCGCTCCTTGAATATTGGGATGGAACGCACCCCTCCGACCCGGAACGATGATGTCGAAGAATCTGTTGTTCGTGCAGCAGAACCGTCCTTCGAACTGTAACATGGCGTGGAGATGGGGTTCTCCGTTGGCATGGAGTTCCCGGCAAATCTTAATGACTTTAAGTGTTGTGGGGTACTGGAGATTTTTTAGATAATCTAGAGCTTCATTTTTGGGAACGGAGCACCTCGGATAAGTGAGGAAATAATTTTTGGAATTGAGTTTAAAGCGGTTCTAGGCAGGCGCCTTAACGCCTAGCAACCCGTGACTACCATCAATCTATCAAATGTTGCACTTGAGGTAAATGTGGTTGAGAGTAAATAATAATAATGGCTAAAGGGTCAAATAGGTACATGAACTAACTCAAAGTGTTCAATTAGCCCCTTATATAGGAGGTTCTGCCCGGCCGTTGCCAATTGGGGCGATTCCTGGTGGAATTTTTTGATGAAATTTTTTGAGCATCTTCTTCATTACGCCTAGTTTACCCATACCAAATTTCAGCTAAAAATTCAACCGGGAAGGCAGTCAAATGATTTTTTGAAGATAACTGCGCAATTAACAGCGCAGTACATTTCGGAAAATCATTTGACTGTCTTCCCGATTTAATTTTTAGCTGAAATTTGATATGGGTAAACTAGACTTAATGAAGAAGATGCTCAAAAAATTTCATTAAAAAATTTCACCGGGAATTGCCCCAATTGACGACGGCCGGGCAGAACCTCCTATATAAGGGGCTAATTGAACACTTCAAGTTAGTTCATGTACCTATTTGACCCTTTAGCCAATAATTAATAATGGTAGCTGAGGATATTTAATGAGGAATTTATTCTCATTCATCCAAAAAAGCAACTTTTGAACTTTATTAAGAGGTGGAGGAAGTTTAGGGTTGCGAGCTTGAAGTAAATGTCTTGATCTCAAAACACTTACCACCAAATTAACTCTCCATGATAAGAATTCACAGCACATCACTCTGCTTCTGCACTGGCTCTAGAAGACACAGTAAAATATGTCACTTTGGAGTATGGATATTGCCAAAGTCGCAAACCACCTAACTGAAATGGCTAAGTTTATGTATTTGTTTATACCATAAACGAGCAACAGAAATAGCATCTGAGAGATCATCACTATGAAGAAAAGAATTCTTGATATCTATTTGATGAAAAAGTTGATTATGCATTAACACAAGAAGCTTTGTTCTGCCACGGCGATACCCGATTGTGTGGTGTAGAATGCCAGAGGACTGGTAAAACATAACTCGAGAAGCTATGTAAGTTGTAGATGGGATAAATAAGTATTTTATAGCATTGTCACTTTTCACTACTGGGTTTCTCAAATTTGACTTATATTTCACCGCAAAAGTTATCAAAGATCCTAAATAACGGGTACGTTCATTCATTAAGAAAGTCCGCTTGCACATAGTAATCATCAACAAATGTGATGAAGTATTTGAAACCCAAAGTGGATGTGGCATGGAGCCCAAACATCGGAGTGGACTAAATCAAACATTGGAATTTGGAAGCACAAGATTGTTTTCGAAACAGGTGGATCTTGCTGCAATGCGTGTGAAGAATGGATGGTCGTGAGAAGGTTCTAATGTGATGGTGATGTTGATATAAACAGGTGTCACTTGTTTTCACAAGTGACACCATATAATCTCGGAAGCTGGATCAGTAAGATGCTTTCAGGCCTCCAGGAAGTTGTTGAGTGAGTGCCATAGAGTGGTGGACTATGATGGGGTCTAATGTAATGTAGATTTAGGAGAAAGATATTTACTAGGTTGCCTAATAACGTATCTTACATTATACACAAGCAAAGGTTAACATTTGGTATGCTCAGCTAACCACAATTTTGGTTAGTATTTAATATAATAAGAATATATATCTCAACTCTTGGAATAAGGTAATGATCTAGTGCCATATGTATTTGTTGAATTAACCAAATAATTTCTCATCCGTCTCCCCATTCAGGTTCTTATTAGTTTATATAGAATTCCTAAGAGCTTTGTACTTCCATTTTATGCATTGATATAGAGTAGTGTCTGGTGATTATGCATGTCGAATTTTCATGGCACTGGCAGGTTGTAATGCTTACTTTTTCTTTATTTCAACTAAAATGCAGGATTCAATTCAACTTTACGCCAGGGTAATGTCACCCACCATGAGTACCTTCAGGTAAATAGGTTCTTTTCCACCTTCCATATTCGGGGTACTATTTTTCACACTTCTCAGCTAACAATATCACCTAATGATGCTATATAGGTTGGCAAGGGGCGAGACGTTGGACTCAATCAGATTGCTTTGTTTGAGGGAAAAGTTGCAGGTGGTAATGGTGAACAAGTCCTCAGTAGAGATGTCTACAGGCTTGGTCAGCTTTTTGATTTCTTCAGAATGCTTTCGTTTTACTTCACAACTGTGGGATTCTACTTCTGTACTATGGTACGTAATTTTCTTACCCGTGCAATATATTTAAGGAGTGGCTAATTACACCCCTTAAAATTCTAAATACACCCAAGTTTTGGTCAAACTCGCAGAGTTCAATGAAGAGTGACGACCAGCACTAACAGCATTCACAATCATGCTTCCAAAATCATTGTTTTGTTGTAGTCCCCACTTCAAATCATTACCACATCAATTTTTAAAAATATAAATAATCTCGCTAACTTTCCTTCAACGTTTATATCCAAATAATCTAATTTTTGGGAATCCCGCACTCATCAATCACCTTTACTTTCCCCAATTAGCTGGGTTTGTATTCTGTTCCTAGTTGATTGTACCAAATAATCCTTTCCACTCATTCATCATCCTTGGAATAATCCTCCACCTCACCCACTTTGTCCATTTTTAATCCTACGGACGGGGATCCTGTAATCAAAATCTGTTCAATGAGTGTTCTTCAAACGCTCTTAATTGACCTTTTCTTTTGTTAAGTGAACCATGAGAGCACACTCATCATTAGTCAGCACCCCTAGTGTTACACTCTCCATTACATTTAAGCCAGTATTTATGAAACACTCTTGCATGTGTTCTGCCATTGTTGGTTGAATGATTTTGTTGAAATATGGGGTTTCTCAAGAGAAATATGGTGCACATAGCCACTTGTAGAATAATTTAATTTCATTTACAATGTGGTATGAGTACTGGAGTTGCTGTTTTTTTCAACTGGTCAATTTAATGTATCTAATGGCTCCCTGCCTTCTTTTTGTAGTTAACAGTGCTGAGTGCTTACAGTTTTCTATATGGAAGAGCCTATTTGGTATGTTCTGGTACATAAATAGGCCGTTTTATGTCATTTTTTATGTACAACTGCTGTACTGTAATAGTTAGTTTTTTTACAAAAATTATGCTTATGGTACTCTGGGTTCCCTTGATTTTTTTTGTCTCAGGCACTATCTGGGGTCGGCGAAACAATCCAAGAAAGAGCAGATATATTTGAAAATACTGCCCTAAATGCCGCTCTCAATGCACAGTTTCTTTTTCAGATTGGCGTGTTTAGTGCGGTTCCAATGATTTTGGGTTTCATCTTGGAGCAAGGATTCCTTAAGGTGTGATATTTAATTTTTATTTACAATTTTCATCCATTATCATTTTTGTTGAATAGGCAACCTTAAACTTTTTTTGGATTAAGGCTTAGATGTTGTTGTTGTTATATTGATCGGGCTTAACTTGCAAGTATACAAGTGTTGGTTGTAGTAATCGTTGGAGGTATTGGTCCTACCAGGACCTCCCTTCCATTTTATTACCTTCGTCCCAAAAAGGTTTGCCATATTGACTTTTCTTAATCAATGATGAGAAACTTTAGACAATGGTTTTGATTACTCCCTCCGTCCCTGAATGAACTTCCAACTTTCCTTTTTCATCCGTCCCAAAAGAACTTCCACTTTCCTTTTTTGGTAAAGAATTTGTGGTTCACAACATTTCTTACACATTTCTCTCTCCTCTGCACAACACTCCACCACACAGCTAGGGACAGAGGGAGTATTATACGAGTATTTGTTTATAATTTATAAATTTTATACTTTTATGAAAATATTTTGAATACGGAACATTTTGATATAATTTTCATATTCAATATAATTTCATATTGAAAAATATCATTGGTCAAAGTTGATTTCCATTGACCAAGAAAATTCAATTTGGCGAATATTTTCGGGATGGAGGGAGTATTTACCAAGGCCTGCATCCTAGGTTTACTCCCAGTTTCCCATATCCATGATTAGTTTTGTCCCTGATCATTTATCTTACTGTTGCCTCCCTTATTGTCTAGATTTGGCCCCTTTGTCCGCTCCCCTGTACTCTCTTTGGAGTGTCAGTTTTCACCCGTTTTCTTCACACTTCACAAATGACCAGCACCGGTTACGGTCTAGGTCCGGCGCTGGTTTGTTCTCAAATCGCATTTACTTATTTTAGAAGCTTTTTGGCTTCAACAGTTTATGCAGAAGTTCCGTTTTCTCTCTCTTTTGACTTGTGACTTCGTTTTCTTGTTTTTTAATCATATTTCACGTTTCTGACACATCTTGGTTTTTTTAACGTGATTTCCTCTCTTTTTTCCAGTACAGACTACTATAGTTATGTTTGTAAATTATAAGTAATTATCATGCCTATCATGTATCGTGCACAATGTTCTAAAAGGTGCGAGGCGTGTCAAGGGGGCGGGTTTATGCGAGGCCTAGGCCTGAAAAGGCGTTTGCAATTTTTACTCATTATTTTAATTTTTCAAGAACTATTAGTGAGTGTATAAATGTGATATGTAATAGAGGAAATTTCTGAAATAGGAGTAAAAACGTTTTAGAATTCCAAAATTGGGCTGGCGTGCTTTTATTCCCTTAATAGGTGTAATTACTGCATAGTTTGGAAAATATTGCCATGTTCCATGTCTGGTACTGGCAAAACATGACAATAATTACTCTTATTTAGGGTACACAAACATGAAAATCATATTTTGGAAATACACAAACGTTTTTAGTCCTATTTAGAGCAATTTTTCTATGTAATAACATCATACAATAAACATCATATTTTGAATTTTCCAATAAAAATAAAATACATAAAGTTCTAAAACTCACAAATGATAGGTATACTAATGTACATAGTCATATAGTAATACAAACATGTATAGTATTAATAACAACAATAATAATAGTAATTTAATAAGAGTTTTTTTCAAAAATATTACTTGAATAAAATTTATTTATGAAAATATACTGAACATTAATCCATACTAAAGTATAATGTGATTTCACTTATTGAAAAAATTGAACATAAGTTAGCGTGATTAAAGTTACTACCATGACTAGGTCATATTTTTGAAAACAATATCCATTTTATTCATTAATATCTAATTGTTTCTAATAATGATGAATCATTTTCCATCATGAATGATGATGAAAAGAATAGTCGATTGCAATTTATATAACTTGAACAAGTTTAAATCTTTACAATTGATGATTGGACAACTCTACATTACCAAAGCTAAATGTGTTCCATGTCTGCAGGAGGAGGTTTGTTATGTTTGTTTCTATTCTTCCTTATACGGAGTGCTTAAATTTCCCACACCGGCTGAGTGGACAAACTCCTAATTCCAACGTAGCTATAAATATAACATCACTTCTCTACTTCTTTTAAATGCAGCGGACTTCATTGTCATGGGCTGTTGCCTTTGGGCTTTAAGCTTAGTCAAATTAAGGCTTTAGTTTCGCTGGGCTGCCTTTCTACACGCATTTGGGTGGTGCGGGGGGTTCTAATGACGCCTTACGCATAGGCCCACCAAGGCAGCGCCTTTATAGGCCTTTTAGAACACTGATCGTGCATGCTAAGATTAATGATTCTTCAGAATAGTTTGTGCTTTTCACATAATTGTTATTCACCTTTCCTGAAAATAATATATGATCTCATGCCTGCCAATTTTACGTATGCGGTTTTTATTAAAATAAATTCAGTGAGGAAGGTAAAGTTTTTTCAAAATGTAATATAATTTATAAGTTTATAAATATAAGTTGTAATAAGAAAAGAAGACTTCAACAACTGTAACAATGAAGAATAACAACGATAATAATAATACACATTAATGTTTCTTGTAGATCCCAGGTAAAGAACACATATATAGGGGCCTTTTCATGTGTGTCATTTCATGTTCATCTAATGTGCTTGTTACAAAATATTTTCTATGATTTTTGTTTACAAAGTGCTTTACCAATGAACTGCAGGCCTGTTTCTAATTGGCTGCCTGGTATTCTGTCACTGCAGGCCATTGTTAGTTTTGTAACGATGCAGGTCCAACTTTGCACTGTGTTCTTCACATTCTCTTTAGGCACTAGAACACATTACTTTGGCCGGACAATTCTACATGGTGGAGCGAGGGTATGCTTGTTAATTAATAAGATATGTATGCACGTGTTTCTCTCCGACAAGCATTAACTCACCAAATAATATTTCTTGTTTTCAACAGTATCAAGCAACCGGCAGGGGCTTTGTTGTTCGACACATTAAATTTTCAGAGAACTATAGGCTGTATGCCCGCAGTCATTTCGTCAAGGGGTCTCTCTCTCTCTCACACATATCCTATACATTAAGAAATATGGGCTATATCGTTTATATGGGGCACATGCATCCTTTTGAATATGCATTATACTCATCACCATTGGAGGAAAGCTAGTTATTAGTATTTTTTTTGTTTTTTCAGAATGGAGATTGTACTTCTATTGGTGGTATACCTTGCATATGGTTTTAGCACAAGTGCTATATCATACGTTCTTCTTACAGTTAGCAGCTGGTTCTTAGCTATCTCTTGGCTATTTGCACCATATTTGTTTAATCCATCCGGCTTTGAGTGGCAAAAGTAAGTTTATCTCCTGAATTAACACCCTATATAAGTTTTTATTTTCCCCCATTTTTAATTTTCACTTGCCAACTATAGGACGGTAGAAGACTTCAGAGATTGGACCAATTGGCTTCTGTATAGAGGTGGAATTGGAGTTAAAGGTGAAGAAAGTTGGGAAGCTTGGTGGGATGAAGAGCTGGTAATAAATCTTGCCATTTGAACATAATGCAATCTTGCATCAGCTATTTTTGGCTTACCATCGTATCTGTTATTGACAGGCTCATATTCGAACATTCAGTGGGAGGCTGATGGAGACCATTCTTAGCTTAAGGTTTTTTATATTTCAATATGGCATTGTATACAAGCTACATGTACAGGCAGATAATACGTCTCTGACGGTATAATTTTC
The DNA here is from genome assembly GCA_945859915.1 of Cuscuta epithymum. Classification (NCBI taxonomy): domain Eukaryota; kingdom Viridiplantae; phylum Streptophyta; class Magnoliopsida; order Solanales; family Convolvulaceae; genus Cuscuta; species Cuscuta epithymum. The sequence continues at coordinate 722,253 of CAMAPF010000138.1, forward strand.
ACAGCTTAGCTTTCATAGACTTGGTTTAAATAGGATCTGAAACTGACTAGAATTTGATGTTATGGCCTTTTAATTGATTCTCTTAATCCTTTTTAGATTTATGGGTTTTCATGGATCGTATTTGCGGTACTTTTGATCCTCTTCAAGGTCTGACCACACTCTCCAATGAGAAATCCGCTCTCTTAGAATCTTTGCTAATAGATATAATTGATTATCTTGTCTGCTAATATCTTCTTCTACTGTGTTATAATAGGTGTTTACTTTCAGCCAGAAAATATCAGTTAATTTCCAGCTGTTACTGCGTTTTGTCCAAGGCCTTTCCTTTTTGCTTGCACTAGCTGGTTTAGCTACTGCTGTTGCCCTTACTGAACTTTCTATTGCGGATGTATTTGCTTCCATATTGGCTTTCATACCCACCGGATGGGGAATTCTTAGTGTAAGTTAATTAAAAGCTATTCTCTAATCTCTCAGTGTACAATATTTAACTCTTTAAATTGATCTTTAAAAGATACTCCATCTGTTCTACTTAAGTACTTAACAATGGTGATCATAATTTACGGTGATTGATTTAGATTAGGTTTAATATTTAAATTTTAGATATTTAGATATTACACTAAAAGTTCTATTTTTGCACAAAAACTGTATTCGAATTTGATAAAAAAATGATTTTTCTTCAGAGAACAAGTAGAAATTATGTTGACCACATGATTAGTAAATGGGTAAAGTAGAGTGCGATGGAGGAAGTATATTTTAGATCACCCTGTTGGATGTGATATTATAGTATAACCTGAAAATTTGTTGATTAACAAAAAACAGTCGGTTGCTGTTAATGAAAAAACTGTTAGGCTGTCAAATGCATACTGTGAACATATTTGTTTAATGTTTTTGCAACCTTTTTGTTCACGGTGTAGCTTACTGCTATCATGCATCTTCTTCTCTTTTTACACCATTGTGTTTAATATTTTTCAGATTGCGTCGGCATGGAAACCTCTCGTGAAGAAAATGGGGATGTGGAAATCGGTTCGGTCAATCGCGCGTCTATATGATGCCGGGATGGGTATGGTCATCTTCATCCCCATTGCACTCTTCTCTTGGTTCCCCTTCGTTTCAACCTTCCAAACCCGCCTTATGTTCAACCAAGCATTCAGTAGAGGTCTAGAGATCTCTCTTATCCTTGCTGGGAATAACCCCAACACTGATTTGTGATCCGCGTTGGGACAAACTTCACCTTTTTGGAGTGTCCAGTTTCTGTATTTTTGTAGTCAGCTTCTTTTAGGTGCAAATAATAACTTATGTATTCATTCGTACTCCGCATTAATGGTTGAGTTATTTTTATTGTGAGATAAACTTCGTTTCAACCTTCCATCCCCATTGCCTGTCATTGTGATGAAGATTTCATAATGATGTCGTACTGAGGTAAACGTAGGGGGATTCAAGCGGGTTCCTGTCTGTAAAACGGAACCGTACAACTGTACAAGGCATAACGAGGTATACACTAATATTTATAACATTAAAACAATGTATAAAAATAAAATTAAATCATCACAATTATAAAATAAGTACGTAGTATATCAAAAGATATATATTACAATATATGTTATACTCTATATTATGTCATTAATAACAATATACTACGTGGTTTACAATATACCAATAAAAAAAATTGAATGCATTATATGGATTTGAGTCGGCTGGTAGGTATGTGTTCCAGTCAGTAGCAAGGTTCAATCTCGGACAAAAATCTGCATGGTTTCGATCTTGTTTGGTCACTATGGGGACGTTATATTATCCATGTGTGCAAACTTGTAGTCATGTAGAGTTGTAGGTAGGGATTGATGGGTCGGTTTGTAGTCCCAGGACTGGCCAGTCCATGGGAAATGGGAATCCAGTATTGATTAGTCAAAAGAATTCTTTTTATATTACCTTATTCGAACCTCTCAATTATAATTATCATTTGATACACTTTGGTTACCAAACTATGGTATGAAACTATGAAAGAGTCGAGACTCATTGTGCATATAGGAGTCATGTGATTGTGTTATAGAGAAAATGATCTAATATATTATTTCCAAGTAGGCCTGGACTCGGGCCGGGCGGCCCGACCCGGAACCGGCCCGGCCCGGCCACTGTAGCAACCGGCCCGGCCCGGTGGCCCGGTCCACCGGCGGTTCGGGTCGAACCGGCCCGGTGGTTCCCGGTTCCGGGCCCGGGCCTTCCATATGGTGAACCGGCCCGGTCCGGGCCGGAATTAATTTTTTTTTTTTTTTTTTTTTTGAAAATTTTTTATGTTTTGGGTTAGATTAGGTATTTTGGTCCATTTGAGATGGTTTGGGGTGGTTTGGGGTTGAGAAAGAGGGGTAGGGGATTAAATAAAGAAGCCAAAAAAAAAAAAAATTAATAGGGCGGGTGGCCCGGCCCGGAACCGGCCCGGTCTGGCCCGGAACCGGCCCGGAACCGGCCAACCCCGGTTCGGGCTCGGGCCTATATATACTGAACCGAGGCCCGGCCGGGCCCAGGCCCGAGGCCCGAACCGGCCCGGTTCAGTCCACCCCTATTTCCAAGTTTTGAATTGATAAAATAAGATTACATCCCGATCTAAGCAAGAATAAGGCCCATTTTGATTTAAATGGACAATGACAAGAAACTGATACAATATCCCCCATCCTTCGAGTGCACCCTTACCGTTTTTTTCAATATGGAACTCCAAGACATTGCCGCTTCCACCCAAGTTGGTGGCACAATCGCCACCTCGAATTGTTATTTTTCTTTGTTTACCTTGTCGCCACAATCGTTGTTGATAGTCTTGGACTCGGGCTGGTTTGGGCCCGGTCGGGCCTCCGGTCCTGGAATGTGGGGCCCGGAACCGGCCCGTCCTTCGCCCGGTGCCGGTTCGGGCCGGGTCACCCGCCCGGTTCCCGGGTCGGGCCTATGTAATTTTTTTACTTATTAATACAACTTAAATATGAAATACATTTTTCAAAAAATACTAATACAATAAATTCTAAGTTGTAAGTTGTAAATTTGTAACCAATTAATTAATTAATTTGAGAAGTGTAAAAAAAAGAATGTATATTTATTTGAAATATGAACTAAAACTTTACAAATTACTATAGAGAATTGAGGGGAAAATTAAAACATGAAATACAATTTTTAATAAATTGTAAAATACTAATCAATCGGAATCTCCGACATAGGACTCCTCGGTTGTTGATTCATCCATAAAGTCTTGGGAGGGGGTGATGCTAATTTCTTGACATCTACGTATGACCTTCAACCAATCGTGGTAGCATATAAGCGTCTCAAGAGACTCAGCGCTCGAACTTGTTCTAGATGCCGTTAGAACGTTGCCGGCCGAATTAAATTCTTGTTCCACGGCAATTGTTGAAATCGGCATTGATAGCACTTGCTTAGCCATCCGTGCCAAAATCGGGAATATTCTTTCTTTTGACTTCCACCACTTTAGAACGTCAAACTCCTCATTTTCGTCAAATTCTACCTCATAATTTATATACAAAGAAATCTCATTAAGTGCGCTTTGTTTAGTAGTGTGAGTTGTTTTAGGTTTTTTCATAAGATTGTCAAAAGCAGATTTAAAAAGTGATTTTCATTTAGATGAAGATGTGTGTGTTGGGGGAGGGGGCGTGTTGCCATATTGTGCACGAAACTCATTAAATAAGGCATAAAATAAATTACTAACCTCGTTGTATTCAATTTGCGGATCTATGTCGTTATCGTCATACATTGGAAATGGACCAAAAAGAGCATTATAATAGAACTTCAAACATTCTTCCAAATTACCAAGTCTATAACGAGGATCGAGAATAAATGCAATACCATAAATATGCGGAATATGTGCATAATATTTTAAAAACTTTTCCTTCATAAAACCACAAAAATAACTCACGTAAGCGGCATTCTCAAATTCATTAAAAGCACCGGCGAGATTAACAACTTCACGAATAAATTCGTTTGAGGTAGGTTTATAAACATGACTAAAACTATCAGTTGCATTATTAAAATGGATCAAAACATTACAAATTTTTCGCAAGTGTCGATGTGAGCGGAGTTTAAAATATAGTTATCATATTGTCTTTAAAAAGTAGGAAAATGTTCTTTATATCTAAGAAGAACTTTAATTAATTTATAAGTACTATTCCATCGAATAGACAAATCTTTAGGAAAAGCAACATATTTCACACCTCTTTCAATCAAATAAGTTTGTCATTTTAATTTAAGTTGACCATTGCCCCAAATACGTCTAATCCCCCCTTGACTACCTCCATAGCATCTCCTAACGCTTTTAGATCGTCTTGCACACATAAATTTATAATATGGCATGCACATCGTTGATGAAAAAATCTACCTATCAAAGTATTAGAACCACACAATTCACGCAATCTAGGTATAGCGGCAGTATTATTTGTAGCATTATCAAAACCTATAGCAAACACCTGATCAATCAAATTATACTCAGTTAAAATACGTTCAATCAAAATATAAATATGTTCAGCGGTGTGACGATCATTAAATTCACGAAAAGCAAGAACACGTTTATGCAAATTCCAATCATTATCAATAAAATGTGCAGTCAGACCCAAATAATCCCAAATGTCAGAACAAATAGTTACACGGCAATCAAAGTTTGCAAAAAAAATTTGTAACATATCTTTTTTCGCACGATAAAGCCTTATAATTTCTTTCTTAACCGTTTTGCGACTATAACTTCTAAATTGAGGATTTAAACAAGTTTGTGCATTATCTTTAAAAGCAAGACGTTCAGAAAACAAATAAGGCAAATTTTCTTCAACAAGTAAGTTAGTCATACCAGTCAAATTTTGTGCATCAGTGTATAAGAAATTGCCAAAAGGTTGGTCATTTGCAGACCTCGATATTTGAGTTTGCTTCCTCTTGCCTTTGTCTATTTTCACATACTCCACAGAGTGCGCGGACTTAAGATGCCTTTTGAGGCTCCCGTATCCGCCGGAAGTTCCCAAACTATACTCCTTCTTGCAATGATCGCAACTTGCGTACCATTTATCGGTTGTTGGGTCTTTCCTCTTTGTAAATTTATTTTCTATAATAGGAGATTTAGATTTCTTACCAACTTGGGATGAACCGCCCTCGTCCTCAAACTCTTGCTCATCATCCGGGGTGACGTGAGTCCCGTCGCCCCCCTCGTCCTCCTCCGCATCGTCATCCTCGAGCTGCTCTTCATCAATGGACTCCAGGATGTTTTGTTGTTGGAAAAAGCGACCATCATTTTGCGTCAATAGTTGTTGTAGTTGCTCGTCGGACATCGCATCCCCATCTCGCCTTTGGTATCCCGTTTCAAAATCTTCTCGACTTTGAGAAGAAGACTCGGCTCGCCCTTTACCTTTGCCTTTGCGTAAACTAGGATGACTTGTTGCAATCTCCTTCCTTCGGTTGCGTTGGAGATTACTCATATCTACGGAATGTCTGCCATGGTCCATCTTTAAAATGTAACAAATATTATATGATATCAAATGTTTTAATATGAGTACAATAGTAATAATAAAATGCGACTAATAAAATTATAGCAAATTTCCAAGAATCCACTTACTAATAAAATTAAGTAGTTTGAAACTTTAATGCAACAATTAACAATTAACTAGTTTTATACTTTTATGATAAATGCAACAATTAACAAATTAACTAATAGTGAAATGAAAAATGTAACAATTAACTACTTTTATACTTTAATGAAAAATGTAACAATTAACTAGTTTTATGCTTTAATGAAAAATGTAACAATTAACTAGTTTTATGCTTTAATGAAAAATGTAACAATTAACTAGTTTTATGCTTTAATGAAAAATATAACAATTAACTAGTTTTATGCTTTAATGAAAAATGTAACAATTAACTAGTTTTATGCTTTAATGAAAAATGTAACAATTAACTAGTTTTATACTTTAATGAAAAATGTAACAATTAACTAGTTTTTTACTTTAATGAAAAATGTAACAATCAACTAGTTTTATACTTTAATGAAAAATGTAATTAATTAACTAAATTAGGATAATGAGAAATGTAAAAATTAACTAATACGATGAATTAATTACTATGAATTCAAGTGTAACTAATAGAATTGTATAACTAATATATAATATAATGTTTATAGTATATAACATATAAGTATATTACTATAAGATGAGTAATACACTTATATATAATACTTAAATATATATAAGTAAATAACAATAAATATAGATAATAAAGTAAATATTAAAAAGATGGAGATGTATAAGTAGATAATAAGTATATATTAAGTAGATAATAAATATTAGTAATATAATATAGGTATACAAGTAGATTATTGTATAACTAATATATAATATATAATGTTTATAGTATATAATATATAAGTATATTACTATAAGATGAGTAATACACTTATATATAATACTTTAATATATATAAGTAAATAACAATAAATATAGACAATAAAGTAAATATTAAAAAGATGGAGATGTATAAGTAGATAATAAGTATATATTAAGTAGATAATAAATATTAGTAATATAATATAGGTATATAAGTAGATATAATAATTATATAAATAATTATATAAATAATATATATATGTAGAGAGGTTTGGAGAAGATGAAGATGAAGATGATTGAGTATGAGAGAATAGAAAATTAGAGAGTAGGATTGTATGAAGATGGTGTGAAAAATGTAGAGAAAATAGGAGTATAAATAGAATTTTTTTGTATCCCCCACCCCCACCCCCCTCCTCCCCCTCCTCCCCCTCCAACGGCTATAGAGCCGTTTGGTATTATTCCCAACGGCTAGGAGCCTTCTTCAATTTATTTTTTTTTAAAAAAAATAGCCGTTGGAGGCCCGAACCGGGCCGGGCCGGTTCAGCATTTGCAAGGCCCAAGCCCGGACCGCCTACCTACCGGGCCGGGTAGGCCCGAACCGGCCAGCTGACCGGTTCCCAGGCCGGGCCGGAACAGTACCGGTTCGGGCCGGTTCTGGATCGGTCCGATCGGCCCGAGTCCACCCCTAGTTGTTGACCAGGTTTGTTGCTTTTCTTCTCTTTCACCTTCAAATTTTGGTCCTGATTGATGATAGCGTGGTCGCACAACGCTAGCTAGTGGTGGGCATATCAGTTTGTTTTAATCAAATCGAATTGTACCAAACCGAACTGAAACCAAACCATATGCAATTTGATTTGAGTTTGATAGTATTTCTTCCAAACTGTATTAAATTGAACTAAACTGAAAACGAGGAAAACCAAATAAAACCGAACTGAACTAAAGAAATTCAATAGAACCTTCATATATTAATAAAAATTCTGAATTGAACCAAACCGAAAATTAGTATGATTTTTGTTTGGTAGTAATTCTTTCAACCCATTCCAAACCAAACCGTACCTAAACCAATAAAAATCAAATCGAAAATCAATATGCGCACCCCTAACGACAGTGATTGCAAATGGTGACTAGGGTTTTAGTTAAGCTAGGCCATGTTGGTGGACCTATTCTTGGCGTCTAGGGTTCGTTAGTTGGTTTGATGCCTATAATTTCGAGGTTGGGAGGCGGGTAGGGTTAATGGGTTGGAGTGGCGATGGGTAAGGTCAAAGGCGGGAGCAGTAGAGCTGGTTTGTCGTGGTAGGGCAATTATAGGGTTGTTGCGGTAGTGACAAGCTAGTAGGGCAGTGAAGGAGCTGATGGGCTATGGTGGGAATGTTGTGAGTTGTTCAAGTAGGAACTGGGACTTTTGGGGCAATGGCGGAACCCGTGGGGGTATGGTGGATTGGTGGGCATGCTAGGGGCTTGTGGCGGATGATTCACTAGGATGGCGGTTGTCACTTGCTGGGGTGGGGGTGGGGCAGTGGTGTGACTAGTCGGGGCGTGATGGTGTCACTAATTGGAATGATATAACTTTCACTATGAGTTGTATGATAACTTTAATTGAGGCGACATGTGACAAGTATCAGAGGTCACTAGGGTATCAGCGCAACTAGGATACCGTATGTGATTGGGATTCTCACCGCCACTGGAATTTGGTAACTGGATGTTAGGTGGATGCATTAATATCATCTTAGTAACCTTTTTCGAAAATTTTGAATTTTTTCCTATTTTTCCATAGTTTTACTTTGATATTATTTATGTCAAAACTCGTACAACTAAAGATACTGACTAGCATCCCGTCGCTCGAGAGAAAGGTCATAAGGTGTGTTTCAACTATAAGATACAAACAATCCATCGCCTTGAATTGAAAAGGTCATCGCTGATGGAATTAGTTACGCTTTTATGCAGTCAATTCTCGGCATAATTACAGTATGAGAAATAAAATGTTAATGGATTTATTCCAACACAACAAACTACTCAGATCTACTGCGTCTTGTATTTATTAAAGATCTTATCATGATGCCCATTTGAAAAGATTGTTTAGAACAAAGTGATTTAAAAATCAACCTTACTAAGTTCAAAATATAATTTAGTAATGTTTAAGAGCTTATGAAAGTGGAAGTGAGCCGAGACAATGAATGATATACTGCCACTTTATTCTTTGTTTATTAACCTTGCCTGCTCGTTTTAATTTTTTAGCTCCACATTTTTCAATGAACACTTCACTTGTATTTATAGGCTTAAGTGTTAAATATACTTCTAGGCTGTAGTGAAAGAGTCTCTTATGATGTTCTATTTCCAATTGAGTGACTTTATAGTGGCATGACCTCCATCTGTCTTCTTATGTCACATATCTGTGACTTTTTTATATTTTTGTGAGACCTTCACTTATTTGCTAAGCAACGAAAATGTCTAAAATAATTTTTTGGTTTAAGAGAAAAGATGAAAATAAGCTCTCGAACTATTTGTGATACTGCAGCTAGACCCCTGAACCGAAAGACTTGCAAATACACTTCTTAACTCACTGAAAATGAAGCAATCAGGTCTTTTTTTACCTGTTGGTGCAGGTAAGGAGATGTGAAATTATCGACACCCGCAGGTAAAAAGAATCTGATTACTTAATTATCAACAAGTTTTCTGGTTCCATGAGTCTGATTGCAGAATCGCAAATAGTTCAAGCACTTATTTGCATCTTTTCTCTTTGTTTAGTTTCTTATTGACTCGAGAAAGAAAATGTCTAGAACAAACATCCACTTTGTGTAAAGTTGCAATCGGTCTTGTCACTTGTTCATGTCATTTTAGTGATCTAGGAGTGTCTCCCATACTTCAAGAGTCCCCACCCTTCTCTAATGGTGTAACTAGTCCAGAACGAGTCACTCCGTTCTGGCATATTTGTATGATTATTCACAAGTAAATAATTTCTTAATCCATTAAATAGACTATCGACTAGAATAAAGTTCTTTATGATAGTATTTATCGAAGAATATTATTATACCTCTTTCGTATGATTTTCATTTATTTTATTGATAAATTGCATTTTTATATATTATTATATAAAATGAGTACTCTATTGAAACCTAACTGCAACTTTACTTATTTTCTTTTTTCCACAATTCAACGTGCGATATCAAAATTTAGTAGTTGGTATAAAAGTTGGTTGATAGGTTGATTATTACAAGGGGTGCCCTGACATATAAAAGGCCTTGTTCAAAATTGAATATGAGGCCCTGAAGTATAAAACACAATATTAATACTCCCATCGTTTTTAAATAATAGTTTCCTTGGATTTTTTATGGTTTTTAAGAAGAAAATAAATGGGTAAATGGGGTAGTATAGAGCTGTAAGATAAATGAAAAGGTAGAAAAAAGAATATATTAAGAAGAGCAAAGTAATGATAAAGTATGAATGAGAAAGTAGTATGCAAGCTTGTCCCAAACTGTGTGAGGGTTTCATGCTAATTACTGTAACTAGACCTTATATAATAAAGAAATTGCACAATTGTAATTAACAATTGCAGTTTAATTACATATAAATATTACTATTTAATGTGTGTTGGGATATTAGGTCCCGACCCAGGTATATGTCCAAATATCCCTAGAAGGTCCAGGTTCCACGGAGTCAATCAGACAAGAAGTCCAGTTCGAGAGGGATCACACGGTCTATGTCGCACGGCCACGCCCGTATGGACCGATCATCATACATGGGCCATTTCTCCATCGTGGGGGGCTGTTCATGGCAGAACATCCCAAGGGAATTAGCGGGAAACCTCATATTTTGCGTGAAGCGTGTTTGATGCAAGAGATGTGGAGTTTTATGGTTGAGAGAGTATCCACTCAGGGTCAGCCACATCATTCTCTTCAACTACTCATTCTTAGTAAAAATATCAGGATTTATTTCATTGTAAAGAATTAACAACTTTGTACTCACAAGCATTACACTAGTATCTAGCTCTTGAAATAGCCTGTAGTTCTGCCTTGAGGTCGGAATTCATGTTCGGCACTTCCGTTGTAATCAGTCTGTAATTGGAATAAAGTTGGGTTACCTGCATCTTAGTGTGATTACTTCTTGCATCTTATTTACCTTGCATCAGTACATTTCGTTGACAGTCGGGCCCAGAATTGGGTTACAAACGTGTCACGCGTGCATTGCGAGTCAGGCCCAGAATTTCCCATAGAAACAGGGCATGATGCTATCGCCGAACGACATAAGAGTCACACTTCTACTTTCTTATATCCCGCGCACGCTCAGAACATCAAAAGCGGGGGACTTGTGTTGGGATATTAGGTCCCGACTCAGGTACAAGCTGAAATATACCTAGAAGGCCCAAGTTCCACGAAGTCCTTCAGACATGAGGTCCAATTCTGAAGGAATCGCACGGTCTATGCTGCACGGCCACGTCCGTACAACCCTATCATCTTACTTGGGCCATTTTTCAATCGTGAGGGTTGGCCTGCGGAACGTCCCAAGGGAATTGACGGGAAACCTCCTATTTGGCGGGAAGCGCATTAAAAGCAAGAGATATGGAGGATTTTATGGTTGAGACTTGAGAAAGTATCCACTTAGGGTCGGCCACATCATCCTCTTGAACTACTCATTCATAGTATAGATACCAACATTTATTTCATTATAAAGGGTTAGTAACTTTGTACTCACAATAATTATACTAGTCTTTAGCTCTTGTAATAGCCTCTAGTTCTGCCTTGAGGTCGTAATACCCGTTAGGCACTTACGTTGTAATCAGTCTGTAATTGGAATAGAGTTGGGTTACCTTCATCTTAATGTTATTACTTCTTGCATCTTATTTACCTTGAATTAGTACATTTCGTCGACAACCAAAGGAGCGTGTTGGACCTTTGGACCCTGAGGAATAAACCTCAACAATGTATGTACTTACAAAATACTAAGTTATGAATGTTTAATCAAATAAATAAGGTTTTTGTATATTATGTAGACTATATATAAAATTTGGGTCTTCTAAATCAGGAGGCCTTGTGCCGTAGCACTTCTTGCACGCTCTCATCTACGACCCTAAGTTGATAACAACAATTACCGAACGAGGTTTATATCTTTGGGGTTTAATGCGTCAAACCTTCTTAATATATAACTAATGACGCACATATTACTCTGAAGCAATAAATATAAATTTGGAGACAACATGTCTTATGTTATTCAAAATCCCAGAATTATACACAATTTGATAATTCTTCTTTTATCGGACAATTACTTTTCTTCTTAGAGGGAGTTGCACACATTGTTAATTTTATCATAGAGTGGGTTAACACATATTTAAATCACCATTGTGCAGAACTTATATATCAAGGAGGGAGGGTTGGCGCATTAACTCATAATTTTGGTAATAACCAATTACTAATGTTGATAAGTCAAAAATAAAGTTCACGAGAAAATGGTACAATTATTATGACAAATATTAAATGATTAGTATTGAATTGATAAAGTAAAATAAAGTAAAACTACTTTAAATTCACATAAACTTTATCTAATTTGACTAAGACAGATCCAAAAGGAAAGAGTGACAATTTTAAGGGGATAAAGTTTATTCCTTCAAGTTCAAGACAAACTTGGATTAATTATGCTGAATGTCGAGCATCTCATGCGGGGGAGCGTAGCAGTGCCATTGCTAAACGACGCCGTTAACTATATATTCCTGTGGCTGCTTTTGTAATTTACTCGAAATTCCCAGGGCGGTTCTTTCCATCCAAAAACCTAACCCTCCCCAAACTCACCGAACCACGTAATCTGTACACGCGTGCTAAATCTTAGCCGTTGATTTTAACGAACCATATCTCCACCGTCAGACCCTCTCCTCGCCCAGTATATATATTCCTGGGATCTGCCTCCGCTCAGATCAGATAATTTCATCGAAAACAGTCTGATAATTTTAGAGAGAGAAATCGGAGCTACGAATTATTAAAACTTGGTAATCGGATTAACTATTTCAATCTGCGAGTCGAAGAAATCGAATCAATTTAGTAAAGGAACCGGGAAAAAGGTTGAATGTTTAATCATTTTTTCTCCTTTATTTTTTTATTTTTTGTTTATTTAAATCCTAAGGGTTTTCAATCGGTAACATCTGGATTCTGGTGCTGGAACTCTATCAAATTCCTCAATATTTTCTGGATTTTCGGAGGCATAAATTTATGTCGATAGAAGCGAGATGTTACGATTGTTAAACTTTACGCATCTGTTAATCTAACCGCGGTCCGTTTTTGCGGTATTTTCCGATCGTTACGATTGTGGTTTATTTAAATGTTGAGTTCTTAACATATCTCAAAAAATTTGAAATCCAGAAGGGAGATGAACGAACAGCAAACAGCGTCGATGATGAATCAACAGCAGCAGCTGCAACAGCATATGATGTGTATGAGTCAGGGCCAGATGATGAATATGAACCCCCGTCAGCAGGTAATTATTCCACTCGGACACGATTTGTCGAATATTACGTTTCTTAGTCATTATTATCGTTACATGAACTGGAAGGAGAGTTCCTATGCTTCTCCAATGTTCAATAACACAACAGAGCCTGATATCATGATCGATCTCAGTTCTACTTGCAGTAATCATCACTCTGAAAATCTAAGGTTTTGCTATTCACAGATGCAGCAGCCTCCTATGATGAATCGGAAGTACGGAGTATGGCCACAGCCTCCTCAAATTGTGGATCAGTCTCAGATGCAGTTCAACCCTGGTGCTATGAATCATCAGGGGTTTATGAATGGGAAGCAACAAAAACCTTTAGGACCTAGGAATACCTGGAAGGGGAAAAAGGCGATTAAGAATGATAACAGAATGGATGGAGGTAGAAGGAAGGAGAAGTCTCTGATGGTTGGTATTGGTGGACTTGGAACTGGTGGTGTGAATGGAGGATCTGCTGGTGGTGCATCTGCTCCAGGGACTTATCAACCTCCTACTCTTAATGAACTACAATGGCAGAATCGGGTTAAAGCAAGAAAGTTTTTTCACAAAAAGAAGATTAACAATTACAATAATAACTACTACAACAACAATAATAACAGTGGTAACAATAGGAAGGCTCCATTTGCTCCGAGGAACACAACATCTTTCCTCATAAGGGCAAAGAAGAGTGGTGGGATTGCTTCGCTGGTATCACCTTGTCCTGTCACTCCAGCTGTGTTGCCCACACCTATCCTCTCTCCATCTAGGGAAGTCTTGGTGGATATGGCAAAAGAGGAGTGGGGAGTGGATGGGTATGGATCGATGAAGGGTTTGATTAGACTGAGGTCTCCTGGTCTGGAGATAGATGATGATGAAGATCAGGGAGGAGGAGGGTCAAGTGAAAGTGATGTTGAGGAACACGTGGAGGTGGAGAGAAGGTTGGACCATGACTTGAGCCGGTTTGAGATGATTTATCCCAACTGCGGGATGGACTACAATAATAATATTTTGGAAAACCGTGTTGATGATCAGGACTCTCACATTGCTCACCTTGAGGAAGAGAACCTGATTCTGAAGGAGAGGTTGTTCTTGATGGAGAGGGAGCTGGGTGATCTTAGGAGGAGATTGCATAGTCTTGAAAGGAAAAATCACAGAGAAGGAGAGGAGAATGAAGTGGTAATGGAGAATGAGTCTGAAAATGACAGTGCAAGTCATGAAGACACAAATTCCATTGGGGATAACAACAACCTGGAAGTGGTTGTAGAAAACATGGAAGGAGATGATAATGTGAAAGGGAAATTAGATACCACTGATAGTGATATCAAATTGGCCAAGAGAGGGGAAGCTGATGTGATGGAAACTGAAACTCTGAACTATGAGACAGTTGAACTTGCTAAGACTGAAGAAGTTGTAAGAGAATGTAAGGGAAAGGAGCTGGAAGGAGATGATTTGAATGGGAAATTAGATGCCCACGGTGATAGGGATATTCAGTTGGCTAAGAAAGAGGAAACCGGTTTGATGATAGAAACTAAAAGTTGGACTCAGGAGATGCCTAAAGTTCCTAAGACTGGAGAAGTTACCAAAGAATGTGGGAGAAAGACGAATGAGGAGGATTTTGAAGGAAAAGCATTTGGGGAAAAACAGGATAATCAAGTGAAGAAAGGCAATGATTTTGACGGGGAAGAAGTGAACAAGCATCTGGATATTGAAGCAAAGAAAGATGATGTTGAACTGAAGGAACATGTGGATTTGGATGTACCTGAGAAGCAGCATGATACTGAAATACAGGATAACTGCAAAGCTCAAGCATCAAATTGTATAGATATTGGGGGTGATGTTAATTTGGTGGAAACTTGTCAAGCTGATGATGAGAAAAAAGTCCCGAAGAATTAGAGGGAGGGAAATGAACTGGCCGTGGTGACTGTTACTGTCCCACGTTAATGTCTATTCCCTTAAAATCTCTCAATTCTAGTTCATATCACCACTCACTATTAAGGTTTTACAAAATGTTGGTAGTGTGGCTGTGTATTTTAAAATGAAAAGGTCACAGAAAGTTTTTTTTTTCCTTTCCTGTCTAACTGTCAGTATTAAATATGGGAGTCTCTTATGACCAAGGTATTTGAATACAAAAATGTCATTGGTTTTGTCTTCTTTCTTCAGATTGTGTTTCAGGCTTGTAGATCTTGGGTTTCTTTTACTCTACCTTATTCTTGAACTGTTTCTAGCACATTGAAGAGTACATTTAGTAAATCTTATGATAGTGAACAAATGTATTTGCATTGTTTAATGTGTTTATGTGCGTGTCTTTGCTGAAGCCTACACTGAACTGTGCCTTTTGTTTTGAATTTTGTGATTTTCTTGTGGGTTTGTTATATCTCTATTGAAGCGTTTAGTGAAGCTGGATGCATATGGTGGATTTTTGTAGTGTGGTTTCCTATATCTTAATTAAAATTTTAATTTGGTTGTATCTCAATTAAAATTTTAAGATAGCCAGGTTGTTTCTCAGATTACCAGCCTAGCATTTGTGAAGTTGTGAATTTTGAACTGAGGTGTTAAATCTTTTATTCCCTTTCACCATCTTACCACCTTTTATTCCCTCCGACCTTCTACAAGTTGGAGGGAAACATTCCCAATATTCTTTGGATTTATGGTTAGATGGTTTCTTGTGTAGGGATGTGGTATTACTTTTGTGTGCTGTTAATGGTTTACTTGTTTGGTGGAGTAGACGACGAGGCGTTGGGTAATGGGATGATACTTTATATAATACAATTGCTTCTTCATTGCTTGTCTTGTTAGTCTAGTTTACGTGTTCACACGTACATGGGAAGTTGATGGTCTCATACTCCTTGAGTCCTTGTTATATTTGGTTAGTGTATTACGCTTTATTAGAGAGGTTGAGAAAAGAATGTAGCAGTATTCAAAAGTGTAGAACATGTAAAAAAAAATAGTACATGAAGATGTAAAATATGAATTGTAAGAAATGAAAAATGAATGAGATTTGACTTTCGTATTTATAAAATACGAAAGAGATCAGACGTTTATCAGATCAAACTAAACATAAATAGACCAGACCAGCAAATTACAGTCCAAGTAAAAGCATTCTAGTACTAATTTCTTATATTTGTATATTTACTAGATCTATTTACCCCGAAATTTTTGTTTTATATGTATTTGTGTGTATTTTTTTTATATTGACTCCGTTTGGATAATAGGGTGTTATCCAAACCGCTGAATTTTTTGAAAGGCAAACCGCTGCATTTTGCAGCAGATAGTCATGGACCCGCTACAAAACAAACTCAGCCATTGTTGCCCCTCCTGACAGGAAATTCCATGTCTACCGCTGGCTTCATTATCATTTTTTATCAACAAATTGTTTAGCATCCACAATAAAAAAAATTGGATTGATTTATGTTTTTGTTTGTATGTTTCTGCCGACACGAGCACTTACAAAAATTTGGAAACATAAAAGGTTTGATTATTTAAAACCTTATTTATTCATGACTAAAACAAAAATTTCATTTGTCTATTATGATTACAGAGACAAGTGAATTTGAAAATGTCCTTACTTAGGGAATCTTTGGTTGTGTTTCAATTTTTTGTTGTGGTCCTAAATAAGAATTTAGGTTTTATTTGATTTTTAGGGTTTTAACAAGGTAATTCCTGTCCGATTAAATGCACAAAACAAGTAAAAAAAACATTACAAAAAAAGATAGAAAAAAAGAAGATTAGAAACACCCGTCAAAATAAAAACAAAAGCAATTAAGCTAACTTGATATGTTCGTATTAACGCCATAAAATAAAAAAAAATATATATCAAATTTCACATTTCATTCATGAGTGGGTTGGGTGACACAATAAGTATTTGGGCATTTGTGTAGACATTAGGCTCCATCGCCTAGATGTTACATGGTGTAATACTTTCATAAAATTCTTGTGTTCAAATTTCAATTGTTTTTTTTATAGCAAAGGGCAAACTTATATATATTTAAAACATATATTATGGATAAACAATAGAAACAATCGCAACACATGTTCAATTTTTAACAAGAGCAACTTGAATCATTTATCATGAATTATGGGGTGTCCCCAATATGGATTCTAACAGATTTTAAAGAAATTTAGAATTCCATCTGAATTTGGGTGTCCCGAATTTGGATTTGTGTGGAGTCTGCTAAAATTATGGTGTCCTCAAAGTGTCCGTGGATTCTTTAACTCTGGATTGTTAAGGATTCCCATGGATTTCCAAAGCTAAAATACAAATGAAAGACCCCTTCAGATTTCCCGTTGAGAGCAAAACCAAGCCAGAAGAAAGCCAGAAGAAGAGAACTCACCTCGTCGGAGATAGGCTATCGTTCTGCCCCTTTCCTTCTTCAGTAGCGGAAGTTGCATCAACCTAAGGGAGAAAGGCAGAAATCTTCGAATCTGGCGAGCGGCAAAACAAGATGTTGAGGCTTCGTGGTGGCTAGGGATGGTGGATAGTAGCGCCGCCGTTCACTTCCACCGTTCTACGGCTGCCGGCCTACCGTTCTGCGTTTCATTTGGCCACCCACCATTTATTTTGTTGGCAAGTGCGGCTGGCTACAGAGGAATACAGGCAAAGGGCTGAGTGCTATGAGTCTGTATACTACGGTCAGATGTTGAGAATTTGAGGGATTTCAAAATCGATGGAATTTGATTAGAATCTCAAAGATTCTATACAATTCCATTAAAATCCATTAAAATCTTACTCTTTTAAAATCCTTTGAAATTCTAATTGAGGACACCCCCTTAGATTTAAAGGTATCATTAATCCTAAATATTCTCTCACTTGTGAAAATAGAAAAAACCAAAATTACCAACTAAAATAATGAAAAATAGAATAAATATTGTAAAATTAAGTGAAAATTAATTAGGCCAAAATAAAAGATGAAAATCTAGATGCAAATATTTTAAATTGCGGTGAATAGAAGTTTTGTATATGTAAGAAGACTAATTCTAATTGCACCCCCGTTTTACTATATAGTGTGGAGAAAATAATTTAAATACCCTGAACTTTTGAGAGATGTGAGATAAACATCCCAAATTTACATAACTGATATAAGTACCCTGAACTATATATAAAGTTATCTTGACATCATTATCATACTTATTTTCTATCATAAATGCAAATTTATAATGTTAAGTAAATAATATAAATATTCTAAGCATTTTTTAGTGTGCAATTAACAATATAAATTTATTTGTTAATGTAATTTATTGAAAATATTGAAGCTAGCTAAGATAATAATTTCATTATAAATGCCAAAAGTATTTTAAATTTTACATTAATTATGACGGTGCTAAGATCTTCTTTTTTTAAAAAAAATTCAGGATGCTTTAATTACATGTGCAAATTTGAAGTGTTTACCACACATCTGTTAAAAGTTTGAGATATTTAAATTATTTTCCCCCATATAAAGTCACTTTTTCCGTAATGAGTGTAATATTATTCTTTAATTGTAGTTTCTGTGTAAAGCATACTACCTCCGTCCCGAATTGATCTGCAAATTTGACTTTTTTGGGTCAAACATTTTCATTTTATTTGCTTAATTAGGTTATTAATTTTTAATTATATTCTAATTTGAAGTATGCAACTTTAAAGAGAATTTAATGTAGTTTCTGAATATGTAAATTTTATTTATTAAAAATTGAGTTAATTATCAAATAAGGATGTTTGACTTTTATTATTGGTTGACCAAAAAAATGTTGACTTCACAAAACAATTTGGAACGGAGGGAGTATAATGTCGTATGAGGCAAAGTGACTATAATTGTGTTGTTATACTAAGGGCCTATTTGTTACGATGCAGAGTAAACACTTTGCGTGTACTTTTTTTAATATTAAATATAACACCATTAATAATAAATGAAGAGCCGGATGTTATAGCTAACCACTGGAATACATTCTACTCTAATTTTGTTGCAACCGCATATGTGGCTAGTCAAGCTATGAAGATAATTAGCTAACCGTGGAAGATGCTCCAAATTGACTAACCAAGAAGGCTGAGCATACCAAGCTACTAAGAAGCTAACTAAGCTTGATTTATTGGCTATATTATGGGAAAGGACGCTAAGCAATGTAGTACATAGGATCCAGCAGCTTGAAAGTACGTAACCCGGCATTATCTCCAACCAAATCACTCCACTGGTCTCCAATGTTTCCGATAATTCTGTAACCAGCGTTCCTGAGATTGGTAACTCTCACTTTCCTGAACTCTTCTTTTGTGCCACTGAGAAACACAACCTTAATCCCCATAGCGGTCAGAGTTCGATAGAGCCGCACCATTCCGGGCACTCCCGGTGCCTTCCCTTCCCATATCCACGCATCAAATTTGGTGCTATTATATTTTGTCGCCCAGAAGGCGACGTCGAAGCGAGCATAGTAAGGGACAAGGTTTTAAATAGCCGTAGCGGTAGCGGTAGCGGTCATCGCGGTAGCGGCCTATAGCGGCCTGTAGCCGACTGTAGCGATTGCAGCGGCGTGAAATATTTTCAATTGCGCAAAACATATATTTAATGAGTATTGAAGTTAATACAAACATTGTGAATATTTATTTGAACACTTATAACAATAAGAGTTCATTTACACAACATAGACACATTTACACATCAACGCGTTCGTGACGTACTGCCGGAAATGTCAATAGCGGGCTGTAGCGGGCTGTAGCGGGCTGTAGCGGGCGGCGTAGCGGGTTTTTCCCGTGATTTGGAATTCACAGCGGAATAGCGGGCCGTAGCGGTAGCGGCCCCTACCGCGACCGCTATATAGCGGCCGCTATAGCGGTAGCGGACCGCTATTTAAAACCTTGGTAAGGGAGATTGGAGAGAGTGGTCTCGTCGATGCCGAAAACCCAAATGTCCTTGCCGCCGTCGGCTTTGACGGCCACCATCTTGGCGTATTGGATGGCGGCGACGGTGACGGAGATGCAATCGTCGCGGTACTGGTGGCCGAGCATGTAGTGGCCGACGTAGCCTTCACATTGGAGGGGGACCATGCTCCAGTCTCGGGTGTTGTTGGTCTACTGTGGCAGTTTAGGCAGACGCCGACGGTTTGAGGCCGGAGTTGGTGGAATTGGTTGGCGGAGGAATGTGCATGGGAAGGAGGAGCAGGGCGGTGAGCGGCGGTAGTGAACACCTCCTCCTCATAGTGTGACTTGGGATCATCCATACGTTTCTCCCTCACACTTTGCGTGTACTATTGAGAACATTCTACAACGTTTGTTTTAATTATTTATTGTAAATTATATTACATTTTTTTAATAACATTTTACATCATATCATGTAAAATATTTTACCTGGAGGGGGTAGTAAATTAATTTACATCCTTATACTGAGAACAAATATGCGGCGAACTAAATATCGTTGGGTAGCACTCTACGTTACTCTGCACATTACGTTGAGGTTAGTTTCCACTCTTCTTTACTATTTTACGTGCAAATTCATGACAATCCTAAATTTTACATATAATCATTTTGCATATAATCATTTTGCACGTAACATTTTAACTTGTAAACTACCAAATATGCTCATATAATCATTGGAGTTAATTTAAATGATTAATTTAAAATTTGAGGCTGGGCATAGTAATTTCTAGCCGTCAATAGAATTACCCATTTCAGAATGGATTATGAACCGTGAAAGGACATAGGCCCATGCAGTCATGCACCGTGTTTGTAACTGATTCTGATTCTGCTTCTTTTTTAAAGCAGAAGCAGAATCAGTTTTCAGAAGCTAGTCTCCCCCAACTTCTAAAAAACTGATTCTAAGAGTAAATTAGGCTTTGTTTGCAACCACTTAAAAAAAGTGATTTTGGCTTTTTTTTTTAAGAAAAAACACTTATTTTAGCAAACATTACCAACTTTTACTTTCTCGACTTCGGTGTAGAATCTACTTTTTATTTTTTCTGTTACACAAAAAGCACTTATTTTACCAAACACTATCAACTTTTACTGTTAATCACTTTTTATCAAAAATGTTTTTATTTAAGTACAAGTGGTTGTAAACAAAGCCTTAGACATTGTGCTACATTGTAGCATTAGAGCATCTCTAATGCTACAATGTGCACGGTGCACATGTGGCATGAGAGATATATACATAAAATATTGATTTTATGACATTTCTCTCTCTTTCTTTCCACGGTCTTATGTGTTTTTAGTAAGTTTTTGTCTGCAATGTCAACCACAATGTCTACATTTAGACATTGTGTTTGATATTGTGAAGAAAAACTTAACAAAATGATGTAAGATATTCTATTTATTGTTTTTTAATTGGTTATTTCTCATGCCACGTATGCACAGTTAACGTTTTAGCATTGAAGATTCTCTTAGAACACCAGAATTACTTCTGGACGTTCACACAAACATTCCAGTTTCTGCTTGTGCTTCTTCAAGGAGCACAAGTAATTTTAAGAATCAGATCCAAACACCCCTAATTCAGAAATAAGAAGATTTCTCATTTCTGACCCGACCCGACCCGACGCCGGGGGCGAAACCACGTGAATTGAAGAATCGTCAGAAGAATAGAAGGAAATCAACAAACTCGTTTTAATCGTCATCAGCGATTCGTTCCACTCATTTATGATTGGTTTCCATGTATTAAAAATCCAATTTGCTGTATTATGATGTTTTGCTGACATCGCGGAGAACAAAAGTGTGTAATTATTCATCTGGAAGTTCCGAAACCATGGATACTTCAATAGTTGCTGCAACTGAAACTAATCAAGCTTCAGGTACTCTCATGTATTCACTTTAGTAGTTGTTTACCATTTCTCTTTTATGGGAGCTTCTTGAGATATATTTAGCTTTAAAGTATTCTTTAGATAACTCTCTGATTTGATTGTTTCGAACTCTAAAACATATAACGTTTATGTCAAAGTCATGTGCGTTGTGAGCTTACCTATTACATTTACATTTTTAGCCTATCTAAATCTCTCAAAATGGAGGATTTTAGATGCCTCAGGGACTTCAGGGTTATTCTATGGAGCATGTAAATGAGATGGTTAAATTCACCCAAACATAAGGTTGCCAGTCTCCCACAGAAAATTTCATTATCTTTTAATCTTTCAATCTTTCAGTTTAGAGACCTATGTACGAGAGGATCATTTAGAGAAATGCCTTTAAATCTGAGTGGTACATATGACAATTTCCCCAGTCCGTGAATAACTGCAATAAATTTTCTATTTTACCTTCAGATTTGGATAATGACGTGAAGAAGAGGTGTTGGGAACAGAGGGAAGGGCTTCCAGATGAGCCAAAATGTATTGTATGTGGTCGTTATGGTGAATATATATGCGATGAAACTGATGATGACATTTGTAGTCTTGAATGTAAATCGATTCTTTTATCTCGGATACAAAAATCTCGAAAACCGTCCCCATGCACTCCTCCAGTAAAATTTCCAGGTACTGATGAGTGTTATTATGTGAAGGATGGTAGCAATAAATCTGAATTGAAATCTCTGGACCTTGATAAATCAGAGTTGTTGAGGAGAAAACTCAACATTACCGTGAAGGGTGACCTTGTTCCACCTCCTTTCACATCGTTTTCCTCATGCAATGTTCCTCAAAAGCTTCTTGATAACTTAGAAGTTGCAGGGTATGAAATTCCAACTCCGGTTCAAATGCAAGCTATCCCGGCTGCTTTATCTGGCCAAAGCTTGCTGGTATCTGCTGAGACTGGTTCTGGGAAAACAGGATCTTTTCTAATTCCTATCATTGCAAATTGTGTGAAAATGAATCTAGCTTGTCATGAGAGGAAGCAAAAACCATACAGTATGGTTCTTGCGCCCACTAGAGAGCTCTGTATACAGATAGAAGATCATGCTAAGGTGTTGGGGAAGGGCATGCCTTTCAAGACTGCATTGATTGTGGGTGGTGATGCAATGGCTCCACAGCTCTTTCGTATTGAAAAAGGAGTTTCATTGGTTATTGGTACTCCTGGTAGGTTAATTGATCTTCTGACTAAGCATCATGAGATTGAATTAGACAGTGTTTCTATTTTAGTTCTTGACGAAGTAGACTGTATGCTGCAAAGAGGATTCCATGAGCAAGTAATGCAGATATTTAGGGCACTGTTTCAACCTCAGCTACTGATGTATTCTGCTACCGTTTCAAGAGAGGTGGAGAAAATGGCAAACTCCATGGCAAAGCATTTGACTATTTTGTCAGTTGGGCAGCTGAACAAGCCTAATGGAGCCGTGAAACAGCTTGCCATCTGGGTGGAGTCAAAACAAAAGAAGCAAAAGCTTTTTGATGTTTTAACGAGCAAGCGGCATTTTAAGCCACCAGTTTTAGTATTTGTTGGTTCTAGACTTGGTGCAGATCTCCTTTCGGAGGCAATAACAATATGTACAGGACTGAAAGCTCTTTCCATTCATGGTGAGAAATCAATGAAGGAGAGGAGGGAGATTCTAGGGTCGTTTTTGGCAGGCGACGTGCCTGTTATGGTTGCCACTGGGGTGTTGGGTAGAGGAGTTGATCTGCTGTGTGTAAAACAAGTGATAGTGTTTGACATGCCAAATTCCATTAAGGAGTATGTGCATCAGATTGGAAGAGCGTCTAGAATGGGAGAGGAAGGTGAATCAATCGTATTCGTTAATGAGGAAAATAAGAAACTATTTCCAGATTTGGTTGATACCCTCAAATCGTCTGGAGCCTCCATTCCGCCCGAGCTGTCTAATTCGAAGTACACCATTGGCTCTCTCTCTGGTGGCAGGCATCATCAGAAGAAAAGGAAGAGATTCAATTGAAGTAAGCTGTGTGTGTTCATTGTATTTTCTCATGTGACTGATTGGCCTATACCTTATACGGTATGTTTGGATCCCATAAAATGCCATGTAAAGAAAAGAAATTGCTAAAGAAAGAATTCTATTATGTTGTTTAGTATTATCTCTGGAAATGCAAATGGAAATGAAATATGATTATTTGTTTGATATTCTTTTTTACATACGTATATTTTTAGAATTATCTTTTCTTCATATAACAGCTATAAATAAATAAAATGAGTATCAGGAAATATCACAGAAAAATGTATTGGATTACGGCCATATTTTATTTTCTTCCTATTTTCTCAGTTTTCTTTCCTGTTTTTCCACAGCATTTTCTGGGATCTGAACGGAGGACCCAATGACCCATAAAAGAACAGCACCTTTTTAGTTATGGTTGCTAAAGTGTCTTGCTGATGATGAAAGTTATCACTAATGGGAGGTCCTGAGTTATATTATTTGATGGGAGTTCCGAATGAGCTGCCAACTGACAGATAATGAGAAGCAGTCAGGACACAATCTGAGGTAGCGGATGGTGCCCAGTGAGCTCAACTACAACTCTGTAAGGCTCAACTTAGAGAGCTCTAGATAACCATTGGTAGATGTAAATTTGTTGTGTCTCGTGAATATAAACTTCGTCTCAGTATTATAGAATATAGATTATGCTCTCCTTCAGTCAGTTAGTGTAGTGGACTTGGGATGTTTACTTGTGATTAAATTGACTTAACCATTCAATCATTGAGTCCTGTTTATTTATAACTTGTTCGAAAACACAGCTTCTTCATTCATGGAAAACTCTTTCAGTCCTTCCCATTGATACACCTGAACAGACATTTATTTAGCTAATTTTATACCCAATATGGAATTGATTATTTTATCCGGTTCAGACTGTTTATTCTAAATACAAAATAAACAGTCCATATTTAAAGATTAATCTAGACATGTATCTTAATATAAACAGATATCTCAATTCGGACATGACTTATTACAATAGTAAGTAAAAGTCCATCGACCTTAATACTACTCCATCCGTCCGATTTAGTTTTGACAGGGGACACAAATATATTTAGGAAAAATGTATGTTCATGAAAGTATGTATGTTTGATTATCCGGGGACTGCTTGGCATCACATTAGGGAATGTTTGACTCATGAAAGGTTCATCTCGGGAGTGTTTTACTTACCTTAACCTGTTTGGTTAACATGTCACATATGTGAAATTGTATCCTTAAATTGTTAAGGATAACTTTGGAAGCCCATGTAATTTTGTATTCTTACAATACAAGAGAGACATTTTAAGTTTTTGAATTTCAGAGAGAATGGAGAATTGCTTTTAGACTAGAATGATCAGTCCTTAATATGATTACTTAGATAATGTATTTGAGTATTTTTATAGCACTACCTAATATTCCTACATGGGGATATATGTTTACTTAGCTGTTAGTATATGAAAAACTTGAACCAAACAAGTTTACATGAACCAAATTTCAAAAGTTTTTCCATGTGATCTTTTTACCATTTTCAGTTCTTTGATGTACTAGGATGTTTTTACTTGGACTGTAATTTGCTGGTCTGGTCAGAACTGGCCTGGTAATTCTGGTCTCTTTCTATTTTTGTAACTATACAAATCTGGTCTGGTCTGAACTTGTCTGGTCTGATCTGATGTGGTCTGGGATGAATTACAGTCCAAGTAAAAACATCCGTATTGTGTCAATGACACTTCTGTCATTCGACTTTAATTTTTTTTTCATTTCCAGACCTTCAGATATTGTGAGAGAGAGACTTTTAATCATTGACACTGAGATTACCCAAATTTAGCCTGTTTAGTATTATCAAATTGACACTTTTATTCATTTAACCAAATTTTGGCCACAAACGTCACTATGACAAATGACAATCAGCCTAAATGTTTCATGGTTGCACAACATAACAGTTGTGGTGTGGCTGCAAATGGCAGCTTATTGACGGGGAGACATGAAACAATTGATTAGTCTATTTAGCTGAAATTGAATTGCCCGTGGCCGTACCTATTTAATTGAATCCAATAACATTAACCGATTGTCC
The DNA here is from genome assembly GCA_945859915.1 of Cuscuta epithymum. Taxonomy (NCBI): domain Eukaryota; kingdom Viridiplantae; phylum Streptophyta; class Magnoliopsida; order Solanales; family Convolvulaceae; genus Cuscuta; species Cuscuta epithymum. The sequence continues at coordinate 747,887 of CAMAPF010000138.1, forward strand.
GGCCAGCTGCTATATCTTATCTTTTCCTGATTTTCTCATGCATACTCCGTATTTAATTAAGTATGGTTTATCCGGCCACAAAAGAAGGGGACTGCCGGCAGCCGGGGAGCATTAAATTAACTCTGGTTGAGTCAGAAAACTTGTGAGTCTTTGAAAACTCAGCCAAGTATCATGTGAAATTCAGGAGATAATGTAAGTACTGCATGCAAGCCAGTACGTACACATTAAAAACCTCTACTATATATCCAATCCGACCATATTTCTTGTGACCTCATTCTATAAAAGTCCACCATACCCATTATTTATTTATTAATTCATCTCCATGCACCCCCACCCCCATTATATATATAGCTGCAAAAAAAGTTTTTTGGCCAAGCTAGATAGCTAACTCTTCATTCTCACAAACGTAACGTGTCTTTTATTATACATAAAATTAAAGGCCCAAAAGCTGATTATTAAGAGGGATTGATCGATCATGATGGTAATTGGAAATGGATTGAGGTGTAATGGTGCTGTTTTACTTCTTCTCATGACTGTGGGGTTTTGGCTACTCCCCACTACCCACACCCTTAGACCATCTCACTGTGAGTATATATACTATGTATATATATATATATACAAGTTCTTGCATGCATATACAGACATACAGTATGTTTTTACTTGCTACATACTATCCTCCGTCTCTTTTTAATCGCAACATATTGAATTTTACACTATTCACATGTTCTACTTTGACTACATTTTATATTATTATTTTATGAAAATTATTTTTTTAAAAAAATATTGTTCAATTCATCTCATTATGAATTTTCAAAATCTAATTTTTAAATATTTTTTACTAATAGAGATTAAGATATGATTACGGTCAAAGACGTGCGTTGGCAAGTGTGAAATGTTGACCGTTGCAACTAAAAAAGAACGGAGGAAGTATATACCAATACTCTATGCCCCTTAAAATGCAGTGTTTATCATCTTTGATTTGATTTAGCAATTTTGATCAATGTATTTTTGTAAAATTTATAAATTTATGCTTTTGTGAAAGTGTTTTTATTGAAGAACGTTTTCATGTCATTTTTATATCATCAATAACTTCCTATAAAAATATGCAGTTGGTCAAATGTGGTCATATTTATGGAATTTTAAACATTAGATCCTATTTTAAGAAAATGACATTGTTTTTATTAGGGATAAATCTCCCAAAAAGAGCATATGCATTTGAAATACTGAGTATATGCAAGCTAGTAAATGCTAAAAGTTGATGATCAAATTTCTATTGTTATTATTATATACTAGTATCTCTCAAATGCTTATCAGTACTGATTATATATATATCTTACCACATATACATTTCAGTTGCTCATTACCAAGGGAATGGACTTCACAACGGTGACCAGCCCGCAGATAATAAGGCTCAACAGGTTTGTCGCATATTTTGGCTATCTACACGTGCACAAGCCTCCTCCCATTATCCGGCCTAATCTCATATTGCCTCCGTCTCGAATTGATCGAGTTGTAATTTTTTTATTAAATCGATTTATTTTATTCACTAAATAGAATATAAACTTTATAACTTCATATAGATTTTTATGTAATTTCTGAATATGTAAATTTTAATAGTTAAAATTGAATTAATTGTCAATAGGAAGAATGTAACTTTAACACTCATTGACAAAAACATTAGCTTTGTCAATACCACTTCGTCCCAAAAAGAAATGCATTTTTCTTGATTAATGATATCAAATTCCAGTGTAAATAAAAACATCCTGAATGATTAAAAAATGGCATAAAAACTAATTCAAAATATTGGGATGCATGCAGGATGAAGTGAGGAAGGGGGAGCTGGTGTATGGAACAGGGGGGTCCACCCGTCCAGACTGTACCCATGCATGTGGGCCCTGCTCTCCATGCAAGAGGGTCATGGTCAGCTTCAAGTGCGCAGCTGCTGAGTCTTGCCCCGTTGTTTACCGATGCTCCTGCAGAGGGAAATACTATCATGTTCCTTCCAATTAATCACGCTACTTAATTACTTCAATTTTTCACGCTAGCTATCTAGTTCCAGACTTAATTATTTAATTTTATTTTGTCTGCTTTAATTTGTAGTGTTAGTTAGTTAGTTGTAGCCAATTAATTCCCACTCTAATTAAGTTCGTGTAGCAGTCTTTACTTTAGTTTGTTGCTCCATAATTGGCAGAGGACGATTTTCCATGTAATATTAATTAGTGAACAAGATCAACGTGTAACTGGGATTAACCCTCTCGGGTTTTGAATCAACTCTTTGTCCAAGTTTAAATATTAATTCAACTTAGTGAGAGAGAGTTGAGCTGATAGATTTAGATGTTTCTATGTGGTGCATTTGGATTTAGTGGATAGCGGTTAACAAACAGCGGATAATGTTTCATTTGTTCTCTACCGCGGGCACCAAGCCACCAAAGGTTGTACTGTTCTTACTTTTGAGAATGCTGGTAGATGCTCAAACTCAGAATGTTCAAACTCAGAATGTTAGAGTGCCAGAATCCATCTTCATCTAACCCATGAGAAAGTCATGAGTCATTTCTTCCTCAATATGTTTGAGATGTTTTTTCTCAAGGTCATAAGATCAACCCCCACATGTTTTGAGATATTTTGAGATGTTTGACCTTGTTACCATTTTAAGACTCAAAATTCTATTATAAAAGGACAATCCGATGGAAGGAGTAACACAAATCTTAATTGATTGTTGTTTTCTTCGTGGTTTATATTACCGGTATTAGAAATACTTAAATAAGGGTAAAAGACCTAAGTTTATAATTATAGACCCCATAGTTACTCGATATATATATATACAGAAATGCTCAGGTCCATCCGGAGGGACGAGAGGCTCCGTCCGAACTTTACTGTTTGAGGCGGTTCCCGGTGGAATTTTTTGATGAATTTTTTTTTGCATGTTCCTCATCCTTCTGTGCAGTATGTTTCAAGAATTTATTTGAATGCCTTCCCGATCGAATTTTGACCTGAAATTTGGTGTGGATAAACTAGACTTGATGAGGAATATGCTCAAAAACATTCATCAAAAAATTCCACCGGGAATCACCCCAAACAGTAGAGTTCGGACGGCACCTCCCGTCCCTCCGGATGGACCTGATCATTTCTCCCTCTCTCTCTCTATATATATATATATGTGTGTGTGTGTATATTGATATTGGTCAAGCGCCATATGCTTGTAGGCCCAACAGTTACATTCAGTTATATTTCATCAAGGAAAATGCTACAACTACAAATAAATTTACAAAAACATACAAACAGGTGAAATAGAAACAGGTGACACCGCTATTAAATTATAATTACATTTGATATAAAAGTGATGCGATGTGTTAAATGATATTTCATATATATTGCCACATAAATCTGTTGCAACACAATTTATAATAATACATTTACTTCTAGCATAACTCTAATCCGTTAAGTTTTTTTAAGAACAAAGGGTGCAAATGTTGAAAACCCTCATGTTCAAGATTAAACTCCCAAACCAATAAGTTCATAACTGTTTCACAATAAGATATGTAGTATGTGAGTGTGCACACAGTAACAGAGAGTCGAATATACTACATTAAAATATTTGTAAAGTTGCAAACTCCAAATTAAAATTTGCATAAAAATTGATATTCTAATTAAGGGAATAAAATCAAACTGTTTGACCCCAAAAGTCAAATTTGTGTCTCAATTTAGGACGGAGGGAGTAACAATTACTATTCTATTCTGAAGGAGAGAACAACATGGTGGTGGGCCAAACAGAGTGGAGGAGAGTGAAGGATGTAAGAAGCACATTTGGAGGCACGGGATGAAGGACGTCGTCGACTTTCTTATACACAGAACCCCATGAATTGCGATACCGGAAAACACCACAGAGCTCATCGACTTTCTCATACACACCCTGTGAAATGTGATACTGGAAAACATCACAGCCGCATACCAAGAAGACTGCGTCCCCATCGTGTGGATGGAAAGCAACTGTACGGATCTTGAACTTGTTTTCGTCTTCTTCTACTTGGATGCCATTAGACGGCAGCGGCCTATCATTGAAGTGTGTGTCATGAACGAGAGTCCAGACATTGGTTCTGTGATTCAACTCTCAAACTTTCACAACAACGAGATGCTGAGGTTGTTGTTGGTCAACCAAGAATGGGTGAAATACGTTGAATAATCTCAGTTCTCCCATGACAACACCCAACTCTATAGAAACAACACCCCAACCACCAGGCACAGAGCCTTCAGGAAGGTTGATAATGGCAGTAGAGTAGGGCTTGTTCACCAAATCACAGGCAATGACTTTGTCAGGAACTTTATCACAATTGAACCAATAAATAGTTCCATTGCAGGTGATTGGGCTAATGAAAAACCTAGGTTCCCTGCTGATAGGTACAGGATATCGAAACCATGAGTCCACACTCCATTGTCTGGTTTTTGAACAATAAATTGACATTCTAAAATCCCAAGTGTCTGCATCATCATCTTCATCGCGACCAAGATCGGGAAAATGAATGAAAGCAACCTTGTATTCATAACTGCCACAGCCATTATGGGTGGGGGGCTGTGGCATGCGTACCACTGCAAACCCAAGTAAGTAACCATCGAAATCAACACGGGGGAGATGGAACCACTGTTTGGTTACTGGGTTACAAAGATAGAAGGAGTTTGGCTTAACCCCATCGTTGCGAGAGCCATGCTACAACAACAGCAAGTCGCTGCAAGATGCTCTTATGACCATGTTGGGCGCAGGCCGTGGCCTGATGCTGCCGCGGCGTAAAGGAGGATACCTTTGACATGACGTCCCCGTCTCCTCCTTCCTTCCCCCGTGGAGAACTGCAGATTCTTCCGAAAATAGTTTGCAGATGGGCTGATAATACTCATCTGCAACAAAAGAATTGTCTACTATGCGGAATATGATGGAATAAGGCTGCTCTTTCTTCTTTTGCTCCCGGAGGCCTAAGAACCTGGGAATAAACTGCTGCTGCTGAGAGATGATGGAATGCCAAAGGCGACACACCAAGCCTGCAGAAATTGCACTTCGACTATTTGGTAGCCTAGCTAGTATTTCCATCAATACGTCTTCATAGCCACCCCCCCCCCCCCAACCATTTGGGGCACTCTGGATTAGCATCAATCATGGCTTCCCCTGCTCCAGGATTAACAGCTCTTCTCCTCTTTGACCTCGTTTCCATGACTCGATCGATGTTTTCCTTCTCCCCGAGATGTTAATTAGGGTTTGGTAAAGCTCGAAAATTTGATGGATTGTTGGTAAATTATATTATACATCCGGATGTACCATGTGGATGGTACATCCGTTTTTTTTTTGTAATTATCTGCAACAGTGAGGGTGATGGTATGTCCGCTTGCTTTCCTTTTCTACCTCACGTAATTAACTTTGACCGGTGATTCTCGCTGACCTGCTATTCCAATCGAACCGATTGAATCTCTATGTGGCCACCTCCTGTGAAGCGGAATGATCAGTATTTGTACCGCCGTCGCTGGCGGTGGCGAGAAATTGAGTACAGTGTTGGTCTGACACCGATGATGGTTGGACATGTCCTCTTCCATGATAGATTATAATCTTCTTCTGCAAACAATTTAGATGTGAGGAGATGAACATTTATACAATAGCAATAAAAGAAACACTATATTGATGGAACATGATGCAATAGACTTTTAGGTGTGAGCTTTATATGTGTTTCGTTCTTGTCAATGGCAGCTCTGTTCAGGACTTCTGCCGACTAAACACACCGGCAAAATTGCAGGAGAAGCTTTAGTAGATGTGAATTAATGAGATGCATTTTATCTTAAACTTAAAAGTGTATAATGCCCAAAGGGATCGGAGAATTGTACACATAATTTCAAAATTGTCATATTACATTACATTTGGTCATTTACTCATTTGTATAAGAGTTGATTATAGACACGGGAGCAAAAATCATGATACTGAATTGCATGATTTTAATACTTAATAAAAGAGTTATGATTGTCAATGAAAATGTTTTGATACTCAACTAACAAACCTTCCGTTTTTCGTAACATTGTTCATTTGGTGAGTTGTGTATGCTCATTTAGGACTAGTGTTATGCTCATTTTGAAAGGTTATATCAATGTATATTTCAAAAGTATCTTATTACATTAGATTCACGTATGAGTTCATTATAGACACTCAATTGCATGTTTCTAATACTCAATAGATGAGGTTTGATGTTTAATGAAAATGTCTTCATGCTCAACCAAAAAAAATATGATTTTCAAATCAATGTTCATTTTGTAAGTTACATATGCTCATGATCTTATGCTAATTTTCTAAATGTCATATCAATGCATTTTTAAAGATTATTAAACTCCTAATACTCAACATAATAGGTCTGATGCTCATTAAAAGTTCACTAGTGCTCATTCAACGAAAATCGTGATTTTCATCTTAATAGTAGAGATTTGATGTTGAATTAAAATATCATTATGTTCAACTAACAAACCTTATGATTTTCATATCAATGTACACTTTGTAGTTATGTATGCTCATTTGATACTGATGTAATACTCATTTTTACAATTTCATGAAAATGTCTTGATGCTCAATTAAAAAAACTTATCAATGCACATTTTGTAAGTAACATATGCTCAATTTATACTCATTTATGCTCATTTTTAAAATGTCAAATCAATGCATATTTCAAATGTCATATTATATTTTAATATTAGACTCCTACTACTCAACAGAATAGGTTTGATGCTCATTAAAAGTTCATTATTAATCAGTCTCTAGAAGTCGTGATTTTCCTCTCAATAGTGGAGGTTAGATGCTCAATTAAAATGTCATGATGTTCAACTAACAACTCTTAAGATTTTCATATCAATGTACACATTGAAAGTTATGTATGTTCATATCGATGCTCATCTTGTAAGTTACGCATGCTCATTTGTATAGGTCGAATCCTCATTAAAAAGTCATTAATGCTCATTTTACAGAAATCATGATTATCATCAATCTCAATAAAGGATGTTTGATACTCAATGAAAATGTCGTGATGTTCAAATAACAAAGCAGCTAACAAATTCATTAATACTCATTTTGTAAGTTACGTATGCTCATCAGGTAGAGATTTTATGCTCATTTTCTAAATGTCATATCGATGCATTTTTTAAAGTACTATTTTACATTAATTCACATATTGAATTTCACAGGAGTTGATTATAAATATAAGGGATCCCTAAATATAATTTAATAAAATTTAATAAAAGAAAAAATAACAAAAAGAAAGTGAATTAGAAGTTATGAAGCGGAGATCAAAATTCTCAATATTAGACTCCTAATACTCAACAGAATGGGTATGATGCTCATTAAACGTTTATTATTGCTCATTCACTAGAAACCGTGAATTTCATCTCAATAGCGGATGTTTGATGCTCAAATATTAAATGTGAATATATAAAACGTGAAATGAGTATCAAAAAGTTCAAAATGAGCATTACGCCAATATGCATGGATATGACATTTAAGTTGTCTCGTGTAATGCTCATTTTAAAATGAGCATTACACCAATATCAAATGAGCATATCTAATTTACGAAATGAGCATAGAAAAAATTTAAAAGTTCATTTAAAATCTCGAGTATGCTTAAATATCAATTTGTATATTCAGTATGCTCAACAGAATAGGTCTGGTGCTCATTAAAAGTTCATTATTACTCAATCTCCAGAAGTCGTGATTTTCATCTCACTAACACCATATAAAAAAATTATAAACATATTTATATAAAGTAATAGTATGATACATAGATCAAATAAATACTTCAAAAATATGAATTAGTCTTTTAATATAGTAATAATGAGCAAAAAAAAAGAATAGTTAATATTATAATTACTATTAATAATACGCAGTATGAAACTATATAGGATAAGTAAAATAAATTAACCGATTATCTCAACAAGACAAGTTAGTGAGATGGTTGTAAGGCCGCTTATCCTACTTCATGTCGCGGGATCGAATCCCGTTGGGGTTTTTAACTTTTTTTAGTGAAGGAGCCCACCAGTCAAATTTAATAATTGGGCTGGATGTACGTACAACCGGGTGTACGATATAGGGACTCTGGATTGTTACAACCAAGGGAAACTGGTCGATTCCTTTTTTTATTGATTGCTTTGCCGCCTCACTTCAAGCATCCGTTAAGTTTGTGATTGCTTTTCTTCACGCAAACGTAAATAAATTAAAGTAATCGATCCATATATTTAGGGAGTATTTAACTAATTAAAGTCCTAAATAATTTACACATCCCGTATAAATTACCCGAAAATTTTAAAATGCACGTAATTAATCAAATCTGGCACAGGATGCGTTTATAATTAAGTGAGCTTTGAGGCCCAACCTACGATCGTTATCATTTTAATATAGTGTACGGAGTATTTGTTATTTTTTTTCTCTGAAGAAAAAAAAATAGTGAAGGAGTATTTGTTATTTAGTGAAGGAGTATTTGTTATTTAGTCACTTGTAAAATATACTACGTAGTACATACTAGAAGTGTCGACAAAAGAATTTTGGGAAAGTTCCCGAAATGGGACTAAAAAAGTTTGAAAATTCCAAAATAGGACTGTCATGTTTTTATTCCCAAAATAAGACTAATTACTGCCAAATTTGGAAAATATTGCCATGTTTGAATTCTGATACTGCCAAAACATGACAGTAATTAGTCCTATTTTGGGAATAAAAACATGGAAGTCCTATTTTGAAATTTCCAAACTTTTTTAGTCCCATTTTGGGTAATATCTCAAGAATTTTTTTGTAAGATTATATTTAATCAAGTTAATCTTTAATTTTAGACACAAATAGTTGAATAAAATATTTCCGAATTATATTTCCTCTATACCATAGATTGTTTAAGAGAAAATTGCCTAAAATAAGAATAAAAATGGCCTTCTTTCAAAAATAGGATTATATGTTTGATTTTCTCTAAATTAAATAGGATTAATCATTTTATTTCTACCCTGATTTAGTTAACTAATCAATTAACTTAATTAATCCCCCTGTTCCCTTGCATAATCAAGACAATCCGTTGGTGAAGGATCAATCTGTAATGGTGGAAGCCGACGGTGGCAACGAATTTCTGGAAGCTCATAATGTTCTTACTTGGACTATATTTTTTTGGTGTGGTCTGGCCTGATTTGTTCTGGTTTGTCTGGATTGGTCTGGTAATGTTTTGTCTCTGTATATTTTATAAATATCCAAGTCTGGTCTGGTCTGATCTGATGTGGTCTGGAACTGAAAACAGTCCAAGTAAAAACATCCACATGCAAAAAAAATTTCCGACAACAAGTGGCCGTTTGGCGGCATGGGGACAACAGTGCTAAAGCCTGGCCTATGAGGGTATTTTGGTCTAACCACAAATAAAAAGTTGTATTTAAGGTATTTTAAACTAGTAGGTCATATTTTTCGAAAGAAAACTATATTTTAGTCCTATTGTGGACTTCGTATAATTAAAAAAGTACATAATTAAATGACAAAGTGTCCAGACTAAGATTAAAATGTAGTTTTTTTACAAAAAAATAAGATCATTTGTTTGATTTTAGCTAAATATATGACTAATCAATCCATTTCTACCCCTAATTAATGACCCCTATTTTCGTTGTATACCCAAATCAGTCTTGGTGGTAAGCAACAAACTCTGGTAGTGATGGTGACAAGTTCTGTCGGCGGCGTAGGCCTCCGACGACGACAACAACAGCGGTGGAGAACGAATTTCTAGCGGATCATGGATCACCATGTAATTTTTGAAAAAAAATCCGATAAGGGTATGTTGGTCCAATTACAAATGAAAAATCATTTTTAAAGTATTTAATTTAAACTAGTTGGTTTAATCTGGTCTGAGACAGATTACGGTCCAAGTAAAAACATCCTAAATAATCCATATATTAAAAGCTAGACTAAGCAATAGAGTGCCTCATATTTTTCCCTCTGCCTCAGGCTCTCTCGCGATCCCCTCTACAGCTTGACCCGCGGCGGTCCCTTGACCAATTCCGGGTCCAATAGAAGCAAGTCCTACGGCCAAGCCAGCAGCAATAACGGAAGCGGCAGAAATAAGTGGATTCGTTACTTTTTATTCGAAAAACGTAACTTACACGAGAAAACAACGTTTTACCATGAATATAATGTGAGTGCTCTTTAAAAAAATGTGAGTGCTCTTATTTTTATAAACTAATAATAATAATAATAATAATAATAATATAATAATAATAATAATAATAATAATAATAATAATAATAATAATAATAATAATAATAATAATAATAATAATAATAATAATAATAATAATAATAATAATAATAATAATAATAATAATAATAATAATAATAATAATAATAATAATAATAATAATAATAATAATAATAATAATAATAATAATAATAATAATAATAATAATAATAATAATAATAATAATAATAATAATAATAATAATAATAATAATAATAATAATAATAATAATAATAATAATAATAATAATAATAATAATAATAATAATAATAATAATAATAATAATAATAATAATAATAATAATAATAATAATAATAATAATAATAATAATAATAATAATAATAATAATAATAATAATAATAATAATAATAATAATAATAATAATAATAATAATAATAATAATAATAATAATAATAATAATAATAATAATAATAATAATAATAATAATAATAATAATAATAATAATAATAATAATAATAATAATAATAATAATAATAATAATAATAATAATAATAATAATAATAATAATAATAATAATAATAATAATAATAATAATAATAATAATAATAATAATAATAATAATAATAATAATAATAATAATAATAATAATAATAATAATAATAATAATAATAATAATAATAATAATAATAATAATAATAATAATAATAATAATAATAATAATAATAATAATAATAATAATAATAATAATAATAATAATAATAATAATAATAATAATAATAATAATAATAATAATAATAATAATAATAATAATAATAATAATAATAATAATAATAATAATAATAATAATAATAATAATAATAATAATAATAATAATAATAATAATAATAATAATAATAATAATAATAATAATAATAATAATAATAATAATAATAATAATAATAATAATAATAATAATAATAATAATAATAATAATAATAATAATAATAATAATAATAATAATAATAATAATAATAATAATAATAATAATAATAATAATAATAATAATAATAATAATAATAATAATAATAATAATAATAATAATAATAATAATAATAATAATAATAATAATAATAATAATAATAATAATAATAATAATAATAATAATAATAATAATAATAATAATAATAATAATAATAATAATAATAATAATAATAATAATAATAATAATAATAATAATAATAATAATAATAATAATAATAATAATAATAATAATAATAATAATAATAATAATAATAATAATAATAATAATAATAATAATAATAAAACCTCATAATGTTTAGTCTTGAGGCAACCGTATGGGCTTTTATACACAGGGACGGATCCAAGATTTCTATTCAAGGGAGGCGAAATTTTTCGGTAGTGTAGGGAGTGAAAAAAATTTCCCCTAGTGTAGCGGGTCGAATTTTTTCCCCTAGTGTAGCGGGGCGAATTTTTTCCACTACTGTAGGGCTATGCGGCTAATTTTATTCAAAAAATGACATTAATACATACACATTCCCAACGACATTTAAATCTATTAAGTTGTACATTCTAAGTTTAAATTAGATGATGACAAAGACACCAACCAATACATTTTTAATAACTTCTACATTGTTTAACCTCATGAATAGGCTATTATTGATTAGTAATTTTTGTCCGGCGACCAAGGAGGGTGTTCGTGAGTCATGACTCATGAGAAATTTTCTTAATATTAGAATACTAGTATGTATGATATTATTATTTTTAGAATAGTATGCACCACACACACATATATTATGCATATTATATTTTAATATTTGTATTAATGCTATAATAATTTAAAGTTTATTATCTATGCGATAAATTATTTTTAGAAATCAAGAAGTAAATGAATTATGTAATTCAATGTCAATAAACATTTATATTTTGGATTCATTTCACGTGATCTAAAAACTGTGTAATTAGTGTGTCTGATATTTAATATTATTTGATATATATTTTACAAAATCAAGTACTTGTTTTCTAATAAAAATAATTAAACATTACAAAACTAGGAATTCTTATATAATAAGTATCCTAAATCTTAAACAACGAGTTATTCTATTGTTTATTTGTTTAAGTTATGTAATTATTTTAGATGTTCCTTCTTTTAAATATTCAATTAAGTATTACATTATGTAACACTATATATTACTTTTGAAAATTAAAAGCTAAGGGGGGCGAATCTAATTAAATTATGAAAATTTTATGAAAATATTACATATATGGTAGAAAATTTTGAAAGTCCGGGGGGGCGGTCGCCCCCCACGCCCCTAAATCCATCCCTGTTTATACAAGGGTTCTAAAGCGGACTCGTGCTCTCTAAGGAGCACATAACGTGCTCTATAAAATTTCTGTTAAATTACCTGCATAATTGTTTGATTGTTTCAACTGTGCTCTGTTTAGGGTTTAATTTGACATTTCAGCCACGACGATGGCTTATTCCAAGTTCGATGATAATCTCGAATTTGACGACGATATTGGCGCAGATAGTAGTGGGAAGATCGATTACAGTCTCTTGAAGGAAGAAGAAATTTGGCTTCTCCAGGAAGATGACGTCAACGAAATCTCCAGCGCACTTTACCTGCCGAGAGGGGAGGCTCGCGTTTTGTTACTCATGCACGATTGGAGCGTGAGCAGAGTGCTGGAGAACTGGTTCTCCGATGAGGAAAGGGTCCGAAAAGCGGCGGGATTGCTGCCGGTAGACCAAATCTCCCAGATCCGATTTCCGGAAAACGACGAATTCCGTTGCAAAATTTGCTTCGACAACTACCCTCTCGGCTTAAAAACCGTCGCATCCTGCGGCTGCGGCCATGTTTTCTGCGTCGGTTGTTTCGAATCGTGGATTCATTCATTGATCAGCGATGGACCGGGCTCTCTCTTCCGGCTCCGCTGCCCCGAGGTCGACTGCAACGCCGCGGTGCCGGAAGAGATTTTGGAGTCCGTCGCCCGAGATGAGGACAAAATTAAGTACCGGCGATTTCTCCTCCGATCCTACGTGGAGCAGAATCAGATAATCAAATGGTGTCCGGGGCCGGGGTGCGATTACGCGGTGAAATTCGATACGTGGAACACGGAGAACTGTGGCGTCGAGTGCGAGTGCACGACCGCGTTCTGCTGGAAGTGCACGGAGGACAGCCACCACCCGGTGGATTGCGACACCGTGCGGAGGTGGATGGTGAAGGCCACCTCCGAGTCGGAGAATTTGAATTGGATTCTGGCCAACTCCAAGCCTTGTCCCAGGTGTAAACGCGCTATCGAGAAGAACAATGGATGCATGCACATGACCTGCATTGCTCCCTGCCAGTAAGTACACCCCTAAACTAATCATTAAATTCATCTCTTTCAAATTTTCCAAATCTAAACTAATCTTTTTACTAGAGATGTTTTCAGTTATAGTCACAGACAGATCAAACCAACCACACTTCGACGGCTGAAATATGGAACTGACATCTCCCAAATTGGTTCCTAAATTGGAACTAAAAACATATGGGATTTTCTTCGTCCCAAATTGTTTTGCAAAGTCAACATTTTTTTGTCAACCAATAATAAAAGTCAGCAAAAAAATGTGGGTCAACCAATAATAAAAGTCAATCCTCCCTATTGATAATTAACTTAATTTTTCATAATTAAAAATTACATATTCAGAAACTATATTAAAATCTCTTCGAAATTAATTGCAAACTCTAAATTAGAATATATGGAGTAATTAAAAATTGACATCCCAATTAAGCAAATTATATGAAATTGTTTGACCAAGAAAAGTCAAATATGTAAATCAATTTGGGACAGAGGTGATACTTATAACGAATAAAATATCTCAATGATCATAAATGTATATTGGCAAACATGAAAATGAAAACGTTACAACTAGAAAAAAACGGTGGTGTCTTTGATTACTTAGGGAGTATTTTACAGCGTCACCGTAGAACTATTTCTAGTCTTATACGTAGTATCTAGGACTAGATTAAGTAGGGAGCGTTTTGCATGGCTTAAAAATGTATTTTCGGGTTTTAGCTTAAAAAAAAAAGTTTAAAATGATACCTTTGGACAACTATTTTTATTGAAATTAAGAATTTTAAAGCTAAAAGTTGGAAGTATAAAAGAATTCATTAAACTTAGATTTACTTTTTCTTTTTTTTAGTACACAAGCCAAACTAACTGTAATTATTACTTACGTTCCAAAACAACCCAACAGCTCAATTGATTAAACCGGCCACCCAGCTAAATAAAACAACAGTAGATCTTTTTTGCCACAATTATTTTTAGTTACGGAGTATTTTTTTTAATGCAAGGGTGGAGTTTGTTTTTAATCAATTGAGTAAAAATTAGAATTTGTTAAAGAGCAGATTGGAACATAACTTGTTTTTTACTTTAAGAACTCTTTTTTGTTTTAGATTTTAGATTTATAGATATGACAAGAAGTACTCCCTAGAAACACTAATCTCTATTAGTGATTTGTTTGAAATAATCCAAAGTATAAATTTTTCAAAATAATATCAACTATTAAAAATTTCTCAAAATACTCTAGTGACGTAGGATGTTTTTACTTGGACTGTAATTTGTCGCAAGCCAGAATAGACCAAACCAGGTCAGATTTGGATAGTTATAAAAATACAAAGAGATCATACCAGATCAGTTCAGACTAGACCAACAAATTATAGTTCAAGTAAAAACATCATTATAATAACCCATAAATTATTTGTAATATTTACGAGCCAATAGAGCATTACTATCCAAGGAAAAAAATCTGAAAATCTCTTGTTATTGAAACCTCAAATTTTATTTTAAATTTTATATGTGCAATATTAGTGTTATACGAAGTATGTAGTATGAAAGATCATAAAAATTATAAATTTTGATATATATTTTGTAAAAATTGGAGTACAAATAAAAAGCAAAATGATTCGGAACACAACATTCCCAATTTCGCACTCCCTCCGTTTCGCAATCAAAATCACACTTTCCTTTTTTGAATGTGCCAAAATAAAAGTCACACTTCCCTTTACGTTTCATTTAGGAAAGAAATCTATATCAATACAGTACAAAACAGTGCGAAATAGTGTCAAACAGTATCAAAACGGTGTACTCAACAGTAAAACTTACCTCTTAGTAAAAAAAATCTTTAATCTTTGTGAAATCAAAGTGTGACTTTGAGTGTGAAACGGAGGGAGTAGTACTTAAGGTAAAGTTATAAATTTTGATATGGAGTATCAATTTCAGAAACCGTTTAATTTTATAAGGGATAATGGGCAAATAAGCCCTCGAACTAACCCAAAAATGCTAATCACCCCTTATATAGGAGGTTCTGTACGGCCGTCGCCATTTGGGGCGGTTTTTGGTGGAATTTTTTGATGAAATATTTTGAGCATCTTCTTCATTAAGTCTAGTTTACTCATACCAAATTTCAGCTAAAAATAAAATCGGGAAGACATTCAAATGATTTTCTGTAATATATTGCGTTGTTTAACTGCGCAGTTATCTTCAAGAATTCATTTGACTTCCTTTCCGATTGCATTGTTATCTAAAATTTGGTATGGGTAAACTAGACTTAATAAAGAAGATGCTTAAAAAATTCATCAAAAATTTCCACTAGGAACCTCGCCAAATAACGACAGTCGGGCAGAACCTCTTATATAAGGGGCGATTTGAACTTTTTGGGTTAGTTCGAGGGCTTATTTGCCCCTTTTCCCATTTTCTAAATACCCTACTAAAGTGATGGAAGAAGGTCGTTGTATGGAAACAAAGGTAAAGTTAAGGGTAATTATGTAAAAAAAGAGTTTGCTTTTCTAATGCAGTTACCAATTCTGTTGGATCTGCCTGAAATCGTGGGAGAATCACGGCTGCAACCGGTGGGAGAGGGCCGAAGGAACCGCATTGACTGATGATGAGAAGATGCAGGAGAAGGCAAAGCTGACCTGGAAAAAGTATATGCATTTCTTCGCGCGCTGGGAAGCCAACGACAGATCCAGAAAGACTGCGGTAGCAGACTTGCGCAAGGTGCGGCAGGACTCTGCCGCACCTTACGCATGCTCTTCACAGCTGCAAAACACATCGTTGCGGCAAATTGTGGAAGAAGCGTGGGAGCAGATTGTGGAGTGCCGGAGAATGCTGAAATGGACGTACGCCTACGGGTACTACCTGCCGGAGGATGAGAATGAGGCGGCGAGACGGCAACTGTTCGAGTACTCGCAAGGCGAGGCAGAGAGTATGCTGGAGAGGCTCCACCGGTGTGCAGAGACAGAGCTCGCTGAAATTCGCGAGGAGGAGGAGAAGGAGGACGGGGGATCCGTCGAGGCATTCCGCCGGAAGCTCGTGAATCTGACTAGGATTACTAAGCACTTCTTCGACAAGTTAGGGGCAGAGTTGGAGAACAATCCTCTCTCCCACGAGGATCCGCTGCCGTCAAAGAAGGGTGGGAAGCCATCGTCGGCCAACAAAATTAGATTTAGCAAAACTAAAAAGAAAAGGCAACCATAAATTTGAATAAAGTTGATGTTGAAATTTGAATAATTTAAAGACAAACAACTTCTCAAATACTACGTAAAACGGTAGTAGCATTTCCTAATTCAAAATTCATGTTTGTATCCTTCTTAAATTCACTTTTGTATTCATCCATGTTTTTTGTCTATAAATTCAGTTTAAGACAAAATATGTCTTAAATTTGCACAGACAAAATAATACATATTTTGTTTGTGAACGTGACTCACAAACAAAAAAAAAATAGTCTTCACAAAGGTAGGTAAAAGGTGGATATAAGGGGTGGGTACAACAAGCATTGGTGTTCCTAATTTATTTTAAACGGGTCATTTCTGAACATGAAAATAGGGTAGATTCGTCATTTTTGTTCATTTTAGCAATTTTGAGTAAGAAAAGTAACTATTCATTAAAATATATTTACAATTTTCAAATAGATAAAGTTCGCCGAATAATATATTTTTTAGAGAAAATTATCACATGTGTCACTATAAGAGTGTGCCTTTCTCATAGTATGAACGCATGGAGTTTTATTCCCATTGTATGATTTGCACACTCGCGGTTGTGCACATGGTTTTTAATTTTTATTTCAATTCCAATAGTGCTCTCCTTCCATTTAATTAATGATCTGCTATTTCATTCCAAAATAAAACGGCCTGGCTAAGTAATACACTCGCACAGCTTCATGCGACGTAACTTTTTTAAGCGATAATCGTCGTTTCAACTTTCAATTACGGAAACCTCCTAAAATTTAGGAATTAATGAATAGAAGGTAACTCTTTCCATTAATTTGGCGTTCGTATCGTTATGAGCGGAACACTTCCTTCTTCATCGATGGATTTCGTTGCCATAGGTTAGCTAGTAACCCGGAGATGTCTAGTGCGCATTCATGCCCACAATGTGTTGACACTTGAAATTTACTGTCAAATTTACTACCGCATTTTTCCTGAAAAATGGATGTTAGCAGCTTAGTTGTTTAATGCTCAACGTATACTGCTTATGTCACACATTACATGTACTAATTACTGCAAACATATATTCATTTCATTAAAGAAACTAGACTTATATTAAAATACCAAATGAATCAAGAGTTACAATCAATCAATAGCTCCAAGCCTCCAAACACACCTCTAAAGGAGCACCACCAATCGGTGACCACCAAATGGGCAAAACAGAGTTCCTATAGACCTTTAAGGTTACCGTACTGTTCAACACTTCACTAGACGCAATGAAGAAAAAGTACAACTGAAACACGAAAAAAAAGTGAAAGCGAAACATGAAAAAGTGCAAATTTCGCACTTTGCATGGGAACACCACTTTTTATTTGAACTCTTCCCGATGGATTTGTTTTTATGAATTTTTTTTTAATGTTCTTCATCAAGTCTAGTTTATCCATACCAAATTTTATCAAAAAGTTCAATTGGGAGGTAGTCAAATAAATTATTTAAGAACACTGCATAGTTAATATATATAAACAGTGCAGTGTTTTTCAAAAAGTCGTGTGATTGTCTTCCCGATTAAATTTGTAGCTGAAATTTGGTATGGATAAACTAGACTTGATGAGGAACTTGTTAAAAAAATCATCAAAAAGTTCCACCGGGAAGTGGCCAAAATGCCCTCGACCAGACGGCGGTTCCCGTCAGGCCGGGTGGACATGAGAGAGAGAGAGAGAGAGAGAGAGAGAGAGAGAGAGAGAGAGAGAGAGAGAGAGAGAGAGAGAGAGAGAGAGAGAGAGAGAGAGAGAGAGAGAGAGAGAGAGAGATGATCATGTCCAGCAGCCCCCGGCCCGAACACCGTCTGAACACCGCCGTTTGGGGCGGTTCTCGGTGGAATGTTTTGATGAATTTTTTGAGCATGTTCCTCATCAAGTCTAGTTTATCCATACCAGATTTCAGTTCAAAATTCGATCGAGAAGGCAATCAAATCATTTTTTGAAATTGACTGCGTTTTTATTTGTATATTTTGGCGCAGTCAACTTCAAAAAATGATTTGACTGCCTTCCGATCGAATTTTTAGCTGATTTTGTTTTTGGATGAACTAGACTTGATGAGGAATATTTTCTAAAATTTTCATCAAAAAATTCCACCGGGAACCGCCCTAAATGGCGGCGGCCGGACGGAGGATCATGTCTCTCCGGCTGGACAGGATCATTCCTATCTCTCTCTCTCTCTCTCTCTCTCTCTAGGAAAATGTTCATGTAAGGTAGACCTAAAAGTTAAAATTTTAGGGCTCTTTCTGTTGAGGGGCTTTCGGATGAATTTTTGTGAGAATGTTCTCCATGAAGTTTATATCATATCTACCAAATTTCAGATTAAAATTTAATCGGGAAGTCGCTTAAATAATTTTTTTAAATTGGACATATATAATAGGAATGTAAAACTTTATAATTTCTCAAAATTTTATATATACAATATTGATGTCATATGGAAGACTGTAAAAATGAATTTTTATATTTTTTTTATAAAAAATAGAGTAAAAATGAAAAAGTTATGCCACTTTAAATAAAATAGTGTTTTACGTAAATGTTACGTTTTTATTATTTTTGAAATAGCATGTAGAATAAGCATATTACTTTCTTATATAGAAAAGACTAGTATTTTTATCCGTGTCGTGCACGGAGTAAAAGATGTTACGTTGTACTCCGTGTTATTGTTAGTTTTATTATAGAACGAAGAAAAAAAGTTGAAGATGCGAGTGTCGCTTCATAGTATCTAAATAGAATGAATAACTGAATAAATATATTTGATATCTAGTTGGTTCAATGTTACATAAAACTCATTTCAGTTTCATTCAAATGAAATCATTTTTTCCACCCTCTATATTTAAATAAGAAGTGATTAATTATGATTACTATCGATTTAACTATTTAAGCAATAATTGTCATTCTGCAGGTTAAAGTCAAGTGACACTTAACTGACTTAAGTGGTTTGCAATTTAAGCAAGATACTAATTTTAATTTGGTGTGTAATTCATCGGGGGAATAAAGTAAATAATGTTAAGGCAATTAAAACTAACATTTATTTGACAAAATATAAACTTTCATCGGATTATCAAATACCATGTTTCATATTTGTCATGCTTATCATGCTCCGCATTTTATAATATTTTAAAGAAAAGAATGAGAATAATAGTCTCAATGATTAGTAATCTGTTTCTAATAAGGTCAACTATCGATTATTCATGTATATATCAACATCTTGAGTGCTCGACATTTTAATTTTCATCACGTATAAATCTATAATCAATATGAGTAAAAGTGAAAGAAAATGTACCTTTTGAAAAAAACTTTTCACTACTAAATTACTTTACAATTATATTTTTATAATAGAATTACAACCATATGATTCATTGAAACCTTAAGTTACTCAAATATAACGATAGTACTCTCTCTATCCTCTATAATTTTGCCAAGTTTGATAAACACAAAAAATAATAACGTAAAAATTGTGTACGACATCATACTTTATGATTCAAAATCATATGGTGTTAAGTAACTTTAACAACAACAACATCCAAGTCTTAATCCCAAAAGATTTTGGGATCGGCTAACATGAATCGATTCATAATAACGATGCCAAAAGGAGAATACAAACAAGAAGAAGAAGACAAAAAAATGAGATAAAAATAAATAAATACCCCCTTCATCCCATAAAGCTTGGCCAAATGGAATTTAATGATAATGGTTATTTTCATTTAAAGACATAAAAAGATATATAAAAGAATAAATTGGATTTTCAAAATTTATTTTCAAAATTTACATTGTTCATGTCAAAAGTCGAAACCGAGTCAAAGTAGGGGAATAATAACAGGTTCAGGGGTGTTAGAAGAGCAATGTATGGAGTTCAGGGTAAAATGTTTTCAAACCTGTTACTCCATCCGTCCCGCAAAGATGTTCCCGATTTGACATACACACATATTAAGAAAATAAACTTAGCAGAGGTAAATTTTATTGTTTTGACACTGTTTCGACACAGTTTGACACTGTTTGACACTGTTTTGCACTGTTTTGATGTAGGATAACTTTCCATTTAGGGAAAGGGAACTTCTTTTTGGGACTGCTAAAAAACGAAAGCGGGAACATCTTTGTTGGGATAATGGCCCAGGCCGAGGTCCGGCCCATTAACCCCTCTTTTCTATCGGACGCACGTCATGCTAGGACCAGGCTGGGCGCAGGCCCATGACCCTTGGGAAGAGACGAACGTCTGGAATTGGGGGGTCCAGGTTTCAAACGGCCCATCGCGACGAACGTATGGGCAGAGGTAAGGGGCAGGACCACTGGCCATCAGGGATAACGACGAACGTCTCCTGGGCAGGCCCATGATCGTCGGAGGAGATCCAGTCCACATGGAGAGAATCCACCAAGGTCAGGGGACGAACAGCCGAAGTTTCTTGGGGGTCACTTGGAGTGACCCAGCTCACCCCCTGGCGGACGAACGTCCCCATTATTTAGGCGGGAAGCCTAGATTCTGGCGGGAAGTGCATTTAATGCAGAAGATTTGGTGGTTGGGACACAAGCGGTCCGCAGGCCTCCACGTCAGCATAGCCACCTGCCCATTGGCGGGTATAAATAGAAGCATTTATTTCATTGTAAAGGGTTGGCAACTTTCTATTACTAGCACTCTAGCTATAGTATTCTTACTCGCAGCACTTCTACTGCCTTGTAAGACGAACGGCCGACGGAGCCTTAGCGGAAAGTATTGTATTAGGGAGTTATTAAGAGATAATAATACCTAATCATTTACTTGCTACCTTACTGCTTTCCCAATCCATATCATCTGCTTGATGGGCTAGTTTAATCACATACTCCATTCGAAATCCTTGGGCTTACGTGTTGGACCCGGGGGTTGAAGGAATAAACCTCAACACTGGCGCCGTCTGTGGGAAAAAAGAGGAGAAGGGGAGATACGACTCCTGTGAGAGAGGGAGTCTTGACGAGGTATGCCTGATCTTCCTTCACCGCGTGACGAACATCTCCCGACGCGGAGGTTAGTAGGAACGTGGGGGAGGCTAGACGTACCAAAGGGAACCTCGGCAGGATAAACCAGTTCCTCCCATGACCCGTGGATCGATGAACACCTTCTGCCGAAGCAGAAGGTTAGTAGGGCCACGAGTATGGGGCGACGAAGTAGGGAATCCCGACGTGGATAAACCAGTGACCTCCTTGCGATCGTTGGATGACCGAACGTCTTCTTCGAAGTAAGAAGATTAGTAGGACAACGACAAGGACGAACGAAGCCTAGTTCCTCCCCCTGATGGGCGCATGACGAAAGCCTTCTGCGAAGCCGGAAGACTAGTAGTTCGCGGCTGGGGACGAACGGAGAGAGGGAATCCCGACGTGGATAAACCTGTTTTTCCTCAAGGCGGGGATGGCGAACGTCTCCTGCGAAACCAGGAGACAAGTACCCACGAAGCTAGGGAAGGACGAAGACTGATAAAAAGACTCCAAAAAAAAAAAAAAAAAAAAAAAAAGAAAAGGAGAAAGAAAGAGGAATGGAGCAAGAAATGTTAGACGAACATGGAACAAACAATGATTTTTATTCTTCGGTACTGATGACCGGAAAGTACAATGTGTGATGTAAATTACAGTGTAAATAATTGTAAGGTACAGACTATGAGCGGAGAGTCAAGTTTGGTCGGCGTCAGGAGTTGGGGCCGTAAAGGGGACCTGCTTGGTTTTTTCCCTGGCCTCAGCTTCTTCACGCTCCTTACGCTCCCTCAGCAGTTCAAGGGCCCCCTTATGGGCGTCTACCATCAGGGAATCGAAGCCAGCTGCCGCAGGATCAAAAGGAGCCCCAAAGTGACGCTCGAAGACCGGAAGATTCTCTGCCGCGAGGCCGACCATACCCTTAAGATAAGTATCGTCGGCAAGATCATCGAGGAAGCGTTCCCCAGTGGGAGTGGCCTGGAGCAATTTGACGCCATCCAGATAAGGGTCCGGGCAAGTGGCCAAGAACTCACCAACGAGCCTCGGAAGGAACCTCATGGCCATGGTATGAATGGCACCGGTATAGGCTTTGGATTTCTGGAACTCGATGGAACCAGACTCCTTGATCTTCGAAACATCGGCCTCGTAGATGGGGACATGGTTATCCACACCCGTACGGCGGATTTCCACCCTTGCCTTTTCCACGGCCCACAGCCGGCTGCGAAGGTCCACAAGCTCGGCCTCCTGCTTCCGAAGGAGTTCTTTTTGGGAAATGCTCTCCTGGACGAGCTTGTCATAGGCGTCAGCCTTTTCTTGAAGCGTCCCGGCCCTCCCCTTGGCGTTCTTCAAAAGGGCGTCGCATTCAGTCCGCACCCGGGCCATCTCCTTGCCTTGATGCTCGAAGGCCATCCGAGCCCGGTGGAAATATAACCCGGCCTTGTCGAGGGTGCTCTGCCCACACTCCAGGAGATCCTCAGGAGCTTCCTGGGCGGCGAAATCTTGGGGGACCTTGAGGTTGAGGCCACACCAGATCGAAGACGCGGTCTGGCCGAAGAGCATCATCGACTCCTTGCGAGGGCCAACCCCCGAGAATTCGATAAGGCCAAGGGAGGACCCGTTGTTTTCTGGGGGTGAAGGGGGACGAGCATCGTCAGAGCCCTTGGCAGCATGGACATCTTCATCCCTAAGTCGACGGACCTCAGAATTGGCCGGAGGGGAAACAGGGGGCTTGTTCCGGGAGGACGGCTTCCGCTTCAAGGGACTTCCCGGCTCACCGTCGGAGTCATCAGCCACTATGATGGCTTTGGAGGCGGTACCATCGATGCGGAGCCTCTTCGAAGCCCCGGCCTCTGATGCGTCGTCTGACCGCCTCCTGCTCGCCCGAGGCTCAATTTTGGGGACGAGCGGTTTCCTGCCCTTATCCTCATGCCTGTTGTCGCGGCCATGGGCATGCGAAGTAATATGAGTACGCCCCATGGATGATATAGTTGGGAAAACTCCTGCAGGAAGAAAATCAAGACGTTCAGAACCATAACAACTAGAAGATGACAGGACAATGCAAGTACAAATGGACGCACCTAATCCGGCCCGGGCCTTAAAAGGCTCGGCCACCAGCGACCGGAGGTTCTGAACGCCAAGACCAGCTATACGCTTGGCATAGCCGTGCTCCTCATCCGTCATGGGCGGCGGGATGGACTTCACCGGATAGGCGTTCCACCTATCGGAGAATGGCATCGGGGAGCCCACTTCGGCAAGGAAGAACCGCTCCTCCCAGCCGTCCGGGTTCCCGGCGTTGTTTGAAAACAGGACAATGGACGGACGCGCGATCAGGGTTAAGTACCCCGTACGTCCGAAGGGAGATAACCGGAAGAAGTGTTGCAGCAGGTCCACGGTGGGGATCACGTCAACGCTGTGACATCTAATTATAAAACCCGCGATGATCCTATAAGCAGCGGGGACGAACTGAGCGGGTGTCACCCGGAGGCCCCTAAAAAGCTCTATGTGGAAGCTATGGAGGGGAAACAGGAGGCCGGCTATGACAGAGTCCAAGTGGACCACCACATAGCCGGGCAGATGGCGCATTGGGTTGCGCAGAATCCGATCGTCGTAACCCCTTGGGGGAAGGAACCATTGGCTTATCAACCGACGGTCGGCGTTCAAGAGACGCTGGCGCTGACGACGAACGCAGGAAAAATTCAGGTGATGACGGGGGGGCCATGGTGGCATACCCCGCTCATAGAACTCTAGGTCATCACCAGAGGAGCACCCATCGTCGAACCTATCAATAGTTTGGGACCCTGATATGGACAAAGACATGACGACGTTCGGTACCTACGGGTGCTGGGGCCGGAAGCGATACCAAAGAAAGCTAGAGAGAGGAAGTGGTTGTGCAGCACAAGAGCTAGAGATGGAGCAAATGGAGGATTCGCAAGGACTTGGGTACTTATAGGCAGCACCGCGGGGTTGCGCCAGTCACGGTGGAACACGTGGCATCCGGATACCGGTACCTACCGCGGTATTAAAGGCTCCTCGATGTTGTCACCTCACAGTCACTGCGAAGGAATCTGATTTGATACCACGAACGTCCCCAGAAGGGGAAAACAGAGAGCGTACATACAGGCCATGTTCACGTCAGACGCACGTGGACATGGCTGGCCATGTTCACGGCAGACGCACGTGGACATGAGCACCCCATGTTCACGTCAGACGCACGTCCGAAAGGGATGTCTGCTTAAGCGCAGGCGTAAAAGGTCACGCTATTCCGGAAGCGGCGAACTCCTCCATCAAGGCACTGCTCGGAGAGGCGCATTCGTATCTCCACACCTGGTCGAACAGACGAACGTCGCCCCGCCAAATTTAAGTTGGGCGCGTACTACTCGGATGGTTATGCCAGTAGCCACGGGAGGAGCGTCTTCGCCAACTCTGATCCGGGAGATTACGGCCACAACCCGTACGTATGGGGGGGTGGTTACATAGGTGGTGCTCCCAAGCATACGTTCATATCCCGATACGAACGGAGTATGGACGTGAACGACCCCACGGACGGTTATGCCAGTAGCCAAGGGACGGGCGTCTTCATCAACTGGCTCGAAAGAATACGGTCGCATCCCCGCATGTCTTCCTTCCGACGAACGGCATTGGGAATGGTACACATGGGTGGTGCTCTCAGGCACACGTTCGTATCCCGAAAGATTGGGATGCATTGGCGAGTTGTGGACATGAACGTCCCCAAGAAAAACAAAAAGCTACCAACGAAGAAAGGAAATAAAAAGGGTTCATGAACGTAGAGACAATGATGAGGCAAAAAGAGTTGTATATTCTTCGGCTCTACTGGCCGGATAAGTACAGGATCAAAACAAAGAAACTACAAGCTACATTACACAAAATTTGGAGAAACAGGCCGGGACCCCCCAGGGATGGTTTCTTCTTCCTCCTCGGGCTCGGGCTCGGGGGACGGGGGCTCCGGAACCTCCCCTCTGGCTCTGGCCTCCTCCCGCCGGGCGTCCCTTTTCAACTTGCCCACCACTCGGATCAGCTCCGGATCTGAGGCATGCTCGGCCAGATCGAAATTGGGCCCCTGAAGAGCGGCGAAGACCGGCAACGTGGCCTTTACCCCCTCGTTGTAGCCGATGACGAAGGAGCTATCCCCGACATCATATAAAAACTTCTCGGCCAGGGGCGCACTCTCCAGGATTCGGACCCCGAATTTGAGGCGGTCCTTTGGCGCCTGCTTCTGCAGCTCGGCGGCGAATACATCACCAAAGGCGCCCCCAAGGTACTTCTGGGCTGCAATCATGAAGGCCCCGGAGTTGTGGTACCCAGAATCGTCGACGAGCCATTCAGGGGCCTCGTCTTTGGGGGCAGGGAGAGCTGGGACGAGCTTGAACCCGGCCTTCTCCAGAACCGCGAGCTTCGCGGAGGATTCGCGGGCTACCTTCAGGGCGGCCTGCAGTTCTTTGTCCTTTGCCGCCAGCTCTTTCTCCTGGAGACGAGCGGCCTCTCTCGCCTTCTTCAAGGCCGCATCTGCCTTATTTTTTGCCTGAAGGGCATCGGCATCCCGAGCAGCCTCAGCCTGCAGGGTAGAGAGCCCAACCTACAAAAGAGATACAGAGGATGAGACTTCAATCAACGGAATATGGAAATCTACCGTTCATTTAGGGGCAAGTCTCACCTGAAGAGCGGCGGCCAGAACCGCATTGGAGGCCTCTGAAGACGTCCGGGGAGGCATTTCCACGCCAACCAGAGAGGCAATTTCCTGCCAGACGTCATGGGCCGGACGCCCAAGGGAAGGGAGGATCAGCCCTTGCTCTTCGGGGGCCGAAGAGGAAGCCCCCGAGGCCTTTTGGACTTCTTGTCCTTCGCCTTCTCCCCTTCAAGCGGATGAACGACCTGTAGGGGCGCCACGACTTCGGGGACGACAGGGTTGAGGATGGGGGCCTGGGACCCCTGTGCCATCACCGTGGCAATGAGGTGCTGCTCCGCCTCCACCGTGCGACGATCGGCCTGGGAGGCGGAAGAATTAGAATCTGCCGCTTGGGCGGCCTTGGCCTTGGCAAGGGCAGCATCGGCCGCGGCACCCTTTCCCTTCCGGTTCTTGAGGAGCTTCTCGTGATTCATCTGTTCCTGGGTCGGGGGAAGACCTGAAAGAAAAATGGGAAGTGTTAGATGGACGAGCGTCAGGAATAACTCACCTCGGAGGTCAGGACCGCCCAGTACCCCGAGACGAGCGTAGAAGGGGAGATGTCCAAGAGCATGGGCGGTACCTATTCCTGCCGCGGCGAGTGCCTCGAAAGTTAGGAAGTCGTCTAAGGGCCGGACGCCGCCCGTCGAGATCTTCCTGATGTCTTCCTCCAGATCGTCGGGCAGCTCCGGGGACCCTATCTTGGGCGGATAGCCATTCCACCGTAGTGGCAGACGAGCATCCGCATACCGCACGAAGAAGAACCCGGTTTTTTCCAGTCATGGATGGAACTCGATGCTCCGCTGAACAACCTCCGCTTCGGACGGGCTGCAATGCTCAGGAAACCGTCGGAATTCTGGGGGGTGAGCCGATAGAAGTAATGGAACAGATCCAGAGTGGCGGTGACCCCATTGTCCTTGCAACGGACTAGGAAGGCGGAGAGCCACCGATAGGAATTCAGCATGAGTTGAGCGGGGGCTATCTGGTAACAGCAAAAGAATTCCACAAAGAACGGATGGAGAGGGAAACGCAGCCCAGCCTCGATGGAGTCCAGAAGCACCATAATCATCCCTGGACGTCTCCTCATCACGTGGGTTGCGCCGCGGAGGCTGTATACGGACGGAGGGGGGAAGAACACCTTGAGCTTGTTAAGGGCCACCGGTGAGAAGATCTGCTCATGACAGAGGACATTCTTGATCGGGCATAGATGCCTCTCCACATCTATCTTTAGCCCGAGGTCAAAAACTTCGATGTCGGAACCGTCCTGGGCCTCGACCCCGGAATCATATCCGTCCGGACGACCATCCTCACTGGCGGACTCCTGTTCCCCGTCTTCAACCACGGGATCCACCACATCGAGAGCCATACTGTTTTGCTCCCCCGAATCAGCACCCTCCTCACCAGGGACAGTCGCAACAACACCAATTTGGGCTTCCCCGGCCTGAACAGTTCCCACGGTAGGGGCCGAGCCAGAACTACCGGAAGTGCTAACTTCGCCCGAAGAGCGTGAACCGGAGTCGGAAGAGGAACCCGAGGAGGAACCCGATGAACCCGAACCAGAACTTGACGAGATCTCCATCGAAACCATCGCGGCAAGAATTCAAGACAAGAAAAAGAAGCAGAAGATGGAAGTTACCTTAGAGGGATTAGCCGAACTTGGGAGCGGGAGAAGACTTGAAGAGCTGCGGAAATTCGAAGACAAGAGAGCAGAAATCGGGAACCCTAACCCAGAGGGAAAACCCGGCATTTATAGGAGAGACACCGATGGGGGGACCAACGAGGGACGAACACGTGGCAAGGAGCGTATTCCGTCTCACGCGCTGTGCGTGGGACGAAAGCGTAATGATGGCATTTCCTCGGAAAATGCACCGCCGCTACAGCAGCCGTCACCTCGTTTCCTGAACCGTCGACAGCTGTTAAGCACCATGACCACGAGCGTATGCTTCTGCCAGATGCAATAAGACACAAGTATCGAGACTCAAACGTCCATTTCGGAGCATCTATACTTCCTTATGTCCTGCGCATGCCCAGAACATCAGAAGTGGGGGACTTGTGTTGGGATAATGGCCCAGGCCGAGGTCCGGCCCATTAACCCCTCTTTTCTATCGGACGCACGTCATGCTAGGACCAGGCTGGGCGCAGGCCCATGACCCTTGGGAAGAGACGAACGTCTGGAATTGGGGGGTCCAGGTTTCAAACGGCCCATCGCGACGAACGTATGGGCAGAGGTAAGGGGCAGGACCACTGGCCATCAGGGATAACGACGAACGTCTCCTGGGCAGGCCCATGATCGTCGGAGGAGATCCAGTCCACATGGAGAGAATCCACCAAGGTCAGGGGACGAACAGCCGAAGTTTCTTGGGGGTCACTTGGAGTGACCCAGCTCACCCCCTGGCGGACGAACGTCCCCATTATTTAGGCGGGAAGCCTAGATTCTGGCGGGAAGTGCATTTAATGCAGAAGATTTGGTGGTTGGGACACAAGCGGTCCGCAGGCCTCCACGTCAGCATAGCCACCTGCCCATTGGCGGGTATAAATAGAAGCATTTATTTCATTGTAAAGGGTTGGCAACTTTCTATTACTAGCACTCTAGCTATAGTATTCTTACTCGCAGCACTTCTACTGCCTTGTAAGACGAACGGCCGACGGAGCCTTAGCGGAAAGTATTGTATTAGGGAGTTATTAAGAGATAATAATACCTAATCATTTACTTGCTACCTTACTGCTTTCCCAATCCATATCATCTGCTTGCTGGGCTAGTTTAATCACATACTCCATTCGAAATCCTTGGGCTTACGTGTTGGACCCGGGGGTTGAAGGAATAAACCTCAACAATCTTTGAAGAGACGGAGGGCGTAATTCATTTAAAGCATCTCCAATAGAAATGTGGATTGCACCATACAAAAAATGGACACGTGTGGTATATCAATAGCCCGTGAAGCTGATGTGGAAGCATGGACAGTAGCTATCAAATTTTGTCTCCAACGGCTTCATCTTTCTTCTATTCTCTATGCAAAGCAATATCAATTTTCACATACGTAATACGCAATATATATACATACTCACCTCACCTATGACAAAAGCAGTACAACAACACTCAACAAAACTGCTCAATCAACTCACATAAATATATATGGACAAAAGCAGATCCAGGATGATTGGCAAAGAAGTGGCCGACTGGATAGGGGCGCAGGGTTACTCCGGTAGTCCGGCCTGCTGCAAAAAAGACGTATTGGACGTTTTTTGCAAGACCAACACCATGGATGTGATCTTCATTAATTAATATAATCAAATCGCCTTTTTCTCGTTGCCGGTAAAAAAAAAAACGAGCCGGAGAAGAAGATAGTCGGAGAGAAAACGGGGATGCTCACGCTACCGCCTAGACGAGGAGTGCCGCCATATCACGAGAACCTTTCAGACGGCGAGATGATTGTCCCATTAACTACGGCAGTGGAGTGCCACGTGACTCGGTGACTGCGTTGCCCGAAGGGAAGCGCTGCCGTGTTTGTTTGTCAAATGAAGCACTTGAGTTTGATACTCTGTATTTCTTAAATGTTTTCCTTAAAATTATTTTCGATTTCTTTTTGCTGAGTTGGCAATGAGAAGCCCTTGCTGAAACTAGAAAGCCGGATCGACAGTGTCCCCTATTTTCCAATCCAACTCAGCACGATAGCCAAAATACACTTTCCCATTGCGGAGGACAATTTGAGCGCAATGTGACGTGGCAATTCATTTTTTAGCAATTGATACCCGATTGCGGATGCTCTTAGAGCGTGCTTGGTATCATAAACGAGATTGACTGAATTTCGTTGAAGAGCAGCACCGATAACTTTTCTTTAAGCATTGTTAATGCCAAAAGTCTAAACTTATTAATTCATTTAGAGCGTGCTTGGTATCAACGAGATTGAATGAACAAGCTACTGCAAATGATAAAATTCTGAAGGATGCGGTTGAATTAGCTGAATATGTGTTGCATTGTGCACACATTATATTGAAAATATATTTTTATTAATAAACAAAGAAATATTATACAAAAAATAGTCAAGAGAGTCTTCTATATAAAATTTTTCAAGTAATTTAGTTAAATAAATAGCTCCAACATTATTTATTTTGATTGCCTCATAATTCAAATCTAAACTGTTTTTTTAAGAAGGAAACTTAAATTGATATCACAATATTCAGATAAGAAACAAATACATAAAATGACCATTTTCAACCGTCAACTTTCGAACCAGATTTAGAGTAAAAACTCAAAATCACTTAAAATACTTACAAAGTTCAATTTTGTTGAAGAGTTTAGGCTAAATGGTCAAATAGGCCATTGTACCGGTCGTGTAAGCTCAATTCATTCCATGAACTAAAAAAAGTTCAATTCACACCCTGAACTGACAAAAAATGATTCAAATTTTATTTTTTACAGGTAACAACCGGTCTTTTTTTTTAATATTTTATTGTTTATGAATTTATTTTGATTTATTGCAATTTTGACACTTTCTAATAGTGTAGGGGTGCGAATTGCCGAATTGGACCATTTTTATTGATTGTTTAACCTAAAAAAAATGAAATTTGAACATCTTTTAACCGGTTCGGGATGTGAATTGAACATTTTTTACATCAGAGACTGAATTGAGCTTACATGATCGATCTATAGAAAACCTACATCAAATAGAAAACCTATTTGATTAGCACGATTTTAAAAAAACGAGCATGGTCCCTACTTTGACTTTCCTCGATAATATGGGGAGATGGACTGGTAGTGGGAAAGATAACAGAAAATGAAAGAAATGTAAAGAAAAACAAGAACCCTAGTCCCCGGAAAGATCTAACCACCGCATCTAGTGGGTCGTCTCCATTTCCCTCTCGTTGCAACTACCCCATCGTTCCCGGATTCACACAAGTCTGTATATCGTACTTCATCGACTCCCATACCTTAGCGAGGAGCACCCTGACATCATCGTCTCCACCGAATCAGTTCTCATATCCCTTACTGTGATTGTGCACAGTGCATTTCGCCTCAGTTTGAAAACATTTTACCCTGAACTCCACACATTGCTCTTCTAACACCCCTGAACCTGTTATTATTCTCCTTCTTATGTGTCCCAGCCATGTCCGAGGCCTTTGACCTCGTATCCAGTCAACCATACACCAAGTGGACTGTCCTACACGTCTCCGAGGTATGCCCCACTTCATTGTACTCGTGTGGTTGTGTTTGCCACGAGATTTATCTTCACGGTTGGCGTGTCTGAGCTCCATTCATTTTTAATTTGAATTTTTACAATTATATTTGCCTCTATTTTACCTGGCAAGACCTGACGTTTTAGGGTAGATGCTAACAGTTTTTTTTACTTTTATGGTGCGAACTGTTGTAATGCTATTGCAAGTTTTCTTGGTTCAATTGACTTTAGAGTATCTTGAATTACAACTAGTATTATTCTTTTAAATGTAAAAACTTCAATGATTTTAATATAGTTAAACTCTAGCAGGAAAGTGGTTTGGTTCCCTTTGTTATGCTCATTTCTACATTGTTGGTTCAAGTCGTGTCATGAATGATCTGGTCTCCTAGTTAGATATTTATATTTGAGTATGTGCTGTTGAACAGGTGTATGCATAAAGTCACTGTGGCTATGCATGCTTATGTAGGTTCAATATACTAGAATAGAATTCCAGTTTTTTCAATGAATCACATAGATTATTACTTTTATAAATAGAAAAGTATAATGTTTGCTTTTCGTTTACTTAAAATCCCATCCCTGGGGCTTCACCACTTTAGGGGTGTGTGTGACAAATCGCCAAATTCGTACATTAAGCCCCTGTTTTTATATTTAATATCTTAGGTTTTGATATTTTATGAAGTCCCTGATTCTAGATTTTAATATTTTAAAGTTTGGCACTCATCTGTCAAACATGGATACTTCATCCAGAATCTTCAAAGGGCAGGGGTATGTGGGTCACTTATAAAAAGAACTTCTTCATAGTTCTTAAGCAGACTCCTGATGCTTACACACAAAGTCCATTAATTTTTTTGTTTGGCTTGTGTGTCTGTGTGTTTATAACCTCACACTAACCTCAATGGTTTTGAGTTAGTATACCTTCACCCCCAGTGGGAAGTTATTTTGATCATCTTTGTTTATATTTGAAAATTTGTTAACCTCATTTTGCTTGGAATTATTCACATGTTCCTAATGAATGCCTCCTTTATATCTTACGGGTTCTTTTTCCTTCTTCTTGCCAGTGTGCTGTTAATCATGGTATCGAGCACATATTCAGCAAATTGATTACTAAAATTGGAGATCCTATTGACTTTGAACTTCCCGACTGGTTAAATAAGTGGCAGCCTATGCCATACACCAATATAAGACGCAGTATCCTTTTCAACGTGGTTACAGCTGTAATTTCCCAAATTTCCATTTACAATTAACTAGTTTGTCTTTCTCTGGTTTAGAAAATGGTTTGTAAAATCATGTGACATGTCATGTACATTATATTATATTCAAGTGAATATGTGTTTTTATCACTTTATGGTTGACTGTTTCCCACCTATGGGCTATTGCTTTCCCTAGCCTTTCATGTTGATCATACATTAACTAATTAAGATGTATATCGCACCAAGAGGATTAAGAAGCGTTTGGAAGATGATGGCATTTTTTGTTCCTGCAACTCTATAGCTGGATCTTCTGGTGTCTGTGGTAGGGATTGCCTCTGCAGGTGAGATTTGAATATTCGATTAATTGAATGTCTGTTGTAAGTATGATGCATGAATCATGATAGTACTCTCTGAAAGGCATGAAAGTATGATCCATTTGATCCATGGTTTTGATTCTCATGAAAACCCTAAACGATTTAATTGAACACTTACTGTATAACATACTCCCCAATTTGATAAGTCATTTGGTTAGGCATTTTAAATAAATTTATCTAATTGATACAAAAAAATTGAATTAATTGAACCGGAATGCCGTTGAATGACACAATATCGCTACTAATACCTCTTGTAGTCTGGTCATATGACTTCTATTCATACACCTTTTATGTAGAATACATAATTATATTTATGCATACAATTTGTCAATTACATTAAATTCATACATGACATCCAAAATATGATAGTAAACTCAGTGCCAATCTTTTTTATCATATTTATAAATCCTAATATACCAATAAAAACCAGTCTTGAAATCCCAAATCACAGATGATGCTCTTTTTCCCTTTTAAATCTTTCAAACTACTCCACTGCCAAGCAAGGTCAAGAATATCTCCTATAAGCTTTTTGTAAGTACAAGTAGAAGAGAAGTTGGAGACGAATGTAGTTGAAGGCTGTGTTGTGACATTAGTCGTTAAAAAACCAGAGAAGAAACAACATTTTTTTAAGCCCGGGATGAGTGGTTTAGTTTTGTTACTTCTTTATTTAAAAAATCCTACTTTGCCCCTTTAAACTGATCAAAACCAAAGGGAAAATTCCTGAAATAGATGTAAAAATGTTTTGGAATTTTAGAAAAAGAGCAGTTTTTATTTTCTGAATAGGAGTATTTAGTGCCAAGCTTGGAAGTACTGCCATGTTTAAAGCTCGATAATGCCAAAACATTGCAATAATTGCTCATACTTAGGGAATAAAAACATAGTAGTCCTATTTTGGAATTCACAAACATTTTGCCGCCTATTCAGGGAAACTTCTTAATACAAAAAAACCCAAATATATCTTGTGCAGACCATTCAAATTTCAGTCTGCAACAGCCAAGCTCTCCACTACAGAGAGTCTTGTAACACTAGGCTGCTTCCCTGCCCCATTGCTATTGGGCACTTTTGATGTCACAGAGAGACTTGCTAAGTGTCTTCTGGATTAGATATTTGTAGCATTAAGGATTATTAGAGACAGGGTTAGGTGTTTTATCATCATCATCATTACCCCAGTGCCGCAAAGGCTCCCACCTACGGTGAGTAGGGGGGGGGGGGGTCGGATGTACGAAGTCTTACCCCTGTACTGAAGCACAGAGAGACTGTTTCCCAATGACCCATAGTGAAAATTGCGTCGAAAATTGCGATTGTTACTTCATAACAAAGCAGACAGTTTAGTAGGCCATTTTGTTTTATTCCATCATATTCCCAAACCAAAAAATAGTGAGTCTTTGGCTCTATTGAAAATGATGGAAAGGGAGTGGAGGATCCAAATAGACTTGTATTAGAGGAATCAGAACTGATATGCGTCTTCTTGGGTTGGATGTGAATATGGATTTGGAGAGAGTAAAGTGGAGGGCGCACATCCGTGTGGACGATTGATGTCTTTTTCTACCTTTCCCCTCTCTTATCTTTTATCGTTTATCACTTTATCTTCTTTATTTTTTTTTATATTCTAATGTTATTTTTATCTTCTAGCTTTTTTATGCTCTTTTATCTTTCTATCCTTTATCTTATATTCTTATGGTATTGTTATCTTATATGTATTTATCTTTATTTTATCCGTTTTATCTTACTTTTTTTCCTGCTTGTCCGTCTTCTCTGTTTGGCATCGATATCATAGATTGATTCATGTTAGCCGACCCCGAATTCTTTTGGGATTAAGGCTTGGATGTTGTTGTTGTTGTTGGACTCTAGCACGAGTTGTATTGTAATTGTTAATCTGTCAAGTTTCATGAAAAGGATGATGCATTGCTATAGGAAGAGTTGTATTCTTTACCTTGTATTTCCTAGGGTGAGTTTTTTATCTGATTCTCCAAATGCAGATTTAAGTTGCTCAGTGTGTGTTTGTGTTTGTGTATGTATATATGTGTGTGTACATATAATTAGATATAAACTTTATCTTTTGTCCTTTAGTTTATGACTTGTTATTCCTTTACTTTATTGTACCAGCTTGCTAATGTCTTGCTGCTCCTCTGGATGTAAATGTAATTCATCATGCCTCAATAAACCTTTCCAGCAACGCCTTGCCAAGAAGCTGAGAATAGTTAAGGTATTTTTTGTTTTCTGGGAAGAAAGTCATGTTATCAGAAGCAACTTAGATTAATGGCATCTTTATTTTGTATCCTTTATATCCTTTTTTTTTTGTCACCTGTACTTGAACAAAGATCAAGGGACCCTTTCTGTTTATTCTTATTAGGAGTGGGATTGATTGTGTGCTCAAGTTGAGTAAAACAAACAAAGGCTTGAAATTTTCTTCTTGGATATAGGGATGGATAGCAACCGAAAACACGAAGAATTTAAAAATATTGTAGGACTTCTTCAGTTCTGCAATTCAAGATTGGCACTTTCTAAGGGAGTGTTTGCAAGAAATTAAAAAGAAATGCTTTCCAACTTTTGGCTTAAAAAGTTAAAGTAGTGTTTTCAAACACACGCTCCTGCTTTAATTAAGCACATTAAAGCTCAAAGCTAAAAGCACATATAATTGAACACTAGCTGGCTAGCTATTTGCTGGTGGTACAAAAATATAAAGGGATAAGGAAGAAAAACATTCACTACAACATTTATATTATATCCATTTATTAGTTAACAAAGGAATAGTGTTGGGAAGTTAGTTTACTGTGTATCACATTAATGTGTCTTTGTAGTTCATACATGATTGTATTTGGATAATTTTTGGTAGTATGTTAAAGTCTACAATTGTTCAATTTGGCTTTGACTTTATAATGTTTAACATATTGAAATAACAGTTTTGTAAAATTCTATCACTCTATTGTAGTTTGCTTTGCTCTATTTTTTTTAATAAACGGCTTATATTAATATTAAGAAAACATGCAAAACAAGAGTCAGCCACCCCATACACATAGCAACCTGACTCGCTAGACACAAAACGGGCAATTGTAAGCCTAAAACGATCGAAACCGAAGCACTGCCTATCAAGAGTCCTCCCAAAATCCAAATATGACAACCATACCTACTCGAACTAAAATAAAAACAAGTACTATTAAAGAAAAAACAATACTGATATAGAGCTTCTTATTGTACAAATATTAAAGAATCTGCAGATATTAACCTTCTAAACATGTTTCCTCATTACTGTCTAACTTTTCCAATTCAACTTGCAGACAGAGAAATGCGGCTCAGGTATTGTGGCTGATGAAGATATTAAGTGTAAAGACTTCATTATAGAATATGTTGGGGAAGGTAAGAGATTTAGTTTGTATGTTTTGATGAAATCATTATTAGAACTCTGTTCATAGTATTTTCACAAACCTAGAGAATATTTGGTGCAGTTATTGATGATAAGACGTGCGAGGAGAGACTCTGGAAAATGAAGCATAGCGGGGAAACTAATTTTTACTTGTGTGAAATCAACCGGGATACAGTCATTGATGCAACTTACAAGGGAAACAAATCAAGATACATTAATCATAGTTGCTGTCCAAATACTGAGATGCAGAAATGGTATGTTTTTTGCTATGTAATTCATGCCTGGTACACTCACCTTCTCATCTTCTTTTCTTAATATTTTTACATGGTGTTGTATTATAGGACGGTTGATGGAGAAACAAGAATTGGCATTTTTGCAACGTGTGACATAAAAAGGGGCGAGCATCTAACCTACGATTATCAGTATGGGTGATTTATATAATTATACTCTGTATTATTTTTCACTTCAATTTTTTATCCGAGCTATAAAATTCAGGCTTTACAATCACCTAGGTTCTGTATTCACGAAGAAAAAAAGGCCCCAGTTTCCCACACTATTGGTGGGGCAATTACTCAGCAGTCAGCACCTAGATGCCCTAGTCCACCTACCCTGATTTTTGTAATACTATTGGTTTAATATTATATGAGTAAGTTCAGCCATCGCCACTCGGTTGAAGTAAAGAATCAAACCCCTGGGGTAGAATATTTTTTACCTTCTATGTGCATCTCAGTTACTCATATGCTATGAACCCACATGGAATCCTCTTTTGTTGGTTATAAATTTGAATGTTGTATTGTTGTGATGTGATTATATTTTAAGCGTTGGTTTTTATTAGTATTTATTACTAAGTACTATTTATGTAACATGTTATGTACTTTATATTGAAACTAAATGTTTGTCACATAGGTTTTATCAACAAGGAAAAACCTCAGGTTAAATTTACCTTATCCCTAAGAACCACTTGGCCATCTTAGGCGGATACACTTTAGTGTGGTGCCTAACAAACATTAGAACATTATTTCTATGAAAAAAGCCAATAATAGGTTAGCTATACCTTATATAGTTATGTCTCAGGCTCTCAGCACCCCCTATGGATCCTCGGCGGCTAGGCTTAGCCCCTGTTTGTTTTTTGGCGTTTTGAAGCCATCCCGCTAGAAATTCTAGCGTTTCCTTTTGTTAAAAAACGGCGGTTTGGCCTTAACCGCCAGTATCCAAACAGAGCCTTAGTCTGGCCCCTAATGAATTTTAGAACTTACAGTAGTTTTTTGGATGAACTTTACATGTTGGTACCTTTATGTCTTGAGCATATCCTTGTATATTTGTCTAAAAAGGGTAGCAGGTTTGTACAATTTGGTGCAGATCAGGATTGCCACTGTGGAGCTGTAGGTTGTCGAAAAAAACTTGGTGTCAAACCAACTAAAACAAAGATATCATCTTCAGAAGCTGCATTGCATTTAGTAGCCTGTCAGGTGGCCGCTACATCACCCAAAGTGAGAGCACTTTTATCTGCAAGAGAGGTAGTTGTTAACTACGGAGTATTAAGGATTATTGTTACCAAGAGAGTTAAAATTACGATAGCCATGGTCATAGACTCACTGGCTGTAAAAGACATAATAAAGCAGTTAGTTTTGAACTTTCTGAGTTTTAGAGTAGTTCTGTTGAATGTTTTCCTTGGTAATGAAATTATTGAAACATTTGGCCAAATGGTTATCTTCCTTCTAGTTATTTCTTTCCATTGTTCTTTTCTTTAATAAATACTCAATTAGAAAAAATGTGTGAGCTGCCCTCTGCCCCCATCTCCTTTCACGGGGTTTTTCTTCAATAGGATGATTAAATATGTTATCACTAATATAGTGATATATGAACCGTTTTCCATGCTGCACTTGCTCATTTCCCGTCCAGCTACTTTTTAAAGCTCACTTCAAGATTTAGCTTGTTGATCTTAATAGCATATTACATACATGTTTGTAATCCTTCACAAAAATAGACTTTTTCCCAAGAATATTTGTGCTAAATGCCCTTTCTTTTTCCTTTTTTCTACATGGAAGGCCTATCAAAATGGTGGTTTTGTAGCAGGTAAAACGGCTTTTGTCTTTCTCTATTCACTTTTTCCAGTTCACATTTTACAACATAATGTTCCATTCACTGTTCACTTGGAGTCTGTGTGACACTATTCTTTCCATGCCCAGGAAGCTCATTTTATGATCCTGCTGAAAGAGTAAGGAGTTCACCCAACTGCATTGGCCAAGTCATTAGAATAAGCCGCTCTTCAGATAATGGGTTTGTCTGACTTTCCACTTTCTAATTTATTAGGTCCCCATCATCCCTAAAATGAACATGGTCTGCAAATGGGGGGCATTTTTAGACTTAGATACAACAAGAATCTGTAGAATAAGTGTTTCTTTCTTCTCCATATAGGGCACATTGTACAAAATAAAAAACGTTTATTGTATTCTAACTTTCCAAATGTACTTCAAATATGAATAATCTATAGAGCAAGAAATTGCAGTTAAGTTAGTTCCTTAGAGCATCTCCAATGCCACATGAGCACTGTGCACATGTGGCATGAGAGAGATAGACACTTAAATATTAGTAAGTAAATTATCTCTCTCCTTATTTGATTAATATATATGTTTTTGGTAACTTTTCTCCACAATGTCAAGACAAGTGTCTACATGTAGACATTGTGGTGACATTGTTGATAAAAAGTTACCGAAAACATATAAAACCGTAGAAAGAGAGAGATAGAGATAAATGTCATTTATTTATTTTTATGTGTCTATCTCTCTCATGCCACATGTGCACTGTGCACATTGTTGCATTAGTGATGCTCCTAGTGATGTGTAGGTGTGCATTGTCGATTGTAAAGGTGCAATGGTGAAGGTGCTACAATCTACTTTCTAATGGGAGCTATGTTTCAGGTCTTTTGGAATTATAAAACACTATGATAGCACAACAAGAAAACATTTGGTAAGAATCCATTAGTTCATGTATGTATGACACTAGACTTAATTAGACTAAAGATATAACGTTTGTCGTTGTCAACAGATAATGTTTGAAGATGGAAAGAACGAATACTTTGACTTGTCAAAAGAAGATTGGCAACTGTGTTAACTCTTTTTTGTAAATCACTCATCAGGCAAGTCTTAGTGTATTATATTGCCAGTTTAAACTTTGCGCTCATGCTTTATGTCTCCTTGCACTTGCTTTGGCCAATGGCACACAAGTTTACCAGTGTTGAAATGCTAATAGAGTTACATTGTACAAGTCATTCACTCATTCTAGAATTGTGTGTCTAAGCTGGCTCCATATGAAGTCACAGGTTATTCTTCCCCTAATACATAAACTATGACATTTAGGTCGTTTATAGGGACTCAAGAGTTTTGGCCCCTCACTGTAATACTTAACCCCTGCATTGTCTTTGAAGTGTTATAGTTAGTTTCTTATGTAATTTCTCGAATTTAGTTGTTTTGCATACACATGATCTTCCTCTTGAATGTCTTGTGATTTTCTTTTTTCTTTAAGTGAGAAATCAACTTCTCACTTCCAAATGTAATTCATACAATAGTTTTGTGAATTAGAAATTTGTGAAGATAAGGGATAGCTGACATATTTAGCAAGTATGCAGGAATGATTTTTTCATCTCATTGAGTAACTGCCCTGACTAGAATTGGGTTGTTTTAAGTATCAAACCATTTTTCTCTTCAAAGTTTTTTGGCAGATTCTCTCTGGATGAGTAGTGGTCATACATAAACCATGTAGTTTAAGCCAATAAGAAATTAGGATCAAGTCATTTGTCTCAGAAATGCATGTCTCACTAAGTTACTGGTATCTAGCTTCGAAGTTGTGAAGTAATCAAAGCATCCTTCATAAAAAATCTTCTATGTTTAAGCAATTTTTGTTAGCTGACCGTAAGCTCTTATGGAAATAAGGCTTGGATGTTGATGTGGCCGTTGTAATGATTTGTATTTGAATAGTTTAATTCGCAAGTTATAATAAGTGGAAAAGAAACCAAGAAAGATGTGCTGTTATAATTGTTTTCTTATCATTCTTGTTATTTTTAATGGCTTGTTGGGGATTCGTTGTATTTCAGGAATGGAGTAAAAAAGTTACAGGACTGTAGAACATGCTTCTTCTAATTGACTGATGTTGATTGTTAATCCTTTGCTGTACACTTGTACCAATCCAGTTTTATAATTGTGTACACCATACTACGCAATTCTTTTTCTTCAATTTGTCAGTAAAGCATGAGATAGCCATTACATTCATTAATTCAGAATGAATTTCTAGATATGAAAGTTGTAACTTGTAGTAGTATCATTCGTTCCATGTAACCATAGTAAACGTAACATTAGAAACTCAAAAGTGGTAAAGACGATTTTCTTGAGATTCAAATATGGAGTACTTTTTGTGTGTGTTGATTACTTGTTGGCTTCTTGCCTTGTTGAATGGGTACAATAACTGTACTCTTACGTATGTATAATTATTTACATATATAACAAATATACTTAGAATTGGAAAATTTCATGAGGACTTGGGTTTGGAGTATTTGTTGAAGTGAAACTTTTATTTGCAAGTTTTGCAAATAACTTTGAAGTATATTTGGCTCGGTTCTGGGTTTGGAACTTGGAAAGTTGGAAGTTGGAAGGGTTGAAAGGGAAGAACGGTCAATGTAACCTGAATTTTGGAGGGACCAATAGTTAGCCAGGTTTAGAAATGTGGTATATGAATATATACTAGTCGGGAAAAGGGGCAAATAAGCCCTCGAACTAATCAAAAAAGTGCAAATAAGCCCTTTTGTAGGAAGTTCTGTCTATCCATCGTCATTTGGGGAGGTTCCCGGTGGAATTTTTTGATGAAATTTTTTGAGCATCTTATTCATCAAGTCTAGTTTAGTCATACCGATTTTCAGCTTAAAATTCAATCGGGAAGACAGTCAAATGAATTTTTGAAGATAATTGCGCAGTTAAACAACACAGTATATTTCCGAAAATCATTTGGGTGCCTTCCCGGTTGAATTTTTAGCTGAAATTTGGTATGGCTAAACTAGACTTAATGAAGAAGATGCTAAAAAAAAAATTCATCAAAAAATTCCACCGAGAACGGAGAACCTCCCCAAATGATGACGATCGGACAGAACCTCCTACAAAAAGGCTTATTTGCACATTTTTTTATTAGTTCGAGGGCTTATTTGCCCCTTTTCCCTATACTAGTCTATCTGTTTGTATATATTATACGGAGTAGATATTAAGAAATTAAAATTTTCTAAATATCAGTGGTTAAAATTCGTGTAAATAAACAGAGCCACATAACACTTTCATTTAAAGCAAGAGCGGTATATCTTTATCCTTTAGGACATATTACTGGAGTATCATACTCGTTATCAAGCATAGATTTAAAAATTAATATGTTGATTAGTTTTATAGATGAACACGCGATAATGATGTTAAATTTGAACAATTATTCAAATAAAACACTCAGTGAGGATAATATCATAATATGTATAAATTCATCAAGATTCTATTATTCTAATTCACTGCATCCGCCCGGGCCACAGAAATAATTGCTCAACAGGATCAGTTAGATGTGAAGCAATCAATAGGAATAGTTGAAAGGCTATTGAATTGGCATAATAAGAAATTGTTGTCAATATTTGACTTTGATGAGAAATGTTACCAACATAAAGTCATGATCGAAGGGCCTCTTCTAAGGAGCCATAATCAAATCATTACACTATATGCAAGAGTCCTCAAACTGCTCATATCCATTATTAGATACGGAGTAGTTTCCTATTACTCCAAGTGAAACTGTTGATATAAATCATTATATGTTTTTTACTTAGATTGGTTTTGCTAGACAAGATATTAATAGACAAGTTCAGACTAGATCAAATCAAATCAAACTATATTTAAATAGACTTCACCGGATCAACTCAGGTAATTAATTAGTTAATTACCTCAAAATAAACAATTTATTGGGTAATTTCTCACGAAGGAATTGAGCTTTTGGATACCATGTATTCTCAAAATAGGACACATTCACTACCATTTTGAAAAGTTTTAATCACCTAATTTTTTTGATAGAACTAAATAAGTCATATTTGAGGAATACAACATATTTCATCCTATTTTTTAACTTTATCTATGTTGTGTCTTATTCCATACTTAAGTTTCATTTTCATTAATTAAAATCATGAAAATTATCTGCGTTTGCAAGTTTTTTTTTTTTTTTGTGCTTTTGTTTCCCGCATGGCTGCATGGATGGTGAACTTTTTGTGTATATTCAAACGGTACCCTTCATGACATTATGACAAAGCCAGCTTTCTCTCGTTTGACTTTGGTTCTCACAGTTAGGGGCGGACCCATGAAATTCATCTTGGGAGGGCAGTAATTTAAACAAAAAAAATTGTTTAGAGGGCGAAAATAATTTTTCGTATATATATACACTCATTTTTTTTGGAGGGGCGGTCCCCCCGGGTCTCTACTACGGTCCGCCCTTGCTCACAGTTCAATCTTTGTAAATTTGTTTCATGATAATGAGAAAATATATCTTATTTTTTTCACATTAAGATATCACATTAAACCTTCTACATCCCTGTAATGTAACAAGGCTTTGATCACCTCTTTCAACAGCTAAGTTTTTCTGCATTTGTCTTCTTTTGCAGATTATCGAAAAAATTGGTCCTGAAACCGAAAAACTGAAAAGCAAAGGAGTTGACTTCGCCTTGGTTCAAGCCAGAAGCTTACGAAACCGATCTTTGAGAAACTTAGCGTTTGCTGCTATGTGAATAGGATTGTAGATAACAGCAAACTGAAATCTCACACTCTCACCTTGTAGTGACCAAAAAACATTGTTTTACTGTCATTCAAGTGTGTATTGGTTTAAATTTTACAAGCTACCAATAAAGTAAGCAATGGATTACTTACAGAAGGATCATACAGATTACATAGTATGAAATGCTAATACTAACTATTATTATTATGGCCTTGAGCATATATCAAAAACTGGTGGACTCAGCACGCTGCTTCAGCCTTTCTGTTCGCTTACTTCTCTCCATAGCATTCACAAGCCAGTTCACGCTCTCCTTGATTCCAGTCCTGTAACCAAAAGTCAAGTTAGTTTTAGTCACAACCACTTTGGAGCACATATTTGATTATGGTAACTTTTGGGTTATGATGCATGATGACTTATGTTGCAATTGCGTCTCAGTGACTAATATTTTCAATTACCTAAATTATATTTTACAAATTATTTATCAAAAATTAATGTCATAAATGACAGTTAAGGTGTCATTTACTTGCATTTCATTCATTTCAGAAAACAAACAAACAAACCATTTTTTGCACTTTTATCAACTAAACGAAAAAAACCAATGTTTGCACTTTTATTGACTATCAACTGAAAGCAAAACTAATGAAGTCCAAGAAATCGTTCTTCCACTCACCCTTCATATGCTGAAACGGCTTGATAAGTGTAGACTCTCTCATCTAATTTCTTGAGATCGAGATACCGGTCGAGTTCTTCCACTGAAACAGCTTTAGCCAGATCCTGGTATCAACAAGTTCAAGAAACATGACAATTGTTGTTAACAAAGCTTAGGAGTTCCATCAAAGTTTG
Organism: Cuscuta epithymum; assembly: GCA_945859915.1. Classification (NCBI taxonomy): domain Eukaryota; kingdom Viridiplantae; phylum Streptophyta; class Magnoliopsida; order Solanales; family Convolvulaceae; genus Cuscuta; species Cuscuta epithymum. The sequence continues at coordinate 791,943 of CAMAPF010000138.1, forward strand.
TCCATTCCCCTAATACAGCTCATGAAAAAACAATCTTCAGCAACACAATACTTGTTCCATTTTCTCTAATGGTCCGTTTGGAACCCGTAAATGGCTAGTTGAACAAAATACGAATTAAAACAGAGGGGGAGTTTGGAAGGAAATAAATTTTAGGAAAAATAAAGCTTGTTCAAGCTCGACTTATTTATACGTTTCAAACCAAGAAATCTAGAAAATGTGAAATCAAAGAAAAACAGTTTTGTCATTGTATATTTCAAGTTAAAACCAACACTCCAATCCATTTTATTTAATGTTTCTTTTGCCTTTCCCTAACATATTCTAGGTTCCAAACATGGCCCAAGGAAATCAAAGAAATTACCTGCTTGTTTGCCAAAATCAAAAGTGGGGCTCCTTGAAGCTCCTCATGCCGGAGAACCTTTTCTGCCAATTATTTACAAACCAAGAGTGCCTTCAACAACATGTATTCATTAATCAGGCTATATACAGTGACTAGAAATGCATTATTAATGTATGAAGACTTACCAAGTGCAGATTTAGCATCTTCAAAACGTGACGGGCAAGCAGCATCAACCACAAATAGAACAGCATGTGCCTCCTCGTAATACTTCTCCCAGATTGAGCGAAGACCAGGCTGAAGCAACAAATAAATCATAAAATCCATAAAAACTATGACTGTCTTTTTAGGACCATCTTTAATGGAATACAGACCATGTACAATATTCATCACAACTACAAGACTGGTTCATGAAAGTTCATAATTCAAAACTATATGATCAAGATCACAATCACAGTTAACCATTAAAGTATTTTCACGTACCTGCCCTCCGAGATCCCAAAATACAAGTTTTGAATTTGAAACTTCAACATGCCCAATATTCAGTCCAACAGTTGGAACAATGCGATCAGGTGGAAGGGCTTCTATGTTCAAGAATTGTGACTTCAAGTTTTCTAATAATGTCTAAAAGAAAAACATAAGTTAGCTGTAAGCAAAATATTTTACCTCACAAAATCACACATATCATTTATGAAACTAACAAGAAAAAGAAGTTGCGCCATACTTAGTGTGTTTATAACTTACACAGAAATCGAAACAATAGGAGGGATTGAGCACAGTTTTTTTGAGAGGGAAGAAGGGGGGGTAGTCCCTCCCCCCAGATTAGCTTCCTACTTTCCTTTTCATCCATTTATATTTTCTTTTCATTTCCTTTCAAGGAAAAATATGGGAGGTTGATAATTTCTCTTTCATTTCTAAATCAATTTGAAACGCACAATCTCATATTATTAATAAGAGTGGCAAAGAAAATGGGAAACTACAATGCTACATTGGGGCCTGAGAGAGTATTAGCTTCTTGGGGCATGACTAAATTCTAAAACTCAAATTTATCAAGGGCATGGCGATTTATCCAATTATAATTATGAATGGACGAATATAGGTGAATGTTCCTGCAAGCTTTTACTGAAATGCTATTTCTATCATTATGCTTTTACTATAATGTCCAAGCAAACTACACTTACAAATTTGAACAAACATTCAGACAGAGACAAAATAAAAATGGCAACTTTTGACATCTAAGGTTGTCAAAATGGACTTTTTTTAGAGAAAAGGGGCAAATAAGCCCACGCACTAACAAAAAAAAGGTCAAATAAGCCCTTATTTAGGAGGTTCTGTCCGGCCGTTGCCATTTGGGGCGGTTCCCGGTGGAATTTTTTGATGAAATTTTTTGAGCATCTTATTCATTAAGTCTAGTTTACTCATACCAAATTTCAGCTAACAATTAAATCAGGAAGACATTCAAATGAATTTTTGAAGATAACTGCACTTTTAACTGCGTAGTTATCTTCAAGAAGTTATTTGAATGCCTTCCCGATTGAAGTTTTAGCTGAAATTTGGTATGAGTAAACTAGAGTTAATGAATAAGATGCTCTAAAAAATTTCATCAAAAAATTCCACCGGGAACCGCCCCAAATGGCGACGGCCGGACAAAGCCTCCTAAATAAGGGTTTATTTGACCTTTTTGGTTAGTATGTGGGCTTATTTGCTCCTTTTACCAGAATAGCAGCTGAATAGCAGTCAATGTAGAACTGTGAAGTATGAAATGTGAAATAATGAGCTTCTTTTACCATATGCAAATAAAAGGTTAGGGGATTGAGATGGTGGGAGTTCATAAACCACAACCATTAATTTTAAACAAAAAAGCAGAATGGTCTCAACTAAAAGAGAATGTTAATGAAGACCTGAAGGGGGATTTGAAAAGAAAAGTACATATGAATGATACCGTTTTTCCAGCTTTGTCAATCCCCAGGATAAGGACATGAAACTCTGTCTTGCTGAAAGCATACTCCCAAAGTCCGTACAACAATGAAAACATATCTATCTGGTTCTGGTTTCCATCAAAAGGATTAATTCAAATACAGAAGCAAACAAAAAATCCATGTTGCCAACTGAATACGAATAATGGAAAGAATAGAACTTTCATGATTATCAATGTATACAATGGTCAAATTTCAGAAACGGCATTCAAAATTCTATATGGTTTATGATTGTATACAAATGATAATAGAAGGATTTAAGGATTCTGCAAATGCTCAAAGCATGTTGCTAACAAAAAAATGATTTAAGACTGTTTCAAAACATCAATTTACTTCTGTCCAGAATTATACGTTCCAGGACTGTAAATGTTATTCAATCCTACAATCTATTATGCAAACAGTGATGCAGAAATGACTATATTGTTTCAGAAATTGAGCTCATGATTAGTCGCACAAACCAAAGAAAAAATAGCACTCCCTTCCACTGGGTGAATCTCTCATTTGTAAAGCCAAATTAACTGAAATTATATCCATGATCAGGGAGAGATCGAAAAGAACACAAACCTGAGTATAGAAACCGTGGGAACAGCAAGATCGCGGCAAAAATATCAGGGGGTGTTGATCAAATTTGTGAGAAGGATAAATTGAATGAAAGAATTGCAAAATTATCAGGTTGGGGCAGAAATTAAAACAAAGAAACTTGAAGTGCTACAAACTTACAAAGGGTGTTGATGATCCTGAGTTTAAAGTAAGTCTTTGTTGCGCTTAGGCTGTGTCTTAAATAAAAGCTAAAAAGTGATTAGTATTAAAAGTTGGTAGTGTTTGGTAAAATAAGTGCTTTTTTTGTAATAGAAAAAGTAAAAAGTAGATTCTACACGAAAAATGAGGAAGTAAAAGTTGATAGTGTTTGGTAAAATAAGTGTTTTTTTCTTAAAAAAAGCCAAAATCACTTTTTTTAATTGATTGCGCTTAGGCTCTGTCTTAAATAAAAGCACTTTTTGGGAAAAAGTGATTAGTAGTAAAAGTTGGTAGTGTTTGGTAAAATAAATGTTTTTTGTGTAATAGAAAAAGTAAAAAGTAGATTCTACACGAAAACTGAGGAAGTAGAAGTTGATAGTGTTTGGTAAAATAAGTGCTTTTTCTTAAAAAAAAGCCAAAATCACTTTTTTTAATTGATTGCAAACAAACCCTGTAGTTATTAATGTATTTTAATTAGGGTGGGCAAACTGTTTTGGTTTAACCGAACCGAACTGAATCAAAAATTGGTGGTTTGGTTTGGTTAAAAACCGAAAAACCGAAAAACTGTAAATCGAACCGAACACCGAACAACTTATATAAATATTTATATATATTTAATACACTTTGTATTTATCTTCACTCTTCATTTTTAAGATATAAATAAATAATTTAGACATGTAAAAAACATATTTAACATATATGTAGTATTATTTTAACTTTTACACAGTTCATACATTTATTATGACAAAATTAGCTAATACGACATATTTGTATTTGTTAAGTTTAATTTGGCGATAATAATAGAAGATTGCATTTATATTTCTTACATGATTCATTTGAATAAAATTGTGAATATTACAACATTTGTACCACCGACTCCTTTGGTTTTTTTTTGAATATTTTATGTGATACTCCGTATTATAAATGCTAATCAACTATAATCTTATTTTTTGTGAGAAGTGAATCTTTTTCTAGTGATCAAAAAGATGTTAGAAGTTTTAATTTATAATATTTTATTATTTCTTTTTTCAATTTATTTCCTTTTACATTTTATTTTGGGAAAATAGAAACTAATAATCCAACCTTTTAGCGGTCTTTGTACAATAGTCCCACTTTTCGTTATTCATGAATAATCCAACCTTTGCACATCATCTTCATTCACTAGTCCCTGACCAGTTGATGACCTGCTATTCCAAGTTATTTTCTTATCTTTGCAAACCATTATACCATAAATATCACCTTTCACAAGATAATATTTTGCAAAGATAAGAAATAATTTGGAATAATAGGTCATTAACCGGTCAGAGACCAGCGAATGAAGATGAGGTGCAAAGTTTGGATTATTCTTGAATAACGAAAATGTGGGACTATTATAAGAAGACTACTAAAAGATTGAATTATTACTTTCCATTTTCCCTTTTATTTGTAATAATCAATAAAACAAGATGAGATGAAGTATTACTTTCATTTTCTAATTCTAAAATATATGAACTTGATCAAATAATATTATAATAAACATAAGAAAATGAATCAAATCGAACTAAATTCAACCTATACTTTTCACTTTGGTAAACCGAACTTCAAACCGAACCGAATCGAAACCGAACCGAAACACAAATGGTTTTAGTTTGGTACAAATTTTCCCAACCCGAATAAACCGAAACCTAATATTTTATAAAAAAAATATTAAGGTTGGCTTTTCTAGGAGAAAATCAAAGTGCTTTTATCACATGACAAGTATTATTAAAAGTATAAATAAGAAAGATTAGAAAAGTGGACGTCAATTGTTGATAATACTGTGATGGCTCTTGAGACCCAACATTTTATTAAAAGGAAGAGTACAGGAAAGGAGGGCTATGTGGCATTAAAACTTGATATGAGTAAGGCTTATGATAGAGTTAGCCGGGGTTTTTTGAGGAGAATTATGGAGAAAATGGGATTTGGGTCGAGATGGGTCAAAATAATAATGGAGTGTGTCACTTCAGTTAATTATTTTGTCTAGTTCAATAAGGATCAGTTGAGACCAATTGTACTGCAGAGAGGGCTACGACAGGGAGATCCGTTATCATCATATCTCTTTATTCTTATTCTATGTAGCACCGATACCGGTACGCGCGGAAACGCGGAAACGGGTACGAGGATACGTCAAAACCAAAAAAAGTAGGATACGGATACGAGGTCATATTTATAAATATTAAAAGTTATGGGGGTGTATTTACAAATATTAAAAGTTATAGGGGTCTATTTATAAATATTAAAAATAGATTTTTTTTAATATATATACACACACACACACACACACACACACACACACACATATATATATATATACATCTAATATCATATGATGTCTACACATTCATTGCATTGAAACATTTTCCTTTTTCAAGATACTTAGTAATAAATTCAGAATATTTCTCATATACACTAGTTTATCTCGAAATATAAATGTACTCAATAAGTCATTAATTTAAAATGAGAAATAAGTCTAACAACTATAATCTTGAAATTAAAAGTGCAAGTACCCAATTCGGAGTATGAGTTAATGACTTAATTCGGATATAGCCATATAGGCTCATTATTTGATTACCAAGTAAAATGTAGTTTTAGATTTTTATTTTTTTTTAGAATTTTATTAAGTAAATTTTGGGATTTGTTTTTAAAAAAAGTTGATACGGGTATCCGTCAGGATACGAGTATCGGAAACTTTCAAAGAATTACAAAAAAATGGAAACTTTTAAAAATTGCAGATACGGCCCGGGAACGTACGGTACGGGTATCCTAGAGTATCTGATACGGGAACGTATCTGATACGCCGATACGCTACCCTAGGGAAGTATCCGTGCTTCATAGTTCTTATTACAGAGGGATTAAGTGCCATGATGAGGAGAGCTGATCATCAGGGCCGAATACATGGGGTCTCAGTTAGTAGGGGGAGCTCCAAGAGTATCTCATTTATTATTTGCTGATGATTGTTTCATGTTTTTTAAGGTTTCGCAGGGAGATAGTGTGGCCATAGAAAAATATTTTACAAAGGTATGAGGGTAGTTCGGGACATATGGTGAACTTTACAAAATCCTCATTGACGTTTAGCCCAAATGTGGGTGAACCCTTCAGAGAGTATTGTTGTCAGCACTTCGGTATCTCAAGAGATAATGGATAGAATTTATATGTGGGGCTACCAACATTAATTGGGAAAAATAAATCTACCATTTTGGGGTACTTGAGAGATTGTATTTTCAATAGAAATAAAGGTTGGAATAACAGATTTCTCTCCAGAGCTGGACGAGCAGTCTTGTTGAGCAATCTGATACAGGCTATGCCAAATTTTGCCATGAACGTGTTCCTGCTACTAAAGGAGTTGTGTGATGAGATTGAAAAATTAATGAATGGTTTCTGGTGGAGGAGAGCAAATTTTGAGTATAAGAGGCTTAGGTGGAGACGGTGGGATCACATGTGTAGACCGAAGGAAGCAGGTGGGCTGGGATTTCAAAGAATTAGAGAATTTAATTTAGCTATGTTAGCTAAACAGGGATGGAGACTGATTACTGAGACAGATAGCTTGATGTGCCGTGTGTTGAGAGCAAAGTGTTTCCCAAATTCTAATTTTTTGGAGGCTAAGATTGGGAGTAATCCTTCGTTTATATGGAAAAGTATTTTTGAGACTCGGAATATTTTAAGGAATAATATCAGGCGCAGAGTGGGGAATGGAATAAATGTTCAAGTCTGGAGGGGATGCATGGCTGCCTGGGGAGAGGGATGGCCGAATTACCTCTCCTAGGCCTAATGGAGTGAGGGACATGAATGTTGCACCTTTGAGAGACTGTTCCGGTAAAGAATGGAATACATTACAAATTAATAATTTATTCCATGAGGAGATTAAAAAGAAAATTCTTAGTATTCCAATAAGTTGGCAGAACAAAGAGGATGACAATTGGTGGACAGGTGAGAGGAATGGAGTTTTTTTTCGGTCAGAAGTTGTTACAGAGCTAGCATGGGTGATGTTCCGGGCTGGCGCATGGGAAGGGTGGAAGTAGGTTTGGGAAGCTCAGGTACCACCGAAACTTAAATATTTTATCTGGCAGGTTATTGATGACACGCTACCAACGGTGAACAATCTAAGGAAGAAAGGAGTGGCCATACAAGGCGGGTGCGTAGTATGTGGTGATGCGGGGGAATCCACTGCACATGTAGTGAGAGACTGTCCTGGAGCTTTGGAAGTTTGGAAGCAAGCAGGAGTGATCACCGAGGAAGACTCTTGGTGTGGCCGAGGATTGGCCAAAAAAGAATGTTGCTATGATTGATTTGTCATACATGTGCAAATTTATTTCTATACTTTGGAGCATTTGGAAGCGTAGAAATAATAGTGTTTGGAAAGACAAAAAGCAGGAGGCGAGTGAGGTACTCAATATAGCGGCTGCCATGCAGACTGCGTGGAAGGAGGTGCATCGGCCGAATTCCAGTTCTGCAGCGGGTAGGCAGGCCGTGACCGCTGCTAGATGGTGTAAACCGTGACTGGGAGCAATCAAGCTCAATGTGGATGGAGCGGTGGATCAGGCGAATGGAGTTAGAACTTGGGGATGGATAGCTCGGAATGAAGACATGGAATTTAATAAAGCATGTGGAGCCTCACAAAAAGCAGAGTGGACAGTAGAAGAACCGAGACTATGGGGCTCAGGGATGCAGTTAGGTGTGCGGTGGAAGAGGGCTGACAGATTGTGGAGGTGGAAACGAATGCGTTATCTGTTGTGCAAGGGTTGAAACAGGATGCGGGTTTTTCATATCTTCAGCTTATTTTAGATGATATTCAAGGAATTGTGAGTGAGAAGAGAAATCTTTATATTTTATTGTAAACGGTCTGCAAATCGCGTGACTCATGCAATAGCTAGACCTCATGTGCATTTACCATGTCAACGAGTAGTGTTTGAGTTTGCCCCTTCTTGTATTTATAGCCAAATTGCTAACGATATGTTGGATCAATATATGATTTATGTTTGACGATAAAAAAAAATTAGAAACATTTTTAATTTGGACACGTAAACTATGGTAATTTCAATCCATATCACTTTAATTATGGAAAAAAGACAAATAAGTCCTCGAACTAACAAAAAAGTGCAAATCACCTCTTATATAGGAGGTTCTGTCCGGGCGTCGCCATTTGGGGCGGTTACCGGTGACATTTTTTTATGAATATTTTTTAGCATCTTCTTCATTAAGTCTAGTTTATCCATACCAAATTTCAGCTAAAAATAAAACCGGGAAGACAATCAAATGATTTTCTGAAATATACTGCGATGTTTAACTGCGCAGTTATCTTCACAAATTCATTTGACTGCCTTCCCGATTGAAATTTTATCTGAAACTTGGTATGAGTAAACTAGACTTAATGACGAAGATGGTAAAAAAACGTTATCGAAAAATTACACCGAGAATCTCCCCAAATGACGACGGCTAGATAGTAGCACCTATATAAGGTCTGATTTGCAAATGAATGTCTGTGTTGGGCCTTATTCGTCAATTCAATCAGAACCCAATTATTGCTTTCTCTCCATTCTTTTTCCATCAAAATAGGAAAAGAAAAAGACAATACCTCGTCTTTGGATTTCCCTGTTCTCATTCGAACTTTTCTTTTATCCCATTTTCCACTGTCGTTTTGGAAAGTCTCTATGACTCTTCTTCTCACTTTCTTTCTATCCATAAGTCCAATTTTTGTGGCTATTTTCTGGCGCTGATCTGGCAACTTTCCTCTCTCAGAATCTCAGGTTGATTTTTGGGTTTTCTTCAAAGTTCTTGGGGAAATGATCACATGTTTGGAGGGAATGGTGGGAATTTGTTTGTGCAATCAGGGACGCTTTTGAATTTATTTGGACAAAAGTTAAATTTTTATTGGACTTTTGGAAATATGAAACAGAAAAGAACTGGGGCAAAGGGTTATTGAAATAGGAGATTCTGGTTTAAAAATTTGATTGTTGACTTTTCTGTTTTTGCTGATCATGGTTGACAAAAAAAACTTAGCCTCTGTTGATCTTATAATCACTTTTAAGATACCCATTTTGATGTGATATTTCACTTCTGTAACCCTTGACTTCTTAGATTTCAGAATCAAACAATGATTTCATTGTGATTAATAGAATTAGTTTCATTTTTTTTCCTGACTTGTTTGATTTTAGCATCACACAATGATTCCATTGTGATATGAGGAATCATACCACCATGTTTGCTATAATGGAAGATTCCATTTTTACATTCTCTCAAGGAACACTGAGATCTGATTATCTGAGGAATCTTATGAATCAACATAACTGATCTTTCTGTTTCAGGTAATCTGGATAAAAACTGCATTTTCTATATCTAAATAATGACTACATAATTTAAGATTTAATAAATAATAATAGAAGTAGAGCACCCTACATTTTTATGGAGGTGGGAGTACAATTTCTAAAGAAATCTCAGCTTCCATAGAGTGTAGTGTAAAATTCTCAACCTAAGAAAATAATATGCTAATCTTTTTTGACTCCACATTTGCAAGAGACAGTTTTTGTGGTTAAAGGATGGGTATGGAACATATTGTATCACCAACTAGGAATGATTTTACTTGTGTCATAATATATCTTCTCAATTTTGTGTTTGATAGGGTAACAACTCCTTGATTATTAGATTGGACAAAGAAGTACAAAGCTGTCTGTTTATTAAATGGCTCCTGGAGGCAAGAACTACCAGGAAACTGTAATTCCCTGTCATTCATATGGGGATTACGGTATTGCCCCTGAAACTTCTGGATTTAAAGGCTCCTCTCCTCTTAGAAAGTCTGCAGCTGTTGCTAGCGGGAAGAATGGAATCGGATCCAATAGTGCGGTTCATGAACTACTGGAGTGCCCTGTTTGTTTGGATATGATGTACCCACCTATTAACCAGGCAGGTTCTTCCCCACTAATCTTTAATCAATGAGCATATCTAGAAATTAAATACCATAATGTTTTGCTTAAAAAACTTGTAAACTCAAACTAGGAACTTAATTCAAAGGTGTAGGGAGTATTCTCTTCGATATGATGAGTAGGTCGTTTTTTAAGTATATTAAAGACTCGATTGTGTGTGGATTTTCACTTTTGAGCAAGACGGGCAGAAAGGGTTTCCGAAAGGCCAGTCACCAATATGACCACTACAAAAGGTGTAGTCCAGGTATATTAACAGCCAACAATCAAGGTCTTAGATGAGAAATATGAAGAAACTTTCGAGCAAAGGGCAATGCAGGCTCTGCCATATGAATGATTTAGTTATTACTCTGAAGATAGTTTCACATCGCAACTAATAAGCCTTATATAGGCAAAACACACGAGTTCCAATCACTGTAGGGACCCTTTGGAAAGCAGAAAATGCTAGGCAACGGAAATCATCATCATCATCAACAACAACAATACCCCAGTGCCGCAAAGGCTCCCACCTTCGGTGGGGTAAGGGGGGTCGGATGTACGCAGTCTTACCCTTGTACTGAAGCACAAAGAGACTGTTTCCGGATGACCCATAGTGAAAATCGTGTCGAAAATTGCATGTAGTATGGACTGACTGCTGCTTCATAACAAAGAAGCGCAGACAGTTTAGTGAGCCATTTTGCTTTATTCTATCATATTCTCAAGCCAAAAAATAGTGGTCTTTCGCTCCATTGCAAATGATGGAAATGCTAGGCAACGGAAATATAGAAAAAAAATCGGAATAAACTTGGAAGGAAAGAAGATGCTGAGGAAAATAACATGCTCAGTATTCCTTCGAAATCAAATTTATTTATTTATTTATTTATTTTTCATATGCATTATATAAATGCTAAGCAGCATAAACATATGTAAAGAAATTTAAAAACATTAATTATATCTTATTTTCTTTTGCATTTTCTGAGATAATTCCAAACATTAAAAACAATTTCCTTTGCATTACTAGGACTTTGCAGGATTCAAACATAGCCTAAAGCCCTAAAGGAAAGAAAGAAATAATACTACATCTCATTGTAATAAAAGACTAACAACAATTAGGAATACTTATCAAAAGAAATAACACATTACTTGGACAACGCTTCATGAAGACCTAGGCTGATAACTCCGTGGCCTTCTGGCGGCGACAGTAATCTCAGCCCTTGAACAGGTCAATAACAAGGTTTCTCCATACCCTCACTTAAAGGGTACTTTCGTCAAATCCATAGCATTCCCTGAAGTCCTGAACAATTCATTTTGGCCCTTGCGTAGTTGAACACTTTTGCTGTGAAGCGGTGTTTTAAATACGCTAGCCTGGCAGCAGCTTGAGGCCTAGTTCCTAGGGGCTAGAGGTAGGTTCAATAGGAGCATAGGCTCTTAGAGAGACACTATTTCTCTACTCAAAAATAAAACTACTGTGTTCAAAGGAAGCCTAGCACCCATATATAGATTTGTTAGATTATTAGAAATAGAGATATAACTTATGATCTTAGAAATTTTAAAACATATGTTTCCTTGTTTGCTCTCTATGTTAGGGGAGAGGAACTAATATAGAACTACATGCTATGACAGAAGCACTTACAGAAGTATTTCCAAAAAGTCTAGATTCACATTTGACTGCCCTTGATAATAAATGACGTGATGTGTTGAAAAGCAGGATATTGCCACGAGTCCTCATATTACATGTACCAATTTTTGTGAGGGGAATTGGAATTCGCACCCCACTTTTTCACCCAAATTTCAGTTTGCACCCCATTTATGAAATCATTAAAAGTTGCACCCCAGAGTTGATATTCTGCACCCCACTTTTTCTTCCGAATTGTTGTACTTGTAGCATATCTCTTGTTGTAAGATATTAAATCCATGTGATAATAATTAATGCATTTCTTGGTTTTGTATAAGGATGGATTCAAGTTTTAATTTGATTATTGTATGTTGTTGTAGTGTCCCAATGGCCATACATTATGCCAAAAGTGCAGGTCAAAGGTACAATTGTGCCCTATATGCCGCCATGATATTGGAAACATTAGGTGTTTGGCGTTAGAGAAAATTGCGGTATCACTGGAACTGCCTTGTAAATATCAGATGTTTGGTTGTCAAGATATATTTCCTTACCATAGCAGGCTGAAGCACGAGCAGAACTGCAAGTTCCGCCATTATAACTGTCCTTATGCAGGCTCTGATTGTCCTGTTATGGGAGATATTCAGTTCCTTGTAACACACCTTAAAAATGACCACTCGGTTGACATGCACGACGGCTGTACCTTCAACCACAGATATGTCAAAACCAATCCTCAAGATGTTGAAAATGCCACATGGATGTTGACAGTAAGTCCTCCCCTTCTCTCTCTTCCTCATTCTCTATTAGAAACTGCATATTTGTTTTCATGAAACTAAAAATGCCCTGTGATTCGGAATCTAGGATCCTTCTTGTTTTAGTCTTGTAATCATTTAGGTTTCCCCAGTTTTAGGACTTCTTGACAAAAAAATCCATACACAATAGTTCATCGTGTGGATCCTGTGTTCCTCAATTTGGCCCTTTCCGGATTTTTTTGTTACTTGTTGTTTCTTATTGTTAAGTAGGACATTTTAAGCTTAAAATTTACCTATTTGTACATTTCCTCGTTAAGTTCAATTTCATTGAAAAAGACTACATTAGGGAATGAGTTATATAAAAGGTGATTTTGTTTACTGAAAGTCCTCAAATTGGCCAAAAATAATGAATTTTGGGGGAGAGTGAAACTAGCTACATGACCGTTTTGGGTCCCGTATAATGAATACAACACCAATTTTGGGTCCTGTGTAGTAGATAGTAATTTCATTTAGGGCTTGTTTGGTTCGGAGATTTCAGAGGGAATGGGAGGGGATAACTTATTTTCATCGTACTAGTTTATCTCTATTCGTGAGTTTTAGGCTAGACAACAACTATATGTGTGTTAAGATAATTTTTTTCTATTTAGTTTCTTATTTTCACTTTATTTCCAGCAATCTACATGTAGAATTAATTTTAAAAAATAAGTATCACCTAACCCTAATAGATCCTAAATAGGCTCCAGATCCCAGTTTGCCGCCTAGCCAGCTCCCAGTTTTGTTACAACATTCACATTCAATAATTGGAATACAACGGGAGAGTTCCAATATGAATATGGAAATTTTGGATGTTTTTCAAAATATTTGTGATTCATTTATTCATATGGAACAAAAAACAGGTCTTCAACTGTTTCGGTCACCAATTCTGCTTGCACTTTGAGGCGTTCAACATAGGAATATCACCTGTATACATGGCATTCCTCCGTTTCATGGGTGACGAGGAGGATGCAAGGAAGTTCAGCTATAGCCTTGAAGTTGGTGGCCCCGGAAGAAAGTTAACATGGCAAGGTGTGCCAAGAAGCATACGCGAAAGCCATAAAACTGTACGGGAAAGGTTTGATGGGCTGATAATTCAGAGAAGCATGGCCCTCTTTTTCTCTGGTGGAGATAGGAAGGAGCTGAAGCTGAAGGTTGCCGGTCGGATATGGAGAGAGCAACGGTTATAATCAACAGAATATATGTACACATTTCCTTTCTTCCTCTGTAGCTGTAACTCATCACAGTAGTAGTTAGTTAACAGCTGATGGCTTGTATAGGGGTTTCTTCTTTATTTTATTTTCTTTTGTACCACATAAAGTCTATAGATAGAGACCTCAACCAGCTCTTGTATAAACTTCTCTTTTCAGAAGTTTTTTATTTTAATCATCACAAGTGTTCACAGTCTGGGTTAACCTCTACTCCGTATATTCTCGTCATTTTTATACAGGAAAGTAACTTTAAATATAGGAAAAATTGATACTAATAATCCCAACTATTGGCGGTTCGCTCATAATAATCCTAACTATCGATTATTTCACAATAATCCCAACTTTGGAGACCTTCCGCCAATAATGGTCTAATGTGACTGACTATAAATAAATTCTTATGGTTTCTAAAGTGGATGTAAAGAGATGTAGCAGGTAATCCCTATAAATAATCCCAACTTTAATTTTTAAGCTTAATTTCTATTAAAAATTCACCTGTTATAGTAGGTAATATCCGGTCATGGACCATTATTGGCGGATGGTCTATATAGTTCGGATTATACAAAAATAATCAATAGTTAGGATTATTGTCAGCGGACCGGCAATAGTTGGGATTATTATTTTCAATTTTTCCTTAAATATAAAATCTTTCATGTACCAAGAATAATACGTACATTGGAAATAACTTCTAATGATACTAGTGAAATAATTTTTCACTTTCTATATAACGAAAGTGATTTACAACAATTTTTCACTAAAAATTCAGTCATTTAACATATCAAAAACTAATATTAATATGAAATAATTATCCCATGTATGACTAAAACTCCCCCAGTTTATGACCTAATTAGTTTTTCCCCAAAATAATATTTAAATCTATTATATTTAATTAATTTCATAATTAATAATTAAATGATTATTTTTTATGGACTAATATACCCTTTAGGTTAAGCCTGTAAAACCATAACCTCCTACTCTTTTTCTCCAACCCTAACCTCTAGCTTCCCACTACTCACGCACACCCGCCTGCCCCCCCCCCCCCCCCCCCCCCCCGCCGCCGCCCAGCCGCTGCCTTGCCATACGTCCGCCTGCTCACCACCTCCATCCAACTGCACAACCGCATGCTCTCCTCCTTCGTACGTCCAGCCCACACTCGCCGCCGCCAAGCCTGCCCTGGCCGCCGTCCCGCTGCACAATTGCCTCGTCCATGGCTCCATCAACCAGCGTGCTTGATCTATTGCCGTTTGAGATTAAGGTTTGTGCGGTTCTTCTTCTATTTAATGAAATTAGGGTTAATAATTATTGTTGTCAAAGAATGACGATGGACCGCCGCTCCAACAACTCAGATTCTTGAGCCAAGGCGGACGAGGTTGAAGGCGAGCCCTATGTTGAAGACAATTGAAGATAGTGTGCAGTTAATATTTTGTATGTAATGCCGTGAATATCACAAGAAGTGCAATGATTATGACAAAGAAGTGCAATGATATGACCCTATATAAAGTGATTTTGACAAAAAGTGCAATAATGTAGAGCATTAACATTGATATAAAGTGCAATTATCAAATCTAAAAAGAAAAAAATATAAAATGCTAACATTTTTGTAATGTCATGCCATAACTCTCGCATGAAGTGCATTATATTCAATTAAACGTAAAAACTAAAATCATCAAAACAAAAAAAAAGGACAAATTGAAGTGCCATAACTTAAGTGCATGAAGTTCATTATATGTCGTGCAGTGAATGCCGTCATAAAGTGCAGTAAATGTTGTGCTATAACGCGTTCATAAAGTGCAATATTTTTCGACCTTCCACATTATAATATAACGAAATTTTCTTTTCTTTTTCGATTTTTAGTCATATTTCGGGGGGAAAACATAGTTAGTCATATTTTGGGAAACTCGATATGTTTTAGACTTTTAGTCATATCTTGGGAATTTTTCCTATTAATATATCAAATATGTGACCCTATTTTCAAACATCATTCATTTGATGGTTTGGTATCAACTTTTGATGTCGTAAATGACTGAATCTCTTATCGAATATTCAAATATTTGGTATCATTAGAGATAGTTTCAAAAAAAGTATGTATTATTATTGTTTTATGGGTGATAGTTGGTACTCCCTCCGTCCCATTTAAAGGTTCTCATGGCAAAATGACACGATTATGAAGACAATAATTAAATATGCTAATTCGAATATTTTTTGAGAAATAATTTTGATGAGTATATAATATAATGGGTTATTGATGATAACTATGATTTTATAAATATTTTTTAGTTCTTGATGATTAAATTGTCATTTAAGAGTGTTAATGGTTTCCTAAAATAGAAAGTGAGAACCTTTAAGTGAAACGTCCAAAAAAATGAAAGTGTAAACCTTTAAATGGGACGGATGAAGTATTATTTAAAGTTATTTTTCCTTTTTTTAATATAATTAACAATCCACTTCTCCTCTTCTTGACACTTCGTGGTATAAGTTTTTTACGTTAAAGTATAAAGCTTTAAATTGTGGATCTGTCCGACAAGGAGGCGCCTATTAGCAGTTTAGCACAATGTCGTTCGTCCTCCTCCAACCCCAGAGGTCAACAATGATCTTGCCTCTGGGCTTATAGAGTTCTCCAGGCTCGGACCTCGTGCTGAATCGAGGATGTTGTTCGGGTAGACGGCTTCATCCATTTGGTGCTCCCTTGGCGTGAAAGTGCCCTCGGACTTCCCAGCAAGAAGTTATTATACAACATTTTGAAAAAATTAAATCTCATATGATTGATCTACCCAGATTACGCTTTTATTATTTTTATTTTATTTTGAGCAAATACATAATAATTCTTAGCCTTCACTATGCCCCTCCTTCGGAAAATCTGTGGCTCCGCCACTGCAGGGGCCTATGAGCGGCAAGGTCGGGCTATGGTCAAGTTGAGGGCCGAGACCGACGGCCTAATCAAGAATGCCAAGGATCGCGTTTCCCGTCTTCAAGAGAAGGCGGATGTTGCTGACAAGGATGCTCATGAATTTACGGCCCTGCAGGCAAAACTCAAGTGCGATAGGGGGAACTGCAGATGCTCTGTGCGCAGCTCGGCGCCATTAGTAAGGCCGGGGTTGTGCTTCGGCGTGTGGGAGAAGATGGAACGGTCTCGGACTGCGAGGCAGATGTTTCCAAGATCAAGGTAGCTGGTTCGGCCAAATTCCAACGGTCTACAGCCTTTCGGGACGCCCTGCAAGCCGTTGTTAAGAAGTTACTACCCCGGTTCGTCGGGGAACTTCTGGAACAAAGCAAGGAGCTCTACTCGGATGGTATCTCGTTGCTCAAGGGTTCCCCTACCGGATAGTGGTTCCTTGCGGACCTGGCCGAGGATACCATTGCCAAGGGCATGGTCTGCCTCATTCAGGAGAACCTCCCAGTTCTGGAGCGTCACTTCCCCGCTCCGTTCAACTTGAATCTGCCGGATTTGATCCGCTATTCGTTGAGGCCCACGAGGAGGCCCTTAAGTTGATCAAGGAGAAGGAGGAGGCTGCCTGCCTGCTTCTTTTTTATAGCAGAAGCAGAATCAGAATTCGTTTTCAGAATCTGGTACCCCCCAACTTCTAAAAAAACTGATTCTGAGAGTAAATTAGAGCACCAGAAGTGCTTCTGGATTTTCATCCAAACACTCCAGCTTTTGCTTCTGCTTCTTGAAGGAGCAACATCGATTTTGAGAATCAGATCCAAACACCCCCTAAGTAACATTCTTTTCCCTGTTGCATTGTGTTAACTATTCGCCCTGGCCGTTCGTCCCCAACCCCCTCAGCAAGTTCTCGGCACGGCCCAGCGGGCTCGGCCACTACACTTGGTTTGAGGCCCCTATAAAAATGACGATAATTGAAAAAATGATAATGACGAACTGACGAAAAATGTATGACGAAAAAATGTATGAAGGAATAAAGTACTATATTAAGATCTTAGGCTACTCCTATCGGGTTAATCTTTCAAGAATGAACAAGTGAACAACAAATCTTTAAACATGTAACTCAAGCTAAAAGTTCGTTGCCTAGATAGATCATGATTTTGGGGAAGATGACTGAATGACTCCAGCTAGATCATTTCCCAACATTTTCTGAGTTCCTTAAGAATTGTGAAGAAAAAAGAATCAAAATTTAAGAATGATATGAATACACGGGAAAAGTAAAACACCGTAGATTGAGTTTAGTAAAATGCATAGAATGAATGATAAGAAGATTTGGACTGTTTTCAGTCACAGGACAAACCAGACCAGATCAGATCAAACCAGACAAGATCAGATTAGACCAGACTTGGACAATTATAAAATACACAAAGAGTAGACATTTACCAGACCATATCAGTTTAGACCAGAAAATTACAGTTCAAGTAAAAACATCCTGACATCACCAACATAACGGATTACGGGAATTATTTTTAGCCAATTCAAAAATTTTAAGTTATGGGACCAAAATTATTTAGTAGACATTTTGTATATATTATTTAAATATCAACTCAAAATATAAGGAGATACAGTAAATAGTTGAACAAAATGTTACATATTCTTTTATTTTATTTTGGTTGACTGATACACTATTGATAATATTAAAATTTAGAGTAATACTTGTTTTACAAGCCGCGTAAACATCATATATTTTGTTTGTGTCATAGAAATTATTGCATTTTAAAGACGAATAACATGTAATACCAATAAAATACCGGAGGCGTGTACACATCATGTTAAAAATGGCTTGTCTCCTAAAATTTAAAGTAAAGCAAACTCTAGTTTACCGAAAGGTTAATTCGGGAGGCCCCACCCTAGCTAGATATTTAGTATGGAAAAATGTCAAAAAACATAATGCCATTTAAGGAAAGAGAAGATTTAATTATTCCATCAACCCAATTCTGGTTGAATAATTAATCACAGACAAATGATGAAATGGTGACTTGGACCAATCAAATTAAATGCATGATAAGTACAATAACCTATATTTGTGTTTCGTAGCGCTCGCCTTCTTATTTTACTTTAATGGTTGTCACAAAATAAATGACTTATTTCCATTTTGAAAGGAAATATATCAATCTGATTCATATCGTTTTACTTTATTCTACTCAACCTCAATCACAATTTTTACTTTTTAACAAATTTATTAATATTTATGTCAATTCAAAAAAAGACATAAAAAATGGGAAGGAAATAATACTTTGTATCCTTGTATGTGAATATAAATTCTTCTTTCTTGCAAACATAACTAAATCCTGAAGTCAGTTGGGGTATCCATAAAATTAAGTGAGTGGGGGCGAACTTACACTAGAACTTAATCACATATTGTCACAAATAGCAAATCACGTATTAATATTGTTTGATTAGATTTGGTTTAAGATATATATGAACAAGTATCTACAAAAAGAAAATCAATTTATATTACGCGTGTGCAAAGATACAATTCTAGATTAATTTGAGAAATTTACACGCCATATATTTTGTTTGTGTCATAGAAAATTTTGCATTTTGAAGACGGATTGCATTTAATATCAATAAAATACAAGAAACGTGTACACATCATATCATGTACGGAGTAAAAATGACTTGTCTCCTAAATTTTAAAGTAAAGCAAACTCTAATTAACCGAAAGGTTAATTCGGGAGGCCCCACCCTAGCTAGCTACTTAGTATGGAAAAAATGTCAAAGCCATAATGTCATCTAAGGAAAGAAAATATCTAATTATTCGATCATCCCAATTCTGATTTATAAAATTTTATGTTATTATCTAGTCATCATGTCTTCTACACATAGACTAATTAGAATATCGTGATTGAATAATTAATCACAAACAAATGATGAAATAGCGACTCGAACCAATCAAATGCATGATAGAAACGGTATCCCTATTTTTTTAAAATGAAAAGAAAAACAATATAATGAGAAGACATGACTGACGCACTAAATGAAGAAGCACAGTACAATTACATTCATATTAGCAATTTAAAAAGGAATTACGAAAATAGTTTTTTCCAATTCAAAATTTCTAAGTTATGAGACCAAAACTATTTACTACACATTTTACACACATTATTTAAAGGAAAACGTGTTTAAAAAGGCCCTATTATGAAACCATCATCTAAGCACCTATACTATAAAAAAATGATCACACAGATGCATTTTCCACTTAAACCCATCACATAGGTCGGAAATCAACATGTTGTATCAAGTTTCTGACATTTGTTAGGTTGTCTTTTTTCTCTTTTCTTGTTTTCCTCTTCTCTTGTTGCACCGTTTAACTATCTAACTGATTGTTTTTTATTTTTTTATTTTCCCATTTCTTTCTTCTTTCTCGATCTTTGAAAAATAAAGGGAATTGTCACTAAATATTCTTTTATATTTGGAGAATCACACTTTTAGTCCCTAAGTTATTATTTATATGGAAATTTAATTCTCATTTATTTGCTCTTGTACTCCTAAATATAATCCCCACTTTTTTGAATTTTTATAAATATGACTTTTGCCGTTAAATTAGAATGGACACTGTTAATTTTTAATTTTGTAACTTTGACACAATTACGTTTGGAGAAAAAACTATACACTTTTAGACACGTTTTCAAAATTATTTGCACCTAAAGTCTTTGTCCCTATATTTAGGCCATACCGCCATAGACAAAAAATGTCAGTTGAAAAAAATCAAGTTTACAGAAAATAAATATCGATCGGAAAATCTAATTAAGGACAATAAATGTCTAAGAGAGGCAAAAAAATATGAAAAGACAAAAAATATGTATTTTTTTTACAAATTTTCAGAGTGTAAATAAACATTTTTAGTAACAATTTTTGGTGCAAATAGTTTTGGTGTAAATCAACAATCTTTGTTTATGGCTTAAGTGTAGAGACAAAAACTTTTGGTGCAAATAATTTTCAAAATGTGTGCAAGTGTATTATTTCCTACCAAATGTAACTGTGTCAAAGTTACACAAATAAAAATTAACGGTGTTCGTGCAAATTTAACGGTAAAAACCTTATTTTATATAAATTCAAAAAATTGGGGATGGTAATTAGGAGTACAAGATTAAATAAATGGGAATTAAAATTCAATATGAATACTAACTTCGGTAACAATCCCCTTTATTTTTCAAAGATCATGAAAAAGGAAAGAGAGGAGAAAAAAATAATGGGATAGTTAAAGGGTGCAACAAGAGCTAGAATAGGAAAACAAGAAAAGAGAAAAAAAGAAAATCTAAAAAACGTCAAAAACCTGTTAATCTTCTATAGCAACTGGTTGCATTGATTTCCAGTCAGGGTGCTATTTGATGATTTTTAAGCAATAATTGTATCTATGTGATCATTTTTTAGCATAAGACTTAAATGATGGTTTCACAATAGCTGAAAAACTTGTTTAACTTTTTTTTCCTTGTTAATATATCAACTAAAAATAAGGATATACAGTAAATAGGTGCACAAATTTTACTTATTCTATAATTTTATTTGGTTCACTGATATGATATATTTATATATAGTATTAAAATTTAGAGTAATTCTTGGTGTACATGTTTTTTTTGTATCATTACTTGCTCATATATTTTGTCTGTGCCATACACAATTTTTACATTTTTTAAGACGAATTGTCTCTAATACCACCATTATACCAACAAAATGACGTGTCTCTTAAAATCTAAAGTAAGGTAAAGGAAACTCTAGTTTACCGAAAGGTGAAATCGGGTGGCCCCACCCTAGCTAGCTACTCCGAATGCATAAAACAAATGTCAAAAACCATAATGCCAAGTAAGGAAAGAAAAGATCTAATTATTACATATCCCAATTCTTATTTAGAAAATTTCATGGTACTCTATAGATACAATATCTTATACATATGAACTAATTAGAATACTGCAATTGAATAATTTAACAATAAATAAATGAAGAAGTAGCAGCTTGCACCGGCCAACTGAATACATGATAAGTATTGTACCCCTATTTTATGGTACCGCAACACTCACCTTCTTATTTTCCTTTCAAGGTTATCCCAAAATAAATGTCTTGTTCCCTTTTTGAAAAGAATTATGTGGTTGTGATTTATATCGTTTTACTATTCTATTCAACCTGAAACACAATATTCACTTTTCAATTATTTTATTGATATTTGTGTCAAATGAAAATAAGTCATAAGAAAGAGACGGAAGTAATACTATTGATCCCTCTTTGTGAGTATAAATATAGGTTATGCTTCTCTCATTTTCTTCATCTTACAGTTCACAAACATAACACATATATGGAGGGCACGTGTGTGTGTGCATCCACTCCGTTGTGTAGAGATTCAGCTCCCTCCCCAATACTACTTCTTCATCTATACTATATATATTACTAGGTCGTTTTTATGTCTCAAATAAATATTATCGACATAATGCGCACGATAAGAAATTCCCTTCAATTAGTTTGTTAGCTAGATTCATTTACAGATTCTTCTTTGAATTAACTTGTGTGTGTGTCCGTCGTCTTTTTCCTCTTTCTGAAGATAGTCTAATTAACTTGCTTAGGCGTTTGAAGTGATCGGAAATGGAGTTGACTTATTAAGTACATAATAGCAATTAAAGTTGAGGGAATGAGAGATTATGGGGGTTCAATTCAGTCCAAACAGGGTAGAGGAATGGTTTGAATTAGTTGCCGACTCATTCATTCAAACACACTATGAGATGGAGCTAACTAAGGGAGTGTTTGCAACTGCTTCTGCTTAAAAAAAAGCATTTTTGGAGAAGTAATGAAAAAGTGATTGGTAGTAAAAGTTGATAATGTTTGAGAAAAAAGTGATTTTGAAAAGTAAAAGTTGGTAGTGTTTGGTAAAATAAGTGCTTTTTGTGTAATAGAAAAGGGAAAAGCACTTTTCACACGCAAGCCGAGAAAAAGTAAAAATTGGTAGTGTTTGGTAAATAAGTCATTTTTAAAGCCAAAAGCTGAGAAGTGCTTTTTTTAAGCAGTTGCAAACACTCCCTAACTAGTGTGAATGTGTGTATGATGCGGGAGACTCATTTCACCCTTCATCTCTCCTTGATTGGACTGAAGGGAACCCCCATGTTTATACTTAAACTTAATGGCTACTAGGGGTGGAAACAGGCCAGGCCAGGCTTTTGCCTAAACAGGTCGGACCTGTTTCAGAATTAATAGGTCTGAGTCTGGCCTGTTACCTGTTAAAGGCCTGTTTTTTTGACCTGAGCTTGGCCTGTTTAAAAGCTTGGCCTGGCCTGAACCTGTTTAGTGGGCCTGTTAAGAAGAAAATCAAAAGTTCATAAAAAATAAAAACTGAAAAATCCTCTTAACCCGATATAAAATTTATCCCCCAAATATTTACTAAAAAGTCTAATTATACGATAGTTTTGCTTTGAATGTCTAATAATACATTTTTTAATACGTCAATTATGTAGCTTATAAATTTTTATGTTATTCAAATTTTGAAAAACTTTGAATTTGAATTACCCTATTAACCTAGTATTCTAATTTATAATACATACTCCATAAAATACTATGATGCCTAATTTGATATAGTTAAGTATACTAATATATAATTATAGATAATACAAATAAATTTAAATATAAGTAAATATATACATATACAAACATATATATATATATATATATATATATATATATAGAGAGAGAGAGAGAGAGAGAGGAATGTTCAGGTCCGAACATTCCCCGTCCGAGCACCGTCCGAACATGGACGTTTGGGCCACTTCCCGGTGGAATTTTTTGATGAATTTTTTTGAGCATGTTCCTCATCAAGTCTAGTTTATCCATACCAAATTTCAGCTCAAAATTCGATCGGGAAGGCATTCAAATTATTTTTTGAAGATGACTGCGTCAAAATATACATATAAAAACGCAGTCAACTTCAAAAAATGATTTGAATGCCTTTCCGATCGAATTTTGAGCTGAAATTTGGTATGGAAAAACTAGACTTGAGGAGGAACATGCTCAAAAATTTTCATCAAAAAATTCCACCGGGAAGGACCCCGAACGAGGATGTTCGGACGGAGGGTCCTGTCCGAACGTTCGGACCTGATCTTTTTCCTATATATATATATATATATATATATATATATATATATATATGGTGCGCGGTTCCGGTGAGAACACTGCTTAACGTGAGAAATGAGAACACTCCAAAATGATGCACTTTATCATTCACAAAAATGCACATTTATAGTTAAAGTAATGCAAAATTCTAATGTGCACTTTTACGTGTAAACTTTTGCACACTTGAAATGCACATTTTCCAATTTTTATATGCACATTTCTGTTGTACTTGATGAACAATGCCAAAATCCAACGCACCGGAATCATTCTCATTTACACACACACATAAACATTGATGCACAATGTTTATGTATTATGCATTTGTTTTTGTTTTATGGTGCATTTAGTTAGTTAAGATGTTGACTGTTGTTTAAAATTACTTTTCGTTGATGTTTAATACTATTTATCTTTTGGTTTTTATATAGATTTGAATTGTTCTTTACAAATTTCTCCTAGGGGTACTAAGTACTGGATCCCTGAATGTTCACCCAAAAAGAAATCGGTTGTTCGAAAGATTTTTGCAAATCTAGATGTTGCTTTTAATTTTTACAAAGACTATTCAGCTTAATTGGGTTTTACTATTCGCCATCATACAACAAAGAAGTCATTCATTGAATCATTTTATATATGGTTCTGGTGTGCCATCGGAAGTGACTGCATCCCCGCAGCAAACCAAAAATAAAGGTTTTGGGCATAGGATTAGACCTTCGAAGGAAGTTTCAATGGAAGAATCTAAACGCACCAAAAGACTTTGTAGATCGTGCAATGAAATGGTGCATCACAATAGCATAATTTGCCCTTTGAATAAATAGACTTGCTTAAACTTAAAGTATATGTTTGCTAGTTTTGTTGTTTGAAACTCTCTGTATATGGACAATGTAAACCTTGTGTTGAAATGAATAGAGTTTTATGTTATTGGTTTTTTATTCTAGTATTGTACGTATAAGATGTTTCCAAATTTTTGTTATTTTCATTTTTTAATAAGTCTCTGTTTTACAATTTGCATTAATGAGTATCCGTTGATGCATCATTAATGTCACGACGGTATAGCTCTTAATGTCATCTTATACATCACAATGTTGCATCTTTATATGGTGTATAGTGCATAGAAAATTCATTCATGACTAATTAATGTACTATAGTCTTGTAATGATGTATTGCAAGTATGTTAGACTTGCATCTTATAGCAAACGTTTATGCATACACGAAGCTTAAATACACAAACGCTATTAGCCTATTATGCTTGATTTCAACGATAACATTTGACTTTTACTAAACACATACGACAACCAAAATATTTTTACATAATATGTCCCACGGGCATATTTTAATTTATCCGTGTATCAGTGTATGTAAGCTTATACTCTATGCAATTCTATTACTCAATGCATTTCATATAAGTCTTATTTGCATATAACGCAAACGTACAATGATGCATACTATTACTCATTACAGTGCATCATACAAGCTGTTAAGATGCATGTAAATCATACCAAAACTTTATTCAACCAAAATAAGTGTACACACTAAACAGTCAACGTAATATTATTCATCCTAAGATGTGTTTCATTACTAACGTCATGTAACAACTTCCATAGATGTCCACCCACACAATAACACATATTGTAGTATTTATTTCAACTAAAATGTAAACAAAAACACATGTTGCGTGAATCAACTCCCGTTGTGTGAATCCTAATGCGTTCTCAACTATGTTGCACGGAAACGTGAAAACCAGGAGGAAACAGGACACGTGAAACGTCAACTTTTGCTCAAAAAAGGCTTATTGAGAGAGTTTCCAAAGAGTTTCCGAAACGGGAAACATACTCTTTCCCGAGAGTTTCCGTGCTACATAGGTTCTCAACATCTTCATTCTGCCTTATTCGTTCTTTCACTTCTACTCTTCATGCTCAGTGCCAGTTTTCCACTATCTTTTCTACTTATCTCAACATCTCCATAGTTACCACAAAATGATTGCATTACTAGATAACAATTGCGATGTATGAAATTAAACTCCAAAAGAAATTAAACTTCAATTTGTTTTCATGTGAAATGCGTACCTTGGACTGTTTTCTTGCATGTTCTTCTCACTTCAGCTCTCCGTAGTTCATCCTACTGCATATTCATGCTTGCTTGCATATGTTTTACCATTGTTCCTTGACTCCTTCTACTCCTAATGTAATGACAACTATTAAATTTAGATTTACACAATGTGAAATGCGTCATATTGATGATGCACCTTTGACCTTTTTGTTCTATTTGATGTTACTTGATGATGCACCTTTGACCTTTTTTCTCTTTGCTCCCACTGCTTGTTCCACTTCTCCATTTTACCCAACATCTTACAAATATAACTAATGCATCTTACTTCCGTTCAAATTACCAATTACAAAACCCTTGCATCTTACATATTAAAGTATTGCATCTTACATCAGTTTTACATTCCAATTGCAATCATCTATAATTGATCTGCATTCCTCAATTTCAAACCTGTTGCACCTACCTTCTTTCAAAGCTGCATGTAAAATAAACTTTCTCCATCTAACTTCTTATCAAATGAAAATAATGCATCTCTTCTACAAAAATACCTACACAAAGAACCCTAGACATAGTGTTGCATGTTGTATCCAAAAATTTGCATCTAATTATTTTAAATACTGGATTTTATCAAAAATTAAAATAATGACATATATTCACCTCACATTATACATAAAAATTTATCAATAACAGAATTTTACACTTATATCAGAATCTCCATTGCAATCCCAACTTGTAATCAACCACTATTCATGAGACATTTGTCACTAGTATGCAGTTCAATACTCGATATAAACATCCATATTGAACAAACCAAGGAATAACACGAGTACCTTCATCAAGCTCATTGAAAACCTTGCTGCAGACTTCGAAATCGATGGTGACTCTGTTTTCAATCGCCAAAGTGTTGCAACTTTCCTTTTTTGCCGTTGCTAACCGTGGCCGTTTACCATTGATAGAGGCTATCAACAGTAAAATCAGGGTTTACCAAAGCTAATCCCGATTTTGTTTTCCCGGCTCCCGGTTTTGGTTTGTTAAATGACTTCCATAACCTTTTAAATTCAACGCACACTTAGAAGGGGGTTTATGTTTTTTATTCCCTGCATGTGAGTGCAGTAATTTAATTATGCATCCCACACTGAGAGCTGTCCGTTTCCTCTAATCCAACAGCTGCTTTTGGTTTGTAGTTTGCACCGGAAGCTTGATTTGCATGTGATCTCCCCCCTATATATATATATTACTCCCTCCGTCCCAATTTGTAAGATACATTTCGGTTTACGATGTTTGACTGACGATAAAGCAAATTGATCCCTGTCAACATCCAAATTAGTTCTAGAAAATAAAATTTGCATATTCAAAAACTACATTAAATCCGCTACAAAACCTGCAAAAAATAATTCAAACTTCATAAACTTTTGATATATAAAATAAAAGTTTAGGAGTGATTTATGTTGACCAAGTGAATAGTAAATGTATCTTACAATTTGGGACTGAGGGAGTATTTCTTTGTGTTTTATACTCCCTCTGTATTTTAAAAATTGATACATTAGACTTTGTCACATTATTTGAGGAAGAAATTAAATAATAGGGATAATGAATAGTGTATAAAAATATGAGAGATGGTGAAAAGTATGAAAGAGAAGATAAAAAGTAGGGGGAAAATAAGGGTAATTTAGTATTTTAAAGGAAAAACTTACCAAAAGGGAAAATTTAGCAAACTTTTAAATACATCTTGAAAAAAAAAGTGTAGAAAACTTTAAAATACGGAGGGAGTATGACTATATTAGTTAGAAGCGGATCTAAAAATATGAGTCGGACTAAGTTGAAATATAATTATATAAGGCTTAAAGAGTGGGGGTAAGCTAAACATTAAAAATGGAAGAAGAAAAATATACTACAAAATATTGGAAAAAGTTAAGTTGTTTTGGGCTTCAACCCAGATGTAGATTGTAGATCCTCTCTTATATGAGTAGTATAGTGTTATGGATTGAATGTTTCAAATTGTGTTTATAAATATTTGTAAACGTTGATCTTTGAGAGTTGAGATGCAATGTTCATATATGATATCCAATTAAATGGCAACCATGCACATTTTCTAGTATAGGATTTGGTTTCTAGAATTAGCACCTATTAACTATTCAAGCATAAGCTATCACTTAATACTCAATCAAAAGTCAAAACCTTTATCCTGGGAGACTCGGGGCCAGGACAAAAACAAGTAGTACAACACCAACGACGTCCCAAGGTTCACTTACTTCGCTATACTCCCTCTAAGTGTCTCTTTTGTTCACTACTATACTTAATGTACTTTTGTGGTCTGATGACATCATTGTGACACTCCCAAGGAGGATGTCACAAATTCGAATCTCATCCTAGTTCAAGGATGTTGGCCTTAATATAGAACAAATACTATAATATATTTAATATATTAGAAAAAATTACCAAAAAATACAGAGTAATTAATTATCTACTGTAAAGCAAAGTAGGGGATAAATTAAAAAAGAACACTTGAAAGTCTTTACTCGATTATCTAAAATTTCATACTCCATATTACAATTATGGATATGCAACATGACGCTTAGAGGGGGTGCGATGATAGAGAAATAGAAATGATTATACTAACAAATTTTAATATTTCATTATTATGTATCCCAATTTCTTGAAGTGCATCTGTGCATGTGCACATTATCAAATTATGGAGGAAGGACTATTCTCAGAAATTTGTTGACTTAAAGCTATATAGATTTATAATAGTTATGAATTCCATCCCGTGCAACGCATGAGTGAGATAGTAGTAAGAAAAATGAGGTACTCCGTGGTTGTATATAGGAAATGAGTAGACTGAGATTTCGGGCTTTCGGCCCTAAAATATTACTCCCAGTTTTTCTCGTGGTAATATCCCGTTAAGTCTGTCTTTTACAATTGCATTTCATTTATGTCACCTAAACATTTACTTTTCAAATAGAAACTTTTATCTTTTCACTTTTCAATTTTTATTTCAAAAATAACCAGATCCTTAATCAAAACATCCCCAGAGATCGGAAATCTGGCATCTTCTCCTCTTGCCCAGATCTGGCTGTGCCTCGGCTCCGCCCTCTGCTCTCCGTCTTGTGCTGCTTCGTATGCCGCTCTCCGCCCTCCGCCCTTCGCCCTGAGTGGCTTCGCCCTCCGCCCTCCTCCCGTGCTTGCTTGGCAACTTTGCTGCTTGCTGAATCGCGGCCTAACTGCCTGCTGGTTTCCGGTTTTCAATTATGTGTTTCAGATTTGCAAGTATGTGTTTGAGATTTTTATCTGATCTATCATTCATTGAAGTTTTTGTTTTAATTTATTACGGAGTATCTACTTATTTGCTAAACTAGTTTGTTTGTTTTTAGAACTATGACTCCGATTAAGTTTTTGAATTAATTATGTTAAATGTCCCACACCGGACATCTTTGGAATGACTAAACACTATATTAAGATCCAGGCTACTCCTCCTATCAGGTTGACCTTTTAGGATGGAACCCCGGATCTTAACATGGTATCAGAGCCAAATCGATCCATGGTGTGGGGCCCCTTATGAAAAATGACGACACGATTATAAAAACGTCCGGATGAAAAAAACGGACTGATGAAAAAAAATGAATGATTGCACGATCCAGACGAAGTGTCTGGTCGTTGGAGGGGTGTTGAATTCCCACATCGGAAACGTGTGAAGGAACTAAATGCTATATTAAGATCCGGGCTACTCCTCCTAACAGGTTGACCTTTTAGGATCGAATTCCGGGTCTTAACATGGTATCAGAGCCAAATCGATCCATGGTGTGGGAGCCCCTTATGAATCGTGATGACACGATTATAAAAAAAAATGACAATTATGAAAAAAACGGACCGATGAAAAAAATACGAAAGATGACACGATCCAGACGAAGTGTCTGGTCGTGAGGAGGGGTGTTAAATGTCCCACACCGGACATCTTTGGAATGACTAAACACTATATTAAGATCCAGGCTACTCCTCCTATCAGGTTGACCTTTTAGGATGGAACCCCGGATCTTAACAAATTATTACATGAACTTATGGTTTGGCTTTCCAGTAATGAACATGGAGAGCTTATTTCATTCCTTGCAAGTAATATGGCCATGAACAGATGCTTTTTGTTGGGGGAGTTTTCTATTTGGTTGGCTGACACTGATTTTGGGTGTAAGTCTAGCACAAAGAGATGTTTGGAAACTCTTTTCATGAACTGCCGTTTCTGTGTGGAAGTGGATTACAATTGATTAGTAGTGGAAGACTACAACAACATAATTTTTGTTGCAGAGCTTTTGAGGTCTTTTGATTACCATATGGAAATATGAAGTAGAGAATTTCAGAGAGTAGAGGAAGAACACGGCGATTTGGAGAGCGTTAGGAAATTCGATCTCCTAGACAGGATGTTTGTTAGAGACATAAGAGGGTTAGGAAACTTGACAGATTGGTGTCTCACATGCTAATTGTAGTTTATTAAAAAAAATCCCAATCTATTTCGATTAAAAAAAAAAATCAAAATTTCTTGTTGACCCTTCTTTTTCAAAATAATACGGAGTACTACGTATATTCAAACTTGTGTTTTTAGCATTATGATGAAATCTGCATTTCCAAGCACTAGTTTCCACAAATGAGTATTATTGTATAGTACTGCAAAGTGCAAAGAGAGATCAGCTGCCTACAATGACATCCTTTGAAAACTTGAGCAAATCAATAATATGTATTAGTATCATAGATCTTATTAGTCATCACTTTCTTCTATTCAAAATCTAGCTTCATAGGATCGAGCTAATTAAGTAGTTTACATCATGCTATTTCCATTTTTTTTTTACAGGGTTTCAATGCATTCGAAATTTTAGAGTTTTGAACTTAGCTTTTCTTAACAATTAGGGCCGTAATCTTCATTGAGATTCCATTGATATTCTCAAAAGGGTCGATAGCATCAATGCTTGAAAGGTATTGGTGCAATTTACGATCAATTTGTACACTCCTCTTGTAAATCTCATTACTGAGTTTAGAAATAATAGCCAACTGCTATTTTTAGATGTTCCTTGAACCTGTTGTATTGATGTTTGGTCTAGAATTTTCAAATGATGTGTTCCTACATAATGTGACATGTGGAGTTTTCTATTTTTAATCATTCATATATTTGTTCAAAGATTGAGAGTAGAAAAGCTTATGCCTCTTCATTGTCTATTCACATATTGATTGAATTAATATTCAATTTCATTCTTTTTTCCTATTTAGTTCTCTTCTAGCTGTGGATGTCTTTTTGTGCATCTGTTATATAGGTTATTGTAATAATTTATTTAGAATTTCTTTTATAGTGATTGCATTATATTCCCATTGTAGGTTCATAATAAAAAAGAAGTCCCTGAAGGCGTAAGGATGAGAAGATTGACAACGAAAATGAAGATAGATGAAATAAACCTAATAAGCTGTGTGTTGAGTTGCAACATAAAAGGTATAAGAAGTGAGCAGAACCAAAAGCGATAGATGTGATAGATAAATGTAATAAATTGTACTAATAGATTAAATTATACTATCTATGTATTTTGTCATATTTGTATATGTTATTTTTGTTGTTTTTTGTTGCATAATATGTGTTGTTTTTTGTTGCATCTTGTTTCATTTGTAGATAAATGTAATAAATTGTACTAATAGATTAAATTATATGTATTTTGTCATATTTGTTTATGTTATTTTTGTTGCATAATATTTGTTGTTTTTTGTTGCATCTTGTTGCATGTTGTTTCATTTGTAGATAAATGTAATAAATTGTACTAATAGATTAAATTATATGTATTTTGTTATATTTGTTTATGTTATTTTTGTTACTTTTTGTTGCATAATATGTGTTGTTTTTTGTTGCATCTTGTTGCATCTTGTTTCATTTTGTTATATCATGTTGTATATTATGTTGTATATTGTTCTTTATTATTGATTTTGATTTTTTTTCTATTTACATTTATATTTATATTTGTTTGTGATTGGGAACAAAAATGGGATATTGCTATATATAAAAACAACTAAAATGATAAATTTAGATTTATCAATAAACAAAAACAATCATGAAGAAACAAAAAAAATTAAAAAGATCAACAAAGAGAAACACAAAGAAACAATATGCAACAGTAGCAATTTAATGATAATAATATTATTTTATATGTGTGAGATTTTTATATTTTGCATGCTTTTTATTTTACTCTAGTTTTATGATTATTAAAATTTATAGAATCTTATTTTCTATTTTTATATTCTTTTCTACGATTATTTTATATTTGATGAATGTTTTCAAAGTTTATTTATTAATTTTAGTTTTTTTTTATGTTTTCAAATATCAGAGTTTGTATTCTTTATATTTTATAATTGTTTTAAGTTTTTTCGTATTTTGTGCAATTTATTTATCTTAAAATTTTCAAATTTGTTACACTATTTAAAAATAACCTGTTTACACAATTTTTATTAAATTTTCTAGTAATTCATATATACTTTTTTATTTCTTTCTTTATTTTATATTTTTCTTAATTTTAAGATTCTTATTTTTTATTTATTTTCTTTTTTAGAATATTTAGTAATTTTAAAATTTTTCTAGTAATTCATATATACTCTTTTATAAAGTTTTAATTATTTTTCTATTTTATATTTTTTTCTGAATAATATTTTATTTCATTTTTTATTTTTGACGAATTAATATTTTAATACTCTTTTATTTATCTATAAATTTTCAAATTTGAATTTTCGAGAGGTTTTAAAAATAACCTGTTTACACTTGTTTTTAGTTTTCTATTAATTTTTATATGATTTTTTTCTTTATTTATTTTATATTTTATTAATTTTATTTATTTATTTATTGCTTTTTAGGATATTTACATTTTTTTTGTATTTTTTACTCTTTTATAAAGTTTTAATTATGTTCACATTTTATATTTTTTCTGAAGAATAGTTCATTTTATTTTATTTGTTATTTTTTCACGAATTCATATTTTAGAAATATTTATTTTCTTATTTTACATTTTTTTAGTGTTTGAATACATGTAGAGACAACACTTTGTGGCTGGGCAACTTGCAGTATGATTTCCGTTTCGGCAACCTAACGGCACTTTCAGGGAGTAAAGGTTCATTTAAGTGGAGTACTTGAGTAGTACCGTTATTACCGTATGGTCTATTGATGAAAAGAAAAGTTTTCTTAGGGAGTGTTTGCAATTGCTTCAACTTTAAAAAAATGATTTTTTAAAGTGATTTTGGGAAAAGTGATTAATAGTAAAAGTTGGTAGTGTTTGAGAAAAAAGTGATTCTGAAAAAGTAAAAATTGGTAGTGTTTGATAAAATAAGTACTTTTTGTGTAATAGAAAAAGTGAGAAGCAGTTTAAAGCACTCTTCTACATGCTTCCAGCTTTTAGCTTTTAAGTGATTAATTTAAGCAGAAGTTGTCATTTGAAAACACTCTTTTCAACTTTTTTAAGCCAAAAGTCGAAAAGCGCTTTTTTTAAGCAAACCCAAACACTCCTTTAGTCTATTTTTGAAAAGAAACTTAGGCAGTGTTTGCCTTTGCTTAATAAAAGCACTTTCAGCTTTTTTGGGGGTTAAAAGCTAAATGTAGTGTTTGCAAAAGAAAAATTCAGCTTAATTTAATCAGTTTTAAGCCAAGGGATGCTTTTTTCTGCTTCTTGGTATTTCCGTAAATAACTTCAATTTTTGGGATGTTTTTATTTCAGAATATATAAGTTAATACAAGAGTACCCTTATCCCCAGCAAGTATCGTACACAGACCATCTTCCATCACCAACAAGCATCGTACGCCACACCCGCATTCCATCAACCAGAAATTGCCGCCGGCAAGACCACCGGTCCACCACTCTTCTCTGGTGCCACTGTAGTTGATCCACCTCACCGGCACCATAGATGATTTGCATCGTCCGTCAAATAGAAATTCTCCATCGCCACTCCCGCAGTAGATTTGCTTCGCCGCCGTCAATCTGTTTCGTCATCGATGGTCTGCTCGGCCGCCGATCTGCCCAGATTCCTTTTGCCAATGTTCTGTGTGCGTGTATTAAATCAAATCCATTCACTACTAGTTCTTAAACTCCACATACCTAGAAACAACATATTAGCAATCCAGATTCGAGAATACCAAGATGTACATATTATTGAACCCTTTGGCACTCACCGGAAGAATCTCCCACCGCACTCCAGCTCATCGGAAATGGGGAAAAG
This sequence comes from Cuscuta epithymum, assembly GCA_945859915.1. Taxonomy (NCBI): domain Eukaryota; kingdom Viridiplantae; phylum Streptophyta; class Magnoliopsida; order Solanales; family Convolvulaceae; genus Cuscuta; species Cuscuta epithymum. Next base: position 825,800 of record CAMAPF010000138.1, read on the forward strand.
GGATAAAGGAGACAGCTGTGGATGCACTATTTAAATTGGGGATATTTTGTATTTTAACCATACATTACATCAAAAATCACTTTTTTACTAAACACTTCAACTTTTACATTTTAATTAAAATCACTTTTATTCTCAAACACTATCTACTTTTACTATAAATCACTTTTCCAAAAATCTCTTAAAAAAATCCCTTTTAAAAAGCACAAGCAATCGCAAACACTCCCTTAGAGAGTGATAAAAATGATATAATTTTCTTTTTTTAGCCTACTTGTGAAAAATTCCCGTTTTTCTCTAGCCTAACCGGCCCAAGAATATCCAAAGGCCGAGTAACTGAGTAATCCGGAGTCCGGACTACGGAACGGAACACTGGAGCAGCCGTCGATCGACATCGGCGAAGAAGTGGTGACGAACACCAACTCCCGAGTGCTTGCCAAGTCGGCAACTCACCGACTCGTTGACCGCCCTACCGCCGACGCTTCACTGCAAACGCCTTCAGGTAGACAGGTACTCCGACCTTATTCCTTAACTCTCTTAGAGTATTAGTCTTTTTCTTTTATTGATATATTCCGTAGTAATTTTTACAGCTATTCTTATAGTATCAATGTATCATTTTTAATTCCACATAAACTGCAATGTGCTTCTAAGTTCTAACCTATTTATTTTTAGTGATTTATGTATGTTAGTTATTAAATCTTTATATCTCAGCTGATTTGGCATTATATTTGATAAAAATAGAGGATATATCTGCTTAAATCTAAAAATAGTTTTTTTTTTTATCTTGTAAAATGTGCTACGTATGTAATCTAGAGTTTTTTTATTGTTTCCTATTCCTTACATTTTTCATGTGCTGAAGTTTTTAGCCAATTTTCTTTTTGAATGTAGAATATTTATTTGTGAGACTCCAGATTTAAAATTTTGGGATTTTTTAAATTTATTGATTAGATGGTAAAATCTACAAGTATGTAATTATTCAGTAGCCAGATATCAAAATATCACTCTAATAAGTTCTGTAATATAGTTAATAAAAATTTAAGCATCATCATATATGATCTTAATAAATACTTTACACCTACATATGATCTATGTTGTAAAAACCGGACCAGGAAGCGACCCGGCCGAACGAACGTGTCAACCCGGACCCGGCGGGTCAACCCGGTCAACGCCGGAAAACCCGGTCAACAAAGAAATAGAATTATTATTATTTTAAAATATACTCCCTCCGTCCCCCTATAGTTGTTCCATTTTTTCTATTTTTGGATGTCCCCCTATTATTGTCCCATACCATTTTTGGTAACATTTGTGTGCCTTCAATTCATTCTTACTTTATTCTCACTTTATCAACTCATTATCAACCACATAATTCTACTTTTCTTAAAAATCACACCACTCCCTTCCGTCCCAATATTAGGGGGACGGAGGAAGTACAATTTTTAACAAAATATAAAATGTATACTACGTATTAAATTAGATGGATATTAAATATGAATATAATGCTTATTAATAAAATGAAATATTATATAAACACTTTCACTCATAATATTAGTAACAACATATACTGTATTATTGTATATTAATGATGTTATGTTTTTATTATGATTATTAATTAAAAAGTAAATCTATATTCAGTAACAGATATCAAATGTATATTAAATATGTTCAAATAACATATTGCACATTTGCACTAACATTCCAAAGCAGGTTCTTTGATTGACGTCTAACCTCCCACCTCTTACACTCGGGTTCGAATCCCCCTAGCTGCATATTTTTGAGTTTATTCTGGGTTGTAAGAAATTTTCGGGTTTGGGCTGTCGCGGGTCAGCGGGGTTTTCCGTGTTCAGCCACATTTGTGGGGTGGGGTTCAATCGGACCAGATTGGGCTCCGGGTGACCGGGTTCCGGGTCGACCCGCCCCGTCAGGTCCGGTTCTTATAACATGGCATATGATTTGAAAGTAATTTTAAAAGGTACCAAATAAATGTAGCCATATCTTTACTTTTTATACAATAACATATTAATATATTCGGTTATAATTTAGCATGTGGCCTATATTGAGAGTAAACAAATTACTTATGTAAAAATACCTGGAAGTATTATTGACCCAATTAAAGTAGTGTGAGTATGATATCCCAATGATAGTACTCTGAATAAGTGAATATAGATATAAATATCCAGTAAACACAGTAGCGATGTAGAACATGCACTCTTTAGAAGTAAAAAACAATATATAATGTACAAAGTTTCTTCACCTAGCACTTTGTTTCATCAACTTAGTTGCATTACACTTGCTGCAAGTTGTGATCGCATCTAAGCAGTAAACATAGTAGCGAACTAATTCATTTACATGAATAGATGCACTCAACTGCCACTACATGTTATGTGAAATATACTTCATCTAAAGTGGAGGTGTGTACTTCATGAGCGAGCGGGTTGGGTGACTTGGGTTGGATTGGTTATTTGGTTAGTAGCTATTACCGCTATTCGGCAAGTTGCAGAGGATGGATCCGAAACTGCCTGAACCTTGCCGGATGTAACTTGGCTCACAGTTTTAAAGATAAGAAACAAATAAGGCCGGAGTATATGGAGAACTGAATTACGGAGTATTAGAAAAGCAGTTTTTCATGTGATATGCACATACTTGGACAGTTCGACAGGCGGGAACAGTTACTACCAGCTGATCCCATTTTTATATATATAAAGATTTTTTAAGATTAAGCCCATTATAAATTATTCGCCCATAGGCCTTTCACCCTTTGAACAGACGGTGCCAGCCCTGTTTTAATATAGTTGTTTTTCTATTTTAATATATATATAATTGTTTAGTTATTTAGTTATAAGATAAATAATCCAACAGTTCTTGCAGAAGTCCAGGCCCTTCTTCCTTCCCCTGAACTGATATGCAAGGTGATGAGTCTCAGAAGATTCCAATATGCAAGACTGCTACTCCACTTTGTGAGAAACCGTTAGAGCAATTTCATGTAAGTTATTTCTGGTAATATCACTTCTTAATAGTATTTGGATGACTGCCGGAAACCTGAGAAAGGCAATGAATGGCGATTGCAAGGTGTTTGGTAAAATGCCTCATTGCTAGAGATTGTTGTTGTTCATATGCTCAACTTTCTGTATACACTATTAGTCAGTGATGTTGGGCTTTCTTATACGGAGTATGTTATTAGTCACTGAAGTGCATGCGAGCTCATAAAATAACGCATTGCTAGTTTTTGACACTTCACTTACCAAAGGAAAATATAGATGTGTAAACAACTGCAAAATGTTATTGGTTTGTACTTTGCACGCATACTTTAGGCTATAGGTGGATTTTCTCTGGTTTACTATAGTTGGTATCTTGCCAATGCATATACTGATATACATCACTCGGAGTCAATTGAAATGTTTAAGCTTTGTTGTTGTTGTTGTTGTTGTCGTCATGGTGTCACCTAGGCGTTGACTAGGCGTCCTGGCGCTAGGGAGTGCTCGCCGGGTACCTCGCCTCGCCTGAAAAAGATTAGTCGAGCTTGACGTCGTCCAGACGTGAATTTGGCGAGAAGTTGCCGCCTAGTTTTGCCAGTAGCTGTCCGCAGGGCCAGGGCTGAAAAATAAATTAAGAATAGATAAGGCCCAAAGTAATCTTATGGACTTCGTTGCCATCATCGTCTAACCCAAGTAGCAGAGTCGTAGTGTCGAAGCAGATGAACCCTAGAACTCCATGAAGAAGTCGCTGGCTGAGTCTGTCGTTGAAGCAAGCGACTGGAGGCCACCGATCTCCCTTTCTCTTCTCGTATAGTGGATTCAGTTTTTTAATATTTTAATTAATTAAGTATTTAAGTTGTATATTTTGAGAGAATTCCCTAGTAGGAGTAACAACGTTTTGAAATTCCAAAATAGGAGTATCATGTTTTTTATTCCCTAAATAGGAGTAAATTTCTACCAAGTTTGGAAATTACAAGGCTTTAAATATGGCATTTTTTTCCAAACTTGGCAGATTACTCCTATTCAGGGAATAAAAAACATGATACTCCTATTTTGGAATTTCAAAACGTTTTTACTCCTATTTAGGGCAATTTTTGTTATATATATATGCATGTGTATCAATAGATGTGTGTGTGTATATATCAATGTTCGAAATTGCGTATTGCGTAACTATGACGGTTTTTTAGAATTGCATATTGAGTAAGCCTCATTGCGCAATGAGGCGTATAGCTAAGGCGTAAATATATGTATATATATAATTATATTTATATTATAAATATATATATATATATATATATATATATATATATAACAAAAACATTATTCAAGAGAAACCAGCAAATGCAATATTAAAACAAATCATAATGTTTAACAATCTTAGGAAAAATAATCCTGAATAATAGCAAAAATGTCTGAAACGTCATAAAATAATCCTAAACATATTAGATTGATGATTGGAAAATCGAGTCATCACTATCTAGTGGTCTGAAATAAGGATCATAACCACCAATATTTCCTTCATCCTCATCCTCATCCTCATCAAGGTCAAGATCAAAATCAGTATCATGACCAAACAATTCTTCATCTTCATCGATCAAGTGCAATTTTCCTTTTCCTTTATCAAGACGCTTTCTTTTTTTACCTTGACTATTTCCTCTCAACCGTCCTTGTTCGCGGCCCTTTCCATTACCACGAACAAGTTCTTGACTTGAAGAACGTCCAACATTAGGATTTGTCTCATCTTCATCAATCACCATTCATCATCGGATGGAATCTCATCCATCACTAAAGGATCAATGTCTTCTTTAAGTGATGTTTTTTTCATCCACTTTGTCTTTAATCTTTTGTTATACATCACAAACACCAACTTGTTCAAATTATGTGTATGCAAACGGTTCCTTCTCTTGGTATGTATCTACAAACATATTAGTTAAACTTTATTATTTACTTAATTAACTAGTATTTTATACTAATTATTTATTATTAGTTAATACCTGGTTAAACGTGCTCCAATTACGCTCACAAGCAGACGATGAACATGTAAGACTCAACACCCTCACAGCAAAAGCTATTAATTCAGGTGTTTGATCGCCATATTGACACCACCAGTCCACTACATAAACATAATTAAAATTATTAATTTGTAAAAAAAAATTAAAGGATAAAATATAATTAAACTTTGCATACCAGGACTACGTTTATCAACCGTGCTTTTCGCCACATCATGACCGAAGAACCCCCTTTTCAAACGATAATCATCCATCTGCAAATGTATCTTCTCCTGATCTTCTCGGGTTGGAAACATTTTTGCCACACAATTAAACAAACCAAGCTTAATCTCCGGATGATTGGACATATTGGGATCATATTGGTAACGGGGTTGAGATAATAAGTTGCTGCGTGCAAATCACGATGCATCTGAAATTCCCACTTCTCATCGATTATGCTCCAAATCTCTTTATATGCAGCCACATCCCCGCCCAAGTTCTTAGCTATCTCTTCTTTTGCCTGATCCATGGAACCATATAAAAACCCCATACCAGGGACCTTTTCTGAGTCTGCCATCCTCAACACAGTAAACAACGACTTTGTTGTTTTGATTGCATACACCACGCTTGGCCAAAAAAATTTGTCCCTCAACACAATTTGTTTCACCTTCTTTGCTTCTGCGGATTTAGACATGTGATGAGATGACCATTCCTTAGATACAAACATTTCTTCCAGCTCGTCTTTTGAACTGTGCATGCTTTGTAACGTAAGGTATGCAGTAGCAAATCTGGTGGCAGCTGGACGGATAAGATCCCGTTTTAACATTTGTCGCATCAAAGCCAGTGCCCATCCGTGATGGTATATATAGTGAATCACCTATAAAAAATTATAATATATTAATATTATTTAATTTACACGAGTCCTACTTATATTTTAATAATTTTAATAATTAACTTAAATTTGAAATTTTAAAATGATAATTAAATTTCATATTATTTTCTTACCGTCTTAGCCTTTGCTAGCGCATTCTTGTGCTGTGGGAGCTCTCCAATCTTCTCTAGTATCAAATCAATACAATGAGCCGCACAAGGTGTCCACCACAGACGTTGTCGCTTCGTCATTAACAATTTGCTGGCCGCTTTATAGTTGGAGGCATTATCAGTTACAACCTGAGTAACAATATCTTCCATTACTTCTTCCACGACACTATCCAGAAGCTTGAACAACATCTTGGCATCTTTTACATGAGCTGAGGCATCAACTGATTTCAAAAATACCGTTCCATAAGGATTATTGATGAGAAAGTTGATTAGTTGTCTTCCACGCATATCCTTCCACCCATCGGATAATATAGACACTCCTGTTTGTGTCCATGTCGACTTCACCTCCTCAACAAGTTTCTCAGTGGTCTTTACTTCATCTAGAATCCAATGGCTAAGCTCATAAGCTGAAGGTGGCCTGAAACCCCGTCCATAGTTACCGATTGCACGGCACATGTTGATAAATGAAGTTGAATTGGCCACATTAAATGAAATACCATTCTCGAAAAAAAATCTCCCAACATCCAAACAACAATTTTTTCTGGCTTCTTTTTCACCTACAGGAGTTTCCTTATTCTCATCTTCAACGTCGATGACGTATCTATCCATAGGGCCCCTGACTCCTCGTTCGCTACTGCTACCTCCATTTGAATCCACGCCACGTGGATTTACACTTTGATAGTATGAACCACTATTAATAACCTCTTCCCGATCTCTATCCCGGACTGCTTGTGTTTTCTGCCCCATCTTCAAAAGGTCTAACATGTATTTCTTTATGTCTTCCGGAACAGATGGACACCCGCTTACATTTTGTTTTGTGCAGGCCAGATGATGCTTGAATCTGGTTACCCCTCCTGTGGTCTCTTTATGGCAATATCTACATTTTACATATTTATAAGATTTGCCCTTTAACCCTTCTCGTTCAATTTCGTCACCATGTTTCCACGCAGGGTCATTTTTATTCGATTTAGTCATGATTGTACCGCACCAAAAAACCTATCTATGGCGAAAGAAAATAACAAGAATGATATATATTAGCATAATATTAATATATATCTAGCGTATATGTGATGTAAACTGGAATAGTTGAATATTAATAGAAAACTAATTTAATAGAAAATTAAAATTATCATTTACTTTCACCTTAAGTACAACTGTACAACACTAAAAACTAATATTAATTATTAACAATGATTTAAAGGTGAGTTAACTTCAAATACGAAAACCAAAATAACATACTAATATGCAGATACTTAACCGGGAAAAAATGCATAGACTTAACCGCTGCTAATTTAACATTAAACTAAACAGAAAATTTAATATTAATATTACATCAAAGTTGAAGTTATCATTAAATTTAATAACTAAAAAATCAAAAAACATATTGATAAGTTGAAACTTAATTGAAGGATTACAACAAAATGTTAATAGGCAGAAAAATAACATTAATATTTAGTGTTTAATTGAATAGAAACAAAAACCAAGCATCAAATAGAAAACACTACAAAGTTGAAGTTATCATTAAATATAATAACTGAAAATATAATGACTGAAAGAACGAATTGGTCTGTCGAAAGTTGAAGTTATCATTAAATATAATAACTGAAAACATAACCAAAAGAAAATCATTAAGTTTTTTTTTGGAAGAAATCATTAGGTATTAATAGGCAGAAAATTAACATTAGTATTCAGCATTAAATTCAATGGAAACCAAAAGTGTCAAAAACAGAGCATCAAAGGAGAAGCAGTACAAAGTTGAAGTTATCATTATATAATCGCAGGAAAACATGAAGTATTTATAAGCAGAAAATTAACATTAATATTTAGTAATAAATTCAATTGAAACAAAAATTAATCATCAAAGAGAAGCAGTACCGTAGAACTGTCCTAGAGGTTTCACCAACAGTGAAGGCGGAAGAAGCGACCAAACAGAGAGCAGGGGAGGAAAGAACTGGTTATTTGCTTATTGCGTATCAATTGCCTTATGATTGCGCAGAGAATAGATGGGAAGATGGCCGCATATATACCGTGTACCCTATGTCGGTCTATTTTTACTTAAAAACTGGGCCCGGCGGACAAAAAAAAACAAGACCCATCAAACAAAAATAACGTACGCCATACTAACGCCTCATTGCGTAAGTTAAATTGCGTACGCCTCAACACAATAAACGTACGCTACAGACCTGCGCGCATTATGCAATGCAATTTTACGCCTTACCTACGGAACTAGACAAGGCGCGCCATGAGGCGCTATTGCGTTGGTATATATATATATATATATATATAGATATAGAGGAATGTTCAGGTCCGAACATTCCCCGTCCGAACACCGTCCGAACATCCCCATTTGGGGTCCTTCCCGATGGAATTTTTTGATGAAATTTTTTGAGCATGTTCCTCATCAAGTCTAGTTTGTCCATACCAAATTTCAGCTCAAAATTCGATCGGGAAGGTCGTCAAATGATTTTTTCAAGTTAACAGGTCCGGAAAATACATATTCCGGACCAGTTAACTTGCAAAAATCATTTGACGACCTTCCCGGTCGAATTTTGAGCTGAAATTTGGTATGGACAAACTAGACTTGATGAGGAACATGCTCAAAAAATTTCATCAAAAAATTCCACCGGGAAGGGCCCCAAACGGGGATGTTCGGACGGAGGATCTTGTCCGAACGTTCGGACAGGATCATTCTCCTATATATATATATATATATATATATACACACACTTTTATATTATATAAACAATTAAACAGGCTGCCCACACCGAGTGCTTATATGCTCTGTACATTATTAATTTACTACTACCTCCGTCCCATTTATATTGTCCCGGGAGAGGGTGGCACGGTTATTAAGAAAAGTGGGTTTGTGTGGTTGATATTAATTGATAAAATAAGAATAAAGTAAGAATGATTTAGAGCCACACAAACTTTGCCAAATATGGTATGAGACAATTTAAGTGGGACTTCCCGAAAAGGTAAAACGGGACAATATAAATGGGACGGAGGGAGTATATGTTATAAAATAAACTATTAAACTAATAATAAAAATTATTATTTATAATTACATATTTTTTGAGACAGACATTTTTACTCTTACATCCCATTAATAAACCTTGTTTTCAATTATTAATTGTGGGTTTCAATTCTAAGCTATATACGCAGTACAATTTAATTAGTAATATATTATACATAATATATAAATATATAATATATTATATAATGTGTGACTAGTCGCCTAATTGTTGCCTAGGCAGGCGCCTTATCGCCTAGGCGATATGGCGGTCGGCCCACACCGCAACTCCACTTACCGCCGTGACAAGTATGGAATTGCCATCAAGGTATCAGATAGATCATTAAAAAATTCCATTACTTCCATAGCATGTAACAAGAAATAATATTAAAGTCTAGTTATCCATGCTAATAGTTCTATTACTAATGTAATGTGAAATTTTCCCTCCACTCTGATGTATCAGAAATAGTATGGAGTATTTTCAATCATGTTCTATGTACTTTTCTAAACATTTACTCAAACATAAAAACAAATTGGGTTTTTTCATTTAAAGAAAGTTAGGTAATGTTATTTATTTTACCAAGCACAAATCCTACAACCTCCCTGAAAAAGTTCTTTTGCTACAGTTTTAGATAACAGTCTTTTACTCTGAATATTGATGGTTTTTTAAAATAATGTGGTGCAGTTCTCCAAAAATCCTTTATTGGATGTGGAGCGCAGAGTATGATAGTTCAAACATTATCACCATCCAAGCTCAGGAAGCTCTTACGCCCTCTTTGTTCCTCTTTCTATTCTTCCACAAACCCTGTAGCTAACTGCATCTCAGAATTTCAAATAACCCAACCTATTTGTTCCCAAAAATCAACCAAAAAAAGATTCCCACCATTCTTCTTTAGAGGTTTCTCTGCACAGTCTTCCTCAGTTTCGCTCCTCAGCAGAGACGGAAACTACAATGAAGCCACTTCAGAAATCATCTGTATCTGCCCTGGCTGTGGTGTTAGAATGCAGGACAGTGACCCTAGGCAACCTGGTTACTTCATCAATCCATCAACTAAACCCCTCAATTATAAGACACCTATTGACAGGAATCCGATACTTGACGAGGCAGAGATCTCGAGTTCCCTCAAGAAAGGGTTTTTAAATGAGCCGGTAGAGGCTGAAGATGAAGAAAGTGTTGAACTAAATTCGAATATAAAGTCCCCTGAGAAGCCGGTGGTTTGTGCTAGGTGCCATAGCCTGAGACACTATGGGAAGGTGAAAGACCAGAGTGTTGAGAACTTGTTGCCTGATTTTGATTTTGACCACACGGTTGGGAGGAGGTTGATGTCGGCGACTGGGACAAGAGCTGTGGTGCTTATGGTGGTGGATGGATCGGATTTTGACGGGTCGTTTCCAAGGACAGTGGCAAAGCTTGTTTCAAAGACAATAGATGAGAACTCTCGGGCATGGAAAGAGGGGAAATCTGGGAATGTGCCCAGGATTGTGCTAGTAGTGACCAAGATCGACCTTTTGCCTAGTTCCGTATCACCCACTGGGCTTGAACATTGGGTTAGAACAAGGGCTAGAGATGGCGGTGCGACCAAGTTGACTAGTGTACATTTGGTGAGTGCAGTTAAGAATTGGGGAGTAAAGAATTTGGTAAACGATGTAGTAGCATTGGCTGGTGCAAGAGGGCATGTGTGGGCAGTGGGTGCACAGAATGCCGGGAAGAGCACACTGATTAATGCTATAGGGAAGTGTGTGGGTGGGAAGGTGACTCATTTGACTGAGGCACCTGTTCCTGGAACCACTTTGGGGATACTGAGGGTGGAAGGGGTACTCCCAAAGAATGCCAAATTGTTTGACACTCCAGGCCTTCTTCATCCTCATCAGATTTCAACAAGGTTGACTAGGGAGGAGCAGAAGCTTGTTCATATGAGCAAGGAGTTGAAGCCTAGGACATATAGGATCAAGGTTTGACAATCTTTACCCACCTAATTGTTTTTTAACATTTCTTTTCCTTCTGTTTGATTTAGTGAGACTCTAAAAATGGTAGGGAATAGAAAAAAGGTCTAAAGAAATTGTTTTTTGATGCTTGGTTTTATTTGAATAACATGAAGGAAAATAAAATAAAATAAAATAAAATAAAATATGTTTTGAAAATTATTAGATTTTTACATTTATTTATATTTCGTATTCTATAAATTAATTATATTCAAATAGAATGGTTTTGAATGGACATTTAAAATTGGTATATTGAGTTTCAAGTGAACTTTCTCTCCTCCCAAATTTCTTGTGTTTTCCTCCCTGTATTTTCTATGGCATTTTCTTGATTCCAAGTAGACTCTTGTTGTTTTTCACTTGGCAACTTATTAAAATCTCAGACTTCCAGTTTACTTTCATGTTTAAATTATATGGTTTTGACAGGTAGGACATTCAGTTCATATTGGTGGGCTCATGAGACTCGATGTAGATGAGTTGTCAGTGGATTCTGTATACATTACAGTCTGGGCATCTCCTCTACTTCCACTTCATATGGGAAAGACAGAAAATGCCAGCACAATGTTTGAAGAGCATTTTGGCAATCAGTTACAGGTACCACTTTCTTAGTGAATTTGAGAAGTATTCCATTTCATTTGGGATTCATAACCGTTGAATAACAAACTGGTATTTAATTTATTTGACTTTTAGTTTACCGCTTCATGATCTCTATTATAGACATATAGGGCTGAACCCAATAGGGATAGGAAACCTAAACCGTAAACCTAATGAGAATAAGAAACCATAATATTACTGAATATAAGATTATATGATATTTCAGAAATTACGGGTCTGTTTACTAACAGATATATTTTCTAGTTTTCCAGAAAATTGGAAAACTGGAAAAATGAAAACAGGAAACATGTTTACTGAAAACATTTGTTGGAAAACTGAAGAAAGGAAAACAGGAAAATGCATTTACCAAATCATTTTCCAAAGCAAAAAAAGGAGATATGTCTCTGATGTCCTTAATGAATTAGAGAAGCGAGCATTACTAGTTGCAATGAATTTGCCTACTTACGCCTAATGGTGGACCCGGTCCAGCTCCGGTCTTGGTCCGGTCCAGTCGACGAGTAGGCGCTCCCGGTCCAGTCGATGAATCGGCGATCCCTATCCGGTCCCGTCGATGATGCGGCCGTCCCTTTTCCCGCTCCGGTCCCCTTTTTTTTAAAATCATTTTTTCAAAGTGAAGATTTCGAAAGAGCCTTTGGGCGGCCAACCTAAACGGAAAAAGGAAAAGAAATAGTCGAACTATCCGTTGGGACCGGCCAGTTTTGGTCCCAACTTTCCTATAATCGGAACCGGGTACCCTATATGGGCTTTACCAGGTCCAGTTCCGGACGGGACCGTACTTTCGGTCTTGATCCGGTCGCTGAACTGGGCAAAAAAATTTGCCGAATCAGATTTGAAAAAATGGAAAACTGGAAAATGAAAGTAGAAAATTATAGAACAAAAAATTGAAAAATCAAAACAGAAAATTCTAGAACAGAAAACAGAAAAGAAAAATGGAAAATGTGTCTGTTAGTAAACGTGCTCTACTACTTTCTATAACGATAAATTTATTTAAAACAATATCTACTTTTTGTATGTCTATCAAAAGGTGTGTTATTATTTAAAATGGCTATGGTAAACAACTTTTTGCAGAAAATGAGGGCACATTTCAGTTTGGTAATCCTAGTTTCAGAGCGGTACTTTCCCATGCATCTATCCCAAAGGAAATATGAATAGTATATAATTTCATGCCATATGTGAAACCGTAAACTTCTTAATGAGTAGGCCAAAGGACCTACATAAATTATAATAATAGCTATCTATATTCTTGCTGAATGTGTTTTTGTTCCACTCCATTCTTTAAGCCACCAATTGGAAGAGACCGTGTTGTCAAGATGGGTGAGTGGGTGAAAAAGGAATTCAATGTGAGTGGCAATGCATGGGATTCTAGCTCTGTGGATGTAGCTGCCTCTGGCCTTGGTTGGTTTGCCATTGGACTTAAAGGAGAAGCTCGGTTAGGTGTCTGGACGTATGATGGCATTGATGTTGTTGTTCGCAACTCTTTACTTCCCTTCAGATCACGTGATTTTGAAGTAGCGGGGTTTTCAGTTTCCAAAATCGTCTCATGTGCTGATCGCACTAAAAATAAGAAAAACTCGGATGAGAAGAAGCGGAAGATGAGAGAGTCAATAGCCGAACCGGTTGCTCTATCATCATCAGTTGACGCAGAACCTCCCTCTTCCACTGAACTTCCAGGAGGTGGTAATAATGTAAGAGAGATATGCTCATCCTAACCCTCTTCTAGTCAAGTCTGTCATGCTTTTTCTAAAAAATGGAAGTGTAGACTATGGGAAGAGCACCCTTGCAATTTTGGAACGCATTATTTATTGGGTTAGATTCCTTTTAGCAACTTATATGTTGATGCTTTCATTGCTTGTATTGTTTGAATTTAGTTTCTTTTCATACTTATGCTATGATGCATCAGAGGTGGTTACAGGTACCTGAAGTTCAATGAAAATTTACCCTAAATAGGACTAAAAACGTTTGTAAATTCCAAAATGGGACTGCCATGTTTTTTATTCACAAAATGGGACTAATTATTGTCATGTTTTGGAAGTACCATACTTTAAACATGACAGTATTTTCCAAACTTGACAGTAATTACTCCTATTTTGGGAATAAAAACATGACAGTCCTATTTTGGAATTTACAAACGTTTTTGGTCCCATTTCAGGAACTTTCCCTTTAGAAAATGAACTGAAATTAGTATTGCCATTTTAGAAGCAAATGCACTAATAAACTGCCTCTAGTGTCTACCTAAATTCCCAATATAGAAAAAAAATAGAAATTGGTTAATATGCTAACTTGTGCTAACTTCCCAATATAGAAAGAATCTTCATATGCTAACTAGTTTTCATAATCAAATTTAAGACCCTGCTTGATAAAATTGGAATAGTTGAATTGGTTGGTTTTAACTTTTAATGAAATTGGTGAAGTTTTGGTTGAAGAGGTTGAATATGTTAAAATATGAAGAAAAAAATTGAAACATGCGATTATGTAATATTTTATTATTAAAATGGTTAATAATCATAAAGTTGTATGAAAAATAGTCAAAATGGTCTTATACAGTAATTTCAGTCAATGTAGTTATAAAAGTGACTTCAACCTTATTTATTTTGATTATTACATAATTCAACGCGAGAAAATAAAAATTATGTGTTTGGTGAAAAATATTGGGTCACCAAATGGGCTTTAAATGTCATAATCATGTCTATGTTTACATTGAAAAAACCAATATGGTGTAATAGTCAATATTGTTGTGAAATGAAGAAGATGAAGAACAGATTTAAGAGATAGATATATTATTAATAACCTCTAAATAACTTCTTCTTTATCTCTGAGATTTCTGATTTTCTGAATTAAATTACAAAGGATTGATCAAGCCCTATTTATACTAGATGAGTTTGGTGATGAATCATCAAAGAATAGTTCTACATATTTTGCTGGCAGAATATAACCTAGCCATCTGTCTATTACAAGGACTTGAATTGGATTAGTGTCCTGATGACAAGGATGAACAATTCACATCTGTCATTCTCAGGAATTTATAACACTCCCCCTTGAATGTTCATCCTTCAATAGATATTTGTTATATTAAGATTTATTTATGAAAAATTTAAAGTTTAAGGGGTAAGAATTACGACTTATAATGTCGTTGTATTTGGATGTACTGTCTTGTTAAAAACCTTATCAGGAAAAACCCAGTGGGATAAAAACCTGATGAAGGAAAAAAGAGTGCAGTGCATTCAAATACTTCCCCTGAAATTAACATAAATTATTAAGGCGGCGCATGCCGATTTTCTGTACAAGTTCTATGAACTTCTTCGGGGGCAATGACTTGGTGAAGAGATCAGCTGGATTTTCACTGGATCTGATTTGTTGAATGTTGATCGTCCCTTCTTTCTCCAGATCATGAGTAGAGAAGAACTTTGGTGATATGTGTTTCGTTCTGTCTCCTTTGATGTAGCCTTCTTTAATTTGAGCTATGCACGGATTGCACGCAGTGTTGTCTTCATAGATCACAGTCGGGTGACAAGTAATAGGCTTCATACCGCATTCATTTTGGATGTGTTGAATCATAGATCACAACCATACACATTCTCTTCCGGTTTCATATAGTGCAATTAATTCCGAATGATTTGATGATGTAGCTGTCAACGTCTGCTTCATAGATCTCCATGAGATTGCGGTGTTACCATAAGTAAATACGTACCCGGTTTGTGATTTCGCCTTTTGAGGATCTGATAAGTATCCAGCGTCTGCATATCCGATTAAAGCAGCTTTTGCATCTTTGTGGTAGAATAAGTCGAGATCAACTGTACCACGTAGATAACGGAATATGTGCTTTATCCCGTTCCAATGACGTCTTGTTGGGCATGAACTGTACCTAGCTAATAAATTTACAGAAAATGCAATATCTGGTCTAGTATTATTAGCTAAATACATTAAAGCTCCAATAGCACTCAGATATGGTACTTCGGGACTGAGTATTTCTTCGTCGTCTTCTCGGGGACGGAATGGATCATCATGTATGTTGAGAGATCGAATGACCATTGGTGAAGTCAAAGGATGAGCTTTGTCCATATAGAATCTCTTCAACACTTTCTCAGTGTAATTGGATTGGTGGATGAAAATTCCATTCTTCAAATGCTCAATTTGAAGTCCGAGACAAAATTTGGTTCTCCCGAGATCTTTCATTTCAAATTCTTTCATAAGATATTTTGCAGTATTTTCAATTTCATTGGGAGTTCCAATAATGTTTAAGTCATCAACATATACTACAATTCTGGCGAATTCCGGATTTGATCGCCGAATGAAAACACATGGACTAATTGGATCATTCTTATATCCTTCTTTGAGAAGGTATTCACTGAGACGATTATACCACATTCGTCCAGATTGTTTTAGTCCATACAATGACTTTTGTAATTTAATGGAAAATATGTCTCGAGGTTTCGAGCTATAAGCTTCAGGCATTTTAAATTCACCGGGAACTTTCATATAAATGTCTGTATCAAGTGAACCATTTAGATAGGCGGTCACTACATCCATTAGGCGCATTTGCAGCCTTTCAAAAACAGACATGCCAATGAGAAACCTTAATGTAGTTGCATCAACTACTGGAGAATAGGTTTCTTCATAATCGATTCCTGGCATTTGAGAAAAACCTTGGGCAACAAGTCGGGTTTTATATCTAACAATTTCATTTTTCTCATTGCGTTTACGCACAAATACCCATTTAAAACCCACAGGTTTTACGCCTTTTGGCGTAGGGACTATCGGTCAAAAAACATCACGTTTTTCAAGTGATTTTAATTCAGCCTGAATAGCTTCATTCCATTTTGGCCAATCTTGTCGTTTCCGACATTCTTTAATTGATGTTGGCTCATTGTCATTGTTTTCATTCATAACATTTGTGGCAACGGCATAGACAAATATCTCATTAATATCAATATCTTTTCGATTCCATTGCATTCCAGTAGAAACGTAGTTTATTGAAATTTCATAATTATCAACGTTTCTATCATTATCTGGAACATCTTCCTCATTTAAGGAAGTTGGATCATTATTTGAGATGTTTGTTTTGTCAATATCATTTTCTATGCCAGTATTTTCAAATTGTTCATTTTCTTGTTCAGAAGGATGAACATTTTTGGCATCACAGATCAATTCATGCCTTTTAGTTTTTCTTGGTTTTATATCTTTTGATCCAAGTGGCCTGCCACGCTTTTTGCGTATAGAAGAATCAATTGCAAGAGATTTTTCAGAATTCTCTGCTGGAATTTCGATTCTGGCAGGAGCATTTATAGCAGGAATATGTGACTTTGTCACTTTCTTTGTATCTGTGAATGCATCAGGCAACTGATTTAATTTGCAACATTTTGTAAATGGATTATCTTTTGCACCTCTTGTTCACATGTATTTGATCTAGAATCAAGGTGTGATATTTCTGTTGCATTCCATGTTATTTCTTTCGTACTTGGGTTCGATTTATTAGTTTCTCCCCCTAAGGTTGGGAATACTGTCTCATTGAAATGACAGTCAACGAACCGTGCGGTGAAAAAGTCACCAGTCATCGGTTCAACATATTTTATTATTGAGGGAGATTCAAATCCAACATAAATTCCCAACCTTCTTTGAGGACCCATTTTTGTACGATGAGGTGGAGCAATCGGAACATAAACAGCACAACCAAATATTTTTATGTGTGCTAAGTTTGGCTCTTGTCCAGTTACTAATTGCATTGGGGAATATTCATGATATGCAGTCGGTCTAAGCCGAATTAAATTTGCTGCATGTAAAATAACATGTCCCCAAGCTGATGAAGGTAAATTACGCTCCATTAATAATGGTCTAGCGATTAATTGTAATAGTTTAATCAAAGATTCAGCAAGACCATTTTGTGTATGGATATGAGCAACAGGGTGCTCCACATCAATCCCAATTGACATACAATAGTCGTTAAATGATTGGGAAGTAAATTCTCCTGCATTGTCAAGTCGGATTCTCTTTATAGAATGATCCGGAAAATGAGCTCTTAATCGTATAATTTGAGCGAGGAGTTTAGCAAATGCTAAATT
The DNA here is from genome assembly GCA_945859915.1 of Cuscuta epithymum. Lineage (NCBI taxonomy): Eukaryota > Viridiplantae > Streptophyta > Magnoliopsida > Solanales > Convolvulaceae > Cuscuta > Cuscuta epithymum. The sequence goes on from CAMAPF010000138.1 coordinate 843,456, forward strand.
TCTAGTCGATAAAAGACTAACATGTGACCAACGTGTTGAAGCATCAATCAACACCATAAAATATCGAAATGGTCCACATGGTGGGGCTATCGGCCCACAAATATCTCCTTGAATCCTTTCTAAAAATGCAGGTGATTCAGTTGCAATTTTGTTTATAGAAGGCCTGATGATCATTTTGTCAAGAGAACAGGCCTTACAAGAAAAATCACTTGATAGGGGAACCCTTATATATTTTAATGGGTGTCCAAGTGAAGATTTTATGCATCATTACTTGGCCTGGGTGACCTAAACGGTCATGCCACAACATGAATGTTTTCTGATCATCTAACTTTGCGTTAGAAACCAAATTTATTTCGAATGGACTAATATAAGTGAAATATAGTCCTGAGGAATAAGCTGGCATTTTTTCACAAATATGTTTAGTGCCAGATTTAGTTGTCGTTAGACAAAGATATTCCTTTTGGTTTTCATTCATGGTTTCTATGTGATAACCATTTTGACGCATATCTTTAAAGCTTAATAAATTTCTCCGCGATTTGCTGGAGTATAAAGCGTCATTTATAAGTAATTTTGTCTCATTAGGGAGCATCACATATGCTTTCCCAAAGCCTTCAATGAGCTTCGCAACACCTGATATTGTATTGACTTTAGCCTCAACTAAAGTCATTTGAGAAAAATATATTTTATTTCTCAAAATGGTGTGCGTTGTGGCGCTGTCTATCAGACATAGCTCTTTATCATTTGAGTGATCCATATCTGCAGGAGATGATGAATTCTTGAAGAGCTTTTGAGCAGATTCGTGCTGATAACGTGTTGTGAAATGAAGAAGATGAAGAACAGATTTAAGAGATAGATATATTATTAATAACCTCTAAATAACTTCTTCTTTATCTCTGAGATTTCTGATTTTCTGAATTAAATTACAAAGGATTGATCAAGCCCTATTTATACTAGATGGGCTTGGTGATGAATCATCAAAGAACAGTTCTACATATTTTGCTGGCAGAATTAAACCTAGCCATCCGTCTATTACAAGGACTTGAATTGAATTAGTGTCCTGATGACAAAGATGAACAATTCACATTTGTCATTCTCAGGAATTTACAACAAATATATACTACCTCCGTCCCAAAAAACTTTGCCAATTCCAAAAATTTGAACCTTGATTTTGATTGGTATAATATTATGGAAGCTATAAATTTTATACTTTTATGAAAGTACTTTTAACAAAGAACATTTTCATATAATTTTTATATTATAAATAATTTTCAATAAAAAGATATAACCGGTCAAAGTTTTGAAAATGGCAAAATTTTTTGGGACGGAGGTAGTATTTATTTCACGTGCGGTGGTATTATACTTCGTATATTATTTACATGTGTGATTGAGAGATCACGGATTTCAATTTGAAAGAAGACTTGTAAAAATTTGACTGGGAAAGCCTGCCCCTTATACGACTTTGTGGTGATCTCTGGTGAGACCCTTCCGTGAACCCTTGTCTTGCACAATGCCTTCATGCACGCCTGCACGGGCTACCCTTTTATTGAAAACAAAAAACAATCCAATTAGCAAGACGTGTTCTGTATATTGGTTGCACATACATCTTAATTAATAATAACTAACTCTTTTTATTGTTCATTGAAAAACTTTATATTCCCTCTATCCATTTTAATTTTGTCATATTTTCTTATTGCACCAAAAACTTTGGCACTCCGGTGATAAGACTTTTTCTTGTGAGAAATGAGAAACATCTGAAATGATGCACATTTGGTAAAAAAAAAAGAGGGCGTCTTACTAGATTGGTAAAAAAAACCATCTGAGACAAATTGATTAAAAAAAGTCTCAGTGACGAATTGGTCAATTTTTTGAGTTAGACACTTTTGTTCCTCGATTTTAGAATTCTCGACATTTCATATTTTAAGTATTGTGAAATTGACATTTTCGGTCCTACTTTGATTTTGCTATCAAAAGGGGAGGTCAAATAATGTCAACAGATTCCGTTAGTTTTTTAACTAACCGCTTTCATTAGTGGTTTGAAATAAATTGTTAGTAATTTAGTTGTTAGTAATTAGTTTTTAAGATGTAAAATGATCACTACGGTTTTGTCTTGAAAAAAGTTTTAAATTTTTTATTTTCGTTTAGTTTAAATAACTACTAACACTATCATTTTTCCAAGACTTATTAAAACTAAAAAAAATAAAGTTAAGTTAAATATATATACTTCTACATTCATATCCTTAATGGTCATTTTATGTCTTAACATTTAATCGCAAATAGTTAAGTTACTAACATTTTGCTTCAAACCGCTAATGAAAGTGATTAGTTAAAAAAGTTAACAGAATCGAGTAGATTTTTTAAAAAGTTTAATAAATAGTCATATTTAAAATATTAATGCTAAAAATATTTGAATTTATATGTGTGTGTCGCATTGATATACATGTGTTAAAAATGATAGTGTTAGTGGTCATTTAAAATAAATGTAAATATAATTTTTAAAACTTTTTCCAAGACTTATTAAAAATAAAAGTTTTTTTTTAATTAAATATATAAACTTTTAAATTCACATCCTTAATGATCATTTTACATCTTAAAAGCTAATTGCAAACAGCTAAGTTACTAACATTTTATTTCAAACCGTTAATGAAAGCGGATAGTTAAAAAAAGCTAACAGAATCAGCTAGTATCAAATTGCTGATTTAACCACCTATTAGTTAACAGACAACTACTATTATCAAACACGGCCGTTGACATTTTTAATCCTTTCCTTTTGATGACAAAATAAAAGTAGAAGGACCGAAAATGTAAATTTCACAATACTTAAAATATGAAATGTCGGGAATTCTAAAATCAAGGAACGAAAGTGTCTAACTCAAAAAAATTGACCAATTTGTGACTGAGACTTTTTTTCCAATTTGTCTCAGATGATTTTTTTTACCAATCTGGTAAGACAGCCTGTTTTTTACCAAAGTGGTAATTTATTTGGCCCATTATGGTTCATTGAGGTGCACATTTATGGTTAAAATCGTGCATAGTTCAAATAAGCATAAAAAGTTGAACTGATTTACAAAAATGTCATTGCATTTTCCAGTTCACGATAGAATTGATAGACGATAGTGTACATTTCGGTTTCACATAATGCACTTTCTCAGATATAACGCTCCGAATTCATTCTCATTTCTCTCCTTATATCATTTTCTCATTTAATCCAAATTGTGTGTGTGTATTAATGAGTAGTTATAGACTGAGATATCTATGAGCAATTCATAATTTTTTTTAACTAATGCTCCGTCATAGAGAGTAAGGTTTTATTTTAGAAAAATGCTATGGGGCCCTCTAAAAAACAAGGTATCATGTGTTTGATTGTTTCAAATTTTGATTTTATCATTTATTTATATATAAATTATTAAATTACAAATGTATAAAATTTCTTTATTTTATTTACTTTTCTTAGCTGTTTGTTGCTTGCAGTGCTCCTGTTACTTGTGACCTATCAAGAAGAAATTGAGAGAATGATGAATTTCCTTACGGCGGCGGGGTTCAAGCAGCGAAGAAGGATGCAGTGTAAATTGATTTTGTTGCGATAAGTTAAATGTCATAAAGCATGGTGGTGGTATGAGTTTTAGACATCTCTATGATTTCAACCTCATGTTGCTTGAGAAGTTAGGTTGGGAACTAAATAATAGGGGCAGGCCTTGGCCATAACCCATTTATATTTGGCGTAGTACACTACAAGAAAATGGCTCATTTGTGACGGGAGATACCATAGTTAAAAGAGAGAAACCTGTCATAGAAGACTTTTAATGACGGGAAATCTCCTGTCACCCTCCGTCACTACTGCTTCCGCGGTTAAAAGTAAATAATGACAGGTATACAATCCCGTCATTAATAAGTATACAATGAGAGTCTATTCACCCTCATTAAAAGGTTAGTTTTATGACAAAATATCCCGTCATTAATACAACCAGCCATTAATAAAATAAACTTTGTGATTATAATGTTTTAATGATAGGAAGTACCGTCACAATTATATGCTTGAACCATTTGCCATTATATATATTTCCAACAATGATGTTACATACTAAACCAACAGTATGTAACAACATTCAATGTGTACATTTGCCATACGCCCCTAATTTAAGTAGTTTCCAGTGAATAGACAAAACTAACAAAGTGAAAAGTATCTCAAAATAAACACTAACAAAAAACTAATACACAAGTGAGTATCAAATAGTCTTTAATCCTATTCCACCAGCTTTCATAATAGAGTAGTTCCCGCTTCTAATCAGATTGGCCTCTTCTAATGTCAACTTCATATCTATGCTACCAAGTCCCTGCATTATACAACGGCATAAATAATGAAGAAGTTATCCAATCAACTTAATACATTTCTAACTCAATGAATAAACATAGATGTCATGTTCTGTTTTTTAATAGTTGAAATCTTATGGTAATTAATTAAATATACACAAATACAAATGAGTAGTATTGACCAGAACCTCTAATGACCCAAACGCATACATCTAATAATACAAAGGTATAACCATTTCAATTTTAATTTTTTGACTGAATTATTTACAGAGTACTTTAAAGAAAACAAAGGCTGCAATGAAAATTGTACAAAATTGAACCAACTGTCTTTTATGCAAGTTTTATGCAAAAAATCAATACATTTTGAATACTTAAAATCATCATAACATACCTGAAAATGTGCACTCAAACCAGTGATGTCAATAGCGGCGCTATAGCGGCATAGCGGCATAGCGGGGCAGAGCAGGGCTGGGCGCTGTGAATAGGCCCTAGGCACAACAGGTGTGCTCTGCGCCTCTGCACTTGTGATTTATCTACGCCCGAGGCATATCATTGTGCCCTGAGATTATTTAGGTGCTACCCATGGTAGGCATATCACTGTGCCCGGAGATTATTTAGGCGCTACCCATGGTAAGCGCCTCGCCTGGGGCGCTTTCCGGGCTTAAGCACTCAGGCGAGTGCTTTTTACTACACTGCTTTGTTAATTACATGATCAATGATGGTGCATGTTTATTTGTTATAAGTTATTTCCATAGAAGAAAAGGCATTAGGAAGAACTATTTGAAAGGATAGTACTCCAAATACTTGCCTTTATTAATCTGTGGACGACTGGAATTTCATGACCCTGTGCAGCACAAAGAAGTAATGAAGATCATGTTTAATGCTTATTTAGAGTAGTTACTAAAATTTATCAACACATGCTATAATGCATAAATAGCCCTGAGACAATAACAAAAAATGTGTACTTCATAGAGTGACAAATAGGCAAATAGCATGAGTTTGAGAACTTCCAAATATAAACTACATGAGATATTGATCATACAGATGTAATCCTTAATATTATTTGACCTCCAAATCAATACCAATCAGCCAAATGCCCAATTATTAAGGGATTATAATTTTTAGAAACTTTAAGCAATAGTTGGATTTTCCACTTTACGGGTTTTTATATGAACTTTAGAAAGAAAAGAGAGTCCATTCAGATAGGGATAAATGTACTACAGATCACCCAATGAACCAACTCTAGGAATGACTTATTTTTGTCAATGTTTAAAGTGAATCTAGGCAATGGTGAAACCGTGAAATACATCTCTGAAATGAACTTAATAGAAGACATAGTATTCATAAGAAATGCTCACATCAATATTAAACACAACCATTTCTCCAGTGCGAATAGGATCTTCAGTCATACACTCATACACAAGAACAATATGTCACCCTGTAAGATAGAAATATATTATTTATATCACTGTTCAATTACTCATAAAAAAGAACATGGATGTCCACATATGAAGCACCAAATATAAATGTATTATGGAAAATGAGTATGTAGACACTACAGCCCACTCAATGTATCACCATCCAGTGAGGAAAAAACTGCCATAACCATTTTCTAGCTCACCCTTTTGAAGGCAGGTTCCATACTTACGGAGAGAACAACCACCACTGGTAATTCATTGCCAGTTATGCATATTAGCCCTTTCCATATAATCAAAGCAGAAGTAATGATTCATACCTGAAAGTGATAGAATGACCAAACTCTTAGAACTTAATGAACAATGTTATAAAGACAGGATTAATCACGGAAACTTAATGAACTTAATGAACAATGTTATAAAGACAGGATAAATTTTTATATATCATTAATTCTATAGCAGATTTTATACCTACTACAACAAAAAATATGATACCATCATATCAATATACAATATATTACTCCTTGCATCTCTGATTTTGCTTTAAATTTTAGTATAATAGGCTTATAGGCCAATAAAATCTTCATGGTCATGGATTACAGGCTATAGCATGACTCTGAAATTCCAAGTATATCAAAATCAGCTTCTTAGCCTGTTGGAAATTTACAAATGCAAACTTCGTTTGCTGCCCAATACCCACTAAACATCACCCTAGTGTTTGATAAATGAGCACTTATTTTTTGCTGCCTATTCTTATTTTTTGCTGCGTATTCATTACATACCTGAAGTGGCTAATTGTTAGAAGTTTTCTAGCAATAGGGGATTAACGTTATAAAATTAAAAAGGAAAAAAGTAGTGTGAATTAATCAAGAAGGCCAAACACAGGTTCATGGCAACATGTGTGACTCTGGAGGGGATCTAACATGAACCCTAGGTAGATTGAAACTTCGAAATCCCCAAAATAGTACAGATTAATCGGTCAAAGGTCACTTTTGTGAGTAAGGCTAGAAAGCGAGCGCTATTGCGCTTAATCACTCACAGGAAAAGCGAAGAGAAAAGCCCGGAGCCAATCGTCGCTCGCCTGGGCGTACGCGCCTAAGCGCGGTTTTGTTTGATTAAGCGCAGAGATTGATGATGAATGTTTACCTAGCCCAAGTCGGCGATGGCCATAGACGAGAGAGAGCGACCGAGCACAGTGATGGAGCGCAGAGACGAAGCGCACAGAGGGAGATGTACGAGGGAGGCTTCGTCGGTCGGTATGAGAGTTTTCTGAAGAGGGTTTTTAATCTTTAGCAAATCTATACTAATATAAAAAGGGAAACCAAGATAATAAGTGTTTCCCCTAACAGTTACAACTGTTCAATAATTGTTCCGGCCGATGCAACTCTTGAGTGAAAAACTGTTCGGCCGCCTTCCTACTTAATTAACCGGCACCACGGAAGAGAGTTATTTATTACTCCGCATATGGCTCTCAATATATGTGGATGGTTTATTATAAATGATGTATGATTGCTCCAATAAAAAGAAATCGATGTACATAGGCGGTTAGTCAATGCTCCAAGGAAATCAAAAGTGCATATTCATGTTGATGCATGTCTTCTTTGCCCCACAAGAATTGCACTGTGAGCGCAAGATCGAGCGCATGTTCTGGCTATACTTGAACATGCATGCATGGCCGCATTTGCCAAATAAAAATTGAAGTTCTTCTACCAATATAATTTGGTGGTGGTCTGGGTTCAGATGTACCACTGCACTGCACAAGGGTTATTTAAACCACTTCACATACAGTCGGTAACACATATTCTTATATATTCATCGTCTAATCTAGCAGCCGTTTATGTTTATCACGTAGGATTATTATTATTACTATTATTGTCTATACAAATCAACACACACACACCCAGGTTTAAGAAAATTAACAAGTCAAGCACGATAATGTCCAGAGTATAAATATCAAAACAAGAGTTATGTCAATCTAAAGTAAACGTATACTCCGTATCTTTTTAAAAAGGTGTTGGAAATAAGAAATTCTGACCCAAATCAATAAATTAATAAAAAATACATGTTTAGTGAGAAACATGTATTTAGAAAAAGAAACTAATTAAACTTTTATTCCTTATTCCTTAATAGGAGTTGAAATATGTACAACAAAATAGCCCTGGATGAACTAGAATGTCCATACCTCATTAGGATGGCAGATACTAATTTAAGATTTGTCTTAAACACCATTAAAACTTTGAAGAAGAAAGTAGAGATGTGCATTTGATTTCTACTATGAAAACAAAGTAAGCAGAAGAACAGAATAGTAGATATTGGATGTGAGAACATGAGATGGAGGCGGTCAAATGTGGGTTAGAGTGAGAGGACATGTGTCATTGTGTGCATATTTTTAGAGCTAAAAATTGTTGTAAGCCCAATATGAAATTGATATTGCCCGGATATTTTGATTTGTTTGGTTTGAAGATTTCCCTAATCGAATCATTTTTGGCTTCCTTTCATGTGATCAGTCTCACATTGTGGCGATCATGTAATTTTAAATGCTAATTTTATATGCTCTTACAATTATTATGCTCAAATTTTAAGTATTTTAAGATTTTACTTTTAAATCTATATTTGAAAGTCTTTTTTAAGATAATATATGTTACTTCCCTTAAAAGTAAATATAATTATCAAAATTTTAATCAGTTAATTTAATGATCAATTTCTCCCAAAAAATATTCTATTATTTCATCATTTTAATTCCGTTAGTAATTGCTCACTATATTTTTTGTTTGTCTTCGTCTTTTGTCAGTTTTGTGTGCTCAACTATATTTTTATGTTATATCTATATTATACCAAGTATTAATAATGTTTTGTTATTACCATAATATAGATGCATTTTAGTTAGTTTTAATAGAAGTCCATACATATCCTACAAACAATTTTTATACTCCGTATAAAACAAGACAGAAAAATGAAAAGGAATTTTAATTTACATCTTACATCACATGGGTTAGCTGGTTCTAAATATCTAATGTAATATGCACAACGGCGGATTTAGATCTTAATTTTTAAGTATTCATTGGTTTTATAATTAAAAATTTAAAGAAGAATACATATATTTATATGAAATTTACAACTACATACTAATATACTTGTATGTTTTTTAATTGTGGGTGTTCAAGTGAACATTTTGGAACTATTCATTTTTTTACTACTTAAAATACTAATGATTTGAGGAAATAGAAGTGAGTTTGAATAGCTTTCTCATAGGAGGCCATTCTTTAAGACCACATATACTTCGTGTCGATCACGAATCATCATACGGTCACAAAAAAGAATATTAACGAGAAACTTTGATGGTGCCTTAATTAGATGTCATATAACCAGAAATTTTTAAAATGTACAATCTATTATGGAGTATTTCTTTCGTACCTCAACATATTTAGTTTGATATTAGTATATTTTTAATTAAATAATTCCATATTAATCATAAAATCAAATAATTCCATAATATAATACGAGTAATATATTTGTATTTAGTACATCAATTTTACATGTGATATATAATTTTACATGTTCTTTTTTATCACATGATACGTGCATTCCTATTTCCTCAAATCATTAGTGTTTTAAGTAGTAAAAAAATGTTGACAAACATATGAATAATAATGTCCCGTGCATCGCACGGGTAAAATACTAGTACTCAGTATAGCGGGAGGATATTTTTTTGTTTGCCGCTCTTAAAATTTGGGGCGCTGATTGTCAAATGGCATATAGTGAGGGGTTCGAAATTTTTAAGTATCAATAACGAGGGTAATACTTAAACTTCCTCACTATTTTAATTAGAGGATTTTTCCTCTCACAAAAACTCTACAAATCGTATTATTAATGAGAGGATTATCTGCCCGTCACTATTTTTCGTAATTAAAAGTAGCTTTTCTTTTAGTGGTATCCGGTCGGCCTGAGCATGCATATATTGCTGAAGAAAGGTTACCAGTGGAGCATTGGAACAGGTAGGGGAAATATTTTGTGTGGGAACAATTAACCTTGGCTTTGCATGGTAAAGGACCCGTGGATACATTCTCAAGTTACGTACTATCCTAGATGAGGAGCGGACAGACCTCATCAACCTCGGCTTGAATATGATTTAATACTTAACCGTTTTCTTGGCATTTCCAGACATCTATATTCAGAGTTTAAATGCATCATGGACGTTGTCTGTTGCCGCTGACATCACAGACCCAGAACTGAAGGGTTGATTGCAGGGGAGGATCTATGTACGGGCTATGGTAGGCTGAAGCCCAGAGCAACATAGATTATTTTCAATTTTTTTAGGATAAATTTTTTCACTTTTAACATTTAGCCCACCCCGCTAATATTTAAATCTAGTATAATTCTTATTCAGCCTAGGACATCTCATATTCCTGGATCCGCCCCTGGTTGATTGACATCACACCCCCGGCTTACATCATCTCATGATAATATGACATCAACGTGTGTGTGTTGTCCAAATGTTACAGGGGCATGTGTGACTCTCTGAATAGCTAGCATTTTGGGTTTAAGGTCTAAGCCCGGTTTTTTCTATAAATAGCCACATTTCCCTTTGAAAAAGCAACTGAAATTTTATTGTGCTGCTATTTGCTCTAACTTCTCTATGTATTTACTATATCGGGTTCCACAAGCCAACACTAACTTTTATGAATAATTGCTTTCATATAAACTCTGATTGACCGCATAAATGATTTTTGAAAAGTAGAATACCAAACCACCCCATATGGCTAAGGAATGTTAGCCGATGATAAAGGGCCGAGTAGTTCTTTTCATTCTTTTTTCTTATTTTGAGGATTTTTTTTTGAAATATGAGTAAAATCATTTTGAATTTTTAAAATAGAGGTACAATGTTTATATTTTTAAAATAAAAGTAATAAATAATTCCAAATATATAACTAAGATAGAAGTATTGGGCAAAAATGTGACCTTGATAATTTAGTGATTATAATTGTATTCAAATGTAACATCATAGTGATTATAAAACTTACACATAGTAACTTATAGTCACATTTTTGTATAGATTTTTTATTAACAATACTTTAAGAAAAACCTCTAAAAGTGTAACGATCCCACACCGATCAAGTATGGGCTTGATCGGTGGCTTATAAGCTAGGTGTCCCCTCTTTCTCATCGGCTAGTCTTTTGAGAGTGAGTTCTACTTTATGGCATTGGTACGGACCTAGTATGGTAACAATTGGTATCAAAGTCGTCCCCATCTTTCCGATCCCGAAACTCGGAGTGGTGGCCTATGCAGTGGTGGCTTGTGTACTGAGGTTGCCAAATGTGACCAACGAGGACGTTGTCTCTTTGAAGCGTGGAGGTATTGTAACGATCCCACACTGATCAAGTATGGACTTGATCGGTGGGTTATAAGTTAGGTGTCCCCTCCTAATCGGCTAGTCTTTTAGGAGTGATTTCTACACCGGGTTTATGACATTGGTATGAGCCTAGTATGATAACAATAGATGTAATGATCCCACACCGATCAAGTATGAGTTTGATTATTAGTGGCTTATAAACTAGATGTCCCCTCTTCCTAATGAGCTAGTCTTTTGGGAATGAGTTCTTTTCTTAGATTTATGACATTGGTATGGTCCAAGTATGGTAGTAATCGAGGTGTAGAACTCACTCTTAAAAGACTAGTCTATTAGGAGGAGAGAACACATAGCTTATAAACTACTGATTAAACTCATACTTGATTGATGTGAGATCTTTACAAGAAGTAATTACTGTCAAACTTAGATAATATTATACTATTTAATATTTTAATGCTTGATAATACCATAACATAACAATAATTACTCATATTTTTTAATTTAAAAATCTTTTTTACTTGAGGACAATTTAATTTCTTTTTGTTGGGTACGGCTTACCTACTACGCCAGAAATATTGCGCGCACTAGAGCCCGAGGCTCGACATAAATATCCTATGTAACCCTGTTCAATCGTCTAAGAGCTAAAACGGCCACAGCTGCTGCGTGTTCAGTACTTCAAACAATTTTCATTTTCATGTCTTCATATTTCTCCTCTCTTGAAGCAAACCCTAGCATCAAAACTACCTCAATTTCAATTATATACACCTCTCTTCTTTGATCTTAAGTTCAACTCCACCTAGGTATAACCCCACGATTCGCTCTCGGTTAGAATATTTGATTTTCAGACACTTAACCTTTCTTTCACGGTTTCAAAATTCGAGTACATTTCCCCACGATTTGTACTGTGTAATTGCTCAGCAGCAGTGATGGTTATCGCGGGCTCTCTGCGTTGTTGTTCGGTGTGCATGGAAAGTAGAGGATGCAGTAGTTGCGGGGTGGAGGGGACTGTTCCCTCACCGTTTCTCTGCTAGCAGCTAAAGAGACAGCCGGATCCAGTGCAAGAGTCGTCTCAAAATCTTCAGACAACGAAGTTAAGGGGAAAGTCGAAGCCTTAGAAGTTAGGAATACTTACCCGAGCAGCCAAGGCTAAAGCACAAGTTTAAGCCGAGGGGGAAGACATCCAAAGCATCCGTTGCTGTGAAGAAGGAAAAGGGAGAGTCTAAAGAAAGGAAGCAGAAGGAGAAGAGGTGAAGATGGGGGATGAGAGTGGTGGATTGAGTGCCAATAATAAAGACACTGCAGAGGATGAGGGGAACACTACTCCCTTCCCTGATGAGGTATTTTTCTTGAATTTCTCTATATGTAAGTGTGTGCTTGACTGCTTGTAGTTGTACTTGCCATATGTTTCATTTTTATGTATACTGGGGGAACTTTCAGGTGCGAGTTGGGCAGTCACCTGTCTATAAAGTTGAAAAGAAGTTGGGAAAAGGTGGCTTTGGTCAAGTCTTCATGGGGCGCCGTCTTTCTGGTGGAAATGAAAGAACAAGTGGCGCAGGAGCCACAGAGGTAATGCCACTGGCAGTACATGCCAAACCATTAACTACTCTGCTATTATCTTTTTCAAGTATAGCATTAAACGCTTACTATGGCTTTACCTGGGATATTAGGTTGCCCTGAAGTTTGAGCACCAAAATAGCAAAGGATGTAGCTATGGGCCTCCACACGAGTGGCAAGTATACAGGTAGGAGTACTTTGTTCATCTGAATACACATAACACTCCTGAACTGCTAAAACTTCATCTTTTATCTTTTTGGCTGAGCAGCAATATTGGTGTCAGCTATGGTGTGCCAAAAGTACATCATAAAGGAAAACAAGGTGACTACTACATAATGGTATGTCAAGTCACTCAACTACTTTACGCTTCGGCATAATATTATCGTTGATATTCCATTATTGGTGAAATTGCAACACAGAAATGACCATGTATGATTTTCCTGAAAAGTAGTGTGTGTTTATCACTTCATATGATCATATATGCAGTCAATGACTAAACAATAAAGAATTTAAAAGTATTGCTGTGGGACAGTTTCAAGTATCTGTCGTGGTTCATTCCAGCATTCTAACATATTCCTTAGAACATGTATGATTGTACAACAACAACAACAACATCCAAGCCTTAGTCCCAAACGATATTGGGGTCGGCTAACATGAATCGATACATGATATCACCAAAAGGAAAAGAAAGAAAATAAAGATAAAAAAGATAAGCTACTATAAAAAAAGATAATATAAAAGAGATGAATATACATATAAAAGATAAAATAAAAAGGATAAAGTAATGTTTATATATAAGGATAAAAATATAAAAAAATGTATGATTGCACATATTGATGAAATTGGACTATATATAGGTTATGGACATGCTAGGGCCCAGCTTATGGGATGTATGGAATTCATCTGGACAATCGTAAGTATCCAATATTCTTTATTTCTTCTAATGTGGAACTATGTATCATTTTGAAACACACGTCCTTAACTTTCTGTTGTGTGGACTGGTCACTCGGAAAATTAATCTTTTGATGATTTGTTTATGATTTCGAGAGAATATGGTGGGTATTTAACATAATCATCTAAGATTATTTGGACTTGAGGTTTTTCCTTACCCGTAAACGAGCCATTTCTTATACTTGGAAGCAATGGCATGAAGTTTAGAAAACAATTTTTTTAAGCAGAGAGTATAGATGTTTTTGTCTTGATTTTCTTTGGTTGCAAATTTGCAATACAAGGTCCTTCTCATACTTCAACAACAATATTTGACCTGGATTTTCCTTAAAATGTGGTGCAAAATTTTCTAGTATCCCACTTTAATGTTCTACCACATATATATAATTATATATATATATATATATTAATATTTATATTTATTATATTGTCTGTAATAGTTCTATTATTCTGTTGTTTTTGGTGCATTTTTGTTCTTTTATCTATGTGCATTTTACTTTATGGTGATTTGATTTAATGAATTGAATTTGAATTTTCCTGTTGGAGGGCATTACATTTCGTTGTACTTCCTATGTCGCAATTTGATGGTCTTGTTTCTTTTGGGCACAAAGATTAAGAAAGTGTGGTAAAAAGACTAAAGAACCTTACTTTATTGTAGTGTTCATCCTTTTACTTTTACTGTTCATTAAAAAGGAGGGGTATAAATAGTAATCCACTTTTAGTTCTTTACCAAAAAGGAAAACAAGATCATCATTTTGGGACATCCCAAAAAGGAAATACATGACCATCATTTTGGGACGGAGGGAGTACTTTTTAAATTGTGTTTTTTATATTGTTCATTAAATTGTAAGGGCCAATGCTTTATATTCCTTGAAAAATACTACCCCGGGTATTTGCTCTTTTTCTAGGTCCTTGTTAGTTATGAACCTTGATGATCTTGTCTATGTTCTATTTCCAGGATGTCTGCAGAAATGGTAGCCTGTATTGCTGTGGAGTCATTGTCGATCTTAGAGAAACTGCATGCAAAAGGGTATAATGCTTTAGATGTTGATTGATTTCCATGGAGGTGATGTATGGTCCTAATTTTTGTTTGATTGTCCAATTGATTGTGATTATCTTAGTTATGTACATGGAGACGTCAAGCCTGAGAACTTCCTTCTTGGCCAACCATCAACCTTGCAAGAGAAGAAGTTGTTCCTTGTTGACTTGGGTTTAGGTAACATAGTCTTTTTAGTTATGTCTTTGTGGTGTCTGTTTTGGTATTCCTTTCATAGCTGTGACATGATATTAAAATTGCAGCAACAAAATGGAAAGATAATTCAAAGGGTCATGTCAAATATGATCAACGCCCTGACATGTTCAGGTGAAGTATACCATTTGTTGCCCAGAACACACAGATTCGTTCTGTTTTCCTGACATAAGTTATATTGTGCATAATTTGTAGAGGAACTGTAAGATATGCAAGTGTACACGCTCACCTGGGTAGAACTGCTAGTAGAAGGGATGATTTGGAGTCATTGGCTTATACCCTCATTTTTCTTCATCGAGGCAGGCTGCCATGGCAAGGGTATCAAGTGCGTTTTGTCACTTATCTTTGTTTGATGCCTATCGCTCTATAAACCCGAGAAAGTTTTATTCTGTTAGTTATGCTAAACTTACTTCCACAAGTTATCTTCTGTACATGTTAGGGAGACAACAAGTCCTTTATGGTATGCAAAAAAAAGATGGCAACATCTTCTGAGTTGCTTTGCTGCTTTTGCCCAGCACCTCTCAGAGAGTTTCTCGATACTGTGATAAACATGAAATTTGATGAAGAACCAAAGTATTCTAAGCTAATATCTCTCTTTTCGGGATTGCTCGGACCTGATCCTACTATAAGGCCATTAAACACGGATGGTGCTCAGAAGGTTTAGTTTCTGCCTTTTTTGCTCCCGGCCACTCTTGCTTTTTTCTGTTACCATCTGTCCCTAAATTATCCCACTTTTCTGTTAAGGAAAGCAAGACGTGGTTCATATTTTTTTTCTTCTAAATGAATTTGAACCACAAATATTTGGTTTTCTTGAACTTTGTGTCAGGTAAGTGCACAATTATATAGGGACAGAAGGAAACCCACGTCTATACTAGCTATTGTGATCTCATTATATATTGATCGTAGGCTATTCAAGTTGGTCAAAAGAGGACCAGGATTGCTTGTGACGAAGAAGAAGAGCAGCCGCAGAAGAAAGTTCGAATGGGACTTCCTGCAACCCAGTGGATTTCAATTTACAATGCAAAGGGGCCCATGAAACAGAGGTTGATATTTCTGTCTTATACACGATTGTCTTTCTTAGTACTTGAGATTTATCAGCTAAACATTTATGTGGCCACCCCACTTCTAAGTAGTTCTCCCATAGGTAAGAAATAGGAATCCACTCAATGTGGTGGCACATCTTTAGTTTTGTAATTTGTATGGGGCTATGAAGTTTTTCTGTTTTTCTCTTATGAGATTGAGTGATTGAGGATGATTGGTGAAGTATTCAACAATTTGAGATGATACTCATATAAGAGATCACCTTCAACAAATGGCTGAGATTAAGTGTTTTTAGTCATAGGGAAACACAAGTTTACTGACTTAACTCATAAAAGCACGCATGTATGGTGAAAAGTCGTTTTAGTTGTACCCCTAGATGCACCATGTTTGAAGAAATCTAGTTCTATATATTTGGCATTTGTTTCTTCATTAAAATGATCTTTGGTGCTTCATTTTTAGTCTTTTTATTTTACTTCTATGATGACAAGTGATTTTCCACAGCCTATAGTTCACTCTCTTCAATATATAATTTATCTAAATAATGCTTTAGGTACCATTATAATGTAGCAGATGAAAGACTGTCACAACATATCGATAAGGGGCGTGAAGATGGATTGTATATCAGTTGTTTAGCTTCCTGCTCCAACTTATGGGCAATCATCATGGATGCTGGAACTCACTTTTCAAGCCAAGTTTATGAGCTAAATCCATTATTCTTACACAAGGCAAGCATTTTTTTTTTGTTTTTATTTGGGAAAACTATCAAATAAGCCCTCGAACTTACATAAAACGTGCAAATCACCCCCTTATATAGGAGGTTCTGTCCGGCTGTCGCCATTTGGGGCGGTTCCTGGTGGAATTTTTTTGATGAATTTTTTTGAGCATCTTCTTCATTAAGTCTAGTTTACCCATACTAAATTTCAGCTAAAACTTCAACCGGGAAGACAGTCAAATGATCTTCTGAAATGTACTGCGCTGTTTTTAGCTGCTTTCCCGATTGAATTTTTAGCTGAAATTTAGTATGAGTAAACTAGACTTATTGAATAAGATGCTCAAAAAATTTCATCAAAAAATTCCATCGGGAACCGCCCCAAATGGCGACGGTCGGACAAAACCTCCTTTATAAGGGGGTGATTTGCACTTTTTATGTAAGTTTGAGGGCTTATTTGATAGTTTTCCCTATTTATTTTTTTAATTTTGCAGTTTTCTGCTGTGCGAATTTATACTGTAATCTTCCTTGTAAATTCAAATAGGATTGGGTTATGGATCAATGGGAGAAGGGCTATTATATCAGTTCCCTTGCTGGTGCTAATAATGGGAGCTCACTTGTAGTGATGTCAAAAGGTTGGTTTAGCTTGTGTATACACACTAATGATTTGTTTACCTGCATAGAGATCATGAACATTTTATTTCTTAATCCCAACTGTTTTGGGGGCTTGAGGCTGGTTGCATGAGATTTACAGTATCAGTAATATAAGATTAGTTACCTTGAGACGCGAAACATGATTAATGTGTCATGCTTTTTCTTCAGAAATATAAACCAAGCTTCTCTGAATTGTGAGTAGTGGATAAGATGTCTTAGGCATTGATTTTTATACTGCTGAAGATCTCTTTGAGTAGAGCTCCCAGTATCTAGGAACGGTCACTAGTAGATCCAGTAAGATGACTTGTGAGCTACAAGAAGTGTGTTAGTAAATAGCAGTAAGGGTGAAAAACAATCACAAGATCAATGGATCATGTTTCTAGGTAGACGTTACCTTGTACCACAGTAGATAGTTTACTACATAGTTACATGGTTCGCGGAACGATTCGAAACGGGTACAGGGAACGGGAACGCGGTTCGCTAAATCTGGCGTATCCGGTTCGTAGGGGGGTAGGTTCATTCCGGTACGCGTTCGGTACGATGTACCTTATGTTTTGGTACTACTACGTATAATAAAACTGAATTAAAGATTTCATAAAATTAAATAAAACAGATTTCATAACACAACATGATTTCATAGCATTAAACAAATAAACAACATTAAAATTGTGCCACATAGAAACTCTAGACCCAACTGAAAACACATAAACATTAATTAAAAGTTTAATAACAGAAAAAGGAATTTCACTCCATTAAATAAGCGACACTGGGAAGAGAAAGTGGCGTAGGAATACGAAGAGTCTGGTACTCTAGTGACCTGGTTCGACCCTGACCTAGAGCAGAAAACGAAGAGGTTCGTTTGAGTCTTCAGGAACGTTTAAAATCAAACGCTTGGGGTCTTCATATGTGTACGCAGAAAGGAAACGGTGATTGTTGATAGCGTCTGTGAACGACCTGGAGACCAGTTGCGAACGACATGGAGAGCGGTTGTGAACGAATTCTTAAGCGATTGGAAACGACCTGGGAACCGTACCTGACGGCGATCCCTGTAGCGTTTGGAACGCTTTCGTACCGCGATTGGGTACGGATCGTTCGGAACGCAGATCGCGGGGTCTTCAGCGATTTATGTAACTATGGTTTACTACCACTTTCTAAAACCCTTTGTTTTTTTATGCATGTATATCTTTCCAGGCACCCAGTATTCTCAACAATCATACAAAGTGAGTGAATTCTTTCCATTCAAGTGGATAAGTAAGAAGTGGAAAGAAGGATTTCATGTGACCTCCATGGCCACTGCTGGTAGCAAGTGGGCTGTTGTGATGTCTCGCAATTCAGGTTTCAGTGACCAGGTGATTCTTCCTCATATGGATGCAACATCATCTTTTCTTATTATATACTATGTATGAAACAATTTTATGATACTATTCTTTTGTTATGTTTTTCATTACACAGGCAATTGAGCTTGATTTTCTTTATCCGAGTGAGGGTATTCACCAGAGATGGGACAATGGTTTTCGAATTACATCAACCGCTGCTACTATGGACCAGGCTGCTCTTATCTTGAGTGTGCCTAGACGCATACCTGTTGATGAGACTCAAGAAACTCTGCGTACATCTCAGTTTCCTAGCTCACATGTCAAGGTATACTTATTTTAATTTTTTAAAAGTTTAAAAAACATATTTGGCTATCTTTGAATCAAGTGATGTTGTAAGGATCAAAGATGACTGAGAGTGGAGGAAAAGAACCTTCAAGTGTACCCACATAAGAATGTGATTAACTCTTTAATGAAGACACATAAGTAAACCGTGCTGACTCAAAACTGAATTAGGCACATGGTTAGCTTGTCTTTAGATGCTTGAAAACGGATGTGGTACATTACACAATGAACACGATGGAGGCATGGATAAGAATGTAATGGGTATTTATGTGTTTGGTGCAGGAAAAATGGGCAAAGAATCTGTATCTTTCTTGTGTCTGCTATGGACGAACAGTGAGCTGAACATATTTTGGCCATCTGGAGTCAACTCTATTTTATTTTACTGGGTTTGTGTGGTCAAATTGTAAAATAGTAGGGGCCCAATGTCTCACTATAACTATTACTTAGATGATGGAGCGGTATCTTGAGGGATATCATTATCATGCCGCCCTAATTAGAGTAGTGGAGGGGTTGTAGAATAGTAGCTCTCACCTGATACAAGAAATCTCAACAGTTGTCATCTTTTTTTGTTTGCCCAAATGGGGTTCGATGAAAGGTGGACTTTTGTGCTGCAAAAGATCTGCCTCTCAATTCATCCTTGTTTAGGTGGGTTAGGATATCATCATTCCCTAAAAGTATAACTTAGAAATTTCTTGACACTTGAATAAAATTTATAGTTATGAAAATCACTGTCTTGGCGCATCAAGGCTTCCCTTGTCATATAGTTATGATGTTTTTCTTCCTGTCGGTTCTGGGGTCCTCAGAATGGGATGCCATTCTTTTTACAGTTATAATGTTTTTATTTTATACTTGGCAATCCTGTAAGAGGTCTTTTGTGTATTCGGGCGTGTAAGAGGTCTTTTTATTATAATCCCACGCCCCCACGCTATATCCAACGGGCCAACATGCATGCATGTAAACCATAATTAATTTGAGCGAACCTTTCTCCCTCAGTGGAGATCTTTCTACTCGCTTCTTTTCCGGTACTTAACTTCTTCGCAAGTTTAGCTAGATGGGTTTCAGGGTAAGGTTAAACTGACTTAACAGACTATGTAGATAGGCAACTTTGCCTATTTCCTTCTCTACTTCTTGGCTCTTCCGCCTCTTCGGCTCTTCCTAAAGAGAACATAAAAATGTAAATAAAAAAATTAAAATTGAACCTAGAAAACATAAAAATATAAATGAAAAACAAGTTAAAATTGAACATAGAAAACATAAAAATGTAAATAAAAAGAGCTGCTCTAGCAAGAACATCGGAAGTTTTATTCTCTGATATGATGCACCAATGGGTAAAACATTTGTGTTGTCCAGTTGTCCTTCCCTTAACAAGACTTTGATGTCTTCAAAAATCACTTATACATGCAAAAGTTTGTCTCTTCATCAGCCCATTTAAAAATAGCTTTCTTGACCCCATGTCCCCATTGCTTCCACTCCTTCCAGTTCCAAAGGGCCCCAGGCCCCTTCATGAACAACCCGTTAATGTTCAAGTTTAAATTGAGAACTAATTTTGCAATAAGCATTACTCTTTTGAGTATATCTAATATGAACCGTTCATAATTTTGAATATGCTTGAAATAGGTGACATTTTGTCAAAAAGATGCATGGTGTTAAGAAATTTTAACTTTCAATTAGATCCATGAATAAGGATAATTGAAGGGGGAATTTGACTTTGCATCACATTTTTTTTTATTGATATTAGACTTTGCATCCAATTTTCAAAGACGATATCTTGAGGGAATCAATTAGGTATTGGTTTACGAGTACGACATAGTAAACAAAAAAACAAAAGCGAAAAGTAAAGATAATAATAACTAATATCTTTTGTCTTGACCTGCTTAATAGTCTTCTTGGCGAGCCACGATTCCTTGGCTCGCCACATTTCCCGTTTTTTAAGACTCATAATCCACATACATGGTAGTGCTTGCTTCAACAGGGAGCATTCCTTCTCGTTCTGCCCCACGCTTCTGCCGGTTTACCTTTCGGAGTCGGCGCCCCATCATGTTCCAGCCTTCAGCCTCACCGTCATTCTCTTGACCCGCCTTGCCCCTCAACCGCCTCAGAGCTACCACATCCCAATTCCCTTTTCGCCACCCTGCATCATCTCCTTGAGAGAATCAGGTCGTCAGCTCTGCAACGCCCCTGCACTCTCCCCCTCCATGTCTTTTTTCGATTACAACCGCTGGACTAAACTGCCTCACAACCCTAACCTCGCAGTCGAAATGTCGCGGCTCCAAAGTTACCGTAGACAAGTTGCACACCATTTCCCCTCTGTATCACATTGATTAAATATCAATTCTTTTTATTTAGACAAGAATTAAATATGGCAATTGGTGTACATTTTTAGAATAAATTTGACAAGAATATAATATAATGGGGCTAATGGTGATAAATGTCATGTTATAGATGTATTAATAAGTATTATTTTTAATATTTGATGATTAGCTTGTCATTTAAAGTGTTAATTTTTTCCTAAAATAGAAATGAGAACCTTTATATGAGACGTCTAAAAAAAGAAAGTGAGAAACTTTATATGGGACAGAAGGAGTAGTTTTGTACATTCTCTTACATTAATTTATCTATTGCCACATGTGATCTTTTTTCATAAACTTATAGTTTGACCTCGTTTGTCATATTGAGTTGTATTAATCTATCATTATCTATTAGATATTCATATATAAGTCTGTGCATTGTTTCCTCCAATGATTCCTTTTTCATTCACCTAAAGGTCTAGGTCAGTGTTATAAAATGAAAGTAGTTCAAAGTTACTACTCCTATTTCCTCCATGAGTTGTGTAGTCATTCGTGATAATGCACTCTTTTTTCCTGACTTTTATATTCGCCATGTTTCATTTACTACTCTTTAGAGTGTTTATGATTACTTTCTATTACTTTCAAGTACTTCCTCAATGTATATGGTTTGAGGGGGGTTGTTTAGTCTTGGAATGTTAGATTTACTTCTTTGTCTTTAATGTTGCTCTATATGTAGTTGTTTAGTCTTGGAATGTAGATTTACTTCTTTGTCTTTAATGTTGCTCTCTATGTTTGTTGGGTAGCTTTTCATTGGGGGTGATCTGTTAGAATCATTTTGGTTAGTTTATTTCCAGTCCTTACAAGTGTGCTTACACTTCATTATGTTTCAGTCTCATACCAAATTAAATTTAAAAAGATTAAATAAAATTAAACTTAAACAAATGATACTAAACCATACTCGCCTTAGTAAATACGTAGTACTATATAATAAAATACACATATTCTACATTAGACCTACTCAATTCAGACTAGACAATACTAAACCATATTAGATGAAACTAATATACAAAATTATAGCAGCAAAAATATCCAAAAATTCTAAGATTCTTTTCGACGCGTACACGCAAATTAACAAAAGGCAATTTTGTTTGACTAAAATTTTGTAATGCCAAGATAGGGTGTGTACATTGTTATGATTACATTCCAACAACCACCTCATGCAATGTAACTAGTTTGAATTGCTTAATTACTTGAAAAAAGTTATTTGTACAATTTTTTTTACACATTTTTTCTACGCACTAACGCACCCTCTTTATTTCTTTAGGATAGTCTTAAAATCAAAACACAATCGAGTACCTTGCTAGTACTCTGCATGAAATTGAAAAACAAATCTAGCTCGTGATGTGAGCAATGAGGGACTTAAACTTGTTGTAGCCGCCGCCACCGGAAGTGACTGACTTTTTCACGCTCTCACTCAGTTTGACGGCATTCCGCCTCATTTCATCCCCGTCTGCAGACGCCATCAGCTTGTTCACACCTTCCACAACTTCTTCCCGTCTCACTACTTCACCCCGCCGTTCCCAATCCATCAAGCTGATTCCAATCCCCAGCCCACGCGTCATCAGCGTGGCGTTCCTCGGCTGGTCGGAGTGCACCGGCCAGGCCGCCACCGGCACTCCCATCGAAATACTCTCCATGCACGAATTCCACCCGCAATGGCTCAAGAAACCGCCCGTCGACGCGTGCCCGAGAATCTCCAGCTGCGGGGCCCAGTCCCGGACCACGATCCCTCTTTCCCGCGTTCTTTCCTCGTACCCCTCCGGCAGCTCCGGCCTCACCATAACTTCTCTACCGTCACCATCTCTGAGCACCCAAATGAATTTCTGCATGCTCTGTTCCAGCCCCACGGCCAGCTCTGTTATCTGGTCGCCGGAAAGGGAAGTCGTCGTTCCAAAGGATACGAACAAAACAGAGTGTTTTGCCTGCCCGTCCAGCCATTTCAGGCATCTGTGACGATTCGTGCCGTCGATTGAGCTGCTGAGAGAAATCGGGTTGAATGGGCCGATAGCAAATTGGGATCTATTTGAAAGCTTTGCGAGAAGATCAATGAAAGGTCCTTCTATTTCACGGTTGGAATTCAGAATATCCCCTGAGCTTAAACCCCAACACCCACTCTGCAATTCAATGAACTCCTCAAACTCCGGTGACACACAGCCCTCATTCGACGGCAAGAAGTTCAGAGATTCAGATACCTGCCCGAATTCAGGTTTTCCGGCAGCTTCCCAGGCGTCAGAAGAGGTGCAGAAAGCTGAGAGGCAACGGAAACGGTAGAGCTCCGCCGTGGGTACGACGGCGGGCAAATCATGCACCACCCAACCCATAAACTCATCGGCAATGACGACTACCTTTCTCTTAGAAACTGCCATGCCACGGATTAGATCAGTAAGGGGTCGGTGGAGATGCTTTGTTGCCTGAAATGTTAAGAATACACTCCCTATTTAATACGGAGTATAGTACTACGTAATCCTTGATATTCTAATATTGATTATGTAATTGAAGTTATACATATTCTACTTTGACTACATTTTACGCTATTATTTTATGAAAAGTATTTTTTAAAAAAATATTGTTCAATTCATCTCATTACAAATTTTCAAAATCTGATTTTTAAATTTTTTTTTACTAATAGAGATTAAGATATAATTACGGTCAAAGACGTGCATTGACAAGTATGAAATGTTGACCGTTGCAACTAAAAAAGAACGGAGCAAGTATTATTAATAGATTTCATTAGATCTTTAATTACATGAATGCTAAGTTGAATATGTATTGAGTATTTAGTACGGAATATTAGAGTTCTATACTGAATATGTATCTTTTCTCTACCTCTCTATGTACTATCTATGTTCTCTTTTACTTGTAATATTGGACTTTTTTCACTATTCACATATTCTATTTTGACTATATTTTATTAATTAATGTATTATAAATTAAAATTTTATTTTTTTTAAATTCTTCTCATTCTAAATTTTCAAAATATGATTTTTTTAATTTTTTTACTAATAACGAAGGGAAGATATGAATGGTTGCGTTGGCAAACGTGAAATATTGACTGTTGCAAGTAAAAAGGAATAGAGGAAGTATGTATTTACTCTCTACGAAATAATAACACAATATAACGGAAAGATCTATACGTGTCAAGAATTTCAAAAGAAACGACAAGAAATTTATTTTAGTTAATTCATCTATCATGAATCATTGAATCCAAATATTCTTAAATCTCGATTTATCAGTCAGTATATGGTTATTTATAACTATATGGTGCCGATCTTGGAATTTAATCTTACATGCATCGCTGGCATCATATGAGAAGGGAATTTGGTGGTGGTGTCGAGAACCGGCGGCGGCGGAGGCTGAATCTCTGACACCGAGGGCGTGGGGAGTTCATGGAAATGGAGGTTGGTAGCCCCTAGTGGGTCCCAACCGTGAACCCGGGTCGTGGCCTGGTGGATGTAGGTGGAGGATCCGACATAATGTACATGGATGCCTTGGGCGGAGATGAGGCGGGAGAGGTGGAGGAGCTGGTTGAGATGACCCTGAGCTGGAAGAGGCACCATCACCACTGCCACGTCAGCTTCATTCCCTGGTGTGGAGCCAAACTTAACCGCCATTTTTATGTATTTTGATTTTGACGAGAGAATAAAGTGAACTTCTTAGTACCTAACCATTTCAATTTCTATTTGTATTTATAAAGACAGAAATTGACTGTACAGAATAATGAAGTGGATGCTCGCGTAGAATTTCCAATGCCCGCCATCTCATTCACGAAGACAGTAGTTACCTAAAAGTCGTCATCTGCGGCTCTGCCTTGAATTAGTAGTATGGTCATGTAGATCACCCCTTTCGTCATTTGCTCTCCTAGACTCCTATGAACGTTAAAAGAGGTATGTTTCATGTTAGAGGGGGGAGATGGTTGACAAGAGTTTATGATTTTTTCTTTTATGTTAGGGAGATTAAGAATGCGGAGAAGATGGTTTTGGGGGAATGTTGTAATCCTACAAACTCTTTCAGATGCAACAATCAACGATTTGGAGGAACCGGGAACCCGGATAACATTTAATTATTTTAAAATTGAGACTAATTTAAACGAATTAATAGTACTACTCATACCAACAAGATGCATCTTTTTTTAAGGGAGCTCATCATCTAAGAACTCCAAGTTAAGCGTGCTTGCATAGGGGTAGTCTTAGGATGGGTGACCCCCTGGTAAGTTTTTCAGGGCGTGCACGAGTGAGGGCAAAGTACGCGGAAAAGGCTAGTGATGGTTTGTGAGGACAACACTAGAGGACTGGAGGGTGTGTATGAGTAACTACCTCGGGCCCTGCGGGGCGGGGAGTTACACTTTGACTTGATAGTAACATTTCATCTTTTAACTCCATGATGAATTAATTGAGAGTGATAACATTAACACAATTGTTTCGATTTAACCAACAAAATTAATCCTTCTTAAGATTACTAACCCTGAGACTATGCATTAAAACCCGAAGTTACTTGTGAAACCATCAATGATTAACCATCGCCTCATTGATCGCTTCTAGTAGTAATTATTGTCAAAGTGTTAATTAATTGTCACTTAGCAACTCCCCAACATTAATATATAGATCATTAATATAAAGATATAATAAGGGAAAGAATTAATATTCATGGAAAGAAATTAAGAAAATAACTCACAACTTCATATTCAACAAGCTTTAAGAGCAAAACAAAAAATAAAGGAGTTTAGCTCCTCATTTGGAGACTAAACATGAAGAAATATAAAAAAAACTATTCTAAATCGGGCTTAAGAGCATATGGAATAAGGGATATACAACGGAAAGAAAAAGTTGTGTATTTGTAGGTATTTTGGTGAGGTTATCCGGCCGGATACATAGCATATCTGACCGTATATCTATTGCAATAGCCCGAAAGCTTCAAAATCACATCATACCTAACCGGGTATGTCGGTCTACCCGATCGGGTACAAGGCAAATTTTCATAAAATATGCTTGCATGATCACTTGTTCCCCGACCGGGTATAATAGCAATTTTCAGATCAACTTTTATCTTGCCTCCTTGCATTTTCCTTGAGCATTTAAGATCCAATCTTGATCCCTTGGATGATCTTGACTTGTTTTAATCAAATAATAATCCTAATCTAAACAAATTACAAACATCTAGGAAAGTAAAATATTACATCAAAAGTGTGTAATTTTCACAACAACAAATTAAACAATGAAAACTAGTTAAAATAAAAAAAATCAGAAACCACACTATCAGTAGTGAGCATGCGAATCTGCTCAAGAAAGTGTATTCTTTTTCATCCAAGTGTAGGCTCTGTAGCCTTTAATATGCCGATTTTGTATCTGGTTCTTATTTTTAATATGAATTAAGTTATCTTTTGCAAAAAACAAAAAGAATTTGGCCACACGCTTTTGAAATTCTAACACCCCTACATTTTTTTGACCATCAAAACAGCTTTTCATTAATATAGAGCAAACATGCAAGACAAAATCTAGAAAGCTATTACAGATCCGATAGTTAGTCCTAGGAATAAACTTAGAGTCAGCCACCATACAAATCAACCTGACTCGATAGACACAAAACGGGCAAGAAGAAGCCTAAAACGAATGAAAACGAAGCACTGTCTATCAAAAGTTCTTCAAAAATCAAAATACTCCAACTATACATGCTCAAACTGAAATAAAAATAAGTACTACGAAAGGAAAAATAATACGAAAATAAAAAAAATTCCCAAATTGCTTTCTCGCAAGGAGGTGGTTCCGGAGAAGGGCGAATTGATGTAGTATGGTAGAAGATAATTTCAAACTTAGATGAGTGTTAGAACATATATATATATATAGCTGTACCGTTTAAACAGTCTTGGTAGTGACAAAATATTGAACCACCCCAAACCCTACTCACTTCTAATAAACGGACTAATAGATTGTACAGTTTATTAATCAATTGACTCGTGATAGTTAAATGGATTTTAGCCATTTAGATCTAATCGTAGTATGGTTTCAATTCATTAATGGCAACTCTATCCCTTTGCATAATTTTATATAATATCCTTAGATTCAGTGTATATATAGTTGTTGGGTTAAGGGCCCAAGCCGAGGTTCGGCCCACTAACCCATTTTGCTAGACGAACGTCCAGTTAGAACACTAGGCCAGCCCACAGGCCCATGTGCCACGGGGATGGACGAACGTCTAGTGTTGGAGGACTCAGGCCCAGCAGCTCATCCCGACGAACGTCTATGCAGGGACAAGGAGCAGGACCACGGGCCACCAGGAATGACGACGAACGTCCCCAGAGCAAGCCTGTAGTCATCGGAGAAAACCCAGTCCACATGGTGAGTATCCACCAAGGCCAGGAGACGAACAGCCGATATCTCCCAAGGGTCCCTTGGAGCAATCCAACTCACTTCCCGGTGGACGAACGTCCCCACTAATCCGGCGGGAAACCTAGATTCTGGCGGGAAGTGCATTTAATGCTAAAGATTTGGTAGTTGGGACACCAGCGGTCCACAGGCTGCCACGTCACTACAGCCACCTGCCCATTGGCGGGTATAAATAGAAGCATTTATTCCATTGTAAAGGGTTGGCAACTTTCTATTCTTAGCATACTAGCTTGAGCATTCTTATTCGCAGCATCTCTAACTGCCTGTAAGACGAACGGCCGACGTGCCTTGTTTAGCAAGTAGATTGTACTTAGGGGAGTTATTACGGAGTTAATAATACCTATTTACATTGCCTGCTATTATTATTGTTTCCTGATTCATCTCATAGTTGTTGGGCTAGACATCCATACATTTCACTCCACTCGAAACCTTTGGGCTTACGTGTTGGGTCCACGGGTTGAAGGAATAAACCTCAACACTGGCGCCGTCTGTGGGAAACTGAGCAAAAAGTTTCCAGAAACTCTCCCAAACAGCTACTAAGTCTACCTACAGCAAATACGATGTCAGGAAGCAACAACCAGCGTGATCTCTCCGAGCGTCTGGAGTCGAGCCGTCGGAACCGCGGCCAGAACTCGGAACTATCCGCTACTATATGGACCTCCGGGGGAAACGGGGGCATCACTGACCTCATTCCCCTGGAGGCCAGGCAGGATCCCCACCTCATGCGGGAACTCGCAGATACCATGCGTCGTTTGGCAGATGAACGGGAGGCCCGAGATCGGGTGTACTCTGCAAGCACTCAGCGAACGCCCCTCTCTCCCATACGCCGCATGCAGTCGTACGATGATACGACAGGCTCCAGCGACCACCGGCCCTCCGTCCATGAGCGGCTAGGTGGGGGTTCAGGCTCCCGTGAAACGGGAGGGCGGACCAGGGTCAGCATCGCTGCATCCAGGGCTCTCACACCATCAGTTCCTCGCCAGATTCCGCGGGGAGACGAGACCCCAAGGGTCAACACCGTTGGACGACGTTTCCAGCGGCGAGGTGCACAGATCTTCAGGCGGCCGCACGATGTTGTGGCCGCTCAGCAGAATGCCACTCCCGAAGCCGCGCCCCCTGTGTCCCCCGGAAGGGCCGCACAGGACGCACGGCTGGAGGCCATGGAGAGGCAGATAGCCGAGATGAACAGGCGGGCGGACGCCGGCTCGGCCACACCCTCGTTCTCTCTCACATCACCTTTTACCCCACGGGTGATGAGCGTCGAGATTCCCCGGGATTGCAGACCCCCGGGGAACTTGGTGTATAATGGGGCTGGTGATCCTAAGGCCCATCTGATAAGCTACCAAGGGAACCTGTCCATGATGGGAGCATCGGACGAGGCCATCTGCAGATTGTTCTTCAGCACCCTCAGGGGGCCAGCTCAGGAGTGGTTCGGCCAGCTGAGGCCAGGCACCATTGACTCATACGAACAGCTTTCCCGGCAGTTCATGGCACAATTTGCTGCCAGCACCACCCCCAGGAAGGATGTCACGGCTCTTGCCCACATCAAGCAAGGGCGGGACGAACCACTGGCTAGATTCCTTGTGAGGTGGAGGGACGAGGTACTGCAGGTCGACGATCTGGACGAACGTCTGGCCACCAATATGTTCACCAGTGCGCTGGCCACAGGGGATCTGTACCGGGACCTGAGGAGGAATCCCGGCACCAGCTACACCGAGGTTTTGGCTCGGGCACAAAAATATGCCTCCATTGAGGAGGAGATCAGGCAGCGGGACGGAGTTCCCGCAGCCCAGCCTAGGAAGATGGCGGACAGGCTTGGACCCAAACCGGGGCCCGGGCCCTCACCCCCAAACAAAAAGAAGAGGACGGACGGAGCGATGATCCCATGGAAGGCTCCCTCCGGAGACAGCCAGACGCGGCCGGACGACCGCTACATTCCATTGGCCTATCCAGTTAGCCAGATCTTCGAGGCCATCAAGGACAAAGGCCTCCTGGCAGAGCCTCAGGATATGAAGAAGTATATGGGGCTTGACCAATCGGCTTACTGTGAGTACCATCAGAGGATCGGCCACCTGACGGACAATTGCAGCCAATTAAAGAAAGCAATCGACGAGCTGATCCGTCAGGGGTACTTGGGCGAATTCACCCAGCTGCTGAACAAAAACAGTCAGCAGAAGCCGACCCCAAGACACAAGACATGGCGCCGCGACGACCGGCGCGAGGCAGAACCTCAGGACGTGGATTACCGGAGTGCAGATAAACGTCCGGAGGGGTCCCTCGGCCCAAAGGGCAAGAAGAAGAAGTTGGAGATCAAGGTGATCTTCGGGGGCGCTGAGACAGGAGATACACCCGCCGAACGGAAAAAATTTGAGAGATCACTGTATGTGGGTTCCGTATCAGCACCCCCCACCAAGCGCAATAAAATCGAGGCAATTACCTTCGGCCCCGCTGATCTGCCAATGTCGCCAGCACCGCACAGGGACGAGCTGGTGATCAGCATGGACGTGAACGATGCCATCGTCCGCCGCGTCCTTGTTGACACCGGGAGCAGTGTGAACGTCCTCTACTGGGAGGCTTTCGAAGGAATGAAGCTCAGGAAGGACATGCTGCACCCCCTACGCACCCCGCTGTCCGGCTTCACCGGGGATTGCATCGACGCCGAGGGTACCATCGCCTTGCCAGTAGAAATCGGCGACGGTCCTCATACGGCCCGAATCAGCATGACGTTCGTCGTGGTCCGCCTAAAATGCGCCCACAATGCCATTTTGGGCCGACCCGGCTTGGAAGACTTGGAGGCCATATGCTCCGTACGGCACTCATGCATCAAATTCCCCACCGACACTGGAGTGGGAGTGGCACGTACGGACCCGCATATGGCCAGGGCCTGCTACACGAAGGCGATGGAGAAGCTCAACGAGCGGGAAGCTCGGGTCAACAGCATCTCCGAGAAGGCCAAACAGGCCGACTTGGATGCTCATCTGGAACCAGCAACTCTGCTGGAGGAAATCGAGCTCGACGACCCGACGGACAGGAAGGTGTCCATCGGTGCAGATCTAGAGCCGGAGATCAGGGCGGGGGTCATAGCTGTCCTACGGAGGTTCCGAGTCTTGTTCGCCAGGGGACCGGAGGACATGCCGGGCATCGACCCCAACCTCATATGCCACAGACTCGCCGTGCGGCCGGACGCCAAGCCTGTGCAGCAAAGGAAAAGATACATGGCGGCCGACCGACGCGATTTCATCAGGAAGGAGACGGCAACTCTCCTCAGCATTAAACACATCCGGCCGGTCATCCACGTGGAGTGGCTAGCCAACGTGGTACTAGCCCCGAAGGGCGACACTTGGCGGATGTGCGTCGATTACTCGGACCTGAACAAAGCTTGTCCGATGGATCCATACCCCGTCCCGAGGATCGACTTGCTGGTAGATGAGACGGCAGGCTGTGAGCTGCTCAGTTTCATGGACGCATTCCGGGGCTATCATCAGGTGTTCATGCACCCCGATGATGCCGAGAAAACGGCGTTCGTCACGGCGGACGGCGTGTATTGCTACATCGTCATGCCGTTTGGCCTGAGGAACGCCATGGCTACTTTTCAAAGGATGATTGGGATGTTGTTCAAAGACGTACTTGGGAAAACAATGGAAGCTTACGTGGATGACATCCTGATCAAGAGCAAGAGGAAGGAGGACCATGTCCAGGACATGGAGAAGGTCTTCGGCATCATGGAGAGGGCCAGCATGAGGCTCAATCCGAAGAAATGTGCCTTCGCCGTCCGGGGCGGCAAGTTCCTCGGCTACATGATGAGCGAGCGGGGAATCGAGCCTAACCCGGAGAAGGTGAAGGCAATTATGGACATGGAGGCCCCGAAGAACCTAAAGGATGTGCAGCGACTCACCGGGCGTCTGGCGGCCCTGAGCAGGTTCTTATCCAAACTGGCTGATAAGGCGATTCCCTTTTTCCAGATCATGAAGAAGGCCAATCCCTTTGAATGGACCTCGGAGTGCCAGGCTGCCTTTGAAGACTTCAAGGTGTATCTCTCCTCCCCGCCCGTCCTCACCAAAGCGGATCCCGGGGAGAGATTGTACATATATCTGGCAGTGGCCGACCTGGCTGTAAGTGCCGTGCTGCTGAAGGAATCTGAAGGCGTTCAGCGGCCGATATATTTTGTGAGTAAAGCACTGAACGGCCCCGAGACGAGATACACACTGATGGAGAAGACGATCCTCACCTTGATTGCATCCATCAAGCGCCTGGCGCCATACTTCCAAGCACACCCGGTGACCGTCTACACAACGCAACCCCTCGCCACCATCCTCAGAAATCCAATGGCAAGCGGGAGGATAACCAAGTGGTCCCTGATGATCGGCCAGTATGACGTGGATTTCAAACCAAGGCCAACGATCAAGGGACAGGCACTGGCGGACTTCATTGCAGAATGCACCGCGCGCACCGAGGACGAAACCCATGACAGCAACGACTTCAATAATTGGTGGGAGATGTACACCGATGGGGCCTCGAGTGCGCGGGGTTGTGGCGGGGGAGCGGTGATCACTTCCCCCGAGGGTTTCAAGGCCTATTACTCTATGAAATTCGAGTTCAAGGTCACCAACAACGAGGCTGAATACGAGGCGCTTATCGCAGGTCTGAAATGCGCGAAAGCCCTCGGAGCAGCTCGTCTGAAGGTGAGAATGGACAGCCAGCTGGTGGTAACCCAGATGAACGGCACGGCAGAAACCAGGGAAGGGAGAATGAAGGTCTACAAAGAGCTGGCGGAGGAACAGACCGCACAATTTGAGCAGGTGGTGCTTGAGCAGGTATCGCGGGTGGAGAATGCAGAGGCGGACATACTGTCGAAACTAAGCAACCCCCCAACCGATGATCCGGCCTCAGGCATCCCCCGACACATTAGAGGCTTCGTTAGGCAGGAGGTGTTCCCAGTACCGGCAACGGACGTCATCCAGGTGGAGGTTATCTCCATTGCCGAACCTAACTGGGCAAAGGAGATAGCAGATTACCTCAGGGATGGAACACTCCCTGAGCCCGAAGGTGATGGCAGTACAGGAAGAGCTGCGTGGATAAAGAGGCGTGCCCCTAACTTTGAACTTATTGACGGGCAGCTCTACAAGAAGACGTTCGGCGGGCCCTACCTCAGATGCCTCCCGCCGAGCCTAGCGGCGGCAGTGATCGAGGAAATACACGAAGGGATCTGCTCCAGCCACCAGGGCCCCCGGACCTTGGCCAGGAAAATCATCCTGCAAGGCTACTACTGGCCGACCATACAGCAAGATTGCCTCAATCATACCCGGAAGTGCGCAGTATGCCAGCAGTATGCACCTGTCCCTGGCCGCCCAGCCAGTTTCTACACCCCGATGACCATCGCACTACCTTTTGCTAGGTGGGGAATAGACCTGCTGGGCCCTCTGCCTACGGCTGCTGGTGGAAGGAAGTTCGTAATCGTGGCGGTTGATTATTTCACGAAATGGGTCGAGGCCGAGCCGTTGGCCTCCATCACTGAATTCCAGTGCCAGAAATTCGTCTGGCAGAACATCATTTGCCGCTTCGGAATCCCAGAGCAGATCATCACTGACAACGGTCGGCAGTTCATCGGCAGAGGCTTTGAGGCATACTTGGCAAAATGGGGCATCAGGCACTCTAAAGCCTCGGTGGCCTACCCGCAGGCCAACGGCCAGGTGGAGAACATGAACCGGACCATCATGGATGGGATCAAAAAGAAATTAGAAGACTACGCCTCCACCTGGCCGGAACAGCTGAATTATGTCTTGTGGACATATAGGACAACGCCCAGAACGGCGACGGGGGAAACCCCTTTCGCCTTGGCTTATGGTTTCCAAGCTAAGGTACCGACGGAAGTATTGGTCCCGACACACCGCACCAAGCACTTCCAGCCGGAGGACAACGAAACCAACCTACGAGCGGAGCTCCATTTCATTGAGGAACGGAGGGACCTAGCGGCTCGTCGCATGGAAGAATATCACAGGGCCACCCAGAGATACTTCAACAAGGCTGTGAAATTCCGCGAAATAGAGGCCGGGGACCTCGTACTCAGGAAAAGAGAGAAGAGCAAGCCGCTCGAAGGCGGCAAAATGGCGAAGAACTGGGAAGGACCTTACCGGGTCATCAGAAGATACAACCAGGGGACGTTCCTCCTCCATACCTTGGAGGGGAACCATGCCGGGATGTGGAACGTGGAACACCTGAAGAAGTTCTATCAATAGTTAGGGGCTGATGTCCTTATTGTATTTCCACTCCATGTAAAATGACCGGACGTCGTCAATAATAAAGGCCCCTGTTTTTACATCACTTCTGTTCTTGCCAACGACCGCTAAAGAAGGGAATCTCGATGCAGATACACCTGTTCCTCCTTGCGATGTCTACGGATACCGAACGTCTCCTCGAAGTAGGGACGTCGGTAGGACCAAGGACCAAGGACGAACGAAGCACCAGGGAATCTCGATGCAGATACACCTGTTCCTCCTTGTGATGTCTACGGATACCGAACGTCTCCTCGAAGTAGGGACGTCGGTAGGACCAAGGACCAAGGACGAACGAAGCACCAGGGAATCTCGATGCAGATACACCTGTTCCTCCTTGCGATGTCTGCGGATACCGAACGTCTCCTCGAAGTAGGGACGTCGGTAGGACCAAGGACCAAGGACGAACGAAGCACCAGGGAATCTCGATGCAGATACACCTGTTCCTCCTTGTGATGTCTGCGGATACCGAACGTCTCCTCGAAGTAGGGACGTAGGTAGGACCAAGGACCAAGGACGAACGAAGCACCAGGGAATCTCGATGCAGATACACCTGTTCCTCCTTGTGATGTCTACGGATACCAAACGTCTCCTCGAAGTAGGGACGTAGGTAGGACCAAGGACCAAGGACGAACGAAGCACCAGGGAATCTCGATGCAGATACACCTGTTCCTCCTTGTGATGTCTGCGGATACCGAACGTCTCCTCGAAGTAGGAACGCCGGTAGGACCAAGGACCAAGGACGAACGAAGATTACCTCCCTAAAAAAAAAAAAAAAAAAAAAAAAAAAAGAATGGGGAGAAGAGGAGAGAAGCTTCTACACGGAAGGGAATCTTGCCCAGGTGTGCCAGATCTTCCCCCACCACCGAAGGCGAACGCCTCTCGATGTAGAGGTTAGTAGAGACGTGGAGGGGGCTAGACGAACCAAGGGAGCCTGCCAAGATAAACCTGCTTATCCCACAAACGGCCATGGATCGATGGACGTGGGATAACGAAGACGGGAACCCGCGAGGGTAAACCTGTTCGTCCCTGCGAGTCCCTTGGGTACCGAACGTCTTCTTCGAAGCAAGAAACGCCGGTAAGACTAAAAGGGCCACGGACGAACGAAGAAGGGGGGAATCTCGATGTAGATAAACCTGCTCGTACTTGCGATGTCTGCGGATACCGAACGTCTCCTCGAAGTAGGGACGTCGGTAGGACCAAGGACCAAGGACGAACGAAGACTAAAAGACTCCAAAAAAAAAAAAAAAAAAAAAAAAAAAAAGATGCCAGACGAGCATGGAGCAAAGAATGATTTTTATTCCTCGGCACTGTTGGCCGGAAAATTACAATGTATAAGGGTACAATACAAAAGATAAAAAATTGTACAAGTACAAGATAATGAACGGAGAATCACAGCCGATCGGCGCCCGGAGCTGGAATTTGGGAAGGGGCCTGCTTGGACTTGTCACTTTTGGCAGCTTCCTCTTGCTCTTTCAGCAGCTCAAGGGCCCCTGCATGAGCGTCTGCCATCAAGACGTCAAAGCCGGCCGCCTCCGGATCGAAAGGAGCCCCAAAGTGACGCTCGAACGTCGGGAGATTCTCCGCTACTAGCCCAACCATACCTTTGCGGTAGGTGTCATCGGCGAGATCGTCAAGGAAACGACGTCCGGTGGGGGTGGCCTGGAGCAATTTAACCCCATCCTGGTAGGCATCCGGACAGGTGGCCAGGAACTCGCCAACGAGCCTCGGGAGGAACTTCATAGCCATAGTGTGGATGGCGCCAGTATAAGCCTTGGATTTCTGGAAGGCAATGGAACCAGACTCCTTGATCTTGGCAACATCGGCCTCATAAATGGGGACATGATTGTCCACGCCCGTCTGGCGAAGCTCCACCTTGGCCTGCTCTACGGCCCACATCCGGCTACGGAGATCCACGAGCTCGGCCTCCTGCTTCTTGAGGAGCTCCTTCTGAGAGGCATTCTCCTGAATGAGCTTGTCATGGGCATCGGCTTTCTCTTGAAGAGTGCCGGCCCTGCCTTTCGCATTCCTCAGAAGGGCATCACATTCAGCCCGCACTCTGGCCGTCTCCCTGCCCTGGCGTTCGAAGGCCATCCGAGCCCTGTGAAAGTAAAGCCCGGCCTTGTCCAAGGTGCTCTGGCCGCATTCCAAAAGGTCCTCAGGGGCCTCCTGAGCAGCGAAATCCTGCGGGACCTTGAGATTCAGCCCACACCAAATGGAGGACGCCGTCTGGCCAAAGAGCATCATAGACTCTTTGCGAGGACCGACCCCAGAAAACTCGATCAGGCCAAGGGAGGACTCACTGGCTCCTGGGGGAGAGTCTGGACGAACGTCGCCAGAACCGTTGGCGGTTGGGGCATCGTCATCTCGAAGGCGGCGGACGTCAGAAGTCCTCGAGGGAGAGGCTCGGAGATTGATCCGTGAAGGGCGTTGCCGCTTGAGGGGACTTCCGGGTTCCCCATCAGAATCATCGGCCACTATAATAGCCTTGGAGGCGGTACCCTCGACGCGCGGTTTCTTGGAGGCGCCGGCTCCCAAATCTTCCTCACCCCGGGCCCTGGTCACCCGAGCTTCAACCTTGGGGACGAGCGGCTTCCCGGGCTTGTCAAGCCCCTTGTGTCCACGACCGGCGGCAGACGGAGCGGTATTATCTCGGCGCATGTTGGACGTGGGAGAAAAAACTCCTGCAAAAAGGGAATCAAGACGTTCAGAACCATAACAGCGAAGAGAGGTCAAGACAATACAAGTACAAACGGACGCACCTAATCCAGCCTGAGCTTTAAAGGGCTCGGCCACCAGCAACCGGAGGTTCTGGATGCCAAGTCCGGCTATGCGCTTGGCATATCCAAGCTCCTCGTCCGTCATGGGCGGCGGAATC
Organism: Cuscuta epithymum; assembly: GCA_945859915.1. NCBI lineage: Eukaryota > Viridiplantae > Streptophyta > Magnoliopsida > Solanales > Convolvulaceae > Cuscuta > Cuscuta epithymum. The sequence continues at coordinate 880,218 of CAMAPF010000138.1, forward strand.
GTCTTCACGGGGTAGGCATTCCACCGATCAGAAAATGGAATCGGTGAGCCTACTCCGGCCAGGAAGAAGCGCTCCTCCCAACCGTCTGGGTTCCCAGCGTTGTTCGAGAAGAGAACCATGGACGGACGGGCAATCAGGGTCAGGTACCCCGTACGTCCGAAGGTGGACAGACGGAAGAAGTGGTGCAGCAGGTCCACGGTGGGGGTCACACCGACGCTGTGGCATCTAATGATGAAGCCAGCGATTATCCGATAAGCGGCAGGGACGAGCTGCGCAGGCACAATCTCGAGGGCCCTGAAGAGTTCCAGGTGGAAGCTATGCAAGGGGAAATTCAGCCCGGCTATCACCGAATCTAGGTGGACCACCACATAGCCGGGCAGATGGCGCATGGGGTTTCGTAGACGCCGATCGTCGTAGGTCCTTGGTGGGTAAAACCATTGACTGATCAGTCGCTTGTCAGCATTCGTCAGGCGTTGAACTTGACGCCGGACGCATGAGAAGCTGAGGCTATAACGGGGAGGCCAGGGTGGCATTCCCCGCTCATAATATTCCAGGTCATCACCGGAGGAACATCCATCGTCAAAGCGACTTTCGGAGGACATGGCAACGAACGGTACCTTTGGGGTTCGGGATGCCCAATGCGTTTTGAGAGAAGTCTAGAGAGAGAAGACAATTGCGCAGCGTAAGGAGAAATGTGAGTGGATCACTTGGGTACTGAGTATTTATAGGCAACGCCGCGGAATTGCCCCAACCGAAGCAGGACACGTGGCGCCTGGGTACCGGTACCTACCACGGTATTTAAGGCGTCTCGATTTTGTCGCCGCATAACCAACACAAAGACATCCGGGTCCGTGCCACGAACGTCCCTGGAGGAGGGTCCATCGGCTCGGATGGAATTTGAAGACATTCGCCTTCCCTTGCTTCCTTAACTCCCCGGCTGACCCTAGCATCGGCGGCTGATGAGGGCACACGCATCAAATGACGACGTCCCTCTTGCAGTACACCAGTTTTTCATGTCACGCAAATGAGGACGAACGTCGTCACCCAGCACTGTTTCAGGGAAAGACGCCCATATGTCCATGCCCGAAATGCATACTAACAAGGCAACTACCGACGAACGTCTTCCCACCGTCAGGATACCGCGTGGGCGATAAAGACGCGTCGAGACGCCGGAAGGATTCCTTATACTACAAACGATGGGCACAAAAGGATGAAGTGGAAGTCACGTCCATTGATGATGCACAAAGGATGAACGTCGCCTTTCCACACTTCGTGTCAGATGAGCACGCAGAACAGACGAACGACCCGCGCGTGGTTTGAATGTCCATATCACGCGACAACGGGCGGACGTCGTTATCAAGTGCTGGTGCTGAGGAATACGTTCCTATGTCTACACTTCGAGCATGCACCATAAACCGCCGACGAACGTCGCTCCATTGACGGAACGCGTTGAATACGTACGGAGGATTGACTTCGGGACGCTTTTGCCTGGAAGCAAGTAGAGGACGGATACGAACGTCCTCTCAAACTCTGACCTTGCTACAAGGCATGTCGGACCGCCGAAGGGATTTCCATACAACGAAGGACAAAGGGAAGGGAGATAACAAGTAGAGGTCATGAACATGGAGTAATCATGGGCAAAAAAGATGTATATTCCTCGGCTCTAACGGCCGGACATTACGAAGGTTGGAATGGAAAAATACAAAGTACATTATACAAAGAAAGGTGATTCCGGTCGGCTGCCACCCTGGTTCAGCTCCTCCTCCTCTTCCTCAGGCTCGGGGGACGGGGGTTCCGGAATTTCCCCTCTAGCCTTGGCTTCCTCCCGCCGCTGGTCCCTCGCCAGTTTCCCTAGAGCCTGGAGCAGCAGATCGTCGTCTGTATGCGCTGCCAGCTCGAAGTCGGCCCCTTGCAGCCTCGAAAAGATGGGGAGGGTGGCCTTAACCCCTTCGTTATACCCGGCTGAGAAGGTGCTGTCACCGACCTCGTACAGGAACTTGCGGGACAGAGGAGAACCCTCAAGCAGCCGGACGCCGCGGGCCAGACGCTGGCGGGGCGGTATCTTCTCCAGAGCCGCGGCAAACAAGTCGGCGAAGACTCCGGCACAATAATCTTTGGCAGAGTCCATGAACTCCCCAGTGTTCCGATAGCCGGAGGTATCGACCAGCCACTCCGGACTGGCACCCTCTGCAGTAGGGTGCACCGGGACAAGCTTGAAGCCAGCTTTCTCAAGGCTGGCCAGCTGCTGGCGGGACTCTGCCCGCAGGGCGGCAATCTCCTTCTCCTTGGCGGCCGCCTCCGCCTCCGCTCGACGAGCGGCCCCCCGGGCCGCAGCGATGGCCGCGTCAGCTTTGGCCTTGGCCTCCTTCAGGTCGGCCTCCCGGGCAGCTTCAGCCTGAAGGACTAGAAGCCCAGACTGGATGACAGAAGAAAAAATAAGGATCAGAGGATGAACGTCAAGGAAAAGTATATATGCTCAGATCTAGCAAGAGGGAATTACCTGAAGAGCTGCTGCCAGGGCAGCACTTGTCGCCTCCGAAGACGAACGGCTGGGCAGCTCTAGACCAGCCTTGAGGGCCATTTCCCTCCAAAGCTCTTCCGCCGGGCGGCTCAACGGCAAGGAGCCGGCGTCTTCAAGCAGGGGCCCGGTGGAGACAGCCTCGCGGCCCCTCTTTTGTTTCTTTTCGGGGACCTTCTCCGTCCCCTTTTGAGGAGCCGCCTTCAACGGGACGACCGGCGGTGGAAGGGCGGCTTCAAGAGCAGGGGCCCCGGAACCCTGAGCCAGCATAGTGGCAATCAGATGCTGCTCACCCTCGGCGGTTCGCCGGGCAGCGTCAGAAACCGAGGAGTTGGACGCCGAGGCGGGGGCATTCCTGGCCTTCTCCATCGCAGCTTTAGCAGCGGCCGCTTTGGCCTTCCTGGTCTTCAGGCACTCGGCGTGATTCATTTGATCTCTGTCTGGCGGAGGACCTGCAAAAAATAACAAAGGATTAGGAGACGAGCGGGGAATAGAATAAGACACTCACCTCGAAGGACAGGACCGCCCGGTGCCCCGAGACGAGCGTCGAAGGGTAGAAAAAGTCCAGGGACACGGACGGTACCTATGCCTGCCCCAGAGAGTGCCTCGAAGGTCAGAAATCCGGCTATAGGACGGACGCCACCCTCCAACACCTTCTCCGCATCCAGAAGCAGATCGTCGGACGGCTCCGGTGACTCAATCTTTGGGGGGTACCCATTCCACCGGAGAGGGAGAGGAGGCCCGTCGTATCGAAGGAAGAAAAAACGGTTCTTCCAGTCGTGGATGGACGAAGGGTAGTTCTTGAACAGCCGCCTCCCAGGACGTGCGGCCACGCTCAGATACCCGTCGGCGTTCTGAGGAGTGACGCGGTAGAAATAATGGAAGAGCTCCAGGGTGGCATCGACCCCCGCAAGTTTGCAGCGCACCAAGAATGCCGATATGAATCTGTAAGAATTTGGCATGAATTGCGCCGGGGCCACCTGGAAGCAGTGGAAGAACTCCACATAGAACGCGTGCAGTGGGAACCGCAACCCGGCTTCAATGGAGTCCAGGTGAAGCATGATCATCCCCGGACGTCTCCTCATCACATGCTCAGCACCTCTCACACTCCAGACGAACGGCGGGGGAAGGAAGGTACGGATTTTATTGAGGGCCACGCGGGAGAGGACTTGGTCATGGTCAAGTGCACTCCTGATCGGGCAAATGTGGCGCTCCCTATCCGTGGGGATGCCCAGATCATACACCTCCACATCAGAACCAGACTCGGCCTCCTCTCCGGAATCATAATCAGCAGGACGCTCATTCAGGGGGACTGCGTCAATAACATCTACTGCCCCGTCAGCGCCCCCGCCCCCGGCGTCGCTCCCGCTATCTTGGGACACGTCATCCGGCTCGCCATCAGCCCGGATGGTCCCCACGGTCGTGGCCGAACCCGAGGTTCCGGAGACACTAGTTTTTCCCAGGGAGCGTGCATTCGCATTGTCAGAAGAAGAGCCCGAGGAGGAACCCGATGAACTGGAATCAGAACTTGAGGAAATCTCCATCGAAGTCATTTCGGCTAGAAATCAGAGTAAAGAAAAGAAGCAGAGGGGGGAAATTACCTTACAAAGGTATGGTTGGCCGAATTCGGGAAACTTGAAGAGCTGCGGAAAATTGAGAGCAAGAAAGCAGAAATTGGGAACCCTAAGTCAGAGGGAAAACCCGGCATTTATAGGAGAAACACCGATGGAGAAACCAACGAGGGGATGACACGTGGCAAGGGGCGTATTCCGGCCCACGCGCTGAGCGTGGGATGGGAACGTAATGATGACGCTTCCTCGGGAAAATGCGCCGCCGCAACATCAGCCGTCACCTCGTTCCCTGAACCGTCAACAGCTGTCAAGCACCGTGACCACGAACGTATGCTTCCACCAGGTGCAATAAACACAAGTACCAAGATACGGACGTCTACTTCGGAGAGGTTCATACTTCCTTATGTCCTGCGCATGCTCAGAACATCAGAAGTGGGGGACTTGTGTTGGGTTAAGGGCCCAAGCCGAGGTTCGGCCCACTAACCCATTTTGCTAGACGAACGTCCAGTTAGAACACTAGGCCAGCCCACAGGCCCATGTGCCACGGGGATGGACGAACGTCTAGTGTTGGAGGACTCAGGCCCAGCAGCTCATCCCGACGAACGTCTATGCAGGGACAAGGAGCAGGACCACGGGCCACCAGGAATGACGACGAACGTCCCCAGAGCAAGCCTGTAGTCATCGGAGAAAACCCAGTCCACATGGTGAGTATCCACCAAGGCCAGGAGACGAACAGCCGATATCTCCCAAGGGTCCCTTGGAGCAATCCAACTCACTTCCCGGTGGACGAACGTCCCCACTAATCCGGCGGGAAACCTAGATTCTGGCGGGAAGTGCATTTAATGCTAAAGATTTGGTAGTTGGGACACCAGCGGTCCACAGGCTGCCACGTCACTACAGCCACCTGCCCATTGGCGGGTATAAATAGAAGCATCTATTCCATTGTAAAGGGTTGGCAACTTTCTATTCTTAGCATACTAGCTTGAGCATTCTTATTCGCAGCATCTCTAACTGCCTGTAAGACGAACGGCCGACGTGCCTTGTTTAGCAAGTAGATTGTACTTAGGGGAGTTATTACGGAGTTAATAATACCTATTTACATTGCCTGCTATTATTATTGTTTCCTGATTCATCTCATAGTTGTTGGGCTAGACATCCATACATTTCACTCCACTCGAAACCTTTGGGCTTACGTGTTGGGTCCACGGGTTGAAGGAATAAACCTCAACAATAGTATATCTCAATTCTCATATATTATCCTCGTTTCTTCATTATGTCTTATCCCTAAATGATGTTTCTTTTAAAAGTGAAACTGTGAAGAATATCAATAATTTCTATTAATGAATCTCATCATTCAAAGTTCAAACCATATGTGGTATAATAGTAAAACATACGAAGTATTAAGTAACTAATTGATGAGATTTTCAAATATATATAAACGTGATTTTTTTATTTTGGCTAGGTACATTGAAATTTTCACCCAGTGGGAATTATATTTATTGATTTAATAATGTGACTTAAGATATTTAAAGCACAACCGATTAATCAAGCTCACCATGGAGCCTGTGTGGCATGTGCGAAGTCAGGTGAAATGATTGAAATGGTAAATTTGATAGACGTTATTGATGTTGTTCACCTTGTTTCACATATCTAATTTAAAAAATACTTTTGTGAGCTTTTAAGTAACAATTAGTTTTTTGTGAGGGAAAAGATTTTATAAAGAAAAGATGATAACTGTTTGGTAAAAAGTTGACTGTTTGATTTAGTTATGTTTAGTATACAAGTTGTTAGCACGAATTAATACTAAAAGTCGCAAGCTTTTCGCACTCTCTATAACATCTCAAAAAAGATCTTTTAAATTTTGAAATACTCTTAAAAATTGTCATGTCATACATACAACTCGAAACTTTTAGAAACTCTTTAAACACTACAAAAACTAGATGACAGAGACTTATGTCTGCCAAACATGCACTAAAATGAAAGTCTAATTAACTTTTTTGTTCTGTTTTCAAATTTTTAACTTATCTCTAGATATATTCATATATTCCCCCCGTCCCATTTTACCTGTCTTACTTTCCTTTTTGAGTTGTCCCAAAATAAGTGTCATCTTTCCCTTTTTGGAAAGAAATATGTGGTTCACAACATTTCACTTTATTATACTCGAATCTCTACCACAACTTTTACATTTCCAACCACTTTATTAAAAATTGTGCTAAATTGAAATGAGACAACCATTATGGGACGGAGGTAGTATCAATTTAGAGAGTAGTCTTCCTGTCCAGCCGGTCTGACGGGAACCTCTGTCCGGTCAAGGGTACTTCTGACCCTTCCCGGTGGAATTTTTTATTGAATTTTTTTGAACATGTTCTTCATCAAATCTAGTTAACCATACGAAAATTCAACTAAAAATTCAATCTAGAAGACAGTAAAAAATAATTGTTTAAGAACACTGCGCAATTAATATATATAAACAGCGCAAGTATTTTTCAAAAAAACATTTGACTGCTTTCCCGATTGATTTTTTAACTGAAATTTTGTATAGGTAAACTAGACTTAATTAAGAACATGTTCAAAAAAAATTATCAAAAACTTTCACTGAGAAGTGCCCGAATTGCCCTCGTTCGTATGGCGGTTCTCGTTAGGATGGCTGGACATGAAAGATTGTCTTAATTTAGAACATGAAACATGAAAGTAGTCGGCAGAGTGTCTGAATGATTGAAAATTCTGAATCAAAAATCTAAATTATTATATTTTTTGTCTTTTTTCATTTTTTATACTATCCACCGTCTCTTTTTAATCGCAACACGTTGAATTTTACATTATTCACATGTTCTACTTTGACTATATTTTATATTATTATTTTATGAATTTTTTTTTTTAAAATATTGTTCAATTCATCTCATTACAAATTTTCAAAATCTTATTTTTATACTAATAGAGATTTAGATATAATTACGGTCAAAGACGTGCATTGACAAGTGTGAAATGTTGACTGTTGCAACTAAAAAAGAATGGATGAAGTATATTTTACTGCTTGGTTTTGATGATTTTTCTTTACATTTACAAAAGTTCACTAGTTTAGTAAAGTTTTAAAGGATACAAATATTTAAAATTTTAATTGTGATATGATACACTTTCAACAACTCAACCTTGTTCGGATCATTTTTCATCATTAATGACGATTAATGTATCTTTCGTTAAGAGTAAAGAGTCAGTTTGGTCCTCGAAGTTGCAAAAAAGGGGTCAAATAAGTCCTTATATAGAAGATTCTATCCGGACGTACCATTTGAGGTGGCTCCCGGTAGAAATTTTTGATTAATTTTTGTTGAGCATCTTATTCATTAAGTCTAGTTTACTCATACCAAATTTCAGCTAAAAATTCAATCGGGAAGACATTCAAATGAATTTTTGAAGATAACTGCGCTTTTAACGGCACTGTCATCTTCAAGAATTTATTTTAATGTCTTCCCGATTGAATTTTTATCTGAGATTTGGTATGAGTAAACTAGACTTAATGAATAAGATGCTCAAAAAATTTCATCAAAAAATTCCATCGGGAGCCACCTCAAATGGCACGTCCAGAGAGGTCCTTCTATATAAGGACTTATTTGACCTCTTTTTTGCAACTTTGAGGACCAAACTGACCCTTATCCCCTTTCGTTAATGACGGTTATTAAAAGAAGAAATTGTGATAGATTCATCATTCATGTGTTTGAAAATATCCACTCAATTATATAAACACATTTAATATAAATTTAATTACATTTCTGTTTATTGAGATTCGGATCTTACTATTTTGGTCATTTTCGTAAAAAGGGAAATTATAAAGGTTTCCCGCTTCTCTGCCGCGGATTTTATAAACTTAAAAAATCACTAACTCCTTTTCCCAAGCTCCTTTCGCAACCATTTTTAGCTTGGCATTGCCCCAGATCACTATTGTTCTTCTCTCCCACTTCCCCAATTCTCCTCATATGACTCCAAAACGGGAAGCATCTTCGTCAGCTTCAGCTCCGGTTCGGCGGCATAAGAGAGGGAGGCAGGTGGACCGGCCAGAGCCGGCGGAGGAGCGCGGTTCCGGTGGAATCGAGGAGGATTCCGTGCTCAATGAGGATGAAGATATGTTTATTGGTGCCCCTGTTCCGGACGTGGAAGCGAGGCAGCGATGGCCTCATCGTTATCAAGGGGTCTGATCTTCAACAATTCTCTGTTTTTGTTTTGTTTCCATATACAGTTATTATACAGATAGTCAGATACACATCTATGGGTGGGTTTCTTCTATTTGCTTTTGTAAAGGTGAATCGTAAAAGGGGATACTTTTTGTTCCTAATCAAGGTGTTTTTTGTAAATATGCATACTTTTGACAGCATTTTTATGTTAATCAGTGTTCTTCTTCAATTTCAGAGGAAATGTTTACCCATACATGATGTAGTGTCTTCTTCTCAACTGAACAAATAAAAAAGCTGTTGATCTTTAAATTTAAATTAGAAGAAATGCTTTATATAATTCTTGGACATTCATTCCCATAAACTGTATTCAGGATTCTATGCTAAAACTCTATAAGTTTATTTTAGATATGTATTGGTACTTATTCATTTATGTCTAATATATAAAGAATAAGAATCTAAAGTAATTGTAAAAAGAAGTCAAACCACAATCACATCTGTTTCCATTGCATTTTCCAAGGTAAAACCAAGCATAAGAAATTAACAAGGGAAAATTTGATTTTGTACTCTGTTTTTACATTGTGTAAACTCTTTGCTCTGCTACCTTGGTTTTGCTAATTATTCATGGAGTACTAAACTCCGTTTCTGGTTACAGACTAAGCTAAAAGCAAATGGAGGAAGCCGGATCATAAACAGGCAAGGCATTATTATTTGTAGTATGTTCAATTGTAATTTACTGCATATGAAATCGCAGACCTTTTATTCGGCGCAATATATTTGTGTTTATGTCCTCAATTTCTAATGCACAGTAAATGAAACGATGCAGTCAGGATGCACTTCAAAATATAATTCAGGCTAAATGCCATTTTACTCGGCTGAAGGTTGATGGCCAGATTTATTGCCTGGAAGATGATGCATATGTGAAAGTAAGATTCAAATGTGTTTGCTTGCCGTGGTCCTTTATACTCCTTTTATGCTTCTAAGTGTTTTAAATTTGATATAAACTTCACTATAACTTGTATTCATTCATTTGCCTCATTTAGTTTTATTTTCTTTAATCCAAACCAGCAATGAAAGTATAAATCTGTTTTTTCAGAAAAATGATTTTAAGCTGGTCAATGGACTGCATTAATCACCTTAAGTCTTGCTGATCATTCAAAAACCCAAATATTACACATTCTGGTGAATCTTTCTTTTTCTGAGATTTGAAAAACATGAATAAACATTCGGATACATTATTTGAATGAAGTGCAAATATTTTGTCTAGCTTTGAATTTAATCATTATCATGATAACTTGATTAGGGAAAACGTGACTTTTGCATTTTTTTGCCATGATTTATTTTTTACTCGTGAGGCCACTACGTTTTACTACCATGGATCTAAATAGTGCTTATTACTTTTCCTTTTGATTCTTTGTGTTTAGGCTGTGGAAGATGAAGATAATTACATCTGTAAAATTGTTGAGATGTTTGAAGCTATTGATGGCATGCGATACTTCACAGCTCAATGGTTCTATAGAGCTAAAGATACTGTAAGAAATGAAAAGTTGCAGAAAACACGTACACAATGTATTTGTAAATTCAGTTTCTTTCTAATGATACAGTAATCTGACATAGTTCATTCATCAGGTAATTAAATCACATGACAAGTTCATCGACAGTAGGCGTGTCTTCTATTCTGAACTCAAAGATGATAATCCCATCAATTGCCTTGTTCAAAAGTTGAATATACATCGCTTCCTTCCCAAAGTATGATTGGTTTGATATGATTGGTTGACATTATCAAAATTCATATTTTGCCTGATTTTCACACATGTTTAATATTTGTATAGGTAAATGCAAATGTTACAGAAAGTATTCCAGTTGAGTGCGACTTCTATTACAATATGATGTACCAGTTGCCTTACTCAACATTTATAAGCCTGCCATGTGGTATTTCACTTCGTGCCTCACTGTTGTTTACTATTGTCTTTTTTATGCTGTTGGGAAACAAGTCAGCTGTAGTGAGTTCATTTTGCAGAATTTTCAATCTTAAAACTGAGAAGACGTAATAAGTTTATCATTCAGATATTGTAGATGAAGCTGATAGCGAACCAAATTCTACACTATCAATTGAAACTGATACTGGAGAAAGAGTGGACCATGTATTTGAAAAGACCCTCCTTGATTTGTATTCTGGTTGTGGTGCAATGTCCACTGGTTTGTGCTTAGGAGCGGCTAATAATGGTGTTAAGCTTGTTACAGTAAGCTTCGATTTGCATCTTCAAATTCTTGGGTTGTTTTGTATTAATAACACATCCCTATCTCTATTATATTGATAACATTCTTGTGCATAGAAATGGGCAGTGGATTTTAACAAACATGCATGTGATAGCTTGAGACTGAATCATCCAGAGACACAGGTACTGATAAGTGTGCATTACTTCAAATGATTTTATTCATCATCATCATTACCCCAGTGCCGCAAAGGCTCCCACTTACGGTGGGGTAAGGGGGTCGGATGTACACAGTCTTACCCATTTACTAAAGCACAGAGAGACTGTTTTCGGATGACCCGTAGTGAGAATCGTGCCGAAAATTGAATGGACTGACCGCTGCTTCATAACAAAGAAGCGCAGACAGTTTAGTGAGCCATATTGCTTTATTCCATCATATTCCCAAGCCAAAAAATAGTGAGTCTTTGGCTCCATTGCAAATGATGGAAAATACTTCAAATGATTTTATTTTGCACTTTATTTTCTAATTGAGTTTATGCATCTTATATTATCTGTCCCTTCATTATATTAGGTGAGAAATGAACCTGCTGAGGATTTCTTATGCCTCTTGAGGGAATGGGAGCGCCTTTGTGTCTCTTGCTCCATAATAAAAAGCAACTCACTACCACACCCTTGTCTGAATCTTGAAAACCACAATAGCGGAAAGACTGATAGTTACAATGAAGAAGAAGATGATGAGTCTAACATTGACGCAGAGGATGAAGTATATGAAGTTGAACAAGTAGTAGATGTTTGCTTTGGGGATTTAAAAAAAACTGGGAAGTCTGGATTGTATTTCAAGGTACTTTATTATTTTTCTTGTGCTTTCAGATAGGTTTAAGTTTAATAGATATATTTTTATACAAATAATGTGTTTTATGCTTTTACATTTTATGAATGACATCTAGATACGTTGGAAAGGATATGGTGAAGCTGATGACACATGGGAACCTGCAGAAGGTTTGAGGTATGTTGGGACAGTTGGTAGCCAATACTTTGGTTTGTGTTGCTGTTTTACATAGATTTATTCAGCTCCCTTTTTGTTTATTTAGTTGGTTTGTTAATCCAGTGATTGTTTCGTATGCTTTTTATTTATTTTTGTCTTTTTATCTTTATCTTTTCTTTATCGTTATCTTTATCTTATCTTTTGTATCTTATTTTATCATGTTATTTATATATCTTTTTAGCTCCAATTTCATATATCGTTCATGCTAGCTGACCCCAAATTCTTTTAGGACTAAGGTTTGGATATTACTGTTGTTGTAGCGACTGTGAGCAAAAAATGAAGGAGTTTGTACATAATGGGTTTGAAGCAAAAATTTTGCCTTTACCAGTAAGTTTGTTCTGAGCTATTTTCTTGATCACTTTCTCTTATATGGTTCACTGCTCATACTTTATATAGAATATTTTATTGATCACTTGGGGGGAGGGGGTGTTGAAGTTCCATGGCTTTGCTAGCAAATGTGCCCATTCATGAATCCATCGTTTAGGACTACATTGTAACATTTATTTGATCCAGGGGAATGTTGATGTTATATGCGGTGGCCCTCCTTGCCAAGGCATCAGTGGACTCAACCGATTTAGGAACAGTGAGAATCCATTGGAAGATCCCAAGAACAAGCAGCTAGAAGTTTTCATGGATATTGTGGACTTCTTGAGGCCACGGTTTGTATTGATGGAAAATGTAGTTGATATCGTCAAATTTTCGCATGGTTTTCTGGGGAGATATGCGCTCAGCCGACTTGTGGGGATGGATTATCAAACACGCCTAGGATTGATGGTGGCGGGATCATATGGACTTCCACAATTTCGCGCACGCGTCTTTATATGGGGTGCACTTCTTGGAGAAGTAATGTCAATTTCTTGTTTAGTATAACTTGACAAGTTGACATTACTGTGAATGTCTTGAATAAAGTGACTCATCTTATTTTGCAGAAGTTGCCTCAGTATCCTCTGCCAACACATAATGTTATTATGAGAGGCTTCCTTCCTACAGAGTTTGAAGTAAGATCTGTCAATGGCAGTTTCATATTCTTATTTACTTCTAACCTCTTTGCTTTGTCTTTTAACTACAATATGCTTATGCATGAATTCAGCCAAACATGGTTGCATATGATGAAGGATGTGGATATGGACTAAAAACTAAGCTTTTCCTTGGTGATGCAATCTCTGATCTTCCTCATGTATGAGAAACTCCCATGCTCCATTTTTGCAATATATATCCCCCTCTTTATGTATTAGTTAGTATAAATTGTTTTAGGTGAAGAATGATGAGTCAAGAGATGAAATGGAATATGTTGACAAGCCAAAGAATGGTTTCCAAAAATTCATAAGATTAGCAAGGGATGGTAAGTTCTTATGTATGAAATTACACGGAATAAATTATATTACATAAATATTGTGATGGTTATCTGCAAAATGCACAAATTATGTTTTGAATTGTGAACATGTGATGATTTTTTATACTCTCCCCGTCTCATTTTACATGTCTTACTTTCCTTTTGGAATGTCCCAAAATAAGTGTCATATTTTCCTTTTTGAAAAGAAATATGTGGTCCACAACATTTTGCTTTATTATACTTAAATCTGAACAACTTTTACCTTTTCAACCACTTTATTAATACATTATCATCTAAAGTCACATGTCTTGTTGGGTAGTCACCATATCTCTCACAACCACCTTATGCAAATATGTACCCTCCAATCATGTTTTAATTGTCCAAGTTTTCTTTATAGTTTGTCCTATAATTATGTCTATTTTTCTTTTTTGGACAACAACAAACCTTGTAACATTTTACATTTTTTGCAAATTGATATGACTTGCTACATAATTTACACAACTTTCTTGGGTTGGATAAGAAGATCATCTGAATATTATTTTTTACCTAATACCGATGCAAAATAATACCATGTATGAATTATAAATTGGAATGGAGGGAGTACTCAGTGTGCATCATTGACATTTAATATCAACAGGGGCAATACCATTTTAAAACATCAATTTTGTGAGGAGACTTGACTATAACAAGTACTTTGTATCTCAGTCATTAAGAGTATTTTGGTGGTAAAAATAAGGACGGTATGACTTTGGAGTTTTCCCATTATTCCTTCAAACGTTTTTCAGAAGAAAAAAAAAAGGATGACACCCCATCCCTGAGGCCCCCCAACACCGGCCGGACGACACGATGGGAGGATGTAAATTGAACTATAATCACAATCTGACAGATAGAGAGGGGCTCCGTCTCTGGTACTTGCAGAGGCCCTATGCATTTTTAGCATAGTAACCTCTCATCGTAGTTGCCGGGATTCGAACCCGGGACCTAACCCTTGTGGCACTCCCTCGCTACCAGTTGAGCTACGCCCACCGGTAACAAACGTTTTTCAGAAGTTTGTGGTTAGAGGGCATCCAGCTTTAAAGTTTAAACCTCCGCAATGGTTTTTTATATAAATTTAATATTAATTAAGTCAAGCATTTTAATTGAGTATATTAAAATGTCGCTACATGACTGACATTTGAGCAAACATCGCTATTATTAGGTTTTGCATAAATTTATTTGTTAACAAATTTTAAATAAATTACAAAAATATTATCAAAAAATGGATTGTAGATAAACATGTGACTTGGCAAGTTTTAGTAACTATAATTATGTTCAAATATTAATCTTAGTGATTAGTGACTATAAACGTAGATTCATAATCACTTTAGTGATTTAGTCACATTTTTATCCCTGAGTTAGATTTTAGATAAGATCTCTTTAAACAATGAAAGGAAACTTGCATGTTTTATATCACCAAACATAGTTGAGATTAGTAGGTATTCTTCCGAGTAAAAGCATCTAACATTAGACACAATGAACGTTAAGTATTTTTGCAATTATCATTTGGTGATATACTTGCTTACACTTTGCATGTAAATTTGGATTTCCCCACTAATTTTTGCAATTGCCATTTGTGATATACTTGCTTACACTTTGCATATCAATTTGGATTTCCTTGTTAATTTTTGCAATATAATAGGAATGCCCGGGCACGTTTTGTATGATCACCGTCCCTTTCAGCTAAATGAAGATGATTATATGAGGGTCTGTCAGATCCCCAAATGCAAGGTACATGAATATGCTTAGTAATGCATTTAGCTATTCAATATAAAAACCTTCATACTTATTCCAGTGTCTACATGTCATATTTTAGGGAGCTAACTTTAGGAATTTGACTGGTGTAATTGTTCGCGATAACAGAGTTGAATGGGACCCAAAAGTTAAAAGAGTGTACTTGCCTTCAGGCAAACCATTGGTAGGGTGTTCTTAGTATTATGCTTGGTTTGCTGCTTCAATTGATTCCCAGACCTTACCACTCAACTCTAAACTTCAGGTTCCTGACTATGTAATGACTCTCGTGAGAGGAACTACCACAGAGTAATTAGAAACACTTCTTTCTAATTTCAATGCATTTTTCCAATTTTCTCACTGTTAGTCTTTTTAAAATATTTGCTATTTGTAGGCCATTTGCTCGGCTTTGGTGGGATGAAATTGTTCCAACTGTTGTGACAAGGGCTCTGCCTCATAACCGGGTATTTTTTGCTATAAAGATATTGGCATTTGGCAGTAATGCAGTATATCATACCTAAATATAGACATGATTCTGTACTAAAATATTCTGTGTATATTATTTCTATACGGCCAGGCTATTCTACATCCGGAGCAGGATAGGGTTCTTACGGTTCGTGAAAATGCACGGCTGCAAGGTTTCCCAGACTACTATAAACTTTGTGGCCCTATAAAAGAAAGGTGACCCTACCGCACTACTGATTAGTCAAATTTTCAAATATGTTTTGCCATGGAAAAAAAAGTTTGTTACCAAGTGAAATTATTAAAAACTATTCACTTGGAGTTTTCAGTTCCAAATAGACAAAGTCATACCACCATTAAATAATAATACAACAGACATAATATAAAACAAGGCCAAGCCTAGATCAGACAAGATTTAAATACACCAAGTCAGACTGTTAAATAACAATAAAATAAAAATAATATAAAACAAGACCAACCTATATGAGGCTAGACTTAAATACATCAGAAGATATACTGAGTATTATTTCAAAATTTCAGTCTTAGACTAGATTTTAAGGACTAGACTAGACATGGGCAATAATTAAAGACACATAACATTAGACTTTACTATATCAGAAAATTTCATTCCTGCTTAAAACATCCCAAGTTTCTGTCTAAATGGACATGTCTTTAGTTTGATTAATATAACTGACATGTATCTTTCTATATATAGTCATTGCTGCATTATGACATTGCCTTTCAGGTACATACAAGTGGGAAATGCAGTTGCTGTGCCAGTAGCAAGGGCTTTAGGGTACTCACTTGCTATGGCCTTTAAAGGAGAATCTGGTACAAAACCTTTGTTCATTTTACCAGAAGGGTTTGCTGAAGTTTCATTGCCTTTCAACCAACAGTCTTCCCAGAATTCTCATTGACCCCATTATATGGTGGGGGAACTTGGCAGTCTCAAAGTAAATAACTGTTTCTTGGGGCCCAAGATTCAAATAAATGTAACGATAATCATACAAAGGAACATGGCAGTCTCACTCATTAAGTTACATAAGTTAATACATTTGTAGAACATTGCATTAGTGCATTACCGTATAGGTAGGGCCATAACATATTCTTTGCACTTAATAGTGAGGTGATTATTTCATAATAAGCTGTAATAATTTTCCTTGTAAACCTTCAAACACATCTGTTGCGTGTACTGCTGGGGTTTCAATCAAATAAATTTATTTTCCGTTTTATTTCAAACACATCTATTTGACAGTTTTCCCTTTTATTTTCTTGCTGAAAGGTAATACCAGTATGAGATTAGCTCGTTTGGTTGCAATTATTATAACATTATTAGATAAAGTAGATGAAAGTATGTGAGGCTCCATTGTTATATTATTAGTTGATTTTAATTTTTAAAATTTAAACAGATCAATATTACATTTTACTATCTCAACCAAACACACCAAATAATCTTATACGAAGTATTTTATAATCTCACGTTACTAACTAATCAATCCGATTGTCCAGATAACCTTACATTCTCTAAGGCATGAAGATAATCGCATTACCTGTTGTGATGCTTCATTCTGTGAATCAACCATTCCTCAGGGTTGTGGGAATAAACAGTATGAGAGTATTAGTGATGTCATCAGTTAATAAGCAGTTTCAGTTTAAAGTTTCAGACTTTCACAATGTCAATTATGATTTTGTGATATTGTCTATAATCTGCACCATAATTTTGGATTCAGTTTGAACAGTAACACCAACAACAGTATATGTAGTCAATATGGTCTGAAACCAACACCTAAACATGTGATCTGCACTGAAATGGCCAGTTTGGTGTTTTTCACAATGAAACTATTGCAACCTCTTACATTGAAGTGGATTGATTTAGACGGTTCATTTGGCAAGTTTTTCAAACACAACTAAATGTAAAAGGTAGAAAACTAGCAGAACTCAAGATTGCTGGAGCAAAATACACATATGAACAACACCATTGATGATTATTAGTCTCGCAAGAGTCTACTTCTTTGGTCTTCATCCTAGTAGTAGTAAGTATAAGTTGATCTAAAGTCAACTGCACCAACCAAGGACAATTGAGAGTTGAGACCAAAGAAAATATATCAAATGGATCATCAGATTCGATTGCTAAGTTAAAAAACTAACAAATCCAAACGAGACTAGTGATCCAAGCCAAACCAAACCTAACATGATCTGATTTTAATTTGGTAATCATTTCCCCAACTTATATTTATGCTCACGCCAAGGAGTTTCTCAAATACAAAGGAAACCCGAGTTTGATTGTAAGTTGTTTGATCCTCTTTGAGGACATGTATTCTGCTTTGGTTAATTTTGAGATTTTCTCTTTTAAAAGTTTACATGAATTAAGGTCTTGTAATCTCTATCACCAGAGGTACATAGACAAAAAAAGAGTTAGCACAAACATCAAAAGTTTATTTATTGAGTTTGAACACAGTCCATTTTATCCCAAATTTCCTTTCCTTCCACCTTTTCCTTCTATTTTCCCATCTTATAAAATTAACTGTCCATATCATTTTCCCAGTTCCAAACAGATCCACTATGATCCACGTTGAAGGGAGAATGCCCAAGGGATCTGTGCAGCCAGACAAAACTAAACAAACACTAAATGTAAAGAGAACTAAAAACTCAATCTGTTGATTCAAACATTCTCAAACATGGGAGTAGAAGAAAATTTATTGAACAACAGCGCTGATAAAATACCAGAAGTTCGCAATGAATACAGATGATTGATTGAAAATGGATGGACTACAAGTCTACAATTAGGAGAAATGGATATTCAAGCAATTGAAGGTTTGGTGACCGGAAAAGGGGGCAATCTGAGAACAGCTTCCTCGCTCTCAATGGGGTCTGACCTCAATATCTAAGCAAAGACAAGGACAACAACATGGCTTCCATAAGCTATGTATCGGTTTGTTTATTTCTTCTTAAAAATTCAAAAGGAATCGGTGAAGAAGGAACTTACAGGGTCTTGCAGAATAGGCTTGGTATCATCCTTAGCAGGTCTGAAATAGGGTTTGCTACACACCTTTTTGGCTTCGGTTTCGATTTTAGTTGAAGTTGACGCCTCCATTACTGATTTCACTGCTACGCTATCGTGGTCAAGGTTATGCCAGGAGATGTTTAGTAAATGGTTACTAGGGGGTGTTTGGAACTGATTCTGCTTCTGCTTCTTTTTTAAAAGCAGAAGCAGAATCAGAATCAGTTTTCAGAAGCTGGTACCCCCCCAGCTTCTAAAAAAACTGATTCTGAGAGTAAATTAGAGCTCCAGAAGTGCTTCTGGAATTTCACCCAAACACTCCAGCTTCTGCTTCTGCTCCTCGAAGGAGCAGAATCACTTTTGAGAATCAGATCCAAACACCCCCTAAACAGTGCTTAAAATATTGTGTTTACTTCATAGGGTTAATATTGTGTTTACCTCATAGGGTTTAAAATATCTTTTAATATTAAAATGTCCAAAATAACTATATACATATATAGACGCACAACCATTCATGAACACAAGTATATAATATAATATGTGGGGTCACCTCGTACATGTACCCATACCCCTAACCCTTACCCTGCCCTATACCCCCACGTACCACACCCCTAACCCCTACCCTACCACCCTACCCCCAATTCCACACCCTTGACCCCTACCCTTCCCTTACCACGATAGGGGGTGGGGGTAGGATGGCGGTAGGGTGGGGTCGGAATCGGGGTGAGGCTGAGGTAGGGGCATGTGGTGGGGGTATGGTAGGGGTGAGGTAGGGTGGGATAGGGGTGGGGTGGTGTTAGGATCGGGGTAGGGCCAAGGTAGGGGCAAGTGGTAGGGAGTGGGGTAGGTCGTGGTTAGGAGTAAGGGATGGTGGGTGGGTGGGGGTTAGGGTGGGGTTGAGGGTAAGGTAGGGTGGGGTCGGGATGGTAGCATGTGGTAGGGGTAGGGTAAGGTGGGGTCAGGGTAAGGTAGGGTAGGGTAGGGGTAAGGTAGATGGCAATAGGTTGGGGTCGGGATCGGGGAGGGGCCGAAGTAGGGGGTTAGGGTAGGGTAGGGTAAGGGTAGGATGGCGGTAGGGTGGGGCCGGGATCGGTGGGCCGAGGTAGGGGCATATTGGTAGGAGGTAGGGTAGGGGGTGTAGTAGGGTAGGGTAGGGGTAGGGTAGATGGTGATATGGTGGGGTCGGGATTTGTCACGACCCGGACCTATCCGGACACGTCAACAATCCGCCGTACAGTACGAATAGTCAACCGCAGTCCAACACATTCATACTATACAAGGCGTCCGAGATATCAATCACGCATAGTACATCCATAAACAAACATAATGTAAAATATTCATTCAAAGCAGCGGAAACATTTGGTACAAGTGTTCATGCCACACTTTGGCAAACATGGGCATACAAGCCCCCATTAAATATTCAATAGAAAAACATTATCCATGAGCATTAATTAAAGTGTTTGAAAAATGGAATCTGAAGAGGCACGAACCACGTCTCCTCTTCTTGGATCCTACCCGAGCAACGGTGATGGCAGCAAGCTTTACTCCCTACCTGAAACTGTGAGGTGGCCTCCCCCGTGAAGGGGAGGTCAGTACTTGGAAGCATTTGACAAGTACAATGACAACTATACTAAGTATAATCAAAGTTTCAATTTCCAAGACCCTCAATCTAAGATGTTATTCATTTATGATTAACTCATGTCCTCCATGCTAGAGCTCGGCTCATAGTCATATCAATTTGTGCTAGAGCTCGGCTCATAGTCACCCTACGTTTGCTAGAGCTCGGCTCATAGTCATACTAATTTGTGCTAGAGCTCGGCTCATAGTCACCCTACGCTTGCTAGAGCTCGGCTCATAGTCATACTAATTTGTGCTAGAGCTCGGCTCATAGTCACCCTACCACGTGCTAGAGCTCGGCTCATAGTCACGTCAACTAATCCCTAAACCACTTCTTAGTCTAGGTTCCATCCATTTTGAGTAACCCCTAAGGCTTACTCCAAATGTAACTTGAGTTCATAACAATTTGGATATTTCAATTAAATTCCTCATTCAAGTATAACTTGGCTCTAATATCAAATATCACTTTTATCCTTCCATGACTTTCTTACATGAGGTAAAAGTATATTTATCACAATTTAGTTTATAGTTTACACCACTATGATGTCATTGTATTCATAACACACAATCATACACAATTTGTTCATAAATTTGTATATTATGCATTTTTACTTATAAACAATAATAATCTCATTTAGGCATCTTTTTATTATAAATAAATCATGCCAAACACATATAATTCATTTAGGTAATCTTATGAAATTAACCCAATAATTATAAGCAATATAGTCGGTCATCCTCACCTTAAGTGAGCTTAAGCGTGTTCTACGCTCCGCGGTTGAACTTTGACCGATTCCGGTGAACTTTGACCAACTCCGGCCAACTTTGACCAACTCCGGCGAAACTCCGGCGAAGCTCAAAGATACTCTAAATCAAGCTCCTAACAAGGTTTTAACATCATAAAACCTTAATCAATACACATAACCCTTAAAAGGTTATTTTCCGGTGAACCGGTCGGTTTGGCTTCTAAGTCCGTTCTTGGACTTAGACCTACTCCCCAACCCATTATTCCACACTATTGGCATGTAGAACAACCTCAAGGGTTCTCCATAAGATATGTATCTCATAGGTTAGGGGAAAAATAAAGGAAAAGTTAATACAAGGTCATTACCTTAATCTTTCTCACTTTTCCTAGCCTTTTTCTCCCTTTAATCTTCCTCCTTGGAGCTTCCTTGCTTGAGTTCAGTTCTTGGCTATGGAGGATGAGGTTGCAAGAGCTATCCTTCTCTCTTGGGTCTCTTTGGCCGAAATAATGGGAGAGGGTGAGTGAGGGGATAGCCTATTTGGCATTTCTCTCAAAATAATGTGTAAATGGACCCCCTCATGGTACCTTGATAGCTTCCTCCCACCTCCCTCTTGTCTCACAGCTCAAGTGTGACACAAATCAGCCCCCTTTGGCTGCCAAATACGTGGGTTGGCCCCCACCCATGTGGGAGGTCAACCCTTTTTGTCCAGAAGTGTACAATTGGTCCCGAAAGTTGTATTTTTCGGACTGTTTTAGATATATTTTATTTTATCGGGTCAAATAAAATATATTATGTGTTCTCCATCATTATGACCCCTATAATGAATATTCATCTCCCAACTTTAATTTATAAGTCCCCGAGATTCAATTTCGGGCTTTCATCGGTTAAATTGCCAATACCGGTATTTGGGCCCCTTTTGACAAATCGGTCAACTCTGGACCTTCCCATGGCTCAAATGAGATATCCACCACCATATAAATATTATCTAGACCAAGATGAATAAAATATGTGGTCCCGGAAATATCGGGCGGCCCCCGCTCCCGGTGCGGGCCCCACGTGCGAATTTACTATTCCCGCAAAAACATTAATAAAAATTCACAACTTCGAATACTCGTTAACCATTCCATGAGTTCAATACATTATTCCCTTTAAAAGTAAATACATTTGGGGACGGTGTTACAAGTTCACCCCCCCTTATTTGGGATTTCGTCCCCGAAATCCACGTGTCTAATCGAAAAGAAACGGGTATTGCTCCCTCATTGAGACCTCAGTCTCCCAGGTTTCTTCTTCGACTCGATCACTCCTCCAAAGAACCTTTACCATAGGAATCTCTTTGTTCCTCAGTTTCTTCACCTGTTGACCCACAATCCTTACCGGTTCCACCGCATATTGTAGATCTTCACGTATCTTCACCGGTGGTTTCTCAAGAATATGAGACGGATCTCTCACGTATTTCTTGAGCATCGATACATGAAACACGTCATGTATCTTCTCAAGTTCTGGCGTCAACTTGAGACGGTATGCTACGGCCCCTATCCTTTCAAGGATTTCAAATGGACCAATGTATCGGGGGTTAAGCTTTCCCCTCGATATAAATCGGATGATACCCTTCCAAGGAGAAATCCTTAGGAAGACCTTATCACCGACCTCGAACTCCAATGGCCTGCGTCGTTTGTCGGCATAACTCTTCTGCCGATCTTGGGCAGCCCTGAGTCTATCCTGAATGACCTTCACCTTAGCCTTGGTGATTTCAACAAGTTCAATCCCTTCGAGCTTGGCCTCGCCAACCTCGTCCCAACACAACGGTGTTCTGCATTTCCTCCCATACAATGCCTCGTATGGAGGCATGCCAATACTTGCCTGATAACTGTTGTTATAGGCAAACTCGACTAGAGCCAAATGTTTGTCTCAACTTCCTTGGAACTCCAGAGCACATGCCCTAAGCATGTCCTCCAATATCTGTATCACCCATGGATTGTTAAAATCGCGAGTTGAATCGTAAAATCGTACGATTTTACGATTCAACATCACTAAACCGATTCAAATCGCAAACAAAATCGGAAATTTAAAAAATCGTATAAAATCATTTTAAAATCGTATACAATCGCTTAAAATCGCGATTGCACCCGATTTTACGATTTTAAAAATTTATGTCTATTTCAGGCAGAACACGGGCCAAATCTCAAGCCAAACGCGGCCCGAATAACTGTAGCCCGTTATTGCTTAAGTAGCTGCTGCCTGGTTGTTGTGCGTATGGCACTGACATTATATAGGGAAAGTGGGATGACAACTTTCCTTGCGTTTTCGGTGTGGGAAAGTCTCATTTGAGAAATGAGAGAAGAAAAAACCATTTTAAAACAGCAAAATTTCCGCTCTAAACTACGAATCAAACCTGCACGGCTGCACCCCATTGTTAAAGGAGCAAATTAACTTTACCAACTCACCAATACCAACTGTTGATTTGTAGGAGTATTAACGTAGCTATAGAACGTGATTTAGTAAATTTGTAAAAACATAGTTATACTATTTCAACTACGTAGTGGAGTAATGTTTATACAGCGTTTCCAATCTAAAACTTGATTACTCCGTAAGTACTTATAACATTGCATTTATTTATTGAGTGACTTTTATTCTTGGTTACATAACATTATTTTGTGCACTTTAATTTGCAATAAATTAAACTTGAATACATCATTATAAGACTTAAACATATAGTGGTTTAACTTAGAGACTTAAATTTGCAATAAACTAAAGTATTAATTCATGTTAAATTGTATGTATCCTTTTATAATATGTTTAGTAATTTTTATTTAATTTTTTAATAAAATCTTACGATTTACGATTCGATTTTGCGATTCGATTTTTAAATCCTTATTACGATTCGATCAAAAAATACGATTTTAACAACCTTGGTATCACCCTCTCAGATTGTCCATCCGTCTGTGGATGAAAAGCTGTGCTAAACTTCAGTTTAGTACCCAAAGATGCTTGAAACTTGGGCCAAAACCGAGATGTGAATCGTGGATCCCTATCCGAGACAATGGATATCGGGACTCCATGTAGTCTCACAATCTCCTCCGTGTATAGCTTTGCCAATCTTTCAAGAGGATAAGTAATGTTGATAGGCAAAAAGTGTGCACTCTTGGTGAGCCTATCGACCACTACCCATACTGCATCGTAGTTGTTCACTGTTCGTGGTAGCCCCACCACGAAGTCCATGGTCACATGTTCCCACTTCCATTCCGGAATGGTCAGTGGCTGCAAAAGCCCTGCCGGGTGCTGGTGCTCCGCCTTAACTTGCTGGCAAGTAAGGCATCGGCTCACGTACTCTGCGATATCCCTCTTCATACCCGACCACCAGTAACTTTCCTTCAAGTCTCGGTACATTTTAGTACCTCCTGGATGCATAGCATATGCCGAAGAATGAGCCTCCTCTAGCATAGACTTTTGGAGCTCCTCACTCTTTGGTATGCATACCCGGTCCTTAAACAGTAAAAGACCGTCATCACGTACTCGAAAGTTCTCCACGGGCCCTTCAAGGATCCTTTCCCGGATCTTCTGACATTCCTCATCAATGGCCTGACATCTACTGATCTCACCCAGTAACGTAGGTCTAACCTCGAATCTAGCAATGAGGACCCCACTCGTGGACACCTCCACTTGCGCCCTCAAAGTTCGTAGACATGTGAGTAATGTCCCCGACGTACCCTTCCTGCTCAGTGCATCGGCCACTACATTGGCTTTTCCGGGATGATAGTCGATGATCAAGTCATAATCCTTGATCAACTCCATCCATCTCCTTTGTCTCATGTTCAACTCTTTCTGAGTGAATACGTACTTCAGGCTCTTATGATCGGTAAAAATGTGACATGCCTCCCCATAGAGGTAATGCCTCCAAATCTTTAATGCAAACACTACCGCCCCCAACTCTAGATCGTGGGTAGGGTAGTTCGCCTCGTGTTTCTTCAATTGCCTAGAAGCATAGGCAATCACCCGACCGTTTTGCATCAGTACACATCCAAGCCCTTGGATGCTAGCATCACTGTAGATATCATACCCTATCCCCTGTATAGGTAGGGCTAGTACTGGTGCTTCGGTAAGTCGTTTCTTCAGTTCAAGGAACCCTTTCTCACACTTGTCGTCCCATATGAACTTGGCCCCTTTCCTCGTGAGCTTCGTTAATGGAGACGCCAATACGGAGAATTTTTCCACAAATTTACGATAGTATCCCGCTAAGCCAAGGAAACTACGTATCTCTTTCACATTCTTGGGCCTCTCCCAATCCATAATAGCTTTAATCTTGGCGTTGTCCACGGAAACGCCCGAACCGGATATGACGTGACCGAGGAAACCAATCTCTTTGAGCCAAAATTCGCATTTTGAGAACTTGGCAAAGAGTTGCTTTTCCCTTAACCGATCAAGTACAAGCCTCAAATGGTGTTCGTGCTCCTCCTCGCTCTTGGAGTATATCAAGATGTCGTCAATGAATACTATCACGAATTGATCTAAGTATTCACTAAACACACGGTTCATCAAGTCCATGAATGCCGCCGGTGCGTTGGTTAAACCAAACGACATCACAAGGAATTCGTAATGACCATATCTAGTGCGAAATGCACTCTTAGGTATGTCACTCTCCTTGATCTTCAACTGATGATACCCCGACCTCAAGTCAATCTTCGAGAACACTATTGCCCCTCGAAGTTGGTCGAACAAGTCATCAATCCTCGGTAAGGGATACCTGTTCTTGATGGTGACCTTGTTCAACTGTCGGTAGTCAATACACATTCTTAGTGTACCATCTTTCTTCTTCACGAATAGTACGGGTGCTCCCCACGGTGAATGACTGGGTCTGATGAACCCGTTGTCCAATAGTTCTTGTAGTTGGACCTTCAACTCTTGAAGTTCGGCCGGTGCCATTCGATAAGGAGGAATCGAAATGGGTTTGGTTCCCGGCTCCACTTCGATTACAAATTCAACCTCTCTATCGGGTGGAAGCCCCGGTAGGTCCTTGGGAAAGACGTCCGGGTACTTGCACACGACTCGAACATCCTTGATGTCGACTTCCTTCTTCGTATCATCTACCACGTAAGCAAGGTATGCGTGGCACCCTTTTCTCATCATCTTCCGTGCTCTCATCACGGATATGATGCAAACATTTGATTTCCCCCGATCTCCTTCGAAACATAGCGTGTTTCCTTGCTCATCCTCGAGCTCCAACACCTTGGTGTAGCAATCTACTCGAGCATGGTGCTTCTCAAGCCAATCCATTCCTAGGATTGCATCGAACTCCATCATGCTTAGAGGTACGAAATCACAAGTCAAGGGTTGACCCGTCACTTCCACCTCACACGATGGATAATAATGATTTCTCTCCACATCGTCCCCTAACGGTGTGGAGACTAGCAACGTTTGCGTCATAGGTGTCAATGGCACGTCAAGTCCCTCGGCGAACGCCTCACTCACAAATGAGCGTTGTGCCCCGGTATCGATGAGGATCCTCGCACACCTACCATTGATCTTTAATGTTCCTACATTTATACACCATGTAAGATATATTTTCTAATGTCGTTACACATCTTTAGGAGGTTATTAAGTCAATACTAAGGTTTGGAATCAAACGGGGGTCCAAACGTAGAAGAACGGGGTGAAAAAATCAATTTTCGGGGGTTGGGGGTCCACGCACGGCGTGCCTGGGTGGCACGCACGACCGTGCGTGCAACGAACTAACTCTGCGTGCCACTGCCGGCCAGGCACGATGCCAGGCACGGCGTGCCTACGGCCGTGCCTGGCCAAAAATACTTCAGGCACGCTACTGCCTTCCAGGCACGACGCCAGGCACGGCGTGCCTGCGGCCGTGCCTGGCCCAATTTTTTTTTTTTTTTTTTTTTTTTTTCTCTTCTTCGGGTGCCACTGCCTTCCAGACACGGTGCCAGGCACGGCGTGCCTGCGACCGTGCCTGACCCAAAAATCTTCCGGTTGCCACTGCCTTCCAGGCACGATGCCAGGCACGGCGTGCCTGCGAGCGTGCCTGGCCGGCAGTGGCTATTTCCAGCTGATTTGGCCTAACTTGCCCGGTTTTGACCCCGGGGTGGCCCGTACTCAATCCCTACGACGTATATGATCAATGCAAGCTTAGAAATACATGGGAATACGTGTATTACCTGCAACGGAGTCGGGATTGGCCCGAGCATCGGCCTCGGTCATTGCGTAGACTCTAGCTTGCGTCCTTCCTTGATTCACGGACGGCGCGTTGCTGGCGCTCGCTCCCCCCTGCCCCGTACTAGCATGGGGTGCTCCGGTCCGACTTCTACTTGCCGTAGTAGCGCCGCTTGATCCCGCCCCTCGGTTTCCACCAAGTTGAGGGCAATTTGGTTTAAGATGCCCCGTGTCTCCACATTGGTAGCACCGAGGAGGGTCACGACACTTACCGGCGTGGCTCCTGTTGCAATTTCGGCACCTGGGTGCTGTCGAGGCTTGTGAGCCCGAGTTGTGCCCGCCGAAAGCCGAGTTTCCCTTGGATGGCGGCGCCGGTGCCCTGAACGATCCTCCTCCCCCGTGGTTCCCCTTTTTGTTAGAACCTTGTGGGCCATGGCTTTCCCACTTCCTCTTCTTCGCCTCATCGGCGTTCCTCCGCTTTCTTTCCTCCCACTCCTTCTCTCCCTTCAGGCCTTGTTCAACCACTTGACTAAACGTCATATTAGGCAATTGTGTTGCCCTCTCGCGTATGTCAAGGTCTAAGGCATCCCAGAAGTGGTTCACCATCCGGTTCTCATCACATATGTACTCCGGTATGAATTCGGCAAGCTTTCTGAACTTGTGCTCAAGTTCCTTCACCGTACATGCGCCTCCCTGTGTCAAGTTCGTATACTCCCTCCTCTTCATGTTTACCTCGAAGTCGGAGTAGTATTGGTTGAAGAACTCCTGCCGAAAGTTCTCCCATGTGACGGCTTCGCCGTATTTCCCTTTGACCCCGTCCCACCACGTGGACGCCATGCCTTCGAGCAATCTTGTTGCCACCCTCAGTTTCATGATGGGTGGCAGCTGCATGTCAAGGGCCGCCTCGTTGAATCTTTTGATCCATTCGGCCGCAACGGAGATGTCTCCCGTTCCATCAAACGGTTTACATCCCAAATCTCGTGCTTCTTTGATAAATTTGGAGATCCTTATGGTTGGACCTCCCACATTTTGGCCTCCATGTGGTTCAACATGGACTCTAGAGGCACCTTGGCTTCCTCCTCTCGAAGCCATGCCCGAAGGTTGCCCCGTTCGGCGCCTTCGGCGTTGTCTCCTCTCTTCACGCTCCCGGTGGTATTGTTGGAGCAGCGCCTCGATCCTCCCAAGAGTGCCATCGTCTTCACTCTCTTCACTTACATCGTCATCTTCCCCATCATATGGGGTTTCCACCGGCTCGGTTTCCGGCCTATAGGTTGAGTCCTCATAGGACCAATAAGTCTCACTCTCAGTGTCCACGTGGCCATCGCTCACGGTTTGTTGTTGGCCTCCACGGCCCCTTCCCCTGGACACCCTAGTGGACCCCCGACTGCCGCGTTCGGACCCACCCGGTACACGGCCCATCGGGTTCCTCCTAGTGATTCTTCCAATTGGCTCCATTTCTGAAAGAAGTTTAGAATGAGCCGTTAGACTCGTATCAAATGTCAAGTGACGGATAGGTACTTAGAGACAACTTTTGGCTCAAATCACCGTCATACCAATTGTTAAGGGTACCATCTTAACAATTAGAGACCTTGCAACTCAAGTACCAAAAGTCCTATAAGTACAAAACTTTATGCTCATGGTTTGCAAAATCATTTTCAAAAAGGAATTTTGAAGCTTCATTATGAAGTTTACGGACTAAGGCTCTGATACCAATTAAATTGTCACGACCCGGACCTATCCGGACACGTCAACAATCCGCCGTACAGTACGAATAGTCAACCGCAGTCCAACACATTCATACTATACAAGGCGTCCGAGATATCAATCACGCATAGTACATCCATAAACAAACATAATGTAAAATATTCATTCAAAGCAGCGGAAACATTTGGTACAAGTGTTCATGCCACACTTTGGCAAACATGGGCATACAAGCCCCCATTAAATATTCAATAGAAAAACATTATCCATGAGCATTAATTAAAGTGTTTGAAAAATGGAATCTGAAGAGGCACGAACCACGTCTCCTCTTCTTGGATCCTACCCGAGAAACGGTGATGGCAGCAAGCTTTACTCCCTACCTGAAACTGTGAGGTGGCCTCCCCCGTGAAGGGGAGGTCAGTACTTGGAAGCATTTGACAAGTACAATGACAACTATACTAAGTATAATCAAAGTTTCAATTTCCAAGACCCTCAATCTAAGATGTTATTCATTTATGATTAACTCATGTCCTCCATGCTAGAGCTCGGCTCATAGTCATATCAATTTGTGCTAGAGCTCGGCTCATAGTCACCCTACGTTTGCTAGAGCTCGGCTCATAGTCATACTAATTTGTGCTAGAGCTCGGCTCATAGTCACCCTACGCTTGCTAGAGCTCGGCTCATAGTCATACTAATTTGTGCTAGAGCTCGGCTCATAGTCACCCTACCACGTGCTAGAGCTCGGCTCATAGTCACGTCAACTAATCCCTAAACCACTTCTTAGTCTAGGTTCCATCCATTTTGAGTAACCCCTAAGGCTTACTCCAAATGTAACTTGAGTTCATAACAATTTGGATATTTCAATTAAATTCCTCATTCAAGTATAACTTGGCTCTAATATCAAATATCACTTTTATCCTTCCATGACTTTCTTACATGAGGTAAAAGTATATTTATCACAATTTAGTTTATAGTTTACACCACTATGATGTCATTGTATTCATAACACACAATCATACACAATTTGTTCATAAATTTGTATATTATGCATTTTTACTTATAAACAATAATAATCTCATTTAGGCATCTTTTTATTATAAATAAATCATGCCAAACACATATAATTCATTTAGGTAATCTTATGAAATTAACCCAATAATTATAAGCAATATAGTCGGTCATCCTCACCTTAAGTGAGCTTAAGCGTGTTCTACGCTCCGCGGTTGAACTTTGACCGATTCCGGTGAACTTTGACCAACTCCGGCCAACTTTGACCAACTCCGGCGAAACTCCGGCGAAGCTCAAAGATACTCTAAATCAAGCTCCTAACAAGGTTTTAACATCATAAAACCTTAATCAATACACATAACCCTTAAAAGGTTATTTTCCGGTGAACCGGTCGGTTTGGCTTCTAAGTCCGTTCTTGGACTTAGACCTACTCCCCAACCCATTATTCCACACTATTGGCATGTAGAACAACCTCAAGGGTTCTCCATAAGATATGTATCTCATAGGTTAGGGGAAAAATAAAGGAAAAGTTAATACAAGGTCATTACCTTAATCTTTCTCACTTTTCCTAGCCTTTTTCTCCCTTTAATCTTCCTCCTTGGAGCTTCCTTGCTTGAGTTCAGTTCTTGGCTATGGAGGATGAGGTTGCAAGAGCTATCCTTCTCTCTTGGGTCTCTTTGGCCGAAATAATGGGAGAGGGTGAGTGAGGGGATAGCCTATTTGGCATTTCTCTCAAAATAATGTGTAAATGGACCCCCTCATGGTACCTTGATAGCTTCCTCCCACCTCCCTCTTGTCTCACAGCTCAAGTGTGACACAAATCAGCCCCCTTTGGCTGCCAAATACGTGGGTTGGCCCCCACCCATGTGGGAGGTCAACCCTTTTTGTCCAGAAGTGTACAATTGGTCCCGAAAGTTGTATTTTTCGGACTGTTTTAGATATATTTTATTTTATCGGGTCAAATAAAATATATTATGTGTTCTCCATCATTATGACCCCTATAATGAATATTCATCTCCCAACTTTAATTTATAAGTCCCCGAGATTCAATTTCGGGCTTTCATCGGTTAAATTGCCAATACCGGTATTTGGGCCCCTTTTGACAAATCGGTCAACTCTGGACCTTCCCATGGCTCAAATGAGATATCCACCACCATATAAATATTATCTAGACCAAGATGAATAAAATATGTGGTCCCGGAAATATCGGGCGGCCCCCGCTCCCGGTGCGGGCCCCACGTGCGAATTTACTATTCCCGCAAAAACATTAATAAAAATTCACAACTTCGAATACTCGTTAACCATTCCATGAGTTCAATACATTATTCCCTTTAAAAGTAAATACATTTGGGGACGGTGTTACAGGATTGGGGTGGTGCCAATGTAGGGGTAGCGTGGGTCGGGGTTAAGGTAGGGCAGGGGTAGTGTGGGGTCGGGTAAGGTAGGGTAAAGGGTAGGGTGGGTCCGGGATTGGGGTGGGCTGAGGTAAGGGCGGGGTGGGGCTGATGTAGGGGTAGGATAGGGTAGCTGGGTCGGGGGTAGGGTAGGTAAGGGTAAGGGTAATGTACGAGGATGGAGGTAGTGGGTAAGGTGGGGTCTGGGTTTGAGGTAGTAGGGTTGGGCGGGGTGGAGGTAGCGGGTAGAGAGGTAACAATAGGGTAAAGGCAAGGGGGGGAAAGTTTAAAGAGCCGCTTAATTAATACATGGGGGATGGTATGCTTAGTAAGCGACACTTTAAGCACATCTTTCGGTGAGTAAGCGGTATTTTAAGCAGCGTGCGTGTTTACTTCACTTGTCTTACTAACCTAACTGTGACTTTAGCAGCGAAGTAAACGCCTCCTAAATGTGTATGGGTCTGTTTGCAACAACTTCTGCTTTAAAAAAGTGCTTTTTTTTTAATGAAATGAGGAGAATTGATTAAATAAATGTTGATAGTGTTTGAGAAAAAAGTGATTTTGAAAAGTAAAAGTTGGTAGCTATGAAGCACAGATATACTTCACTAGGGTGCCGTATCGACGTATCGGAAACGTTTCTGTATCCGATACTCTAGGATACGTTCTCGGGCCGTATATGCAATTTTTAAAAGTTTCCAAATTTTTGTTAATTATTTTAAAAATTTCGGTTACTCGTATCCTGACGGATACCCGTATCAACTTTAAAATAAAAAAACTTCTAAAAAAACTTTTTAAAAAAACACTCAAAACATACATAATAAAATTCTTAAAAAATGAAAAGCTAAAAATAATTTTTACCTTGTTTTTATGTGGTACACAACTAATGGGTCTATTCCCATTTCACCCATCCTCCTATCCCTAATTCTAATTATCTCTGGAAATTAATAGCTCCAACGCAAATATGTATTAGAATTGAACTTTTAAAATATTGTTTTCTATCTTCATTATTTCTAGAACTTTCAGTACTTACACTTTAAATTTCAAAACTGTAGTTGTTTGACTTATTTTTAATATTTATAAATATTACCGATACATTTTTTTTACTTATAGGATAATAATTTTTTTCAAAAAAAATGTATTTTTAATATTTATAAATACACCCATGTAACTTTTAATATTTATAAATACACCCCCATAACTTTTAATATTTATAAATATGGCCCCGTATCCGTATCCTACTTTTTTTGTTTTGTCATATCCCCGTACCCGTTTCCGCGTTTCCGCGTACTCGTATCGGTGCTACATAGGTTGGTAGTGTTTGGTAAAATAAGTGATTTTTGTGTAATAAAAAAAGTAAAAGCACTTTTGACACGAAAGCCAAGAAAAATAAAAGTTGGTAATGTTTGATAAAATAAGTGCTCTTTTAAGTCAAAAGCTGAGAAGTGCTTTTTTTAAAGCATTTGCAAAACAACCCTACATATGAAGCACGACTGGTTTTGATAGTGACATTCTTGTAAAAAGTCACTTTTTAGGGTCCGTTTGGTAACACCCAAATCGGCTTTATTGACAGATTTGGTTGAAATTTATGAAGTTCTGACCGAAATGAATGTGTTGGCGGATTCTATTGACTTGCAAAAAAAGTATTTAAAATACGGAGTATATTTCACTAGTAAAATAAAGAAAAAATTGCTAAAATGGGCCTCTACGGTAACTTCAACCAATATAACTAGAAAAGTAATTTTAACCTTACTTTTTCTTGTTATTACACAATAAAGTTTTAAATACATTTCAACTTAAGTGGAAAATAAATATGAACATAACACCAAATATAAAATTTTATATTTATTAAACAAATATATTTAGAAGATGAAATGTGTAATCGTTAATTGTTGAAATGAAATGTGAAACTTATTACATTGAGACAATATTCTCCCGCAATTGTTGAATTTATTTATTTTGTTTTATATTTTTAAATTTTCATTTCTTTTTATTTTTTAATCAAAGTTTGTGCATAAAGTAGTGTCTTAAAATTGAAATTTGAATTAAAATATTGTCATCATTTAAATATATTTTATGTTACGTATAAGTAAATATTAAAAAACCTTTAGAATGAAAATGTCAAAGCTACTAAAGATCTTAACAATACAAAAACAAAAATAATGTTTGTACCCACCCTTATACCCACTTTATACCCACCCATATTTGTGAAGGCTTTTTTTTGTCTGTGAACTCTGTTCACATAAAAAATATGTCTTATTTTGCAATTTGCACAGACAAAATAAGACATATTTGTTGTGAAACGGACTCACAAACAAAAAATAGCCTTCACAGAAGTGGATATAAGGTGAATATAAGGGGCGGGCACAACAAGCATTGTTGATAAAAAAAATTGTAACTTGTACATACCGACTTACACTTCCATTTACACGCCCGTTTACACACCAACACACCAAGTGTGTTTTGTATGTGCAAAGACAATTGACTTTCATCTCAATAAAAAGAATTGTCTGTGACCCCAAACTTTCTGTGCACAGACAATTCACATTTTCGAGGTCACATATAGTTCTCTTTACTAAAATGAAAATCAAATGTCTGTACATAGATAAAATACACTTGACATGTAAACAAGTAGCATTTTTGCAATAAAAATCATGAAACCCAATGTGCTATTAAGATTCATATTGGAAAAAGGACCTATGTGTAATTTTAATTACTCCAAAAGAAATAATTATAAATGTAAGACTTTTCCTTTCTTGTTTGAGAGTTTAAAAATAAATAATTACAAATTTATGATTACAATAAGGAGTGTTTACAAAAATGTAACATCTTAAGTGTAGTGATTATAGCAGTAACTTTAATCATAGTAACTTATATTCAACCTTAGCTTTACACTTCAATGATCATGACACCATATTTATAGTAAATTTAGTCATATTTTTATAAATAAATTTTAGTTGAATAATATATTTGAAAAAGCCTCTTAAATAGTAATACTCCAAGAATTTGATAAAAACTTAAACCTGTGAAAAGGCCTCTAGATAGTTTTTTATGTTGAATTTGCTGTTTGGGATCCAAAGTAGGTCTGAAAGTGGAAGATGCGGTGCAAAAATTGAGCTTTGGGATACCCAGGAGTCATGCACGGCGTGCGTGTGTTGATTTTTTTGAGAGGGCTGCATGTGTTGGGAGTTTGACACCAAAAAACTTATGTCTACATAAGGGAGTAAAGGACTCATATAGGACATTAGAATTCCACCAAATCTTTGTTGTAATAATAATTACCTAAAATCTAAAACATACAAGACATAAATTTAAAGTATGTACGCTCTCTTTCATACTCTCTCCGGCTTTGAGACTTTACCATCTTTGAATTTTTTGGTCAATCAAGTTCAACTTTGAGCAATTAGTTATTTTTATAGGAAATTATTAATTATATAAAAATGATATGGAAATAATTTTTTGTTAAAAGTACTTTCATAAAAATATAAAATTAATAATTTTCCAAATACTATACTAATCAAAATCATGATATAAACTTTACTATCATTGACTTGAAAAGTCAAAGATATCAAAGTTTTAAAAGACGAAAGTAGTAATATTGTATTTTCAGAATATAATGCTAACATACAAATCCACCATTTGATCAAATTGATTTAAATTCACATTTCCTAATGATGTTGTGGTTGAGACTCTTGATCATTGAGCTTTTCACATTTAAGGGTCAACTGATATATACTTCGTATCAAAGAGGAATGTTTTGGTTAATTTCCAGAGTATGTAAGAGTATTGTACTAAACCAAATAATCATTGTTATGATGATGACTACAAGGCTTAATATATACCTTGCTAAAGGGAAAAGTGTCAAATAAGCCCCCCTACTAACACCAAAATGTCAATTAAGTCCACCAACTCAAATATCATCCAATTAGACCCACAAACACATAAAATAAAATCAAATTGAGTTTTCAGCAAGTAATGTTCCGGTTCCCGGTAAAGAAATATGATGTGTCATTCAATTTTTGTATTTTTTTTTTGTTTTTCGTTTCTTTATTCTCTTTCTTTATTTCTTTCTATCTTCCCCATTCCTTTTTCTTCTCCAGCGGACTCCCCCATTCTCTTTTTTCTCTTTTTTCCATTCTTCTCTTCTGTCCCTTTCTTTCTTTCATTCTTTATTTTACAATCACCTGGCCGCCCAATAGATCCAAACGCCGGTCTTCTTCCCTGGCCAACCTTCGGGAAAGCCAAGAAGGTTGTTCGAGCGCCGGTCATCTTCTCCGGCCAATTTCCGGCAAGGAGAGCACCGATTGTCTTTACCGAGCGTTTTCCTCCTCTCTTACCAATGTTCCGTCTCATTAAGTACCAATCGTCTCCATCAATTTGTTGATTCATTTATTTTCTTGTGTATTAATGGATTGAATGGGTACGTGAAAACCCAAAAATAAGAAAAAGTGAGAAACAGAGGTAGCTTTGGGTTGTGATTTGTGAACTTGTCATTAAGCCAAAGTGGAGACTAAGAATGAATGTAAAAGAAAATAGGAAGTGGGGAGCAACAGGGCCCAAGAAAGAGTCACCGGGAAAAGAGAGGAAGAAGAAGGAAAGAGAGAGGAAAAAAAGTGACACGTGTCACCACGTGGCTCCATTTAGTTGATGACCGGTTGTTACCTAGTAAAAACCAGATTTGAACGGTTTTTATAAGTTGGTGGGTTTAATTGGGTGATATTTGAGTTGGTATGCTTAATTGACATTTTCAGAGTAGTAGGAGGACTTATTTGACACTTTTCCCCTTGCTAAATAACTCAATTGGTGGATGTTGCAAAAGCTTCTTCTCATTTGAGCTTTTGTATTCGTGAAGAAATTAAATAATGACGATGCATGTTCGACAAATAAGTCAATTTAATGTATTCGAACAGTTTGAATTGAAAACAGTTAAATGTGCGACAGAATCCTAACTTTATTAATAATATTCAATGATATCCTAAATAGTTCTAGTTATGCAACACAATATAGTGTTATAAGAAGAAATTTGAGGCCTTGAAGAATTAAGATCTATGATTACTTATTTAGGAGGCTGGTGATTTCTATGTTCTTATTTTGGTTTTAGGTGTTGAGTGTGGCTCTAGATTCTATAAGCATCATGTCAAAAGTCTTAATATATAGATGTACAAATATATGTAAATGGACAACTAATATTTGTTTTTGTGATGTAATATGATCACTTGAGGTTAAATCATACTTGTACATGAACCTACAATACCAGCAAAGTAGTAGATTTTTTTGGGACACCCAATAGTTAAAATGGAAGGCATGAAATGATCAAGCGTTGATGTATTCGTTTCACATTAATATTATTAGTTGTAGCATTGTTTTATAGATAGTATAAGGCAATTATGTGAACATTTTGAATATAAAAAATTACATAAATACATGTGTATAATTGATGTAATAATTTAATATTCTGTATATTGTACTATTTATACATTATTCTTGCTTTTAACTCTACTTTCGAGTTTTGTGTTGTTGAAAAAGTTACATTAATTCAATTATTGGATTAAATAATACTTTTTCAAAATTTTAATAGTAAAATAATTTAAAGACCCATAATTTGATTGCAAGATACGCCCTTGGATAAAATATAAAATAATAATCGACATATAAGATGGTGAACTACTACTTTTATAACTTCGGCCTTTTAAGATGAAATTCACGATCTTAATTTGATAGGAAGATATGCTCTAATTTTGTTCATTTCATTCATGGTTTGAGATAACTTGTTTAGGGTTAGTGTGGCATTGTGGTCTATCTGTCCACCTCAAGCTATATTCAACCCGGTGTTGGCTTAGACAATAAGGTCTTGTTTGGTTCAAAGGAGAGGAGGTAAGGGGAGAGTAAATTAAAGGAAGGAAGGGAAGGGAAGAGGAAGGAAGGATTTTGGCAAAAAAAATTGTGTTTGGTTGGAGGAAATATGAGGGAAGTTTAAGGAAATTATTTTTTCAATTCACTGTTATTTGATAGCTTCTTTAAATAGTTAGATACATGTAACTATTAAAAAGCTAGATACACGTGACGGTGAGATCTTTTGAATCATGGTGTTGGGGGAAGATGTCAAGTAACCGCCAGCAGTAGCTAGCGTAGTGTGCATAATTTGGCTGCTTAAATAGTTAAATGCCCATGAAAGGGTCGGTGAGCAGAATAGAAAAGAAAATTATGGATATGAAATCTGGAGTTATAACAACACTCATGTGTATATATAATGACGATCAGAGAAGCTTTACAGATAAACTATTGATTGTGTAACCTGGAGTTACAGAAAGATTCATCAATGAAGATTGACTTGTATAATTAAAAAGGATATATACCTAAAAGGCTAAAAGTAATTATATGTGAACTCAAATTAAGTACGAGTAACAAATACCGAAAGCAATACTTACCATTTCATTTCGCCTCTGCCTTCAAGTAAACAAAGATGCTGCGAAAAGAATAATAATAATAGTTATAATAATAATAAGGAAATTTCTATGGTACCTATCTAGATATGTTGTGTTTCGGTACCCAAGTTTTCTCAGCCAATCAGATTGCACTATCTTGCCACGTTGTATCCACGATTCCACGACAATACTTTCCTAGTATTTGCAATTCAGTCCTCCAAACTAATATTGTGTGAAAAAGTCATCATCATATGAAAGAAATTAAAAAAGACAACCACCGCTTTTGAGAAGTTCTGATGCAAAAGTATGAAGGGAAGAAGGATCACAGAGAAGCACCGCTTGAGGCTTGCGGATCATACGAGGAACTCCGATCCCCACATCAAATAATGAAATCGATTAAACTTTCAATTCAAGATACGATAAACTGAATTTAAATGATTCAAAATCAAAAGATAATCACAAATACGTTTATAACGATTGAGGGGGGTGCTTCTGAAATGAATCCGTCTTAATTGACATAGTTGGAGATGTTTTCTCTGTTTGACAACTATTTTTTACATAACCAGTCTGAAATTAATTTTTTGGCATTATTGTGATTGAGAAGAGGTGTTGACTATTTTATTGATGTCAACTTTCTGTAATTCACCATATTATTGACGTAAATTTTCAGTCAGGCATTCAGGTAGGGTTATTTTTTCCTTTTCCGCCGAAAACTGCACTCTAAGAATTAAACTTCAACCCCGTTTGTCATTAGCACTTTTGATCACAAACTTGATTCTGTTGTTTTGATTGATGTTTGGTATGTTTTCGTAAGAATTCTAGACCCAAAAATTGATGAAGTTGTGTGATTCACTTCTAAATGAGTGGTGTTCTTGTGTTTCATCGGTGTGTTTGACCTAGAGGACCGTGGCCTGGCTTTTTGGAGAACTTTGGGAACGATGTGCACTTGGCAAACATTTGAGTGTTTAAACTTGTTAACTCTTCTTTATTAGGGACTAAAATGTAAATAACAAAACTGTGTACTAATATGACTAGGATGTTAACGTGGCTTTATATTATAATGTGATTGGATGAAAATGTTTGGGTACCGGTACAAGGTTTATTTTAGAAGGTACTGTAGAACAGCCCTAATAATAATAATAATAATAATAATGGTAACCAAGCATTGCAGCCCAGCTGGTTGTCAGATTATCGTGTCTAGTGAGAGGTCTCGAGTTCGAAATCCGCTAGGCACATAAGGGTTCGAAACTGAATGGGCTGAGTTTCAGCCCTTGATTACTCCAAGCCCCCCAGCCCCCTCCTCAATACCCCTGGAGTAAAACAAAAAATTAATAATGGTTAATAAGGATTGACACAAGAAAGATTAATAAGATGAATCATTATTAGATGAAGGGAAAAGGTGCAAATAGGCCCATGTACTAACCACAAAGACTCAAATAAGCCCTTATTTAGAAGGCTCTGTCCGGCCGACGCCATTTGGGTTGGTTCCCGGTGAAATTTTTTGATGAAATTTTTTGAGCATCTTATTCATTAAGTCTAGTTTACTCATACCAAATTTCAGCTAAAACTTCAATTGGGAAGGAATTCAAATGAATTCTTGAAAATAACTGCACAGTTAGAGACACAGTTATCTTCAAGAATTCATTTGAATGCCATCCCGATTAAAGTTTTAGCTGAAATTTGATATGGGTAAACTAGACTTGATGAATAAGATGCTCAAAAAATTTCATCAAAAAATTCCATCAGGAACCACCCCAAATGACGACGGCCAGACAGAACCTCCTAAATAAGGGCTTATTTGACCTTTTTTGGTTAGTACATGGGCCTATTTGCACCTTTTTCCTTACATGAATCATTATTATATTTCAAAACGAAAGATGAATCATTATTAGATTCAATTAATAATAGGGAAAAAAATTGATAAGAGAGAGGCACTAAAGACGGCAAAATAACCCTTGCTAAATGCAGAGGAACTACAGAAGTAATCTATGTCATCATCGGTTCATTTTGGAAACAAAAATCCTCTTTTTTCTGATTGCAGCAAATTTCTGCCATCTTTTTGCAAGCTTGATGAGATTTTTGGAACTAATCATATTGTTTGTTAAGGTAAGATATACTCCGTAGTCGTAAAATGACCCTTGCTAAATGCAGAGCAACTACTGCAATAATCTATGTCATTATCGGTTCATTTTGGAAACAAAATCCTCTTTCTTCTGATTGCAGCAAATTTCTGCCATCTTTTTGCAAGCTTGATGAGATTCTTGGAACTAATCATATTGTTTGTTAATTTAACGTAAGATATACTCCGTAGTCGGTTATTGAATGGAAGCAGTAGCGGAACCAGAGATAAATTGGAAGGGGTGCTTAGGTGCTCTTATATATACTTAGTATATATTTTTTACAAAATAATTTTTTATAAGGATTAAGGGAAAACAAGTAAAAATTAATCATTAGATATAGAGTGTGACTCCATTAAAAAGGGTTGTTCTGGTGAAAATGTGAATGAGTACAATTTTTATTTATTCTGGTGCACTAGTAAATATTGTCTTCGTTCTTATATAGTTAAAACATCAGAAATTTTACGCGATTCAAGTGTTCTACTTTGACTACATTTTATTTATGAATACATTAAAACTTTATTTTTTTTATATAAAATATAATTAAATTGTTCCCACTTTAAATTTTCAAAATGTTAATATTTTAGAAATATTACAATCAGGGAATTAAAAAAAATAATGGTTAGTGTTGTGCATCGGCAAACATGAAAATGAAAACATTGCAACTAATAAACAACAGAGTAATATTTGTTTTTACTTTTCCACGATGAGAGAAAACTTTGATTTATTTATCATATTATCATCGCGTTTCTGATAAAATGTCATGTTAGTATTCTCTAAATATGAGTAATTACTGTTAAGTTTGAAAAATATTATCATATTTAAGGTCTGATACTGCCAAAACATGACAATAATTACTCTTATTTAGGAAATAAAAATATAAAAATACTTTTTTGAAATACACAAACATGTTTAGTCCTATTTAAAACAATTTTCCAAATCGAGTAATTTTTTTGGCAAATGGAGTAATTTGTATTAAAAAATAAGAATTGAAAACAAAATACTACGTATATTTTTTTGGCAAATCTCTCAAATCACTCTCGAATGCCTTCAAATCCTTCTTGATTGCCTCTCAAGCGTCGATTGCTGGACTCTAACTTCCCCAATTCAACTCCAAATGCAACGAAACTCGATCCAACGTCTGATAATCACAACTTGAGCTAAAATTGAGACTTGCAACGCCTTAAAGCTTGGAAAATCATCAAAAACCGACTTCAACACGCATCAAATGCGTGTCGAATTACGGACTTATCAATGACCCAATGTTGTCATGTTTGGAAGAGTTTAGACATAGGCTAAAGGGTCAAATAGGCCCTTGAACTGACTTAAAGTGTTCAATTAGCCCCTTATATAGGAGGTTCTGCCCGACCGTCTCTAATTGAGGCGATTCCCGGTGGAATTTTTTGATGAAATTTTTTGAGCATCTTGTTCATTAAGTCTAGTTTACCCATACCAAATTTCAGCTAAAAATTCAACCGGGAAGGCAGTCAAATGTTTTTTCGAAATGTACTGCGCTGTTTAACTTCGCAGTTATATTCAAAAAATCATTTGACTGCCTTCGGGGTTGAATTATTAGCTGAAATCTTGGCCGATGTGCCACCTACTGGTAAAGATTTGTGCATATTTCTTGACATCCGTAGTTGAAAATTGTGTACACCCCAGTCAAGAGCATCCTTCATAGCATCCTCAGTTTCTGCATCATTATATTGTTCTAACATCATACTGTACTTGAAGGGCTCTCCCTTCAGAGATTTGCTGAGAAATAAATAATATGGGATTTGATCATCCAATTCGCCCTAGTTTTTGCATTTAAGTTGTATTTAGATCTCCATTAGCGATTAGCTAATTGCTCGGTTGCTCCATTGGGAATTTCTCCATTACTCAATCTGGATTTTCTCCATCAACAATTACAGTTACAATGAAGCCCTAATGCTGCCAGACCTTAGAAACAGGAAGGACCCTTCACAAAATATATGCAGCCTTCATGTAATCACTCCATAGTTCCCTCCTATTGTTCTTGATTTCCACCACTATCTCACTAGCAACAGAAGCATCATGCCATCAAGAACATATGTAAAAGTTAATCTCATCTTCCCTAGTTTGCGATAACATAAGTTTTTCTATGAGCTCCTTGTGTCCCAAAAAGAAGAAATGATACCCACCTGAAGATAGAAGTATACAACCCCTTGGTTATGATGTTTAAGACCCAATGAATCAGAAAAGTACCTCCAGTTTTTTTGAGCAGTTTCACCAGACTCAACATTAAGTGTGGCAAAAATGATAATGGTTATGATATGTTTAGAGACTATTTCTCATATGTTCAAAGTTTCTTACCAAGTTCCTAGAAGAGCCGAAAGTAATTTTCCATTACCTAATGAATCTATTTCTGAAAAGAAAACTGCCTTTACTCCTGCAATATTGTTTCTGACCATGCTTTTACCAAATTTGACTCTACAGCTGCCAAGTGAATTAATAAATCACCATGAAGTCAGACCATATCTACATGGGATGGACTATCATTGATAGTGATCCAAAAGCTTGAATCTTTAAAAGTCTCCATGATGCCGAAAGAAACAAAATTTCTGCTTTCTTGTGAACTATCCAAGTCTCTTGAGGGCAGCCCTTGAGCCAATTATATGGAAGGAGAAGAAACAAGAAGATTCTCTCCTTTTCTAGAGCTTCTCTGCCTGTCAGCCTGACCCCCCCCCCCCCCCCCCCCCCCCCGAGTAGCATAAATGATCTTTCTGCCTTCATGGACTCTTCCAAGGGAAAGCAGTAATAGCTCTCTGAAATGACTTGATAA
This sequence comes from Cuscuta epithymum, assembly GCA_945859915.1. Lineage (NCBI taxonomy): Eukaryota > Viridiplantae > Streptophyta > Magnoliopsida > Solanales > Convolvulaceae > Cuscuta > Cuscuta epithymum. The sequence goes on from CAMAPF010000138.1 coordinate 922,261, forward strand.
CCCCCCTGCACTATTCAAATGCTAAAAAAATGAAGAAAAGCATTACGAAGATGGAGTGATGGACACCAGAATGAAGTTACTGAGACGAGCAATGCATTTTTTCTGAAAAAACCCAATCAGATAGCCAAATTCCCCATTGTATTTCTAGTCCTGGTGATGCTATCCTGTTCATTCAAAAGCAACAAGCAACAAGCTTCTTCGAATTGATATGGTACTGAACAAGATCAGCAGATTTTGAGTGGGCTGAATGGCAGTGCTTGATGACCAGATTGCCGAAGGAAGTGATCTATATAACAGTTTAGGAGGCTAGCACAAGCTTTAATTTGTAGTGAAATCAGGGAAGGCAAACTAGGCATATGGGGCCACTTAGCCAATCAGAGAAACTCATGATCTGAAGTGTGGCCTTCTTCAGGAACATAAAAATTAGGAACCACAAGGGATGTTCTTAATAGATTCATATAGTTTCCTGGGAAATAACCATTCATATATTACTGAACGATGTAAGGGAATAATGCTTGAAGACAATACCATGTGGTAATATCTCAGTCATACCCACCTAAAAGCTAGCTGTTTGGTGGAGCCTTTCACCATCCATCATGAACCTATGGAATCTGGAGTTTTTCCATACACTACAACCATACAATGTGAAATCACATGGTCTGTTTCCTCATAATTTAGGGGTTCAAACTAATAGGTAGGCTTTCTTGTAAAGACATTTGTGGTTAGGATATCCCCATCTGTTCAAGATTTATTGAATCATCGGGTAAAGAAGAACCCATCTACTGCAGATTCATTAAAGCATGTAGGGAATGATGTGTAAAGACAGACCATCTTCTTGTATTATTTTGTTAAAACCAGTTGTTGATGTCTCTTATCATAGAAGGCTGGAAGGATTTCCACGTAGATATCTTTCAGCCACTCACTCAACCAACCTCCCAATGGATCTATCTATATAAGCACTACTGAGTTTGGTATTCTCCCCAACTCATAATACCTTCTTCACACAACTCCTTAAAGAATCTATCTACATATAGTTTTCCACAGCTAAAGAAACAAAGAAACATTCAACCATGGCTATTAGTATGACAAAATTTCTGCGTGCTACCAAGCCCAGCCTCAGGAGGTCATCTTCAAGAACTCACACAGAAAGTGAGGTTCCTAAGGGTCACTTTGCAGTTTATGTTGGTGAGGGTGAAAAGAAGCGGTTTGTCCTTCCGATATCATACTTGAACGACTCTTCATTTCAAGATTTGCTCAGTCAAACTGAGGAAGAATTTGGATTTGATCATCCAATGGGAGGACTCACAATACCTTGTCCTGAGGCTGCTTTCCTTGACATCATCTCTAGCTCGATATGATTATTATCATAGAAATACAGATAGAGATGGCGTAGTGTAGTTTAGAGAACAATTCTTTTTGGGTATAAGAGTTACCTTGTACATTTGATATTGAAATAGAGAATATACTATAAATTCATTACTTTGGAACTTTTCCTGATGTCTTCTGCTGTCACAACACAGTTACCGAATCTAGTGCAGACAATAGACAGAGAACTCTTATAATTCAAGTCTTGACGGAGGAATATATTTATCAACAAAAACTTGATTAATAAAACGTTTATATTCTATAATAATGCTTTTTAATCCTTTCCCTTTTCCAAAGAAAATATGTACATTATTTGTTAGGGTAAAGCTATAAATATGAACTTTGGAGCTTATCTTTAATCACACATTGAGGGGGGCTTTTAAGTCATGGCCGTGCGGCTTCTGCTACACTCAATGAATGTCTAATGGAAAGTTATTCAAAAATCACATTTGTTTATCCATTTGTTAGATACTTCCTCTACTTTAAGAAGAATCATTTGACATAGGAATTGGTAAGGGGCACATTATCCATGCTAGAAAGGCCTCAAAAGGATGTTTCTGGTCATGCTTTTAGCAGATTTAACTCTACATTGGGTGACCAATGAATTAGTAAAAAGATGTAAAACCATATCTGTAGTGTGATAGACTATCACTGATAATGATCCAAAAGCTTGAATTTTAAAAGCCTCCATGATGCTGAAACAAACAAAATTTTGTGCTTTCAAGTGAAATATCCAAATCTCATGAGGGCAGCCCCAGAGCCAATTTCATATAGACGAAAGAGGAGGATTCTCTTCTTCTCTCGATCTTATCTGCTTGATTCCCATTTTTACCCAGAGTAAAATTACGAGCATTAATCCTCATTTAATTAGCAGATAACTTCTTGCCATTATGGATTCTTCCCAGCCACTCAGGGAAAGGAGTAATAGACCCATAGCTGGCTGGAATGGCTCATTAACCTCTTTGCACTAATCAAAAGCTAATAAAATGAAGAAACAAATTATGAAGACGGACGCACGAATGATGTCATTGAGACGAGCAATGCATTTTCTGGAGAAATTTAATAGGATAGCTAAATTTCCCATTATAGCTTGCAAAGACACTGTGGGATATACACTCTAAAAAAGACTCTCTATGGATTCGTTGGTTCCATGGGATTTATCTTAAAGGGGGGACAATATGGGAGTGGTATCCAAATGACAGAGCTTCAACTTTTCTTAAGCACCTAGGTAGAGTTAAAGAGGCCTTAGTTGGGAAGTTTGGTGATAAGCAAGAGATGATCACTACTTTGGGATCACTAGCTATGAATGGTAAATTGAATCCAACGGGAGTATATGATTTGCTGAGAATAAATTTTTTTGCAAACCTTGGATGTGTTTTATTTGGAAGAGTTATATACCTCCCAGGTTTTCATTCATAATGTGGCTATGTTTTGGTAATAGATTGCCTACCGCAGGAAGTTTGTGGTTTTTAGAAGGGGATAAAACTTGTTCATTGTGCTCTACTCATTTGGAGACAGTGGAACACCTTTTTTTCAACTGCCCCATCACTGGTTATATATGGAGGACCATTTGTAGGTGGCTGGGATTAAGGAGACTATTATCTTCTCTAAACCGGGCAGTAAAGTACATTAGAAAGGAATTTAGAGGTGCACGGCTGATGAGTAAAGCAATAAGGATTGCTTTGAGTTGCTCTGTTTACACAATCTGGAAAGCAAGAAACAAAGGTGTTTTTGCAGGTGCCATAACAGATCCGGATGAGATAATTAAACAAATCAAGATTGTGTGTTATAAGATTCTGTATAAACTATATCCCCATGATATGATTGTGTTTTGACAGAAAATATGATCTGCTAATTAGGTTGGTTTGGGAAAGTTTTGTTGATTTGTCCACTTGACAGTATGGTGCTTAACTGGGCTTTGAGGTTTGCTGTTGATTTATTTTATTGTTCACTGATTGTAAGATGTGGAAGGTAGAATGCTAGCTACTATCAGGGGTATGCCCCTTTGTTTGTGTAATGGTGTTCTTTATATATAAATTTACGGTTTATCCAAAAAAAAAAAAGGAAATGCTATCCTGTTCATTCAGAAGCAACAAACTTCTTCGAACTGATATGGTATTGAGCAAGAACAGCAGAAGCCACGCACAAATTTTGACTGGAATGGATTTTGTAGTGGTTGATGAGCAGATTGCCCAAGGAAGTGATCTATCTATTTAAGTGTTTAGCCATGAGCAGATTGCAGTGGACTTTTGAAATCAGGGAAGGCAAAACCATGTGCAAGCTAGACATATGGGGGCCACTTGGCCAATCAGAAAAACATATGATCTGAAGTGTGGCCTTTTCCAGGCTCATACAAATTAGGAATCACAAGGTATGTTTCCTAACCAATTCATATATTTTACTAGGAAATTACCATTGGTCTTCCTCAGACATTTGACAGGTCTCCTACTAGTTGAGCTATCACCCTTTATTCAATTTCACCGAAACATGAAGGCAATAATGCTTAAAGACAATACCATGTGGTAATGTCTCAGTCATACCAACCTCAAAGCTAGCTGTTTGGTGGAGCCTTTCACCATCCATCATGAACCTATGCAACATGGAATATTTCCAGAAATAAACTACAACCATACAATGTGAAATCACATGGTTTTGTTTTGTAATAGCTTAGGGATTCAAACTGGCAGGTATGCTTAAATGTAAGGACATTAGTGGTTAGGATATTATACCCATGGATTTATCTATAGGAGTTTATCTACAGAGTTTGGTATTCTCCCCAACTCAAAATACCTTCTTCACACAACTCCTAAAAGAATCTATCTACACAGAGATTTCCATAGCAAAAGAAAATAAAACAGATTCAACCATGGCTGTGAGTATGACAAAAATTCTGCGTGCAGCTAAGCCTAGCCTTAGGAGGTCATCTTCAAGAACTCACAAAGAAAGTGAGGTTCCTAAGGGTCACTTTGCAGTTTATGTTGGTGAGGGTGAAAAGAAGCGTTTTGTCCTTCCGATATCATACTTGAATGACTCTTCATTCCAAGATTTGCTCAGTCAGGCTGAGGAAGAATTTGGATTTGATCATCCAATGGGAGGACTCACAATACCTTGTCCTGAGGCTACTTTCCTTGACATCATCTCTAGCTCGATTTGATCATTATGATAGAATACAGATAGAGATGGCATAGTGTAGTTTAGAGAACAATTCTTTTTGGGTATATGAGTTACCTTGTACAGTTGAGATAGAGAATATAATATAACTTCAATACTTTGGAACTTATTCTGATTTGTCATGTTACTCAACACAGTAACTGAAGCTAGTACAGACAATAGATGGAGCACTCTCTTGTAATTGAAATCTTGGGGGAGGAATATATTCATCAAAGAAAAACTTGATGGATAAAATTTTACGTAGTAATATTTTATACTAATTCTTTTTAATCCATTTCCAAAGATAATCTGTACATTTATGTTGCAAAGCTATAAATATGAACTTTGGAGCTAATGTCAAATCACAAATTGATGGGGTCTTTCAAGTCATCACCATCCTGTTCTGCTACAGTATGTCTGATGGAAAGTAATTCAAAAATCACATTTGTTTTTCTATTTGTTAGATACTCCCTCTACTTTATGAAGGATTATTTGACATGGGAATGTGTATGAGGCACATTATTCATGAGGATTATTTGACATGGGAATGTGTATGAGGCACATTATTCATGCTAAAAAGGCCTATTTGAGTAGCAGCCACTGAGGGACTCCACCAGCAGCTCAGTTTTGTGGTAAAATTTTGTTATAGATAAGATGAGCTCTCTTCTACAAATGTACATAACTACATAAATGAGATTGCACTTGGCACCTGAGGAAAGAAGTGAGCATGGAGTACAAGTTTTGAGAAACTGCACACAAGTTCGTTTAGTGAGGTTAAAGTTTTGAAACATGAATTTTTTTATTTATTCGCGATCTAATAGCTCCTACACAATAATGTGATGCTACAACTAAGCAAAGCTAGTTAGATTTGTGTGGTTATAAAACTCTGAATACACTGCAAGAGGGTGTGCACTTAAGGTAGAATAGAGAACAGTGAAAATTTTAATTTTTCTTAAATGTCCGATAATCTCTCAATCGACCTCCCAAATAATGTTTAAACAATGGATATTTTCAATAGATGAGTAAGGTTGTAAATGGCTATGTGACCGTGTTCAAACCATAAGCCTGTGTATAGCTAGGGTTGTGTATTGGGCTCTACTCACCCTTTAAAGTTTAAGAATGAAAATCTTATATTTTAGAGACCGGATAACACTGATAGTCACGTTAATTTAACACTTTTACAAAAGTTAACTATATATCCTTATTACATACGTACCTTATTCACAAGATCTGGTCTTACAAGTTCGACAAGTAATTGTATATAGTTTCTAAAAGCTGTATAGCTAATACGAGTGACAGCAAATAGAATGATGATACTTGAAATTTTCACGTAGTTTACTGTGTGTATGTTGAGGAATGGAATGAAATAAATAATAATGACGATGAAGTCATAGGATTTCTTTAGATTTCACAAGAGTCGATTTGCTGCAAACCTTGCTTACTATTGAGGAAGTGATCTATTTAACAAGGTGCATTTCAGGATTTTCCAACCTTGTCGATGACAGTGCACATGGAAGTGATCTATTTAACATGTTGAGGAAGTAGGCAAAACCATGTGCCACATACTGGTTGGTGTGAAGTTTTTCCTTAAATAAAACCACACAATATGAAATAACATTGCTCTCCCTAATAATCTACAGATTCAAATTAATATTTAGGATTTCTTGTAGAGACAGAAGTTGTTATGATATCCCCATCTACATAAGATTCATTGAAGCCTGTGGGGAATGATGTTTAAATATAGACGGTTTTTAGTGTACTAAAATATGTTATAGTAATTTTTTGGGAAGACAAAACCAGCTGTAGTTGTCTGTTATCTTTGCAAGGTGGCTGGCCTTCCATGTAAATTTTTCTGAGCCACTCACTCAATCCCCCTCTCAATGGCTATATCTATATAACAACAACTGAGTTTGATATTCTCCTCACCCCAAACAATTTCTTCACAGAACTCCTAAAAGAACTAGCTTCTACAAATAGTTTTCTATAGCTAAAACCATAAACATTCAACCATGGCAGTTAGTATGGCCAAAATTCTGCGTGCTACTAAACCAAGCTTGAGGAGGTCTTCTTCAAGAACAAACAGAGAAAGTGAGGTTCCTAAAGGTCACTTTGCAGTTTATGTTGGTGAAGGTGAAAAGAAGCGTTTTGTCCTGCCGATATCATACTTGAACGACTCAACGTTCCAAGACTTGCTCAGTCAGGCTGGAGAAGAATTCGGATTTGATCATCCTATGGGAGGACTCACAATACCTTGTCCGGAAGCTACTTTCCTTGAGATCATCTCTAGCTCGAGTTAATCATCATTGTAGAAATAGAGACAGAGATGACTTAGTTTAGTTTAGTGAACAATTTTTTCAGGCAGAAAGTTATTTTTTGTGAATATTATTTAGAGAATATACTAAAAATTCATACTACATCTACCAATTTGCTTTGGAGGTTTTTCTGATTTGTCTTGTTACTCACAAACACAGTAAGTGATCTGTGAATCTAATACCGACAATACTTTGAAATATATTCGTTGACCAAAAACTTGAATGAAAATATGTTTTATATGAAACAAAAATGTTCATTTATTCATTTTAGTTGCAAAGTTGTTTAAAATTAGTGTTAATAAAAATTAGTTTTGGAACTTAACTGAAATGACACATATCAGGGGCCTGGTTCTCATACAGTAAACCAATATCTTAGCGAAGGTTATTTAAAAATCACATTTACTATGTATTGGAAATTGGAACTACACTCCCAGTCATACTAACCTAATATATGGCTACCCCTCCCATCCAATTTCTTTTAGCCACCGCCCAATTCACATCTTATGGGATTTATATGCATATATAAACACATTTCATCCGGCATGCATATTCACCAAATTTGTTTCTATAGCTGATATATATGTATACATATAATTACATTCAACCTTATTCACCACAATTGGTTAGTAATAGGCACTTTGTAGTTCACGTGGGTGTGCATAAGAGATATGAAGTGCTTTGTCATTCCGGTCTCATACTTGGAGGATCACTCATTCCAAGACTTGCTATCTCAAGATGATAAAGAATTTGCATTTGATCATCAACCGGGTGGAATCACAGTACCTTGAGTCATCTCCAGTTTGAGTACGTAGTAGACCTCGAGAGACCGTACCAGCAGCTCAGTTAAGTAGGAAAAAATGTTTATAAAAGAGAGGAGTTTGCCTGTACAAATGTAGTCCTTTTTTTTCCCTCTTTTATTGTTCTGTCCTGATTAGATAAGGACATGTAGAATCTCAAAAACCGCATATATATTAACTTAGAGGACTTAAGTTTTGTAACATGAACTTTGTTGTAATCGGAAATTTTAAATATACATCTTTTGATGCACAGTTTGAATGATATTATGATCGCTTAACCCTGAGCTAATTTCTTAATGGTCTCATAGCTTCACTTTGTAATTGGTTATTCATATTTAGCAAAGATTCAAAGGTTTGGGTGATTATCGCATTCTGTGTAGACTGCAAGAGGATGGGCAGTTATATACTATCATTGAGGAAGTCGAAATTAATAATTTTTATGTGTGGTAATGCCTCAGTTAAACAATCAGTACTTTCTTCCATATTTGAATAAATTGAAACGACAAACAATAATCAAGAGTTATGTGAAGCTATGAGCATAATAGCCTAGAAAACTTGTTCACAGTACTTAATTCAATGAGTAAACATGGCACATTTTCAGATATAAATTCAAACCTTGGACATGAAAAAGCATATGAACAAAGTTATTTAAGCTGTGAAGGAAAAAAGCAAAACCATGTGCAGTGCCACCTAATGGTTGGTGGTGCACCCTTTTAGATTTCAACAGAAACCTATAAAATATGGAGTTTTTCATACATTAAAACCTCAGTATGTGAAATAACATGGTTTGTTTCCTAATAAAAAATCAAGCTTAAACTAATTGGTAGGCTATATTGTAAAGAAAGAAGTGGTTAGGAAATCCACATCTGTTCAAGATTCATTAAAGCATGTGGGGAGTAATGTCCAAAGACAAGCCATTTTGTTGATTTTTTTGGAAAGACAAAACCATTTGTTGATGTCTTGAAAGCTGGCACTCCTGGCAGTCTTTCCATGTGACACTTAATCCTCCTCCCAGTGGATCTATATAACATCAATGTAACTAGGTATTTCCCCAACTCAAGATCTGACCTTCACACAACTCCTAAAAGAGTTCACATCTGCAAATAGTTTCCTCTAGCTAAAAAAAATCAAGAAACATTTAAGCATGGCAGTTAGTATGGCGAAAATTCTGCGTGCAACTAAGCCAAGCCTGAAGAGGTCTTCTTCAAGAACAAACACAGAAAGTGAGATTCCTAAGGGTCACTTTGCAGTTTATGTAGGCGAGGAAGAAAAGAAGCGTTTTGTCCTTCCGATATCATACTTGAAGGACTCATCATTCCAAGATTTGCTTAGCCAAGTTGTGGAGGAATTTGGATTTGATCATCCTATGGGAGGACTCACAATACCTTTTCCAGTGGCTACTTTCCTTGACATCCTTCAAGCTAGCTCAAGTTGATCTATAGACTATAGAGACTGTGGATAGATACCTTAGTTTAGTTCTTAGCAAATAGGTTTTTGGGCAGGAATGCTTCCTAGTACACAGCTCTTTTCACAGAATCTTGTCTGTTTTTGGCTGTTGGGATTAATACAAGATTATTATTAGTGCATAATAAACTTCAAAATTTAACTTCCATTTTGCGTTCATCTTTTACTTTTTCTTACAATGATAAACTACAAACTTGAAAGCTAATTCAATTACGCTACCCAAATTTTGACTTTTCAGGTAAAATATGTACATTCATCGCAAAGAAGTAAATATGAGATTCAAGCTTATCCGAATTATGATACGAACACATATGGGACGCAGGATTTTAGTTTTGTGTCATTGCTAATTATCCAACGGCATGTGCATATTTTATAATTAAATTTTCTAACTCTTTACCAGAGAATGGTAATAAAGTTGGGATCACAAGATTTGAAACCGTGACATTTTGTACCCAAAACAAGAGTTACCAAACTGCAAGTTCGTATACCACAGCCGTATCGGCTGCTGTACAGTGACCACCCCATGACATTTTGGTAATTTAAGTGAAATTTGTGGTTTCTGCTAAATGTGCATTATTACATTTTAATGAACATCATATTTATTCTGTTGAGTATCGGAAGACTAATATTGAGCTTCATGCTCTCTGCTTCATACTATATCCGTCCCAAAACACTTTGCCATTTCAAAAAAATTGAACCTCACTTTTGATTAGTATAATATTATGAAAAGTTAGAACTTTTATACTTTTATGAAAGTACTTCAAACAAAGAACATTTTCATATAACTTTTATATTATAAATCATTTCCAATAAAAAGATATAGTTGGTCAAAGTTTTGAAAATGACAAAGTTTTTTGGGACGGTGGTAGTATTTTGCAATTCATGTTGTTTTCTTATTTTTTCTATTATAAAAATGCTAAATTATATATATAATCAACTCTTAAAAATTTCAATATATGAGTCTAATGTCATATGATACTTTTAAAATAAGCATTGATATGACATTTTAAAACGGACATAGCATCAATATCGAATGAGCATATGTAATTTACAAAATGGGCATTGATATGAAAATAATAAGATTTGTTAGTTGAGCATCAAGACATCTTCATTGAGCATCAAACCTACTCTATTCAGTATTAGAAACATGCAATTGAATATCATGATCTCTAGTTCTCTACTCCAGTGCCTATAATCAACTCTCATGCGAATATAATATAATGTGATAATTTTGAAATATGCATTGATATAACATTTTAAAATTAGCATAAAACCAATACTAGATGATCATACATAACTTACAGAATGATGAGTATCGAAAAATTCAAAAGCGCATTTGAATTCTCTAATGTGTTCAAATATTCATTTGTAAATGTTCATTTCTTTCAATCGTTATACTCATTTGAATATAATATAAACTCCTTTCTATAATATGTACATCTAGTAGATTCATTATTAATAGTTTAATAAACTATCATTTTATATAATAATGAGAAATATAAAAATGTTTTATTAAAAATAATTTATGATCTTTGTTTTTGAGGTACAAATATAACCTTGTTGTTTTTCAAATTTTCTATTTTTTATTTTTTAGTTTTTTTTGTTTTTAAATTTTTTATTTTTCAAATTTTTAATTATTCAAATTTTAATTTTTTTATTTATTTAATATTTTTTATTATATTTTCTTTTTTGTATTACTCCTTTGTGTCCATTCACGTAGGAGAAAAATGATGGATAGTTTGTCGTTACCAAAACGTTTCCTCTGAAATACCCCGATTTGGGGGGTTGAGAATGTGAGGAAGTGGAGGATTTTGGAAGTCTTCGACTTTCCTCCTCTTCCCTCCTATTTCCTTCAACCAAACACACACAAATCACTCATTTTCCTCCCCTCTCCTCTAAAATACTCGAACCAAACAGGGCCTAAGAAACACGTTGACAAAGCATCTATATGTAATATTAACAACAATTTAAATGTAATAATAATAATCTAAATAATTCAAGTGCATAATAAGAAGAAACCCCCAACTAAGCAACGGGAGCCGACGAAGTGGAGATGCCTGACTGGGGGTTATATAAAAGTCAATGTTGATGGGACCCTTGGTTTGGACAGCCCTATGAGAGGGGTGGGTATGGTCGCCCGAAACAAGCACGTGGATTTTGTGGCAGGGCATAGGAAGAAGTGCGTGGGGAGCTTTTCACCAACTACAATGGAACTAATGGCCATCAAAGAAGTAGTGCAATGGGCAAGATAAAAACGTTGGTCAAAGGTTATCATCGAGTTGGATGCGCATATAGTAGTTCATGAGGTTTTGGATCTGGCTGGCCTATCCTATAACGCAACTCTTGCAGATGATATTAGACATATGATGGTGAAGGCCGCCGATATTTCTGTCCATGATCAGCGAATAGGGTTGCCGATGCTCTAGCTAAGCAAGCTATTAAGAAGTTTGATTGTTCTTGGTTTAATATTCCACCTTTATGTATTAGAGAACTCCTTTTGAACTTTATGATTCTTAATTGAATGGTTTTATTTTTAAAAAGAAAACCTATATTTTGAATTTCACAATATATATACAATATCGACATTTGACAATTAATATGTAAATTTATACAATATTGACTTTCGACCATTAATATGTAAAACTATATTATGGAGCATTATAAAACCTATAAAATTAAAACTTTAATGATATAAATTTAAATAAAGTATCTAAATTTATTTTTGTGTCACAAAGTAATATGATTTTTAAGGACGACATGTAAATTAATAAAATTTTACTAAAATTCAAACTGTAAATTTAAAGAACCGACCGAACCTGTTGAACTTGGCAAAATTATGATTGAACCGATTGAATTATGTGACACAACATGATCATGAAAAATTATATTTAAATGAAAAAATGATATGAAAAAGAAACTCATTTAATCCTGATAGAAAAATAACTTTAATGTTACTTATTTTGATTAGTACGCAATTAATAGATCGTTTGGCAAAACAGTTTTTTGACTTATCAGACTTATCGGCCTTTTTTTTCACAAAACACGTAAGTTTTGCTTTCGCGCGCTGAATTGTGTAATAAGCAGAAAAAGTAAGGTTGGAGTTACTTTTCTGGCGGTATTGGATGAAGTTACTGCAGATGACCATATTAGCTATTTTTAGTTTTTTACATATAATTTTTTTCTTTATTTTATTAATAAAAATATGTTTCAAAAATAATTTTTTCTTAAATCAGCAGAATCAGCCAATGCAGCCACTTCAACCAAAATTTCATAAATTTCAGCAGAATCAGCCAATGCAGTCACTTCAACCAAAATTTCATAAATTTCAGCAGAATCAGCCAAATTAGCCGACTTTCGTGCTACCGAACGAGCTCTAAATGTATGAAACCAAAAGTTACATATCTAGAATGCTTTTAATGGGAATGATTTCTATTTCAGACCAAACTATACCCGGCCAAATCGTACTCTAGTAATCGTTAAATATACATAAAACATACATCTTTCAAATCAATTTAGAAACTATCAGATTTAAATGGACCAAATCATATCATCATATCATATTGCAAATTTGAGCCATCATTTTCATTTTCATTTACCCCAGTGCCGCAAAGGCTCCCACCTACGGTGGGGTAAGGGGGGGGGGGGTCGGATGTACGCAGTCTTACCCCTGTACTAAAGCACAGAGAGACTGTTTTCTAGATGACCCGCAGTGATTATCGCGTCCAAAATTGCATGGACTGACTGCTGCTTCATAACAAAGAAGCGCAGACAGTTCAGTGAGCCATTTTGCTTTATTCCATCATATTCTCAAGCCAAAAAATAATGAATCTTTGGCTCCATTGCAAATGATGGAAATATATTGCAAATTTGAGCCAAATAAAAAAAATTTGTGCAATAAAACATGTATATCATGTGGGTTTTATCAACCAGGCCGTCGTCGTCTGCTCTCACCCTTGTCCGGATACAGTTTTGGCGCCATGGTTCGAGAAACGGCATGTTTATTAGATGTTTTTTCCTCTTTCAGGCTAACCGCAACCCACCCGCATCAATAAATCAAATTTCTCACCAGTTTGTACGGATTCACTTTGTCAATTCTATTATACTACAACCCAGTACCGACAATGTATTCACCCAATAGGGTTTCTTTTAATTAAAGTCCTACTTTTATTACTACACATCATTTTTTCAAACTTTTTTTTACAAATATATATGATTTAAAAGTCTAACTTTTTGATGTAAAAATAGATAAATTTGGTGTTTTTTTTGTTACTTCATACGGAGTACCTATTTGTAAAAAAAATGAAAGATGTAAAAAAATTAACCATGAGATCTAAAATTTAGCAGTTGAATCTATTTAAGAAAAATTTCAAATATGAAAATATTGAGCAGTTGAAACTTCATATGATTTTGTATCTTTATATATGCATTATTGGTATTGAAAAATCATAAAAAGTTATGAATTTTGATATATTGCTTTTTTTGGAAAAAAATGAGTTAATAAAAAACTAATAATCCTTTAAAAAAATTGGGATTTATATCTTACATGGGCTCCGTTAAGTTTTTGTAACCTGCGGACATCCCTCCCTCCTCCCCTTACGTCAATAGCCAAACCAATTTTTCTCTCCCAAGGTGCTCTCAATTTGATTATGCACCGTTCAATACCATGGATTGGAGCATTTTATGGGGTGAAAAGCTCAAAATTAGCGTTTTACTCCTCCCATGGCGGGTAGCCTCAAAGTGCGTACTTTTCGGGTTGGCGGGTCGCCATGTAAGCTGTCACCTTTCATGAAAATCTCCTCCCCGTGTTCTCCGGCCATGCCCAGAATTGGAATATTGCTATCCAGAAAAGCTTTGAACCCCAAAGGTTTCAACTTCCCTTGCTGTCAATCTCCAACTCTTGATCTGCCACCCCGCATTTGCCATGCGACAATGAACCAGATTATCCTCACTTTTAATCATCACTACAATGTCGTCTGATCCCAATCCAGAACCAGGCAAAACCTCGACTCCACATACCGCGGTCGACAATGCGCCATTGTCTGACCACAAGGACTCTCCCTCGACGCCTTCCGTCGTGAAGCATCTTCGGAAGATTCCTCCGATTAGCCGACCTGTCACGGGGGACGAAGAGGTCGGAGATGCCAATGATGCTGACGATGATCGGGATGAAGAGGTTGGCGGTGGAAGTGATGATCCGTTAATGCTTGAGGTATCTAATATCGGCCTCAATCGCATTAGGACTCGCTCAGCGCCGTCGCCTCTCGTCATTTCTAAATCTATTCGAATGCCTTTTGATCACGGAGATGGAAGTGGTGGAAGAGGTGTATCTAATTCGCGTTCTAGGTTTGCATCTGAATTTGATCAACCTGCTGAACATGCCGTGGAACGAGGTTGTATATTACACACAGTGTTTTTACTGAGCCTATTTTTAGTATGCCTATTCTAGGCATAATAAGTCATGCAAAATAGGCGTGCTAAAAATTAGCGCAATAGTTTTCTCTCCTTTTCCACACTAGTTATCAGTTCCATAGAATTGCGGACAAAACTGTAGTATCTCAGTTTCATGTAGTTGACTAGTTGTATCTTCTTAGTGCTGGTCGATACATTTAATTGCTTTATCTTTTATATGTGATTTTGATTGCAAGTGGAGGCAACTAAAAGTAGTTGATTTTAATATCCCCTACAATAGTTGGGGACGTGAAATTAAAAAATATGGTGTTCTGAAGCTGATCGAATGTTATTTACCATTCCAAATGTCTATTTGTTTTTAGGTAAAAAGGTCCACTGGACTCAAACTAAATCTATGAAAGTGATGTCACCCCGACATTCGAACTTTGAGGTAGTTTCTCATTGCAACACTTGGTTTATATGAAGCTTTTATTCTGCTTTATATGCTAAAGTTAGTTCAAAGGGTTAGGTAACTCATCTTAATTTCATGTTACCCTCATCCATGCTTTAATAGTTGAAAACAAAAAAAAATGTTGATGTACTTATTATAGGGTCACCATGCAGCTTTTGCCAAGGAAATGCAGTCTCCACGCTTTCAAGCTGTACTACGTGTGACAAGTGGTCTCAGAAAGAGGGTTCCAGATATCAAGAGCTTCTCTCATGAACTCGATTCCAAAGGAGTCCGGCCACTTCCGTTTTGGAAATCTCGGGCTTTTGGGCGAATGGAGGTATGACTAGAATAGTTCTTTTATCCCAGATGTTGGTACTATGGTCTCTAAAGTCATTTTCCTGCCTACATTATTAGGATATTATGGTGATGATTAGGTCAAAATTCGATAAACTAAAGGAAGATGTGAACTCTGATCTGGGCATTTTTGCCGGAGATCTAGTTGGAATGCTTGAAAAGGGATTGGAACCCCATGGGAGGGAGAGTTTGGAAGATTTGTTGGTCGTAGCCAGGCAGTGTGCAAAGATGTCAGCTAGTGACTTCTGGTTGAGTTGTGAAGGCATTGTTCAGAATCTAGATGACCGAAGACAAGAGCTAGAAATGGGAACTATAAAACATGCTCACACACGCCTCTTATTCATACTAGCTCGTTGTACTCGTCTTGTGCAGTTCCAAAAGGAGAGTGGTTTTGAAGAACACATTCTATCTTTCCATAAACTTAGCGACTTAGGAGTGTATCCTGAACAAATGATTGGGAAGGAATTATATGGGGGAAGGAACAAAAAATCTCAGGGAGTGGACAATAACAGTCTAAATGGTAAGAATGAGCAAGCGGATGAGAACTTTTGTGGAGAGACCACAGAGGTTAACACTGCAAAGAGTACTCCTTCATCTGCAGGAAGTTTCAGAATGTCCTCTTGGAAGAAGCTTCCGTCTCCTGCTGAAAGAAATAAAAAAGTCCACAACTCTGTTGATGTCCCACCCATTGATAAGTCTGATGCCTTGATACTTAATATATCATATGAGGATTCATTTATCTGTCGTATATGTGAAGATGAAATACCAGTTATTTATGTAGAGCAACACTCAAGAATTTGTACTCTAGCTGATAGGTGTGACTTAAAAGGTTTGACAGTGGATGAACGACTTGAAAGAGTTACAGAAATTCTTGAAAAGGTACTGGAATCATGGTCTCCAAAAACCATTGACACTGGGATGGTGAATCATGAGATGGATGTATATTCTGCCAAGCAGAAGGGGTTGCCATGTCAAAGTCCACCAGACATACTACTAGATCGTGCTCTTGAGACCAATTCTT
Organism: Cuscuta epithymum; assembly: GCA_945859915.1. Lineage (NCBI taxonomy): Eukaryota > Viridiplantae > Streptophyta > Magnoliopsida > Solanales > Convolvulaceae > Cuscuta > Cuscuta epithymum. The sequence continues at coordinate 938,563 of CAMAPF010000138.1, forward strand.
CTTTGATAGATAATTCCAAAAATTCATCAGATGTGTCAAACAAGGCCTCTTCAGCTGGGAGCATGACACCACAGTCACCACTGCTGACTCCTCGGAGAAGCATGACACCACAGTCACCACTGCTGACTCCTCGGAGAAGTCAGGTTGATCTGTTGTTGAGTGGACGTAGAACAATATCTGAACATGAAAGTTATCAGCAGGTATTTCACAGAATTGTTATTGAGGTTCTTTATTATTGGTGTTTGTTTGATGTTTTCACAATGGTAAATCTGTTTGCTTTATTAATGAAAACCAATAATGATGGGATACTTTTGTTTCATTGAATGGATAATTCTGGAAGTTTCTAGCTATTCGTCATCTCACCATTTTATCATTTGTAAAATCTTTTGCAGAAGGCTTTATTCAGCTATTTTTTTCTCCACTGGTATTACCATTTAACTCATTTTGCGTTTGATGCATGACACGTACCTAGTTATCTTTTCATGAAAATAAAACTTGTTCAAAAAGCACAAACACTCCTTGGGCCTTTTCTTCCCACATGATGTGATTATTCTCTCATGTTATCAGAATTAAGCATATAATAGTAATGAGAATGGAAGAATTTTTTGTATATTTCATTGGAGGGATAAGTCCCTATATATATACTCCCTCCGTCCCATTTATTTTGTCTCGTTTTACCTTTTCGGGAAGTCCCACTTATATTGTCTCATACCATATATGGCAATGTTTGTGTGGCTCTAAATCATTCTTACTTTATTCTTACTTTATCAATTAATATCAACCACACAAACCCACTTTTCTTAATAACCGTGCCACCCTCTTCCGGGACAATATAAATGGGACGGAGGGAGTACATTACAAAGATAGAATATTCCTATAAGATGCTATACAATAATAATATCTTAGAGTATATTCCTAAAATATTCTAAAGCATATTCTAAAGATAGAAGAATATTCTAAAGCATATTATACAGCATATTCCAATGTCTTTCACACTCCCCCTCAAGTTGGAGCATAGATATTTATCATGCCCAACTTGTTACATAAATAACCAACACGAATTCCATTTAGTGCTTTAGTGAACAAGTCTCCAAGTTGCTCTCCCGTCTTCACATATCCTGTAGAGATCAATCCTTGTTGTATCTTTTCTCGAACAAAGTGACAATCGACCTCAATATGTTTTGTTCTCTCATGAAACACTGGGTTGTTGGCAATGTGTATAGCAGCCTGGTTATCACACCAGAGTTTAGCAGGCATTGGTGTCTTCAGTCCGATTTCACTCAATAGATGGTTTATCCAGATTATCTCACATGCCGATTGTGCCATAGCCCGATATTCTGATTCAGCACTCGAACGAGAAACCACATTCTGCTTCTTACTTTTCCAAGAGACGAGATTACCACCAACAAAGACGCAATAGCCAGATGTGGATCTTCTATCATCTTTAGATCCAGCCCAATCAGCATCTGCAAAGCATTCTATGCGCATGTGATTATGATTTTGATAAACAATACCTCGTCCTGGTGTCCCCTTCAAGTAACATAATATATGCTCTACATCATTCCAATGATCAACTGTCGGAGATGACGTATATTGACTTACTACACTCACTGAGTATGCAATATCTGGACGGGTAACTGCGAGATAATTAAGCTTTCCAACCAACCTTCTATATCTTTCTGGATCTTCGAATGGTACGCCTTCATGAGTGAGCTGCACATTGGGAATCATGGGAGTATTGCTCGGTTTTGCCCCCAGTTTCCCTGTTTCAGTTAGCAAGTCAAGCACATATTTACGTTGAGATAGAAATATGCCTTTCTTGCTCCGTATAACCTCAATCCCCAAGAAGTATTTCAATGAGCCCAAATCTTTCGTCTGGAATTGACTATGAAAAAAATTCTTAAGAGCCAAAATACCTGCATTATCACTCCCTGTAATCACAATATCATCAACATACACCACAAGCAATGTGATACCTGCTTTTGTTCGTCTGTAAAATACAGAGTGATCTGATTTGCCCTTTATCATTCCAAATCGTTCAATTGATTGACTGAATTTCCCGAACCATGCACGGGGACTCTGTTTCAAACCATAAAGAGACTTGCGAAGTTGACACACTTTTCCATACTCCCCCTGAGCAACAAACCCTGGAGGTTGCTCAATATAAACTTCCTCTTGAAGATCACCGTGCAAGAATGCATTTTTAATGTCCAACTGATGTAAGTGCCAACCATTAGTTGCAGCGAGAGAAATAAGTAACCTGACAGATGTTAATTTAGCAACAGGAGAAAAAGTGTCAGAATAATCACCATAGGTTTGAGCATAACCCTTCGCTACTAATCGGGCTTTTAAACGAGCAACGGATCCGTCAGGGTTAACCTTTACAGCAAAGACCCACTTACATCCAATAGATTTCTTCCCTGTAGGCAAGTCTACCAAATCCCAAGTACCATTAAGATCCAAAACATTCATTTCCTCTACCATGGCATGACGCCATTCAGGATGAGACAAAGCGTCTTTAACAGATTTGGGAACAGAAATAGAATCAATGGAAGCAATAAAAGAACATGAGGTAGATGATAACTGATTATACGACACAAATGAAGAAATAGGATGAGTACAAGACCGTGTACCTTTACGTAGTGCGATAGGGAGGTCAAGATCTGATGTAGAGGCAGGATCTGGAGATGCAAGTATTGGTTCAGGACATGAGATCGAGACCGGATCAGTATCAGGATAAGTAACCACAGGTGGAGGGTGATCTTGTACTTTGTTTCGACGGGTGTAGACCAAGTGTACCGGGGGCCTAGGCTCAGGAAAAGTAACATGTGGAACAACGGCTGAAGCAGTGGACTCGGGTATAGTGACTGTGTAAATGAGTATATCATCATTCTCCCTACAAATATTTGTCTCTGTTGATGAAAACGGTGTATTTTCATAAAAGGAGACATCAATTGAAACAAGATATCGACCCGTACTTGGACAAAAACATCTGTAACCCTTTTGAACTCGAGAGTAGCCTAAGAAAATGCACTTTAATGACTTGGGGTCTAACTTTGTTAAATGGGGATTAACATCTCGTACAAAACAAGTGCAACCAAATATTTTAGGAGGGATAGGAAAATTTTCATTATTTGGAAATAGGCACTGATATGGAGTTTTACCATCCAAAACAGTAGATGACATTCTATTGATAAAAAAACATGCGGTAGACACAGCATCTGCCCAAAACTCTTTAGGCACATTCATTTGGAATAGAAGAGCCCGCGCAGTTTCTAATAGATGTCTGTTCTTTCGTTCAGCAACTCCATTTTGTGGAGGTGTGTCTACACATGAAGTTTGATGAATGATGCCATGTTGAGCCATATACGACTTAAATGAGGAAGACAAATATTCTTGAGCATTGTCTCCCCTTAATATACGAACAGGTACATTAAATTGAGTTTTAATTTCAGCACAAAAGGCACAGAAATGAGAAAATAACTCAGAACGACGTTTCATGAAATATATCCAAGTCATACGAGAATAATCATCAACAAAGGTAACAAAATACTTAACACCAGTTTTGGACACAACAGGGCAAACGCCCCAAACATCAGAATGAACAAGTTCAAAAGGAGCATGTGCTCGTTTATTGACTCGGGGACTTAAACTAGTTCGATGATGTTTTGCAAATTGACATGAATCACACTGTAAAGATGACACCTTATTAAATTGAGGATGAAGTTTCTTTAACAACGGGAGAGAGGGATGGCCTAGTCGATAATGAGCCTCTAACACAGTTCCAACTCCAAGACAAGAGATGGATTTGGGTAAGGATGTATCCAAGAGATAGAGACCAGCCGACTCATATCCTTTACCAATAACCCGATTCGTCACCAGATCCTGAAAAACACAATATCCAGGAAAAAAAGTTACAGAGCAATTAAGATTACGTGTGATTTTGCTGATCGAAATCAAATTAAAGGCAAAGTTTGGAAGACTTGGGACGGGTGACAAAGGTAAGGTAGGTGTTGGGACAATTGTACCCGTTCCAAGAACTGGTGACGTAGATCCGTCAGCCAAAGTAACACTAGAAGTATGAAGAGGTGTGTGGAATGAGGAAAAAAGACTAGGATTACCTGTCATATGATCTGTTGCCCCTGAATCGATAACCCATTTTGAGGATGAAGACACAAGACATGTGTTTGGATTACCTGAATTAGCGACAGCTGAGATAGGAGTAGATGAATGCTTTAGAGTCTCTTGGTAGCAAAGAAATTTGGCGTATTCCTCAGAAGACATACTTATTGATCCATCAGAAGACTGTGTAACGGAAGCAATGTGAGCAACCTGATTTCCTTGATTTTTGAATTTTAATTTTCTACAATCTTTGATCAAGTGTCCAGGCTTTTTACAATAGTTGCATACTATGCCTTTGCCAGATGGACCAGTACGTGGATATTTCTCACCTCCTCTGGTGAATGTCGGAACTTGCCCTACAAATGCATTGCTTGACTGAGGTGCTAATGGTGTGGATGAAGTATCGGTGCAAAGCACTCTAGTGAAAGACTCTTGAAGAGAAGAGACCTCATCACTAGATAAGATATGTGATTTGGCTGTTTCAAATTCAGATGTTAGACCAGCCAAAAAACTCATCACTGCCATTTGTTCTCTTTGTTTCTGCTGCACTTTGATATCAGGACTAAATGGCATTAATGTATTCAGCTCTTCATAGGTTTTCTTGAAATCCATAAAATAAGCCGTGAGAGGCTTATCTTTCATTTCTGCTCTGTAAAAGGCTTTGCACACCTCATAGATGTGGTTAAGATTACCTTTTCCAGAATACATAAATTCCAAATAATCAAACAGTTCTTTCACAGTATCGCAATGACTAACGTACCCCATTACCTCATTCTCCATTGAGTTTTGAATCTGGATAAATAATCTAGAATCGTCACGAAGCCAGGCAGTATTAGCAGCTCTATCAACCTCCTCCTTTGGCGGGTCATCAAGTAAGTGGGTATATTTATCAATGCTCCTTAAATAATGTTTAATAGTTTTACTCCATTCAAGATAATTGGAGCCACAAAGTTTATTCTCAGTAATTTTAAAATTAATGGGAATAACTTCAGAAACTATCAAAGGCTGACTTTGTGTTACTGCGGAGGTGTCAGTGTCAGAACCAGGCATTTTTTTTTTTTTTTGAGACCGTAATAAAGTTTAAAATTGAGATATTTAATTTAATGAGAACTTACAGCAGCCCGTTTTGGGCTTGAGAACAAAAGATACAATCTGCTTGGGCTTTGACTGCTACTACAGACATAAGTCAGATGCCAGACCCCAACGAATAATCAGCCACATGAGTAATTGTCGGAGTCGGAAATTCGCCGGGTAGATGGTCGGACCTGGCAGAGATTCTGAATAGAGAGGGCTAAAAAAGAAATCTGTCTTGGGGTGAGTTTCTGGGAGACAGAATGGTGCCTAGAGGTTCTGAAGAATCTGAACTGAACTCAGGTTTCTTTGAGGAAGAACCCAGTATAAAAAACTAAGCTAAAATCTAAAAGAAAAGGAACTAAACTGAAATGGAGTCTCTGATACCATGTTATCAGAATTAAGCATATAATAGTAATGAGAATGGAAGAATTTTCTGTATATTTCATTGGAGGGATAAGTCCCTATATATATACATTACAAAGATATAATATTCCTATAAGATGCTATACAATAATAATATCTTAGAGTATATTCCTAAAATATTCTAAAGCATATTCTAAAGATAGAAGAATATTCTAAAGCATATTATACAGCATATTCCAATGTCTTTCACATCTCAAAATGTCATTACTCTTTTCGCTAACCTAAAGTTTTTTTTTGTATTTGTCGACCTTTTCTCCCTATTCAAAAGGCTGCTTGCTGAAAGTTACTTTTCTACTTTGATGTTAATCAATATGTTTGTTTCTATTGTAAATTGCTATTTATTCTTGCAACCTTTTCTATACTTCATGTTTATCTCATTCCTTAGATGTTTTAACCACTCATCTCATCATCTAATATCCTCACAGATAAGTAAGCTATTGGATATTTCTCGATCTGTTGCCAATGTGAACAACAATGGTTACAGTACGTTAGAATATTTGCTTGATCGTTTAGAAGACCTCAAGTATGTCATTCAAGACCGGAAGGTTAATGCTCTTGTTGTTGAGACATTTGGAAGACGTATAGAAAAACTATTGCAGTGAGTTCCGACCTATTGTGTGTTTCTTTTTTTTTAATTAAATGACATCATGATCTGCCTACAAAATTTTAATCCCAGTCTTGAACAATAGGCCGCTGGGAGTTTTAGTTGAAAATGAATTTTCACCTTTGACTTTCCCAAGGGTATGTATGGGCTCTGGATAATGTTAAATTACAGTGAAAGGAAATAACTACTAAGAAAAGTTGTTTTTTATGTTTGTCTATCAACAAATATCTAAGATAAATTAATTGAGTTTTAACCTTTCTAAGTTATATGTAGTAGCTTTCTTCTGAGTTTATCTTCCTTAGTTCTTCACTTAGTATGTTTTGGTTTCCAAGCAGACCTATTGTTTTTTTGGATGACAAACAATGTTTAATTATAACTCAACACCACAGGGAGAAATATGTGCAGCTTTGTGGAGAGATTGATGATGAGAAAGTGGTTGCTCCAAATAGTGTTGTTGATGAGGAAAGTTCTACGGAAGATGATACCATATGTAGTTTGCGTGCAAGTCCTATTAATCTATGCTCTAGGGATCGGACATCCATTGAAGATTTTGAGATAATAAAACCCATCAGCAGAGGTGCTTTTGGACGAGTCTTCTTAGCAAAAAAAAGGGCAACTGGTGATTTGTTTGCTATAAAGGTAAAGGTTCTATAATTTTTAAAATTCTAAACGGGTTTTAACATTTTCATGGTATCGTGTTTAATAAAACAATATCTTTGTAGTCAAAGATATCAGATATGAAGTAATATTTGGTCGTCGCCCGTAAGCGACGCGTCATCCCTCCGCCTGGGGGTGGTGTCAAATATGCAAGGGTGCGCTACACTTCATAGGCCTGGGTGTGGTGATAAGAATGCTAAGGTTGCTAGGTCGTCGCCCGGAAGCGGCGCGTCATCCCATTGCCCGAGGATGATGTCAAATATGCACGGGCATGGTGGGGTCCGAGGCGGGGCTAAGAACATAAGTCTTTTCCCCTCTTTTCTTCTTCTTCTTCTTTTTCTTTTTCTTTTATATTTTTATCCTTATATATAAACATTACTTTATCATTTTATTTTATCTTTTATATGTATATTCATCTATTTTATATTATCTTTTTTATAATAGCTTATCTTTTTTATCTTTATTTCTTTTCTTTTCTTTTGGATGATATCATGTATCGATTCATGTTAGCCGACCCCAATATCGTTTGGGACTAAGGCTTGGATGTTCTGTCTCAACCTCTGTTAGCGTTGCTTCAACCACAATACCTTCTAGAGCCAAGGCCGTCCGACACTGATAATGCAGATGCCCTTCCCAATTATCATCCCAAAATGAACTCTTTGAACTTTCCAGATCCATTTTGGTCCACTAAAATTGTCTACCATTGTATTCAAAGGGAATTTTCTAATGGATGCTTATCACCTTCACCATAGTCCATTTCTAATTCAGAGTGACTTTCGATGTTCTTCAATAGTTCAAGGATCACTTGCACTTTTTATTGGTGCAGTCATTCATCATCAAGTTCAAGTTTTCAAGCTTGAGGGCAAGCTTGACTTTCAAAGAGGGGTGTATTGATGCATGCTACAATATAAATACTGTGATGATATAAAAGAGAAATTAAGTAAAATAGTGAGGAAGTGATAGCTCATTGATTTGCTTAATTAATTTTATTATTATGATAATTTTCAAATACATTCATTAGTTAAGCTATTTTATGAAGTGATTTTCTAAGATTTTCTTTTCCTTGTGTTTTGCATTGCTATACATATAATCCCTCTTATAAAAGAGAGCTTTGCTATGCTATTGGAATATTTAGGAAACAATTAAGAAAAATTAAGAAGGAAAAATCCTCAAATTTCCACAGCTGCTTTTGTTTATCCTTTTTTAAATTCAATCATATTACACAAATCATGTCATTACATAGCATTTTCTTGGATATTTTTGCATAACAAAGCCCCTTTTTATAAGAGAAGTTACATGCATATGAATGCAAACAAGGAAAAGGATATCTTAGAAATTCACTCCTTAAAATATATTAACTAATGAAGATGTCTAGATATTGTCATAAGAAAATCAATCAGCTATCACTACTATATTACTTGATTGCTCTTTTTATCTTTCCATAATATTATATTATAGCATGCATCGTTAATTCGTTACACCCCTCCTCGAAAATCAAGCTTTTCGTCGGGCTTGAAAACTTGAATATGGCGTTGAGTGGTTGTACCAGTAAAAAGTGCCACAGATCCTTGTATTCTTTAAGAGGATTAAAAGTTTGTTGTATAGGTGAACTAAAGCGGAGGTGAGCGAAATCCATTAGGTACACCCTCTAAAGAAAACAGTAAAATCGGACAATATTGGGGGACCAGAATGGATCTGGAAAGTCAAAATAGATCGTTTTGAGAAGCTTTTGAAGTAAGACACTCTGCATGGTAGGTGTCATATACACCGTTTGACACTATAAGTTGTAGAGGTTTTGGAGGAACTTTGGCAGATGAAGTGTCTACTGATGGGGGCGCTTCTATAGCTGCTACCGCCAATTAGGAAAATTGGTCAAGCTGGTTAGAGAGTGTCTGAATTGACTTCTTTAATGGCTGCAATGCTAGTTGCACCCTCTGCACCCCATTTTGCAGCTTGTGAAGGTATCCTTGGCTTGTCAGCTTCGATAGTGTGAAAGACATTAGAATATACTTTAGAATATACTTTAGAATATTCTTCTATCCTTAGAATATACTTTAGAATATTTTAGGAATATACTCTAGGATATTATTATTGTATAGAATCTTATAGGAATATTCTATCTTTGTAATGTATATTTATAGGGACTTAACCCTCCAATGAAATATACAGAAAATCCTTCTCTCCATCTTTAATATCATTCTAGTTTATATTTCAACATGGTATCAGAGCCTTCCATTTTAGTTTAGTTTTTTTTCCAGATTTCAGTTAATTTTCAGATTTTCAGATTGGATTCTTCCTTGAGTTCAGTCTTCAGAACCTTCGACACCAGTCTGTCTCTAAATTCTTTCTTCAGGATTTCAGCTTTCCGATTCTTGAGGAACTTGAGTTCAGTTTTTCAGATTCTTCAGAACCTCTAAATTTCCCAGAAAGTATCAGTCTGCCCCCAGACCTCACAAATTTCAGACCACACATTTCATCACCACCGTACCCAGGTGGTGCGGCTACCTCCGACGACACAGAAACAAAAGTCCGACACCCATACTCTAAGCGAGTGAGCCGCACGCGCCGCCACAGCACGGCGAACTTAACTCACGCGCCGGCGCGTCTCGTCTGTTCTCCGGCCAGATTTCCGATCGAAAACCACCCATCAGCTCGCCTGTGTATGGCCTCTCTTTTGTGGTCGCTCGTTTCGTCCTGGTAAGCATTGGTTCCTGCCTCGATAGCCTTGTTGCGTAAAAGTCAACGCAAACTCGCGAGGAACACACCCGGTTGCTTTGTCACAATCTTATAGCAGATTGTTAAGGGAGGAGAATATTTGTTTTCTTTGCCTAAACCGGAGGAATAGTTCGACGCGGTAACCTCGGGTGAATATCAGTCAGTTCAACTCAAAATCTGGTGAGACCCGTTGTTATTCTTGCTATGATTTTTTACTGATTACCGTGTGCTTGGAGAATACAGAAGTCCAAGAAGTAAATTGTGGTCACCTTCCTTTCCTTTATTCTGCATCATTTTTTCCAAAATTTGAGCCCACGCGTAAAAAGGCTGCTGTAAGTTTCCAATGCAATCTCAGATTTGATTTTATTTAAAAAAAAAAATACAAAAAAAAAAAATACAAAAAAAAAAAATGTTTCGTACAGGTCAATTTGACAGAGGAGTAATATGCAATTACTGCAAGAAGTCCGGACACTTGCTCAAAGATTGTAGAAAGTTGGCATTCAAAAATCAAGGAAATTTGATTGCTCATGTTGCTTCCGCTACCACCTCATCTGATGGATCAATTGCTATTTCTTCGGATGAATATGCCAAATTTATTTGCTACCAAGAATCTCTAAAGCATTCATCTGTCCCTATCTCGGTAGCCGCGAATTCAGGTATTTCAAACACATGTCTTGTTTCGTCATCCTCGAAATGGGTCATTGACTCAGGTGCCACAGATCATATGACCGGTAATCCTAGTCTATTCTCGTCATTCCATTCATATTGACCTACTTCTAGTGTCACTTTAGCTGATGGATCTACCTCACCCGTTCTTGGATCTGGTACTGTTGTTCCAACTTCTACATTACCATTATCGCCTGTTTTGAGTCTTCCTAATTTTGCATTTAATCTGCTTTCCATTAGTAAAATCACGCGTACTCTTAATTGTTCTGTAACATTTTTTCCTGGATATTGTGTGTTTCAGGATCTGTTAACGAAGCAGACTATTGGTAAAGGACATGAGTCAGCTGGTCTTTATATTTTGGATACATCAATCACAAAAGGTATCTCTTGTCTTGGGGTTGGGACTTTGTTAGATGCTCATTACCGATTAGGACATCCATCTCTCCCATTAATGAAGCAAATAAATCCCCAATTTAATAAGATGACCTCTTTACAATGTGAGTCATGTCAATTTGCGAAACACCATCGTACTAGCTTGAGCCCTCGAGTTAATAAACGAGCAAATGCTCCATTTGACCTTGTTCACTCTGATGTTTGGGGTGCTTGCCCGGTTGTGTCTAAAGCAGGTTTTAAATATTTTGTTACCTTTGTTGATGACTATTCTCGTATGACATGGTTGTATTTCATGAAACGTCGATCTGAGTTGTTCACTCATTTTTCTTCCTTTTATGCTGAAATTAAAACTCAGTTTAACGTTCCTGTTCGGGTGTTAAGAGGAGACAATGTCCAAGAATATCTATCTGCTACATTTAAGTCATTTATGCTTCAACATGGCATTATTCATCAAACTTCATGCGTTGACACACCTCCTCAAAATGGAGTTGCAGAACGAAAGAACCGACATCTGTTAGAAACTGCAAGGGCTCTTCTATTCCAAATGAATGTGCCTAAACAGTTTTGGGCAGATGCCTTGTCTACTGCATGTTTTTTGATAAATCGAATGCCATCTTCTGTTCTGAATGGTAAAGCTCCTTATCATTGTCTATTTCCAAACAAAGAGCTTTTTCCTATCCCACCTAAAATATTTGGTTGCACTTGTTTTGTTAGAGATGTTAATCCTCATCTTACAAAGTTAGATCCCAAATCATTAAAATGTATTTTCTTGGGTTATTCTCGAGTCCAAAAGGGGTATAGATGTTTTTGTCCAAGTACTGGTCGGTATCTTGTTTCTATTGATGCATCATTTCATGAAAATACACCTTTTTCATCATCTAAGGCAGATATTCATGAGAGTAATGATGATATACTCATTTACACGATGACTATTCCCGAGTCCACACTTTCGACAAATATTCCACAAGTTACTGTTCCTGACCCTAGGCCTCCCGTACATTTGGTATACACCCGTCGACACAAAGCACCTGATAACCCTCCACCGGCGATACCTGTGATTACTTATCCTGATACTAGTTCGACTCCGATCTCATGTCCTGAACCAGTACCTGCATCCTCAGATCTTGTCTCCACATCAGATCTTGACCTCCCAATCGCACTACGTAAAGGTACACGGTCTTGTACTCATCCTATTTCTTCATTTGTGTCGTACAATCAGTTATCTCCTGCTTCATGTTCTTTTATTGCTTCCATTGATTCTATTTCTGTTCCCAAATCTGTCAAAGAAGCTTTGTCTCATCCTGAATGGCGTCATGCCATGGTAGAGGAAATGAATGCTTTAGATCTTAATGGTACTTGGGATTTGGTTGACTTGCCTACAGGAAAGAAATCTATTGGATGTAAGTGGGTCTTCGCTGTAAAGGTTAACCCTGACGGATCCGTTGCTCGGTTGAAAGCCCGATTAGTGGCAAAGGGTTATGCTCAAACCTATGGTGTCGATTATTCTGACACATTTTCTCCTGTTGCTAAATTAACATCTGTCAGGTTACTTATCTCTCTCGCTGCAACTAATGGTTGGCACTTACATCAGTTGGACATTAAAAATGCATTCTTGCACGGTGATATTCAGGAGGAAGTTTATATTGAGCAACCTCCGGGATTTGTTGCTCAGGGGGAGTATGGAAAAGTGTGTCGACTTCGCAAGTCTCTTTATGGTTTGAAACAGAGTCCCCGTGCATGGTTCGGAAAATTCAGTCAATCAATTGAACGATTTGGAATGATAAAAGGCAAATCAGATCACTCTGTATTTTACAGACAAACGAAAGCAGGTATCACATTGCTTGTGGTGTATGGCGATGATATTGTGATTACAGGGAGTGATAATGCAGGTATTTTGGCCCTTAAGAATTTTCTTCATAGTCAATTCCAGACAAAAGATTTGGGCTCATTAAAATACTTCTTGGGGATTGAGGTTACAAGGAGTAAGAAAGGCATATTTCTATCTCAGCGTAAATATGTGCTTGACTTGCTAACTGAAACAGGGAAATTGGGGGCAAAGCCGAGCAATACTCCCATGATTCCTAATGTGCAGCTCACTCATGAAGGTGTGCCATTCGAAGATCCAGAAAGATACAGAAGGTTGGTTGGAAAGCTTAACTATCTCGCAGTTACCCGTCCAGATATTGCCTACTCAGTCAGTGTAGTAAGTCAATATATGTCATCTCCGACAGTTGATCATTGGAATGCAGTAGAGCATATATTATGTTACTTGAAGGGGACACCAGGACGAGGTATTGTTTATCAAAATCATGATCACATGAGAATAGAATGCTTTGCAGATGCTGATTGGGCTGGATCTAAAGATGATAGGAGATCCACATCTGGCTATTGCGTCTTTGTTGGTGGTAATCTCGTCTCTTGGAAAAGTAAGAAGCAAAATGTGGTTTTTCGTTCGAGTGCTGAATCAGAATATCGGGCTATGGCACAATCGGCATGTGAGATAATCTGGATAAACCATTTGCTGAGTGAAATCGGATTGAAGACACCAATGCCTGCTAAACTCTGGTGTGATAACCAAGCTGCTATACACATTGCCAACAACCCAGTGTTTCATGAGAGAACAAAACATATTGAGGTCGATTGTCACTTTGTTCGAGAAAAGATACAACAAGGATTGATCTCTACAGGATATGTGAAGACTGGAGAGCAACTTGGAGATTTGTTCACTAAAGCATTAAATGGAATTCGTGTTGGTTATTTATGTAACAAGTTGGGCATGATAAATATCTATGCTCCAACTTGAGGGGGAGTGTGAAAGACATTAGAATATACTTTAGAATATACTTTAGAATATTCTTCTATCCTTAGAATATACTTTAGAATATTTTAGGAATATACTCTAGGATATTATTATTGTATAGAATCTTATAGGAATATTCTATCTTTGTAATGTATATTTATAGGGACTTAACCCTCCAATGAAATATACAGAAAATCCTTCTCTCCATCTTTAATATCATTCTAGTTTATATTTCAACATGGTATCAGAGCCTTCCATTTTAGTTTAGTTTTTTTTCCAGATTTCAGTTAATTTTCAGATTTTCAGATTGGATTCTTCCTTGAGTTCAGTCTTCAGAACCTTCGACACCAGTCTGTCTCTAAATTCTTTCTTCAGGATTTCAGCTTTCCGATTCTTGAGGAACTTGAGTTCAGTTTTTCAGATTCTTCAGAACCTCTAAATTTCCCAGAAAGTATCAGTCTGCCCCCAGACCTCACAAATTTCAGACCACACATTTCATCACCACCGTACCCAGGTGGTGCGGCTACCTCCGACGACACAGAAACAAAAGTCCGACACCCATACTCTAAGCGAGTGAGCCGCACGCGCCGCCACAGCACGGCGAACTTAACTCACGCGCCGGCGCGTCTCGTCTGTTCTCCGGCCAGATTTCCGATCGAAAACCACCCATCAGCTCGCCTGTGTATGGCCTCTCTTTTGTGGTCGCTCGTTTCGTCCTGGTAAGCATTGGTTCCTGCCTCGATAGCCTTGTTGCGTAAAAGTCAACGCAAACTCGCGAGGAACACACCCGGTTGCTTTGTCACAATCTTATAGCAGATTGTTAAGGGAGGAGAATATTTGTTTTCTTTGCCTAAACCGGAGGAATAGTTCGACGCGGTAACCTCGGGTGAATATCAGTCAGTTCAACTCAAAATCTGGTGAGACCCGTTGTTATTCTTGCTATGATTTTTTACTGATTACCGTGTGCTTGGAGAATACAGAAGTCCAAGAAGTAAATTGTGGTCACCTTCCTTTCCTTTATTCTGCATCATTTTTTCCAAAATTTGAGCCCACACGTAAAAAGGCTGTTGTAAGTTTCCAATGCAATCTCAGATTTGATTTTATTTAAAAAAAAAAATACAAAAAAAAAAAATACAAAAAAAAAAAAATGTTTCGTACAGGTCAATTTGACAGAGGAGTAATATGCAATTACTGCAAGAAGTCCGGACACTTGCTCAAAGATTGTAGAAAGTTGGCATTCAAAAATCAAGGAAATTTGATTGCTCATGTTGCTTCCGCTACCACCTCATCTGATGGATCAATTGCTATTTCTTCGGATGAATATGCCAAATTTATTTGCTACCAAGAATCTCTAAAGCATTCATCTGTCCCTATCTCGGTAGCCGCGAATTCAGGTATTTCAAACACATGTCTTGTTTCGTCATCCTCGAAATGGGTCATTGACTCAGGTGCCACAGATCATATGACCGGTAATCCTAGTCTATTCTCGTCATTCCATTCATATTTACCTACTTCTAGTGTCACTTTAGCTGATGGATCTACCTCACCCGTTCTTGGATCTGGTACTGTTGTTCCAACTTCTACATTACCATTATCGCCTGTTTTGAGTCTTCCTAATTTTGCATTTAATCTGCTTTCCATTAGTAAAATCACGCGTACTCTTAATTGTTCTGTAACATTTTTTCCTGGATATTGTGTGTTTCAGGATCTGTTAACGAAGCAGACTATTGGTAAAGGACATGAGTCAGCTGGTCTTTATATTTTGGATACATCAATCACAAAAGGTATCTCTTGTCTTGGGGTTGGGACTTTGTTAGATGCTCATTACCGATTAGGACATCCATCTCTCCCATTAATGAAGCAAATAAATCCCCAATTTAATAAGATGACCTCTTTACAATGTGAGTCATGTCAATTTGCGAAACACCATCGTACTAGCTTGAGCCCTCGAGTTAATAAACGAGCAAATGCTCCATTTGACCTTGTTCACTCTGATGTTTGGGGTGCTTGCCCGGTTGTGTCTAAAGCAGGTTTTAAATATTTTGTTACCTTTGTTGATGACTATTCTCGTATGACATGGTTGTATTTCATGAAACGTCGATCTGAGTTGTTCACTCATTTTTCTTCCTTTTATGCTGAAATTAAAACTCAGTTTAACGTTCCTGTTCGGGTGTTAAGAGGAGACAATGTCCAAGAATATCTATCTGCTACATTTAAGTCATTTATGCTTCAACATGGCATTATTCATCAAACTTCATGCGTTGACACACCTCCTCAAAATGGAGTTGCAGAACGAAAGAACCGACATCTGTTAGAAACTGCAAGGGCTCTTCTATTCCAAATGAATGTGCCTAAACAGTTTTGGGCAGATGCCGTGTCTACTGCATGTTTTTTGATAAATCGAATGCCATCTTCTGTTCTGAATGGTAAAGCTCCTTATCATTGTCTATTTCCAAACAAAGAGCTTTTTCCTATCCCACCTAAAATATTTGGTTGCACTTGTTTTGTTAGAGATGTTAATCCTCATCTTACAAAGTTAGATCCCAAATCATTAAAATGTATTTTCTTGGGTTATTCTCGAGTCCAAAAGGGGTATAGATGTTTTTGTCCAAGTACTGGTCGGTATCTTGTTTCTATTGATGCATCATTTCATGAAAATACACCTTTTTCATCATCTAAGGCAGATATTCATGAGAGTAATGATGATATACTCATTTACACGATGACTATTCCCGAGTCCACACTTTCGACAAATATTCCACAAGTTACTGTTCCTGACCCTAGGCCTCCCGTACATTTGGTATACACCCGTCGACACAAAGCACCTGATAACCCTCCACCGGCGATACCTGTGATTACTTATCCTGATACTAGTTCGACTCCGATCTCATGTCCTGAACCAGTACCTGCATCCTCAGATCTTGTCTCCACATCAGATCTTGACCTCCCAATCGCACTACGTAAAGGTACACGGTCTTGTACTCATCCTATTTCTTCATTTGTGTCGTACAATCAGTTATCTCCTGCTTCATGTTCTTTTATTGCTTCCATTGATTCTATTTCTGTTCCCAAATCTGTCAAAGAAGCTTTGTCTCATCCTGAATGGCGTCATGCCATGGTAGAGGAAATGAATGCTTTAGATCTTAATGGTACTTGGGATTTGGTTGACTTGCCTACAGGAAAGAAATCTATTGGATGTAAGTGGGTCTTCGCTGTAAAGGTTAACCCTGACGGATCCGTTGCTCGGTTGAAAGCCCGATTAGTGGCAAAGGGTTATGCTCAAACCTATGGTGTCGATTATTCTGACACATTTTCTCCTGTTGCTAAATTAACATCTGTCAGGTTACTTATCTCTCTCGCTGCAACTAATGGTTGGCACTTACATCAGTTGGACATTAAAAATGCATTCTTGCACGGTGATATTCAGGAGGAAGTTTATATTGAGCAACCTCCGGGATTTGTTGCTCAGGGGGAGTATGGAAAAGTGTGTCGACTTCGCAAGTCTCTTTATGGTTTGAAACAGAGTCCCCGTGCATGGTTCGGAAAATTCAGTCAATCAATTGAACGATTTGGAATGATAAAAGGCAAATCAGATCACTCTGTATTTTACAGACAAACGAAAGCAGGTATCACATTGCTTGTGGTGTATGGCGATGATATTGTGATTACAGGGAGTGATAATGCAGGTATTTTGGCCCTTAAGAATTTTCTTCATAGTCAATTCCAGACAAAAGATTTGGGCTCATTAAAATACTTCTTGGGGATTGAGGTTACAAGGAGTAAGAAAGGCATATTTCTATCTCAGCGTAAATATGTGCTTGACTTGCTAACTGAAACAGGGAAATTGGGGGCAAAGCCGAGCAATACTCCCATGATTCCTAATGTGCAGCTCACTCATGAAGGTGTGCCATTCGAAGATCCAGAAAGATACAGAAGGTTGGTTGGAAAGCTTAACTATCTCGCAGTTACCCGTCCAGATATTGCCTACTCAGTCAGTGTAGTAAGTCAATATATGTCATCTCCGACAGTTGATCATTGGAATGCAGTAGAGCATATATTATGTTACTTGAAGGGGACACCAGGACGAGGTATTGTTTATCAAAATCATGATCACATGAGAATAGAATGCTTTGCAGATGCTGATTGGGCTGGATCTAAAGATGATAGGAGATCCACATCTGGCTATTGCGTCTTTGTTGGTGGTAATCTCGTCTCTTGGAAAAGTAAGAAGCAAAATGTGGTTTTTCGTTCGAGTGCTGAATCAGAATATCGGGCTATGGCACAATCGGCATGTGAGATAATCTGGATAAACCATTTGCTGAGTGAAATCGGATTGAAGACACCAATGCCTGCTAAACTCTGGTGTGATAACCAAGCTGCTATACACATTGCCAACAACCCAGTGTTTCATGAGAGAACAAAACATATTGAGGTCGATTGTCACTTTGTTCGAGAAAAGATACAACAAGGATTGATCTCTACAGGATATGTGAAGACTGGAGAGCAACTTGGAGATTTGTTCACTAAAGCATTAAATGGAATTCGTGTTGGTTATTTATGTAACAAGTTGGGCATGATAAATATCTATGCTCCAACTTGAGGGGGAGTGTGAAAGACATTAGAATATACTTTAGAATATACTTTAGAATATTCTTCTATCCTTAGAATATACTTTAGAATATTTTAGGAATATACTCTAGGATATTATTATTGTATAGAATCTTATAGGAATATTCTATCTTTGTAATGTATATTTATAGGGACTTAACCCTCCAATGAAATATACAGAAAATCCTTCTCTCCATCTTTAATATCATTCTAGTTTATATTTCAACAGATAGCTCCTTTTATATCTCAGAGAGGAGTGTGTACTCATAAGCAGAAAGCATAAAATTTCCCATGGCGCTGGCATCGGAACTAAAATGTGATGTATTGTGATTCTTTGCGTAATTTGAATAAATTAAAAAGGGATAAACGTAAGGGGCTGGGAAATTTGAGGAGTTTTCCTTCTCCTTGATTTTTTCTTAGTTGTTTCTTGGATATTTTATTAGCATAGCAAAGCTCCCTTTCTTGGAATGCATGCATAATATAGAATAACTAATTCACTTCCTAATATAGATTAACTAATAAATGTATTTAAAAGTTATGATAATAAAATCAAAGCAAAGCTCCCAATGTAGAACAGAAGGGAAATGCTAGAAGTTCACTTCCTAATATAGATTAACTAATGAATCATGAATGTATTTAAAAGTTATCATAATAAAATCAATGAGATATCACCTCCTCACTATTCTACTTGATTTCTCTTTTTTATTTTTTTTATTTTTTATAATATTATTTTGTAGCATGCATACAAAATATTGTAGTCACGGTGTCTACTATGTATTCAATGACCAGATTGCATGAATTGTGTGATTGTGTCTCATTTCTAGACAACCTTTAAGGGTGTTACATTATTTCTTTATATAATTTGATTATAAGATTTGTGGTGCAATCCCATATCCAACAATATCTATTACGTAGTATATTGTATTATATTTGGTATTGTAACTCAAAATTCTGCAGGTTCTAAAAAAAGCTGATATGATACGCAAGAATTCCGTAGAGAGCATTTTGGCAGAGCGTGATATTTTAATTTCACTTCGCAATCCATTTGTGGTTAGTATATCTTATTTGTTATCATCTGCGTCACACTTGTCTTGTATGACTGCAAAAAAAAAAATCAAAAACAGTTCACGACTTTAAAATCTGTTGGTGAGCAGGTCCGTTTTTTCTACTCCTTCACATGTAGGGATAATCTTTATCTTGTGATGGAGTACCTGAATGGAGGAGATCTTTTCTCTTTGCTGAGAAATCTTGGTTGTCTGGAAGAAGACATGGCCCGTGTTTATATTGCTGAAGTTGTAAGTACACATTGACGATTTCATCACATGAGAACTAAATTTGCAGCTTCACAAGGAGCAATATATGACCTCTTAATTCTCTCTTTTCAGGTTCTCGCATTGGACTATCTGCATTCCTTGAATATTGTTCATAGAGATTTAAAGCCTGACAATCTATTGATAGGGCCAGATGGTCATATCAAGGTTAATACTCTATTTACTAAAAAGCTTTGTATGGTTTTATTTAACATTTGTGAGTTGCGACCTGAATTTCAGGCATTATCTTAGCCTAATTAAGTGTGTGAGTGTTTTGCTCTGCCTTTTTAATTCCAATTCACATGATGGAAACATATAGTTTTGTTCCTCAAAACAAAATTTGTGAGATTCTATAGTATTTGTCGTTTTCTTGCCGGCTCCATTGCTCCACGCAATTACACAAAACTAATCCTTCCCATCACAGTTGACAGATTTTGGGCTCTCCAAGGTTGGTCTTATCAACAGCACTGATGACTTGTCAAGTTCATCAGGTTCTTCATTGCTTGGGAGTGCTAAACTGAAAGCACAACCATCAATAAAAAGAGAAAAACGGCAGAAGAATTCAGTTGTTGGAACCCCTGATTACTTGGCACCAGAGATACTTCTCGGCGTTGGGCATGGTGTGGAATTAGTTTTTCCAACCCTTACAGTTACATGACTGAAAATTCAATTTACCTGAACCCATCTCATGACAGATACTCAAGAGACAGTTATAATTTTTGAATTAGTGATTTGAATTTTTTCCTCACATTTATTGTTCTTATTGTAGGTGCAACAGCTGACTGGTGGTCGGTTGGTGTTATTATGTTTGAGCTCCTTGTTGGCATTCCACCTTTTAATGCAGAGCATCCTCAGGTATACTCTTATAGATCCTAATGTCATTGTAAATATGTAGGCTGAAGGCAGAACTAAATAAGCTGCGTAATTAACAGAGCTATAATTATATTCAAATAATATTCTGCAGATGCTGCATAAAATTTTGGCTTGTCAAAATTATTATGTACACATGTTTCATGTAACCTTTAGCTTGATTCAACTTAAAAAAAATCACTTGGGGTTGTGAATTGTGATGCATTTATCTCAAGTGTTTCAATGGCTCAAAAGTCAAAACCAATACTGGATATGATATATTTGTGTTGTTTTGCAGCAAATATTCATCAATATCATGAATAGAGACATACCTTGGCCAAAGGTGCCAGAGGACATAAGTTTTGAAGCATATGATTTGATTAACAAGTAAGAGATTTTATTTTATATTCTTCACTCCTAGATAACTTGTAAGTGTTACTTGGACACTTATTTTTAGATGCACCCTTACTTTAGGTTGTTGATTGAAAACCCACTTCAAAGATTAGGCGCAACAGGTGCTGCAGAGGTAATAACATAATCTTCCCATTGAAACCCTCAGTTTAATAAAAATAACAGTCTGGAATGTGGTGAATGCATGCAATGTACTTGAACTTGCATTATGGTACTCCAATTGTGGAATGAAGCAGATCAGCACCCTAGATATAGTTAATTGCTTCGATGGACTGTAGCACTTGAAAATATGACTGAAATCATTCTTCTAGACAACTTAATCTCGTGTCGTGGAATTCGTAAGGTTAAGTCAAGTGATTTTTACCGGAATTCAAATCTTACTGTTGGTTAAAACAATAAAATGCACCTTGGATACTGTAATTTTTTTCAACAATTGAGACACCAAAATGCACAAGTACGAGTGCTTCACATACGATACACACATTCGTTCCATGGACAATGTGATATTGACCTCTCAGTATCTGTTGCATATTATCACTAGGTAAAGCGACATCCATTTTTTAAAGGCATCAACTGGGATACACTAGCAAGGCAAAAGGTTTCTCTCTTAGACTCACTCCCTCTTGATAAAGGATTACAAAAACAGTTCCCGTGTTTTTTAGAAGTAGAGACTTATACTTCTCTCAATTCATATAGGCTGCATTCATACCTGCTGCTGAACCACATGACACTAGTTACTTTATGAGTCGTTACATTTGGAATCCGGAAGATGAAGATGTCTGGGGTGGTAGTGATTTTGATGACATGAGTGATGTGAGCAGTATCTCATGCAGCAGCAGTTCTTGCAGCAATTTACCGGACGAAGATGTATGTGCATGATTCATATCTTTTGATCCAACATCTAGGAAAAAACTAGAAGAAAACAGGGAGGAAAATTAATTGGAAAAAGAGAAATATTAGAGGGCATGAAAGATAATCATAAACTCAATAAGATCTAGTTAGATATTAAATCAAACTCATATATATTTTCTATTATGTTAGCAGTTTAGAAAAACATATGTAAAAAATTAAAAACGTAAAGTTACATTTCATTTTCTTTGTATTTTCCAATGTAAAATCTAATTAGAAACTGGTCAACCTGCCAAACTAAGCCCTCCCTGACTAGGCACTAGCGGCTAGACCTAAATATGCCCCTAGCGGGGCATGTCAAACTTCTTACAACATTATTAACATATAATACTCTCTTTGTTCAAAAAAAGTATCACATTTGATCAAACTCCAAGTTTTGAATTTTGGGATGGGAAAAAATCTCAAGTGCATTAAATTTGATGAAAATTAGATTCTTTTGTTTATGTTGTGAGATAGTTAGTAGTCACCTTTTGGGGGACTTAGTCCTCTATTAAACTATTGAGTTGTTGAATTTCAAATTACATTCAATTAGAATTAAGAAAATGAAGAAGCTTGTAAGAATATAATTTTGCCGTTGTCTGCATAAGTCATAAGTAACTATGTAAAATATAAATACTTTTTTTTTACTATTTATTAATTCTTTTATGTTATGTCATAAATGATTATCACTATGATTTCTTTGATACAGGGAGATGAATGTGGGTACTTGACAGAGTTTGGCACTTCATCCCTGCTAGAGCAATATTCATTTAGCAATTTTTCATTCAAGGTAGGATACATGGCATTTATTCTCCCTAATACGGAGTAATATATAGGGTTATTGTTGATTAAAAATTTAACCTATATTATCCTCATGATATAGGTTAATTAATATGCCACACGATGTTGTGGAACCATACGATGTGAATATGCCACATGACGAATTAATAATAATAGAAATAATAAGCATACTAATAATTAGTAATAACACTACAAATGGTAGTTTTCTAGTAGTATATGAAGTTTGTTTTCGTCAATACTTTCAAGGGAGATTTCTCAAAATAGGAATAAATGGAGTTTGGAATTTCAAAATAGGGACTACTATTTTTTATTTCCGAAATAGGACTAACATGGTAGTATTTACCGTCATCCTGTAGGCGTGACTGCCAAATAGTTGCAATACAGTGCATTTAACATGACAATATTTATTACCTAACTTTTTCTAGAGATGCAATAAATTGTCGATTTATTATTAAAAGCAATCTAATCATTGGTTTGTACCTTTCATTTAGAATTTGTCTCAGCTGGCTTCCATGAACTATGATTTGGTAGTAAAGAATGCCACAAAATCAGTTGAGAAGCTTTGAAGCACCAATCACTAACCAATTCATGACCCAAAAGAAAATCAAGTGTGGTGGTGTTGATGAACTTTTGAATGACTGATCACAAAAGAAGCTGAACAAAGAAGCCACTTCTGGTCACAATTAGTACATATTTATGTGGGGTGAAACTTGTTTCTAATGTGTGATTTCCTCCTGTCACGACAAAGTTAACTTGAAGGTGGGGGCTGGGAACTACCAAGACCAAAATGGTAGTATGAAAAACATATAATGATTTGAAATGAAAATTCTTAATGTGAAAATTAAGTACTCTTATAAGAGCATCTCCAATGGTAAAATGTGCACGGTGCACGGTGCACGGTGCACACGTGGCATGAGAAATAGCCACATAAATATTAGTAAATAAATTCTTTCTCTCCTTATTTGAATGATTTTATACAGTTTTGGTAAGTTTTTCTCCACACTATCAAGGAGACCGTCTAGATGTTGACATTGTTGTTGACATTGCAGGGAAAAACTTACCAAAATTGTATAAAATCATTCAAATAAGGAGAGAAATAATTTATTTGCTAATATTTATGTGGCTATCACTCATGCCACATATGCAACGTGGACATTATAGCATTGGAGATGCTCTAAGTGACATGCTTAAATGTTTAGTGTGTAATGCTAATGCATGCTTTTAATAAGCAGAATATGCAGACATGTACAGTACCAATTTCTCAGCAACTCAAGCTCCAACTCCTCCATCACTATGAACCTCAGGACATAGCCAAAAGTATAAGGCTTTCATATGGGCCCTCTTTGCACTTTCATATGGGTCTTTTTTACACTTTCATATGGGCCCTTTTTGCACATGCCTGCTTTTATGCTTTAAACAATCGGTGTCTCCTCCATTTTTGTTATTCCTTACCTCTCCTGTTTATAATAACTTGAGATAAGGGTGTACTGGTCTAAGATATGATTGAATATGTGTCTAAAATGCATAACAAAAAAATCTAAAGTGTTGGTGATATAAGAGTTAGAGAAATAAAATAGCTAACCATATAATTGCTAAATGGTTATTCTCCCGCCCCATATCCGCCCATTTTCCAACGGGTAATTTTTATCCAAACCATAACTGGCAGAACGGGTAACGGGTATAATCGCGGGTAATTGCTATTTTAATATAAAAATAATATTTTAAAAGGCAAAAATGGCATTACATAGATGACTCTAGACTGAGACGTCACTTTAAAGTTTTGTACATCTACAAGACAATAAAGAAGGCAACCTAAATTAATTTGAATCTAAATATACACTTAATCTGAAAAATAATTTATCACAAACAAAATTTGATAATAATCAAACAACACTATTACGACCTATTAGTCATGGACCCGGGCCGGGCCGGTTCTGGTTCCGGGCCGGGCCCGGCTGGGCTTTTTTTTGGGGAAGGAAGGCCTGGGACCGGCCCGGGTGGCCACCGGGTCCGGTCCGGGTCCGGGCCGGGCCTCCGGTTCGGTCATAATTTTTTTTTTTTTTTTTGCTTTCCTAACCCCCCCACTCACCCCCCCCCCCACCCCCCAAACCCCCAAACCCCTCCTAACCATCAAGCCCAACTTGGCTAACCCCAAAAAAAAAAAAAAAAATAAAAAAAAAAAATCAATTCGGCCCGGGCCCGGGCCCGACCCGGCCGGGCCGGTTCGCCAAATACAAGGCCCGAGCCCGGACCCGGACCCGGACCCGAGAACCGGGCCGGTTCCGGGCTCGCACAGTGGCGGGCCGGGCCGGTCCCGGGCCGGGCGGCCCGAACCGGGTCCATGCCTACGACCTATTATGAAATTTCACCCACACACTGTAGTTAGTGCATCTACAATCCACATATACACAATGAAAATAGAAAAATCTCATCTTTTAGAAGTTGTGGGACAAATAATTGATAAAAATGTAATAAAAATATAACTAAAAATAAACGGGATGGGTACGGGGAGGGTAATGGGGCGGGCATGTATAAAATCGTAACTGCCCCGTTATCCGTAAAAGCAATTTGAGTATTCCCCGCCCTATAGTTGTTACCCGGTCCATGCGATTTTCCGCGTTTTGACGGGGGCTGTTCAATGTGGGTAACCATCGAATGGTCACAATTGTCATCCCTACTCTCTTCAGATGCTATTCTAGTGTTCAAGGGGATAAAGCTTGCAAATGAGAAGGAAAGTTCAATCACTTTGGTGAGCTTGCTTGCTGCATGTACCAGTCTCCTGAATGCAAGACTAGGCGAGTCTATCCATTATTAAATAAATAAATTACAAAAATGTGAAATTATTGATTTTGAAAAATTTATAAGCTACAGAGGAAATCTAATGGATTAAAAATATACATTGAGAAATTTGTTTTATTTTTGTTTTGTTTAGATCAAGATGGTTGAAAAGACAAAGTTCATTTGGCAGACATAAATCTATGCCTTCTAGCTTTTCTAATGTTTAAAAAGTTTCTAAAATCTTCTAGTTGTATGTTTGGCATGACAACTCTTAAGAGTTTTTCATTTTTTTTTTTTTTGAGATGCTACAAGGAGTAGCATCTGAGAAAAGCCCGTGACTTTTAGTATTAATTCATCCTAACAGCTTGTATACCAAACAGAATTAAATCAAACGGTTAGCTTTTTACCAAACAACTACCACAATTTTCTTTTAAGAATCTTTTCAGTCACTAAAAGCTAACAGTTATTAAAAAGCTCACAAAGTATCTTTTCGGCTAGTTATGCCAAACATTCCCTATAAAAGAATTGTCTCTTTTAATTGGAAAATATAGACTAAGAGCATGTTTAGATAATTACTTTAAAATAAGACATACTCAATAAATAAGAATAAATAATTACACAAATAAGAATATGCATTATCATCATTGTTCTAAAAATCGGTCTAGTCGGCCAAAAATCGGCCTAGCCGGTAAAAAATTCAACTTAATCGGCCGCCTAGGCGCTTGGCGCCCCTCAAACTACCGAATGGCACCTAACGAGTTTTAGAACAATGATTATCATTCAATGATATAATCGACTAAATAAGCTAAGTGATTTTCCGTTAGTTATAATAACTCATACATATGCATGTGTGCACTCACACATGTACAGTGAAACTAAAATAAAATCATTTTATCTCGTGCACGGCACATGTAAAGATACTAGTATAATTAAATTCATTGTTCTAAAAAGCAGTCTAGTCAAACCGATTAATCAGCCTAGTCAGCCATCATTGTAAAGGATTAATCGACTAAATAATTGATTCAGTCGGTCAAAAAATCGGCCGCCTAGACGCCCGACTAGCGCATAGCAAGTTCTAGAACAATGATTAAATTATTTTGCTATAGGCAAAACTACAAAAGTAGCAATTTTAAAATGATTAAATCGAGTGAATCCTTTGACGGAAGAACTGAGAAAGTACAATACAAACTAATATATTTATTGATTTGCATTTTACTTTCTCAGTTCCTCCATCAAAGAATTCATACCATATATCATTTAGGTTGACTTATTTGAAGTTAATCAAATAACTGGGCATATGTGTTGAAATAATTCTAATAAAGTGCTATACTATTTTTATGTTTTCGATGTGGGAAATGTGAAATAGGTAGTAATATTTGGTGTGTATGCAGTAATGCAGTTTACCCCGAAATTACCAAATTAGTAAAGAGAAAATGGAAACTAATAATTCAACCTTTCACCGGTCTTCTTACAATAGTCTCACATTTTCGTTATTCATGAATAATCCAACCTTTGCACCTCATCTTTATTCATTAGTCCCTGACCGGTTGATGACCTATTATTCCGAGCTATTTTCTTATCTTTGCAAACCATTATACTATAAATCTCATCTTTCACAAAGATAATATTTTGAAAAGATAAGAAAATAACTTGAAATATCGGGTCATTATCGGGTCAGGGACCAGCAAATGAAGATGAGGTGCAAAAGTTGGATTATTTCTTGAATAACGAAAATGTGAGATTATTGTAAGAAAATCGTTAAAAGATTGGATTATTAGTTTCCATTTTTCCATTAGTAAAAAAAATGTTCAAATTAAGCAGCCAAGCAGGAGTGTTTTGACATGAAGAGCTGAGACATCACTGGTTCACTGGTTCCAAGTTCTAACTGATGGCCAGTGATGACCCGGCAGCGATTTGAGATCTCTCATCTTCTCCAAATCTTGTGGGTGCCGTTCCGTGGGTGGATCAATTCATACTACATTGAGACAATATTCTCCCGCAAATGATGAAATGAATTATTTTCTTTTATATTTTAATAATTTTTCATTTTTTTTAATTTTTTTAATAAAAAATTTGTGCATTTTTTCATCATTTGCAATGGAGCCAAAGATTCATAATTTTTTGGCTTGAGAATATGATGGAATAAAGCAAAATGGCTCATCAAACTGTCTGCTCTTCTTTGTTATGAATTAGCAGTCAGTCCATGTAATTTTGGACGCGATTTTCATTATGGGTCATCCGGAAACAGTCTCTCTGTGCTTTAGTACAGGGGTAAGACTGCGTACATCCGACCCCCCTTACCCCAGCGTAGGTAAATGATGATTGATTGATCAAAAAATTGTGCATAAAGTAAGTTGTGGATATACTCTACTTCAATTGTTATTCAGTTTTTCTAATTTTTAAATACTTCTTTGTTGATTATTTTTAAATTAAAATGTGGATTTAAATATTGTCATCATTTAAATATATTTTATGTTACCGATAAGTAAATCTTGAAATAAATTTTAGAATGAAAGCAACTAAAGATCTAAATAATAAAAATCATGAGACCCAATGTGCTATTGTACTATGATTCATATTGGAAAAACGACACATGTGTAACTAGAATTGTAATTACTCCAAAAGAAATAATTATATATTCATGACTTCTCATTTCTTGTTTGAGAGTTTAAAAATTAAATAATTACAAATTTATGATTAAAATAAGGAGTATTTCAAAAATGTAACAATGAGTGATTATAGAATGAAAATTTAATCATAGTAACTGTATTCAACGTTTACACTTCAATTATCATTGCACCATACGTAAATTTAGTCATTTTTTGTAAACAAATTTTAGTTGAATAATATATTTGAAAAAGCCTCTTAAACAATTAGAATATACGGTTTCAGAGGTTTTTTGTAACCCGTTGAAACCCATCAAATAGCTAGTTTTTTATATAAAAAAGTAACGTATTTATTCATCAAAACAATATCAAAGAAACAAGTGAAAATAGCCTAAGGGTACAATGTAATGAGATATAGAATGAAAAGGATCTCACAGACTCTTCCAGATTGCTAATCCCACAATAATGTAGTCTAATCTAGCTGTACATCTTGTTGCACTTGTTACTACGATGAAAATATAG
Source organism: Cuscuta epithymum (assembly GCA_945859915.1). Taxonomy (NCBI): domain Eukaryota; kingdom Viridiplantae; phylum Streptophyta; class Magnoliopsida; order Solanales; family Convolvulaceae; genus Cuscuta; species Cuscuta epithymum. The sequence continues at coordinate 966,790 of CAMAPF010000138.1, forward strand.
AAAAACTGCTAGTATAAGATCTGATTTCACAAGTCACTAGATAGTGAGAATTAATTTGATTAACAACCAATAAAGGAAACTCTATCGTGCGGAAATTACTTGAATCATCGTTTTGTTCAGCCATCGAAAAGGAGACCTAATTGAGCGCTATCTTTCTCTCATAGTGAGGTGGTGGTTTAGGATGAGGGCGAATAACTAAGGCTACAGATCCATCAACAACTTAGAAAGATCAAGTCGAACAAGTCTATTCAACCACGAGCAATGAAAAATTGACCTCTCAATCGGTTACACCAATGATGAATACATAATGTCTAGACATCGATAGGAGAGCAATATATTTCACACTCACATGAAGCAGTCAACCCTCTAGGTGAGAAGTCAAACAGAAATCCGAACCCTCGAAGGTAGTAATCAAAGAAAACAAAAGCTAGAAAAAACCCCGATTTGTTGCTTCATTGTCCAAAGACCATCATTATCATTCAAGACTTTCGCTGGTCAGAGAGGAGAAGCTTGATGCTCAGAAGTTTTCCGTCTAGGGCTTCCCTAGGATCCACCCAGAAGCCGGACCAAATGCTCAATTTTTAAGTTTTTCAAATTGGAGATTTTAAGTTGTCCAAAGACCATCATTGTTGTTCAAGACTTTACCTCCCATTTTCCTTCTACATACTATATATGAATGTTCAAAGTTTTCCTTTTGGGTGCGTCCAAACTTTCAAACATACATTTAGAGTTTAGCGGTTAAAACTTTTTATTGAAGTTGGATGTTAAAATATTATAAGGTGGAATCTAAAATAATTCGTGAATAAAATCGTCTTGATTTTTCAAAACACACAAAAAAAGATAGTTTTAAAATGATTAAATCGAGTGAATTATTTGAGGTAAAAGTTGGGAAAGTAGAATACAAACAAATATCTTTTATTTATATGTATTTTACTGTCCCAAGTTCTTCCCTCAAAGAACTCATACAATATACTCCGGTTGGTGTGTATGCACTTTATGGCGGAATTACGAAATTAGTAAAAAAACGTTCAAATTAAGCAGGAGTGTTTTGACATGAAGAGCTGAAGTCATCACTCATCACTGGTTCGAAGAGTGATGGCCGGTGATGATCCATTGATCCGGCGCCGAGTTGGGAGGCTGTTCAAACGACCAAAAGAGATTTCTCATCTTCTCCAACTCCACTCGCTCAACATCAAAACTTGTCCTGATAACGACCAGTTTCTAGTCTCCCAATTCGTATTCTCAGCTTGTTCCATATCGCTTCATTTCGCGCGATCGGTATTTGAAAACACTCCGATCACTCCATCGCTCTTCACGGGGAATTCGTTGATAAGGGAGTACTCGAAAAGCTCGTGTGAGATTGAGTCCCTGAAGTTGTTTATCCGGCTTTTGAGAACCGGAATAAGACATGACAAGTTTGTTTTCCCTCCGTGCTAAAATCCTGTGGGTGTCGTTCCATTGTTGGAGCTGGCGGATCAGTTCATTCATTGTCGATAAAGATGGGGTTTGCTTTTGATGTGCATGTGAATAACACCCTTTTAAAAATGTATGCCCGCTGCATGTGGTGTGATTGCCATCGCAAGGAAGGTGTTCGACGAAATTCGTGAGATAGACATGGTTTCTTGGAGCTCTTTGATTTCTAGCTATGTTTCTTGGTGCGGATATTCTCCTTGTTTTCCATTGTGTTTTCATATATCTTAACTTTATTTGTAGTTTGGTTTTGTTTGAATAAGCACTCTTCCATCACAAAGTAAGGTTCAGACACATTTATCAAGAATCTTAAATTCGGTGGTAGAGATTTGTGAACCACATAACACTTTTCTTGAAAGTTAAAATTATCCTTCTTTCTCATGAACCCTTGGCCCAGAGAAAAAAGAACCATTCAACTCTTTTCCTAAAGAAACATGAACTTAATTTTAGGTTGAACGAAAAAGTGCACGACGAATATTTTTGGGACACAGGTCACATAGTGAGTATTGCACTAGAAGATTATTAATGGGATTTAACAAGAGCATTTCTAGGTTTGCACTGAAGAAAATGGTTATTGTTTTGCAATGTGCCTAAACTGTTCAAAATTAATGTGAATGACAAAGTTTTACATTTCAGTTCTCTATTCATTAGTTATTCTTATACTCAGTATTTTAGGGTTTAGGGTTTAGGGTTTAGGGTTTAGGGTTTAGGGTTTAGGGTTTAGGGTTTAGGGTTTAGGGTTTAGGGTTTAGGGTTTAGGGTTTAGGGTTTAGGGTTTAGGGTTTAGGGTTTAGGGTTTAGGGTTTAGGGTTTAGGGTTTAGGGTTTAGGGTTTAGGGTTTAGGGTTTAGAGTTTAGGGTTTAGGGTTTAGGGTTTAGGGTTCTCTTTTGAGCCGGCCTGTCTAAATATTTTTTGGAAGAGGGGGACTTATATTGAAATCAAAGCATTAGCATTCGGAAAGGGAGTAAACTGAGTAAAAGACCACAGACAACCGTCATCCCTCGAACCAGACTTGGAGTTAATCACCTTCAAACAAGCAATATAACTCTCTAATCCATTAATGGGCAAACCTGAGCCACAAAAGATTGAAGTAGATCTAAATTCACCTCATCTTAATGCAAGAGTCTTACAATAAAAAATAACATCAACAAAGCAATAAACCGTCTGCTTAAATAAAACAACAACAAAAAATGCAGAAAGATAGACGTTCCTCTCCATTCTCACGAACACCTTCACAGGTCCGCCAACCGAATCGCTCCAAGGCGGCGGTTCAGGAGGGGGACGGACCGCCGATCTATCTTTTCCCTTGCTCAACCCTTCACCTTTCCTCGTCTTCTCGTCGCTCGTTCCGCCACCACTACCACCACCGCCCTCTACCCATGTTGATTCGCCAGAAAGGCAGAAACTAACCCTTCGACCTCCTCCTCAGTTGCAGGAATGAGGCAACATTGCTCTAGATCATTCATAGAAGACATGATTATCGTTTCTTGAACCTTGGATCCGTTTCAAAGGATGCGGCCACACTCACGCCACCTTAAAAAGCACTCTAGAAGCTTACAGAAAGAGAGCCGCACAAACAATTGACGAAAAGAAACCATTCGCGACGGCAAGCCGCCAGGGAGACAAAACCCTACGCGACGGCAAAGCCGCTAGGGAAAAACGTTGATTAGGGTTAGAGAGATGTTCGGCCTCTCTAAATATTGAAACCCGCAAGATTTCTTTTCGCAGCTAAAAATATTCATAACATTATACTATTGTATAACCATTGGTCATTCTCTGTAGAAGAGAATTATCATTTTAGTGTTGCTTGATAGTGTGCTAAGGCACTGACAAGAGTGTTCTGATCCCTTTTTTTTACTTGTGATGTACATTTAGTAAAATGAGCTTTTCTCCCTTAAAAAGTTTTCCTTTTTTCTTAATTTTGTTTATATACCGAGTCGACATTATCCCCATTTGTAAATCTTATGTGCATTGATGCATATATGATATAAATATATAATAATAACTTGATATAGTTCCTGTTTTCCTAAAAATCTGGAGCGCTTTCCCTTCCATATTAGTTTTGAGTGTTCCTATGTACTTCCTTTTTGAATTCTTGTAGTAACCTCCATTGAAAAATCCATGGCCTTTGGCATTTATTTCAACACATTGGCCCAATAAATTAATTACGGTGTATATGATTAACTTCAAATAATTTTATTTAAAAGATATACATTATTGTACTCTGATGGAGGAATTGAGAAAATAAAATACAAACAAATCAATATATTAGTTTGTATTGTGTTTTCTTACTTCCTCCATCAAAGAATTCACTTGATTTAAGTATTTTAAAACTACTTTTTTGTAGTGTTTACGTTTTTTTTTTTTTGTTGAAGTTTTTGTCCATTTGCAAAATAATTTAATTACGGAGTATATATCACATCCTTGACTCTTTGTATTGAGACACTCCAAGATATGATTTAGTGGTGTGAGTATTGATGTGTTGAAAATTATCGGGAGGCGGAGGTTCCCACAATTTGTGATTCTGCTCATTTCTATCTCCTCCATACAAATTAAAAATCAACCACACAATTTTTACTATTTTTATTTCTCATCTAATTCTAAGAGTGCAAAGTTCATTGGGACGGAGGTAGTATAATATTTCTATGTTTTCGGTATGGGAAAAGGGAAATAATGTTTATATGCGTTGGAGACAATGGTCACTATCAGGAGGCGGTTAGTCACTGGCGGTAGGTCACTACGGCGAAGTCACTGGCCGACCCTAGGAAATATAGTCACTGGAGAAGGAAGGGTAACGATGACACTGAACTGAGGAGGCGACAGATGAATCGCGGAGTCACTGGACGATGCTTGGAAACGTAGTCACTCAAGAAGGTAGAGTAAGGAAGTCACTAGACAACGAACAATGATAGAGTCATTGGCGGACGACATTACTGTGATGGCAGTGGCTGCACCGGCGATGGCGGCGGTCATTGGGTGGTTTTTTGGCAAATGTCATTGGGTGGTTAGAAGACATTAATTAATTATTAATTATAAAAAAGGAATATCCAATGTTTTAAGCGGGCATCATGATGAATGAAAACCCTAAGGGCGGAGTATAGGCCAGTCGCCGGTCCTAGATCGATTGATCGCAATCCAGGTTATAGGGTCTTCGTCGTCGGGTTCCTTGTTCTTTATGCTTGGTTTTGTTTGATTTCTAGTCTTGTTGGAGTACGGGTTGTTTGCCCGTCGTTTGGTCCGGCGTTCACTTGGCCGAGAGTCTTTTTACGTTCATGTTGAACGGGTTTGGGTTCTGAATTTTACTCTTGTTCTGTCTCTGTTTTGACCACACAGCTTCAATTGTCGATTCCAGTAACTTCCAATTGGCTTACTTTTAATTGGTTTTCTTTATACGGTTTTTGGCATACTTTGTGTGTTTGTGTATGTGGATTTTGGATTGAGTTGCTATGGATATGATTACAAAGAATGTTAGCATGATATCAATTGCTGCGGAGGAGAATAGGGGTTTGGTGCTCGCAGCTGATCCGGTTGAGAATGCTGATGGGACTAAAGAGGGTTCGGATCTAGCAGCTGTGGCTAGAGTGGTATCGAACAAACCTATTTGGGTTGTACCTTTCTGTCAAACAATGGCTATGGTTTGGCGACCAATCAAGGGAGTTTCAATTGATGAGATTGGGGATTCTAGATTCCTCTTACAGTTCTATCATGAAGGAGATCTGAGTAGAGTTGTTGATGAAGGGCCTTGGTCTTTTGAGCAAAATCTTGTGGTCATCAAACGTGTGGGACCTACCGACAGACCTCTTGAGATTCCACTGGATCATGCGGACTTTTGGGTTCAGGTTCACAATTTACCGTTAAGCTACATGACGGCAAGGGCAGCGCGTGGAATAGAGTTGTTGATGAAGGGCCTTGGTCTTTTGAGCAAAATCTTGTGGTCATCAAACGTGTGGGACCTACCGACAGACCTCTTGAGATTCCACTGGATCATGCGGACTTTTGGGTTCAGGTTCACAATTTACCGTTAAGCTACATGACCCGGCAAGGGCAGCGCGTGGAATAGCAAACAACATAGGATCGCTTGTGCAAGTGGACGAGAGATCTCTTGCGGAAAGCAAAGGTTGGATGGTATTGCGCATCAGTGTCACTATTAATATTACTATGGCTTTGATCAGGCGCTTACAGGTCAGACAGGAGGGAGATAGTTGGATTTGGGCAAACTTTCTCTATGTGAGACTCCCAAATTTTTGTTTTCTATGCGGGATTCTTGGTCATGCTGATCGCTTCTGTCCCTCTAATTTGCATAGCGGCGCATGGTTAAGGGCCGATACGAGGTGAGGTGGTTCACATCCGGGCAACAGGTGGCTTATCCCTAGCAATAACAAGCCATGAGACAGGGAGGGTCGGAGGGATGAGGGAGCAGACTTTGGCAAAACGACAAGCGAACAGGAGAGCTATTTGGTGGAAGGACTCCTATCAAAGGACAAGGAGATTGTTACAACTCAGGAAGCACAAAAAAACGCAGGGTCACTAAAAAGGATGGCGAGGAGGGGGTTCAGGCAAGCATGAAAGTGGATGAAGCAACTCCAAAAAACTTGGAAGTGGCGGTGCTGTCCGGGAAGCACCGCCATTAGCAAAAGATTTGGAGGATAAACACGAGGAACCTTTAGCAAAGGCTGGTCAAACCGTTGTTTCCTTGCCAGTGACAGGAAAAACTGGATTATGTTCTTCTTTTAATTTGTTGTCGTCTCAGAACTCTTTTATGTTTTTTACGTTTCCTTTTAATAGCAGGTGCAACATTGCTGTGAGTGGAGTCTACCAAATCGCGGGGTTAACGAGATGGACCGCTAGTAAGCTTGTTTTCAGCTCTGAGTCTCGCCCCAGTGTAGCCTTTGTTATGGTGAACTTGTATCTGATCCTCAGTTTTAATATCAATTAAGTTATCTTTTGCCAAAAAAAAGGAATATCCTATTATTAAATGAAATACTAAATAAGGATATAAATAATATGGTGAGTCATATTTTTGGGATACTATAAAACAAGTCACAATTTTGTCTTGTACATCTAATTTAGTAATATTCATAAAAAGTCCTATATATCTTAAACCGTTTTAATTACAATTTTCTGTAGCACTCCTCATCCCAAATTAGCAAACATGGAAATCAGTCAAATGTTTGGGAGTTTAAACATTTTGAAGGGATGATTTTAGAGGGTTATTATAACCCTCCAAAATCCTTCAAATGTTTGATTTTTAAATTCCACCAATTTGGAGATTTGTGAAGGATAACAAAATAAATGATAATGTTAGCTCAATTTATAATGAATACAAGTACAACTATTTAAATCCAATATTTATTTTAAGCGATTTTAATTATAATTTTTTGTAACCCTTCTCTTCCTAAATTCATAATTCCCAAACAAAAACAACGTTGTTGTTTTTTTTGTTTGCAAACAAAACAAGGTTTTCTTTCACTTTCCCTCCCCTTCTCCTCACATGGCTAACTTTTAGACCCCTCCCTTCCCCCTCGCCCAAAACTCCAAAACATACCCTTAGGGTGTGTTTGGGAGTTGTTTTTTAGGGGAGAGATAGACATGTGGGGGTTAATGACTCTCTTATTTGTGTTTTAAGTTCTCCCAACTTGGAGGTTTTGAAATGATAACTAAATAAATGATAATTTATACTCAATTTTAACTCACTTTTATAAAATGAATACAAGTTTAACTACTCCCTCCGTCCCGAAAACAACTTCCCACTTTCCTTAAATGGATGTCCCAAAATTAACTTCACACTTCAATATTTTCCTTATTTGGCAAATTATCTGCATCAAAAAAGTGATAAACAGTGCCAAACAGTGTTTAAACAGTGCAAAACAGTGCATTCTACAGTAAAGTCAAATTTATTTCCTAAAAGTGTGTGAAAGTCCAACCGGGAAGTTGTTTTCGGGACGGAGGGAGTATTTGAATTCGATATATATCTTTAATGATTTTAATTATAATTTTTCGTAACCCTCGTCTTCCCAAATTTATAACTCCTAAACAAAAATAACGTTTTCTTCACTTTCTCCTCCCCTTTCCCTCTGATGGCTACCCTTTAAATCCTTCCCTTGCCGTCCCCCAAATTTTCTATTGAAGTTCAATTTTAAAATATGATAAGGTGGCATTTAAAATACTTCGCATATAAAACCATTTTGATTTTTCAACACATCAACACGGACAACACTAAGGACATGTTTACATTACAAATTATTAAGACTTGTGTTAATAAGCAGCGTTAAAATAAATAGTGCTATATAAGCCCATGTTTACTTAACAAGATTTAAAACATTGTTTAACATTAAAATGCTCAAAATAACCTTATACATATATACAAAGGATTCATGTATACACAAGTATATACACAAGTATATATAATACATGGGGGACTATCCCCTACCTTTACCTGTCCATGTACACCCTGCCCCTTACCCATGCCCCCTACCCCTACCCATCATGGGCGGAGCTAGGGGTGGGCCAACCTAGGCCATGGCCCACCCCAAATTTTAAAAATGACTTAATTTTTAAGGTAAAAAATTTCGTGTAAAAATTTTTCAAAAAATATTCTTTGTACCGGCCCAGTGCCTGGCTCCGCCCTTGCTACCCATACTCCTACCCCTTATCCCCTACATGTGGCGCATACCCCTACCCGACCCCTAACCCCTGCCCCACCCTACCCTAGTACCCCTACCCCTTACCCCTACCCTACTCTACATCGGTTAGGAGTAAGGGTACACATAGGGGTAGGGGAAGGGTAGGGGAAGGGTAGGGGAAGGGTAGGGGAAGGGTAGGGGGTTATATTGGAGTGCCTTACTGTAATTTTTAAAACGAAGTAAACACGTCCTAAATCATACCGAGTATATTGGAATGCCTTAACTGTAATTTTAAAAACGAAGTAAACACGTCCGAAATCATACGGAGTATATTGGAGTGCCTCAAAGCAAACAGTCAAGGATGTGATATTTAATAAAATTATTTTGCAATAGACAAAAATTACAACAACAAAAGAAAAATAAAATTATCTTGCAATAGACAAAAATTACAACAACAAAAGAAAAGCAAACACTACAAAAAAAGTATTTTTGAAATTTAAATCGATTGAAGTCTTTCATGGGGAACTGAGAAAGTACAATACAAACTAATGTATTCATTAGTTTGTCTTTTACTTTCTCAGTTCCTCCATGAAAGAATTCATACAATATAAATATCTTTCTAAGTCAAATCATTTGAAGTTAATCATATAACTGAGCAAATGTGTTGAAACAAATATTATAAAGCGCTATAATATTTTTAAGCTTTCGGTATGGGAAAATGAAGAGCTAAAATAAAGTTTAATGCCGAATTACCAAATTAGTTAAAAGTAAAGTTCCAATTAATCAGGCGTGTTTTTTGACAAAAAGAAGAGCGGAGTCTCACTGGTTCCAACTTCCAAGTTCTAATCCATGGGAGGCTGTTCAAACGACCAAAGAGAGATGTCTCATCTTCCCCAACTCCACTCGCTCAACATCAAAACTTGTCCTGATCACGACGAGTTTCTAGTCTCCCAATTCGTATTCTCAGAATCTCAGCTTGTTCCATATCTTTTCATTTCGCGCGATCAGTATTTGAAAACACTCCGATCACTCCATCGCTCTTCACGTGGAATACGTTGATATGGGAGTACTCGAAAAGCTCGTGTGAGATTGAGTCCTTGAAGTTGTTTATCCGGCTTTTGAGAACCGGAATAAGACCTGATAAGTTTGTTTTCCCCTCCGTGCTAAAATCCTGTGGGTACCGTTCCATTGTTGGAGCTGGCGGATCAGTTCATTCATTGTCGATAAAGTCGGGGTTTGCTTTTGATGTCCATGTGATAAACACCCTCCTGAAAATGTACGCTACATGTAACATGTGGTGTGATAGCGTTTGCAAGAAAGTGTTCGAAGAAATGCCTGCAAGGGACATGGTTTCTTAGAGCTTTGTGATTTCTAGCTCTGTTGATTGGTGAGGATATTCTTCTTGTTTTTTCATTCGGTTTTCAGACATCTTAACGTTATTCGTAGTTTGGTTTTGTTTGAATAATCAAACTCCTTCCATCTCAAAATAAGTTGCAGACACATTTGTCAAGAAGCTAAAATTTTGCGGTACAGATTTGCGATACAGTGAACCATTTTTTTTTATCAGTGAACCACACAAGTACATAACACTTTTGATAAAACTTAACACAATCCTTATTTCACATGAACCTTTGGAACAAAGAAACAACTTAATTTTAGGTCGAACGAAAAAGTGCACGACAAATATTTTTTGCGCCAGAGGGACTGATGGAGTAATGCACCTGAAGATTATTAATCGGATTTAGCAAGACCATTTCTAGGACTGCTCTGAAGAGATGGTTTCAGTTCTCTATGCATTAGTTATTCTTATACTACTCCGTAACGTTTAATATTTTTGAGCGGCCTGTCTAATATTGATACCTACTAGATTTCTTTTGGTAGCTAAATATCTGTACCATTATATTATTGCATAACCATTGCTCTGTAGAAGAGAATTATCATTTTGGTGTTGCTTACTTGCTTGATAGTGTGGTAAGGCAATGAGCAAGAATGTTCCGACCCCCTTTTCACTTGTGATGTGTACATTAGTAAAATGAGCTATTCTCCCTAAAAACTCTTCCTTTTTTCTTAATTTTGTTTCTATATTGAGTGGACATTATCCCCGTTTATAAAACTTTTGTGCATTGATGCATATATGATATGACAAAACCTTGATGTAGTTCCTAGAAACATGGAACTGTTTCCCTGCCACATCAGTTTTGAGTGTTCCTATCATCCTATGTACTTCCTTAATTTCTTGTAGTGACCTCCCTTCAGATGATATTGGAGTGTTCACGAAGATGAAGCTTGCAAATGAGAAGTAAACTTCAATCACTTTGGTGAGCTTGCTGCTACCTGCGTGTACCATTCTCCTGAATGCCAGACTAGGCGAGTCCATCCATTCGCAAATCCTAACTAATGGTATTGAGTTGCATGTTGGCCTGGGAACAACCCTCCTTCAGATGTATGCGAAGTGCGCCCACGTGGATAAAGCCTTCCACATCTTCAATATAATGAGCGCCAAGAATCTGCAGTCGTGGACTATAATGATATCTGCACTTGCAGATAATGGCCATGGAGAAGAAGCCGTATGCTTATTTTCCAGAATGGAAAAATCTGGACTGAGGCCCGACAGCTTGTCATTTTCTGCTTGCGGTCACTTAGGTCTTGTCAATAAAGGGCATGACCCGTTCAGGAGAATGGCGAGTGTTTATGATATCAGACCAAGCATGGAACATTATGGATGTATGGTGGACTTGCTTGGACGTGCAGGTAAGATAGAGGAAGCTTACCAGGTCATCGTGCACATGCCGATGGAACTAAATTCTGTAATACTAAGAAGCTTTATTAGTGCCTGCAAACAGCATGAACGCATTGTTCCTCATATAAATGAGAACCTTAAGGAACTGCTACCTAGAATAGAGACTGACATTGCAGCCAACTATGTGCTTGCTGCCAATATGTCTTCCAACCAGGGTAATTGGGATGATGCAGATGGACTGCAAACTTGTATCAAAGAAAAGGACATAAAGAAAGTTCTGGTTGCAGTTGGGTGGAGCGGCTGATCTAGATCCTTTATTAAGTGTGGGCCAAAAAATAAAAGAAAATTTCATTGTCCTTAAAATTGTACTCCATATCATTTACGATTCAAATGTCATAGGAAATTTGATACTTAGAATTCAATTCAAAAATGAATTGAATAGCATTTGTCTATGAGTCTATCCTTCACCAATCAAACATACGGAGTACTATTTAAATACTTTTGGTATAATTTTCTCTTTTTCCTCTTCATCCAATAAGTTTTTCCGCCTAAAACATGTTTGTAGGAATAATTCATTATATTGTGTATATATATCTTTTCTTTGCTTATATAATAAGAGCCAACTAATGTTAGCATAGTTCTTTTTCCGTCTATTTCCGTCAAAATATTTTACCGTCCATATCCCTTCCATCCAATTCCGTCTTCCTCTTATGTTTTTCCGTTTTTCCTCCCGTCCAGTTCACATCGTCTTTACGGATACTATGCGTCGATTCAGGGCACTTGCTCAACCGCAAAAAACTTCCCAGATTGGTTATATATTACAGGAGAGTAGGCAATGACATGGGCCAGATGCATCTCTTCCGCTTACTCCCCGCCACCATTCCGCCCTTTCAAGGTAATGATTTCCTATCTAAATTTCTCCATCCTCTTGCAGTGGCACCTATTTCTAAAATTGTTAATTCGTTTGGTTGTATTTCAAGCTCTTTGTACAGTCTTACCAAACATCTGGACTCCTTTCCCATCCCACCTCCTTTGCAACTTTCAAAAACAAGCAATTTTCATAGTTAAGGAATTCATGAATGTCTTCCACATGTTTGACAAAATGTATTAGCCACTGCCTAAGATTTACAATTGTCACTTTCTATACTAAGAGCAAGAATTTACTTCATTCTACTCATATTTTCAATTCCAACAACTTTTTTCTTTTTTATAAACTATCATTTATTTTTTTGCGAGGATTATAAACTACGGAGTATAATTTAATTCACACAATAAGCTAATCTTAATCTAATGCTTTGAACTAATTCACTTACGTAATGACCAAGGCTGCTGGTGTAATTTGGAATGAAGCAGTATAGTCATATAGTCTGGTCTGCTTTATGAAAAAGCTATTCTATTCATATTATTAGACTCCATAAACCGAAACAAAATACTTTATTGTAACCTTTCACAAAGAAATGCAAAATATTATCAATTTTAGGAAATATTTAACGAAGAGCATTGTTGTGCTACCCATGCCCACACACACAACTACATAAGTACAAATTTGTTTGTAGTGCTTAAGCCATTTTCTGTCCTCTCTGGTATTCCTTTGTGTTTCACACTTTATACTTTTTGTTAATAAGAATTTAAAAATACAAGATTTATTAATATATGTGGAGTAAGTGATAACATTACTAAGGAAACTCATTTCTTGGAACTTCCAATTTTAGAAAATGAATCCAGGAACTCCCTAATATCATCTTTTCAGCACTTTGGAATTAGTAGTTGTTTGGGATGGACATGAATAAAATGTTTAGTAAGAATGGTTTATTTACAATATGTGGTCTGGGAAAGGAACTCAGTTGATAAATAAGCTTGTAAATATGGATTTTTCAACTTTTACAAGCGAATTAGCAATTGCAGAAGTGATTCCATGGCAAACCGATTAAGAGATGCAAAAGATATAGAATCAATACCTTGCAAAAAAAGAGAGGTACTGTAACAGGGTCTAATATATATGTACTGAAAAAAATTGTTTCACGGTTGTCCCTAACAACGTCTAATTCCAAAGTAATGAATAAATATATATTCAGGAGTTCCTAGATTCATTTTCGGAAATTGGAAGTTAATAAAAAGGAGTTTTCCTTGTAAAATTTGTAACTTACTCCATGTGTTTTTGCAAAAAAAAAAAAACCGCTCCCCCTAACAACTACTACTTCCAAAGTGCTGAAATAATTCGTTTGTGGAGTTCCTACGTCCATTTTCTGAATTGGTAATTTCAAAAAATGAGTTTTCCTAATTAATAATGTCACTTGCTCTTGCGCCCCTAAAGTGCTAAATTGTTATTTCTAAATTGGAGTTATGTTAGCTTAACTGATGTTACGAATCAGGAATATACAAATTAGTTTGATGTGCTTAATCCTTTTCTTTATCCTCTCTGGTAGTGCTTTGTATTTCACACTTTATACTCTTACCAGCTTTAGTTATTAACAAATTTAGGGTAAAGTTACTTCAAAGCAAATTCCTTATTGTGGGTTTCGTGTACAATAATATCTCAAAAGTCACTAGATCCAGATAAACAAGCCACTTTTTTAAATTAGAACTTTAAAATACCAGCTTTAGTTACACAATTTTTATATTACATAGGGAAACAACAAGAGGCTTAGAGAGACTTTGCACTAATGGCAGACTGTCTTTGGCGAAAGTTTATGATATTTTGAGGAAGAAAGGTGTGAGAGAACCTGGATGCCGTTCATTTGGAGACCATTTCATCCCACCTAAATACTCTTTCATCACGTGGCTCTTTCATCATGTGGCTGGTGTTTAGGAACACACTAGCTACTCTGGACAACCTGGAGTATTTGGAATCTTGGAAATATTTGTTTTCTTTGTTTGCTTTGCTTGCCCTTATTCTGCAGGTATTTGGCCGGACATTCGTAAATGGTCGGGCATTCGAAGATATGAATACTTTATCAAGCTCGATTAAGTGGATTAGAAAGGAGCACCGTGGAGTTCAGATTCGCAACAAATCAATATGTATAGCCTTTTGTTGTGCCATATATACAATCCGGAGATCCCGTAACTCAGCATACTTTGATCATCTTCTCTTCCAACCCTAGGAGGTTTTAGCTAAAATCAAGATGGTAGTTTATAGAAACCTGGTTAGCCTATATCCTACATTCCTACCACTGTAGTTGTTTTTAGAATCTGTTTTTGGAGGATTTTTCTTTGGTCTGGGCTTGTTGTGTTCTAGCTTTTTGGTTTGGTATCTGATTATGGAAGGTTGTGGCATGGTTAGGCAGGTTCTTTTGATTACAGTGAGGGGCCTGTCCCTTGCTGTTTGGTTTGTGGCTGCCATATGTGGGTAAGGCAATGATTCTACCTTATGCCCGCAGTTTGTTGTTTTGTTTTTCTTTGAGCAGGGGTATGCCCTGGTGGTCTTGAGGATTATACAATTTTGGATGAGTCAACATGTACATTTTACCCGTTTATGAGCAGCAAGGCTAAAATTTAAAATGTTTTTTTACTTATTCTAATACAATGATAATCTCCTATTCAAATAATATGTTTTTAGGTCATAACCAATCATCTTCACAATGGGGATGATTGACTTGCAAGTTCCCCGAAAGCTAAAAGGAAGCTCTTTGTGGAGGAAGGCAATGAATCATAACACAATGAATCAATAGTATAAATATTGAGCAGCCTTATCATTCAAGAAATCCAACAAATCCTACATGCAAAATCCATAAGAAAATTCAAATAACTTTGGTTGTGGCTAACCCACTGTTTTGTTGTTATGAACTATTACTTTTATTCACATAATGAATAAATACTTTCAAGGCAATTTTTAAAGTTTTGACCTATAAAATGTTTTGAATAAATACAATTTTTGGGCATCATTCGCACGTAGTGCGTACTCTGCTAGTATGTATATATATATATATATATATATATATATATATATATATATATATATATATATATATATAGAGAGAGAGAGAGAGAGAGAGAGAGAGAGAGAGTGCTCTTCATGTCAGGCCGGCCTGACGGGCTGCCCCGTCCGGCCGAGCCCGTTTGGGCACCGTCCTGGTGGAATTTTTTGATGAAATGTTTTGAGCATGTTCCTCATTAAGTCTAGTTTGTCCATACCAAATTTCAGCTCAAAATTCGATCGGGAAGGTCGTCAAATGATTTAAGTTAACTGGTCCGGAATATGTATTTTCCGGACCAGTTAACTTGCAAAAATCATTTGACGACCTTCCCGATCGAATTTTGAGCTGAAATTTGGTATGGACAAACTAGACTTGACGAGGAACATGCTCAAAACATTTCATCAAAAAATTCCACCGGGAAGGTGCCCAAACGGGCTCGGCCGGACGGGGCAGCCCGTCAGGCCGGCCTGACATGAACATTCCTCTCTCTCTCTCTCTCTCTCTCTCTCTCTATATATATATATATATATATATATATGGATTATGGTCATCTCGACAAAATCTTGTTTCTCTTATTAAAAATATCATGGAAAAAGTACGGAAAAGGTACTTGTGGTTGGGCCCGTTTTCAGATAAGGTCATGTGTTTCATTCTTTATCAAAGTGGTTCATGTGTTTGAATTTCGTTATCACAAGAGGGTCTCGCCGTTAAAAACGTCTGAAAAAGACCGTTAAGAATAACTCCGATTTTCAAAAGTGCCCAAAAAATTAAAAAAAAATACCGGAAGGTGCGCCTCAATAAGACGACCGCTAGGTCATCTTTCTTTTTTGTTTTCCGCCACCCTTGTCACCAGAAAGTCCACCGGAAAAGTGATATTAGTGAAATCATTTTTAAAAAATAATTCAAACAGATCTGAAAAATCCAAAGGCGAAGGTGGTTTGGAGGTCATCTTGACGAGGCGCACCTTTCGTTATTTTTCTTTTAATTTTTCGGGCACTTTTGAAAATCAGAGTTATTTTTAACGGTCTTTTTCAAACGTTTTAACAGCGTGACCCTCTTGTGATAACAGAATTCAAACACATGAACCACTTTGATAAAGAATGAAACACATGACCCTATCTGAAAACGGGCCCAACCACAAGTATCTTTTCCGTACTTTTCCCAAATATTAATGTAACGGCTCATGAGATATGTCTTACAAATTAATTGTGGAGTTTTATTCATTAACAAATGGTATTGATGTTTATCAGATTCTATTAAAAGAGCTAGATGAGGCTCCTCAAAATTTTGTTCAATTATATAATTACTGGTATGTGTACCCATGCATCGCACGGTAAGAGTAGATCTTTGTTATTTTTCGAGAAATGAAAAGTATATTTTAAAGAAAAAAAAAAGGGAAAATACAAATATGAATTGAAAATACAAATATGAATATAATCAAAGATTATTATACTTAAAACAATTTTAGTTGTGTTACCATGATATCCGTTATAGACTGTAAGTTTATCGAATTGAAAATACAATGATGGATAGTGTACCCGGGGATAGCCTATCCGAGGGATACCATGAGGCATATCTTAGAGAGAAGTCGGAGTAATAAGAAAGAGAAGGAGAGAGTGAGAATGTATTAAATAAACTCGTTGTTCTTACAGAGGAAGAAGAGGGTGCTATTCATAGCAGCCATAAATGTTAGGCACACATTAAATGCTAGTACATGTGTCAAGTAATCAATGGTGGAGGGTCACTCCATCAGCGGTGGCGCCGGCAATGCATGTGGCACCGCATTAAATGCAGTAGTTGGACGTGACACCGCATTAAATGCGGTGGTTGGACATGACACCGCATTAAATGCGGTGGTTGCCTGTCTTCAGAGGGAACCTTCACTGAGTGGAGACCCTTCGGCGTAAGTGCCGAAGGCTACTATTTAAGCCAAAATCTTCCAACGGCTTTGTAGGTCCAAGAGCATTTGCCTCCTGAAGTGTTAGAAATTTAACTCACAAACACGAAGAACAATTAAAGAACACACGAAATTTGGTAACCCAGTTCGCCACAGAGGACTACGTCTGGGGGCGCTACCAAGCCAGGAATATTATTAATATTTTCTGGATACAGATTACAAGAGAGGAGAGTGGTATTTATAGAGATGCAGTGTCTTGTTCCAAAAGTAGCATAACCCCTAATTAAATTAGGATGTGTTTCCAAGAATAAATTAAGAAACTGTCTCTAACACCTTACAATCTCCCACCTTGAGACTGTCTACTTCAAATCCTCCCTTGTTAGCATGGACGCATGGTAGCGCCGGCCTTCAACTTCAAGTACCAAGGCCAATTGAAGCTATGCAAAGCTTCAACTTCTTCAAGGTTACCACCTTAGTAAACATGTCTGCTGAATTCTCACTCCCACGGATCTTCACAAGCTGCAATGCCTCTATCTCTAGAAGATGACGGATGTAGTGATACTTCAACCGAATGTGTTTGGTTCTATTGTGAAAAGCTGAGTTGTTTGCCAAGAAGATAGCACTTTGACTGTCACTGTAAAGAATGCTATTCTTGTACTCCTTCCCAAGTTCCCCAAGTAAATTCTGAAGCCACACCATCTCCTTACTTGCCTCCGTAATGGCCACATATTCTGCCTCTGTAGTAGATAATGCAACAATCTTCTGCAGCTGCGAAAGCCAAGATACTGTTGTCCCACCAAATGTAAAAACATACCTTGTGGTGCTTCTTGATCCATCCGAGTCATTTGCTGCCAGATCTGCATCAACATGTCCCAGCAGCTCTACATTCTTTCCATCAAAACACAAAGCATTAGAAGCAGTACCTTTCAAATACCTCATGATCCACTTCACAGCTTCCCAGCGTTCTTTCCCGGGGTCTCCCATGTATCTGCTCACTACTCCCACCGCATGTGCAATGTCTGGCCTCGTGCAAACCATAGCGTACATGATGCTGCCAATTGCCGATGCGTATGGAATCTTCTGCATTTGAGCACGGTCCTCCTTGTTCTTTGGAGAATCTTCCTTGCTAAGCTTGAAGTGACTACCCAATGGAACACTTGCAGCCTTAGCATCTTGCATTCTGAATCTTTCCAAGACCTTCTGAATGTATTCTGCCTGTGAAAGAAACAATTTGCCCGCTGCCTCATCCCTCTCGATTCGCATGCCCAAAATCTGCTTTGCCTCTCCAAGATCCTTCATGGAAAAACGTTCTGACAATTGTTTCTTTAGCTTCTCAATCTCCTTTGAACTAGCTCCTGCAATCAACATGTCATCTACATATAATAGCAAGATAAGATAACAGTTCTCAGTCTTCTTGTAGTAGCAACAATTGTCGGTGTGACATCTCAAGAAACTGATTTCCCGCATGAAACCATCAAATTTCTTGTACCACTGCTTCGGTGCCTGCTTCAACCCGTATAAGCTCTTCACTAGCTTGCATACGAGATTCTCACTGCCCTTTGCCACATAGCCCTATGGTTGCACCATGTAAATCTCGTCATTCAGATCACCATGAAGGAATGCAGTCTTCACATCCATCTGATGTAACAACAACTTTTCTGCAGCAACTAACCCCAACACCAACCGAATAGTAGTTAGTTTCACAACGGGAGAGAATACGTCGGTATAATCAATACCATAGCGCTGCTCAAACCCCTTCACAACCAGCCTAGCTTTGTAGCGTTTGCTACCATCTGCCTCCTTCTTGATGCTGTAGACCCACTTGCAGTGCAAAGCCTTCTTTCCTCTCGGTAGTTCAACTAACCTCCAAGTATCATTGGATGTGAGAGATGTCATCTCATCATCCATTGCAAGTTTCCACTTGCCCTTGTCATCAACCCGAACTGCCTCTACATAGGACTCTGGTTCACCACCGTCAGTAAGCAACAAATAGAAATTAGAAGGTGAATACCTATTTGGTGCTCTTAGGTTCCTAGCAGGCCGCTGCCTTGGCGGAGTTGATGGATCCTCACCACTGCTCATCTCTTCATTCTGATCCTGCTTGCTCCCACCCGAATTAGAGATATCCAGCTCTATGATCTTCGGACTTTCTTGCTCAGAATCAGATGCGATCAATCTGTCCTTGTACAGAACCTGCTCGTTGAACACCACATCTCGACTACGAATAATCTTCCTATTCTGCTCATCCCAGAATCTGTATCCATAGTCATCACCACCATATCCAACGAACGTACACTTCACAGATTTTGCGTCTAACTTGCTTCGGTCAACGGAATGATATGAACATAAGCAACACAACCAAATATGCAGAGATAGGACAGATTTACCTCTTTACCCGTCCACCTTTCTTCAGGAATGCCATTCTCCAACGAGATCGTTAGACTTCTGTTGATGAGAAAAGCCGCGGTGTTCACTGCATCCGCCCAAAACATCTTTGGTAAGCCACTCTTCAACCTCATGCATCTAGCCCGCTCATTCAGTGTTCTATTCATGCATCTTCGGTAAGCCACTCTTCAAGAATGCCATTCTCCAACGAGATCGTTGGACTTCTGAAAATTTTGAGGGTATTTTTTGGGTTTTGTATTTTTTTTTTAAATTTACCAAAAAAAGTACTACCTCCGTTCCGGTAGACTTTGCCAAGTGCAAATTAGGTGAGAAATAAAAACAATAAAAACTGTGTGGTTGAAATTTGTGCAGAGGGGAGAGAAATGTGCAGAACCACAAATTAGTTGCTTTAATAAGAAAGTGGCAAAGTTTTTTTGGAAAAGTAAAAAAGGAAAATTGGCAAAGTCCAATGGGACGGAGGGAGTAGATGACTAGAAAGTTTTTCAGCGGTTATGATGAAATGTTTAGCGGTGACAATAATGTCATTTGTAACCGCTATAGGCCTACAATGACATCTCCTTTTATCCTGTAAAGATTGTCTCAACTTTTCTTTTTAGTCCGTTCAACGTATTAAGATTGTCTCATACTAAATTAATTAAAAAGTTAGATATTTTGTGAAACATTTATTTAGATGCTAGTGTATGATTCGGTATTAGAATAAACTTATGTGAAGATGGTGTAGTACTTTATTACTACGTATTTAAATAACTTTTTTTTATGAAACATAAGACTAAACAACAAAGCATATAGTGTATTTTTCCTTTAATAAATGTGGGTGGAGGAGTTGATCTGCCGTTATTATAACTAACGGAAGTAGAAGGCTAATTTTGACCATAAAAATTTATGCACATCAATTTTATGAAAGAGTACAAGTATTAATGCATACAAGAGGAGGACACAATATAGGGGTACTAACCTATATTCATAGTTATAATGTTTTTAGAAATATATATTTTGGGTGGTGTCATTTGACACCATAAGCCAACACTTGGCTCCGCCACTGGGCCCGGCCCGGTACTGTTTGGGCCCGGCCCGGACCGGTTGACCGGTCTTTGGGCCGGTTCGGGCAGAGACGGAGCCACATACAAATTTGTGGTGTCAATTGACACCACTCATTTTTTTTGTAATTATATATAAAGAGATCTATTTTCTAAAAATTAATATGAAACTACCTATATAAATAGAATGATGGTCAATTGACACCACTAAAAAATATTGCAGTTATATCTATGAAGGTATATTTTCTAAAAGTGGATTTAACACCATATATATAGAGTGAGGGTCAAAAATATAAATATATATATGAACTAATTATATATATATATACATACATACATGTATATATATTAAGTCTTGTGACTACATTAGAAATCTTTAGTTATATTAATTTATGTTCAATTTTTATACTTAAGTGACCATGATATTGTACTATAGTAACTTTTAGTGATAGTGTTGAAAATAAGTTTATTTCGGAAATATTTTTGAAAAGTCATTAAATATATTTATTTAACTAAAATAAATTTACATGCAATCAAATCTAACCATGATTAATATTTTTTACTCATTTCAATAAGCAATGCACTGGAGCATTTATTCAAGATAGGGATAATGAACTTTAAATTTCAAAATTGAGCAACAGCCAACACTTATATTTTATTATCAAATAAGCTTTACTTAATGGTTTGTATTAATTTTATGATGACTTAAATGATCGAATTTGAATCACAAAGTGTTTTAGTATCATTTTTAATAGGAAAAAATGAAAATAATAATCCCAATTATTGCTGGTCCGCTGATAATAATCCCAACTATTGATTATTTTTGTATAATCCCAACTATATGGACCATCCGCCAATAATGGTCCATGACCAGATATTACCTCCTATAAAAAGTGAATTTTAAATAGAAATTAAGCGTAAAATTAAAAGTTGGGATTATTTATAGGGATTACTTGTTATATCTCTTTTCATCCACTTTAGAAACTACGAGAATTTATTTATAGGGACCATTATTGGCGGAAGGTCCCTAAAGTTGGGATTTTTCTGAAATAATCGATAGTTGAGATTATTATGGGCGGACCATCAATAGTTGAGATTATTACTATCAATTTTTCCTTTTTAATATACATTTCAGTTATTGAATATGAAATAACTATTTAAATGGTGTGTATTATTGCCGGTGGTACTTGATATGGAGTATCATGTAAAGCCATTTTATCAATTTTAAAACCTAGCTCGAATAATTGTAGAAAATGAATAATTGTCAATAATTTTTTGTAAAATCGTTTTATAGAAGTGAGATTTATTTAAAAGTTGAAAGATGCAATTTTAGTCCCATAACTGTTGGATGTTTTCATTATTAGTCCTGTAACTTTAGTCACTTACAAGTTTAGTCATGTCACTAATAAACCTTTGCGATTTAAGTGTATTTCCCCGGAAAAGTACACTTTCTGGAAAAACTATACTGGAAAAAATGCCGCGACATTGGATTTTCTGCTGGACAGTGTAATTTTCTGGGGACATGTCCTTAAATCGCAAAGATTTATTAGTTATAGAACCAAACTTGCAAGTGACTAAATTATGAAGCCAATAATGAAAACGGCCTAAAGTTGTGGGACTAAAATTGCAAATCTCTCTTAAAAGTTTGACACCACTCAGATGAATGGCTGGCTCTGTCCCTGGGTTCGGGCCTACTGAACCGCTCAATTCCCGGGGGGGGGGGGGGGGGGGGGGGGGCTCGGGCCTCCTAAAAGTGGAACCGGCCCGGCCGGTTCGGGCCAATTTTTTTTTTTTCAATTTTTTTTTTTTGTTTCTGTCGGGTTGGACTGGGTGTTTGGGGGGGGGGGGGGTTGGGGGTGGGTGATATTCATGTAATTTCCGATTGTATGTTTGTATTTTTAACTAGTTTTTATTAGTTCTAGTTGTGGAAATTACACACTTTTGGTGTAATATTTTATTTTCATTTTTATTTGTAATTTGTTTAGATTAGGATTATTCTGAGCTAAACATGTCAAAGATCATCCAAGGGATCAAGATTGGACCTTAAAAGATCAAGGAAAGTGCAAGGAGACAAGAAAGATTTCGATTTGGAAAAAATACTCATGTACCCGGTCGGGTATTGCCTATACCCGATCGGGTATTCACTTGATTCGATTGTCCAAATCAAATCCGGGAACAAATGATCGTGGGAGCAAATTTTCGTGAAGATTTGTCACATACCCGATCGGGTATGCCCAGAAAAGTGACTTTCTGGGCAATTTCCTAAGATACCCGATCGGGTATCCTATATACCCGATCGGGTATCAGACCCTGCAGCTCCCAAAAGCCTATAAATACACCCCTTTCCTTCACAATAAAAACACCAATTCACATATACTCTTTAGCTCAGTTTAGATTAGTGTTTTCTTTATATTTTCTATCATGTTTAGTCTCCAAATGAGGAGCTAAACTCTTCCATCTTGGTTTTGCTACTTTGAAGCTTAATGAATTTGTAAGTTGTGAGTTATTCTCTTTAATCTTCTTCCTTGAATATTAATTCTTCCTTTAAATACTATTTCTATATCAATGTTGGGGAGTGTTACTAAGATGACAATTAGTTAACATCTTGACATTAACTATAGTAGGATTCATCTTCTTTGATATTCTTCCTTGAGTATTAATTAATTCCTATTCATATTTCATATTAATATTTTGAACATTACTTAAAGGATCAACTAGTATTGTTTCATATATTAATTATTACTAGAATCAATCGGTTAATACGCTTGTTATTAAGTCGGTTCTTTCAATGGTAGTAAACTTGGGTTGTTAATGCATGCTTCTCATGGTTAATAAGCCAAGGGGAATTAATTATATTGATTAAACCAATAAACCGCTTGTGTTGAGGTTATCAATCTCAATCGTTTTCATCTTAAGTTTATTGCTACTATCAAGTTAATATACGGCGCTTGTTCTATATTGACTCGATAGTAAGTTTTATTAATAAACGCTTCTCGTTATTAATAACTACCCTCGATGAACTGGATATACTCCTCGATTGAGTATTCGAGAGGAAGATAGTTAAAGATATAACCGGGATCGACGAACATTTCATTAAGTGGATAAAAGCAAAGACAAGTCTTCTTCTCATTAATTAAACCACATAACTCGTTCATCTTCGTGCTTAAATATAATTTAAGTTCACTCACTCAATCTAAAACTCCCCCCCTTGTTACTAGTTTATAAAAAGAGAAGTGTTCCCTTCCCTGTGGATACGAACCTTACTACACTATACTACGTATTAGTGTCGTATTGATATTTATTTTGAGTGCACCTCACGACAAGTGCACGTCAGTGGGGGTGAAGGGGGGTCGGGGGTTAATTACAAAAGCAAAAGAAAATTAAAAAAATAACATTGAACCGGAACCGGCCCGGGTCCATCCCTAGCGGTGGACGATTTAGTTTAACCAAATCATACTAAGTCTAAATGAATCGAACTGAAACTAGATCAAGAAAAATTGAACTAAATTAAATCAATAAACCTTCATATCAAACAAAACAAATTGAACTAAATAAAATCAATAAAACCTTCATATCAAATTAAACCAAACCAAATCAAATTAAATAAAAGGAAAGTATAATTTTTATTTTGTAATAATTCTCCTAATTCGTTCCAAATCGAACCGAAACGGATAAAAATGGAAATGAAAATGGATATTCCCCTAATTGTAACTAGGGGTGGGCAAAAATACCGAAAAATCGGTATACCGATCTATTTCGGTACGGTAACGGTAAATATTTTCAAATACCACGGTATACCGGTATAATACCGTACCGACTCCCTACTCAACAATTACTTTTAATTCTAATATATTGTAAAAATCCATTCCAATTTCGAAGCCAAAATTAATACTTAAGTTGGTTACAAATACAAAAATACAAAAATAAAGGCCCAATTTCAAAAATCCACTATAACCTTATAAGCTTCTACTACGCTAACCTTAATGACTAATGAGTAATGTACAAATGTCAAGAAACAAGTCCATCTTGTTCCAAGAGTTTGCAAGTCGTGATGGCTGGGCCGCTAAGTAGCTGACGAGTGAAGAGAGATACACTTATGTGATAAGTGTATCTACATAGGGATTCCGCGAGTCGAGACACACAACTTTGTCCGAAAGTCTTATTCAATTTTTAAAAAATTATAAAAATGACTAAATACACAATATCATATTAGGAATAAATGATTTTATATCCATGTTGTTTGAATAGTTTTATTTATTCTTGATTTCTTGTTAGAGATTACTATTGATTTAATTATATCCATATTATTCAAGTTATTTTAGGAGAATGTGTTACTTTTTAATATGTGGCATGTTGAACTGCTTAAATATACTAATAATAATTATTGTTTAGTATTGAATTGACATCAATATATTATTAATTGTACTTCGTAACACTTTAATAATAGATTTAATATGTCGCTAGTAATAACGATTTAGTATATTTCGTTAGTCTATGATAATTTTTTGTATTGGGAGACATGCACGGTAATTTACCGATACCGTACCGTTACCGAATCGAAATTTCGGTATACCGAAATGCGGTATACCGAAACTTCGGTAAGGTAAAGGTATGCAAATTTTGCATACCGAAAGTTTTGGTACGGCAAATGTATGAGAAAAAAATATAAGGTATACCGTACCCAACCACACCTAATTATAACACTTGACGCCGATAAGGTTTATCCAAAACTACACTTATACCACTCGCCTGCATCCAATGCTCTGAATACCCGTTTCTATTTGATTCTGCAAAATCCAGTCAGAGCAAATGCTTCTTCTACAGAGCGCCATCAAAACCCTACCTACTGATCAAAGCATCTCGTCGTCTCTCTTCAAGCGCCGGACTACTCTGCTGCCGAAACCTTTCTTTCCCGGCTTTGATTTGAGGTTTAGTTTGGGTTGCAGAACGAAGAAGGCCTCACACCTTGCTTCCAAAACTAGGACCCATGCCACTCTTCTTGATACCCCCGTCTTGTGGGCGGGCAGAGTTGCCATCTTCTACGTCCTCCTGAAAGCTGGATTGGCTGGATCGCCTTCTAACCCCATCTTTTCAGGTTCTCAATTGTATGCCATACTATAGAACACATATAACATACGAAGTATTCAATGCTTGTAATTGAAATCCTTTTCTGGAGTTATGTTAACGTGTTATCATACTCTTCGCTGAATTAGTTATGCTTTTTTAAAATATAAGTTCTGTATGCTTCTGGTAGATTCTGAGAATGGTGATGCCGATGACATGGGATTTGCTAAGTGGTTCGATCGGTGGAGACGAAATCCAGGTCTGTGGCTATTCTTAATAAGTATTTGAAATATTCTGGTGAAATGTCATGCATGTTAGTCATTGCTTGCGAAATGGAAATACCATTTTTATTGAATATGGGGAAGTAGATCTATTTAGCTGCTGGTGCCCTCTGTAATATGAATTTTGTGCATATCCTATTAGTTAGTATGGGTGGTGTATTAGTCTATTGATGTTATTGGTGTTATCTTTCAAACCTAATACCCTGTCGTACATTTTGAAAGCTCTGGAGTAAAATGTTTTTTGCAATACTAACATACTACGCATATGGAAAGTGTGAATTGAAATTGTTTGTGCATGATCACTATACAGTAATATTTACTCAACAATTCTAATATACTTCGTATGTTAAATTCATTATGCCTTTTTACTTAATAACACCAAAGACATAAATGGAGAAACCGAATATCAAGTCAATGGCACACATGTAGAAGATACAAACACATGCTCGTGATACTATATTAGAAGATACAGTAGGGTTCAGAATGATAAGAATGTGAATTGCATATTGATTACAAAATGAGTAAATCAGTAAAGTACATGAAGTATTGAGGCTAACAGTTTACAGTTAAGTTTATAACAACATACTATCCTCCGTTCCAAATTAGATGCAACATAGCCCAATGGCACACAAATTAAGAAAAAGCCATAAAGTCATTTGTTCCCTATTCTACCCTTCCGCAGTCTGCACGTGTACTGATACACGGTGTTTCATCTGGTCTTGACGGAAGCAAGAAAGGAGATTTAAAAGAAAGAAGAAAATGGAAGAAAGGGATCTCCAGCACAACAGTGAGCTTCAAACTCCTTGAAAATGTAGGAAACGCTTAGGGCGAGAAGGCTAATGTGTAAGCGACGAAGCCTCCAGGTAGCCGGAGATGCTCTCAGTCGCCGGCGCAGTCGGGCAGCGGGTGTTGCCGGAGAAAGCAGAGGACCCACTCTGTTCTGCTGCTAGCTTCGTTGCTGGAGACTCCTTAGGTTGTTGCTACTGCTTGGGTCGTTAACAAAGCTTTCAGGCGGCCATCAATGGCGGACCTCCGAGGTTGAGCACTAAAAGCCGACGGAAATGACTAGGAAGATGGATAGGTGGTAATTGTGGCCTAGGCTTTCCTTCACAATTTTTGTTGTTGGATTGTCTGTAAATGGGATGAATTTTTGAGAAAAAAAAAACGAGAGGAAAGGATGAAGTAATAGTAACAGTAGATTAAGAATGGGAGATGACAGAAATAGGAATGAGGAAGAAGGGTTGGGCAAATGGAATTTGTGGCGCAGCTAGATGGGTTAAGTTCGGACTTCGGAGTATTATTTTATGGATTGAAGGGCAGTATAGTCATATGGTTATTTCTTATTACTAAAAAAGGTAGTTTTGCAATTAATTTGAAACTACCCAAAAAGGAAAGTGTTGCAATTAAAAAAGAACGGAGGGAGTATCTAACAAGACTTGTTTACTATACGTGTATATCACTAACATATAATGACCATACGTGTATACACTTGTTTTTTAGATGGGAAGCGAAATGAATTATAGTAAGAAAGGTCCAGTCAAGCATTGTACATTGCAGCTCTATACACTCATGCCATAGAAAACAAATCCTTTTATTTAGAAAAAAAATCTGTTTGCAATTTTGCGTGTGTACGCATTTCCCATTGATACTTTAGTATCTCATCAAATGAGAAAATTTTCCTTTATGATGGCTTATTCTAAAAAATTGCGCATTTTTTAAAAATTTTAAATTTTCTGTGTGGTTCCTGTAGTAAAACATGATTGCACGCCTTACATATAAATACATCTGTTCATATGAATGTTTCTTTAGGAATCTCATTCCCTGCAATATGCATATATGTATATGTATGAATGTTGAAACAGAAAAAGAAGCCGCTGACAAAAGGAAACTAGTAAGCAAATGGCATCCAACAACCAAGGGTACCCTTAGACGTAATTACAGGGTGCCGTCAAAATCTGAAGGTCGGCGTCTTCTTAGAGACATTGCTTCCTTACTATCAGACGATGACCATTTTAGAGATGCCACTTCTCACAAGGTGGTGATCATATCATTTTTACCCATTTTCTTTTTGTTCCTGACTAAGTTCTTGTTGTTTATCGAATCAAGTATGACTTAAGAAGGCATCATTTTATAGGGTTGTCAGATCAGGAGGGAGAGTGCTCATGGAGAAAGTGTGTGTTGCAACAATGTGAGAGCTCTGTTTGATGAGCTCCCGACACCACACCTAATAGTAGAGATCACACCTTTCCCTGCGGGGCCTTTATCGGAAAATGACTATATCAAAGCCGAGAAACTGGAAGTCGTCCTTAGATCAGGCCCATCGGTTTAAAAAATGTTTCACTGCCTTAAAACTCGGTGTATATTGTTCACTTCTGTCAGCTTCACTGTAATTATCCACAGTTTTTGTCATTGAAGCCATCTTCCAGTTTATGTCATCAATTATATTTAGATTAAAAAAAACTTATTGGACTTTATTTGGAATTTTATGCTGGTGTTGTGGAAGGTAAGAGAGACATTTCCAAATCCACATCAAGACCATGTGGAATTGTGGACCACTCCGGTTACTTTTTTTTTTTTTTACAAAATTAAGCTAACGGGCCAGTAGTCAGTACTCAGTACATCTAGGTACGAGACCTACATATACTAGTCAGGATGTTTTTACCCCGGTCTGATCTGATTTGAAGTGGTATGGTTTGTTAAACGTCTGGCCTCTATGTATTTTATAACAATTCAAGTCTGGTTTAGTTTGAGCTGATCTGGTCAGGGAATGAAAATAGTCCAAGTAAAAACATCCTCACCCCCCAAAATTCCTCAATTGATTGGCAACAAGGATGTCTCAGTGCACCAATGATAGGTTACATTTTATAAAGATGGATCATATCTACTTTAGTACTAAAAAGCATTGATTTCTACCTAAATTGCAATTGAGTACAATTTTATTAAACCACATAAAAAGCATATTTTATTAATCCACATAATAATTGAATCTATTTTTTATTCTCTATCAATACATAACAAAAAGTTTATAAATCTAAATGAAATAAGTATATTGCATTTATATTCATACACTACTTTTATTTCTGTAATATTTACAATATTTATACACTTTTTTGTAATATATTTTTTATATTCATACATTTTTTGTAATATATTTTTATATGCATACACTTTTTCTACAATTTTTTATCACTTATATGTTTTTAAGATTTTTTTAAGACATTGAATTTGTTTATTTTGATTCTTGGAGTTACATTTGAAATCTTTACTACGATTTGCATCTTATCATGTGTGAGTTATATCTTATTATACGTGAGTCACATGCATCTACTTATGCGTGAGTTACATCTAGTTATTTGTTATTTTTGTTATATCTAATTATCTTTAAGAAAATTAAATTACAACTGATTAAGTTCTTTTTTTACACAAAATTTTAATTAACCAACATAAAATAAGTATATGGTATTTCATAATCATACACTACATTCAAAGGGATAAAACTAATATTTTTCATTATTTACATTGAAATCAATGTTTTAATTCTTATATTCTATTTTAGATATATAACTTACATTTTAACTTGACATAAATTACCTTTCTTATCATTGTGAGTTACGTTACTGGAAACATGAATTACATTCGTAATAACACGAGTTACATAAAAAAATCAACCCATACTATTTAAACAAAAAACAAAAAAAAAATAAAATAAATCCTTTTGATGGTCATGATATTAAAAACAAAACATATTCATGATTTAAGTAAAGTAATTGTGCATTTAGACCCTCTTTTTGTATTGTTTACATTGAAATTAATGTTTTATTTTTTATAAAACATGTATTTGACAACTTACATTTCGACTGGATTTTAGTTACATTTTTTAACAATGTGAACGGTAACACACGTTTTTTCAGGGAGCAACATGCTTCAAACGGGGTCATTTTGGCATAGGAACTTGTATAAAAGCAGTACAAGAAATTTTCAGCTGTTGTTGTGTCGAAAATTGCAAAATTAAGGAGTGTTTTGACATGAAGAGCTGAGTCATCAGTGGTTCCAATCTCTAACTGATGGCCGGTGATGATCCGGTGGAGAGCTGAGAGGCTGTTCAAACGACCAAAAGAGATCTCCCATCTTCTCCAACTCCACTCGCTCAACATAAAAACTTGTCTTGATCATGACGAGTTCCAACTTCCAAGTCTCCCAATTCGTATTGTCGGCTTGTTCGATATCTCTCCATTTCGCGCGATCGGTATTTGAAAACTCTCCGATCACTCCATCGCTCTTCACGTGGAATTCGTTGATAAGAGAGTACTCGAAAAGCTCAAGTAAGATTGAGTCCGTGAAGTTGTTTATCAGGCTTTTGAGAACCGGAATAAGACCTCACAAGTTTGTTTTCCCCTCCGTGCTAAAATCTTGTGGGTGCCCTTCCATGGTTGGAGCTGGTGGATCAGTTCATTCAATGTCTATAAAGACTGGGTTTGCTTTTGATGTGAATGTCAATAATACCCTCCTGAAAATGTATGCTGCATGCCGTGTGATTGCGTTAGCAAGGAAGGTGTTCGACGAAATGATTGACAGGGACATGGTTTCTTGGAGCTCTATGATTTCTAGCTATGTTGCTTGGTGCGGATATTCTTCTAGTTTTTTGCATTTTGTTTTCATAACTTTATTTGTAGTTTGGCTCTGTTTGAATAATCAAATCTTTCCATCTCAAGATGAGACTCTGCATATGACTTGACACATTTATCAAGATACTAAAATTGTGTGGTAGAGGTTTATGAACCACATAACTCTTCTCATAAAAGAAAAGATGATCCTTCTCTGGCATGAACCTTTCTTGGGACAGAGTAAAGCGAATCATGTAACTCTTTTCTTAAAAGGAAACATGAACCTAATTTTAGGATGAATGAAGTACAAGAGGAAATTTTTTTGGCACAGAGGGACTCACTGAGGTAGTAATTACACCTAAAGATTAGAAATGAGATTTAGTAGGAGAGTTTCTTGGATTGCTTTGAAAAAAACGGTTACAGTTTTGCAATATGCCTAAAAAGTTCAAAAGTCATTTAAAGTGTGAATGACTAAGTTTTACATTTTAGTTCTGTATTCATTAGTTATTCTTTATGTTTAAATACTTCTGCTCCAGCCTGTCGAAATATTGATACCCGCAAGATTTCTTTTGTTAGCTAAATATCCATACCATTATATTATTGTATACACATTGCTCTGTCGAAAAGAATTATCATAGTAAGAATTGCTTGATAGTATAATAAGCCCTTGGACAAGAGTGTTCTGATCCCCTTTTACTTGTGATGTTGTACATTAGTAAACTCTGCTTTCCTCCTTAAGAACTTTTCCTTTTTTCTTAAAAAATGTATATATATCAAGTGGACATTATCCCTCCATTTGTAAATCTTTTGTGCATTGATGCGCATATATATGAAATAATATTAATACCTATATGTAGCTCCTGTTTTCCTAGAAGGTGTTTCCCTTCCATATCAGTCTTGAGTGTTCCTATGTACTTTTTGAATTTTTGTAGTAACCTCCCTTCAGATGCTATTGAAGTGTTCAAGGGGATGAAGCTTGCAAATGAGAAGGAAAGTTCAATCACTTTGGTGAGCTTGCTTGCTGCATGTACCAGTCTCCTAAATGCCAGACTAGGTGAGTCTATCCATTCGCAAATCCTGACTAATGGTATTGAGTTGCATGTTGGCCTCGGAACAGCCCTCCTTCAGATGTATGCAAAGTGCGCCCACATGGAAAAAGCCTTCCACATCTTCAATATAATGAATGTCAAGAATCTGCAGTCATGGACAATAATGATATCTGCACTTGCAAATAATGGCCATGGAGAAGAAGCCTTATCCTTATTTTCCAGATTGGAAAAATCCGGACTGAGACCTGACAGCTTGTCGTTTTCTGCCATTTTGTCTGCTTGTGGTCACTTAGGGCTTGTGGATAAAGGGCGTGACTTGTTCAGGAGAATGACGAGTGTCTATTATATCAAACCAAGTATGGAACATTATGGATGTATGGTGGACTTGCTTGGACGTGCGGGTAAGATAGAGGAAGCTTACGAGGTTATCATGCACATGCCGATGGAACCGAATTCTGTAATACTAAGGAGCTTTATTAGTGCCTGCAAACATTATGAATGCATTGTTCCTCATATCAATGAGAACCTTAAGGAACTGTTGCTTAGAATAGAGCCTGATATTGCAGCCAACTATGTGCTTGCTGCCAATATGTCTTCCAACCAGGGTAATTGGGCTGTTGCAGATGGACTGCAAACTTGTATTAAAGAAATGGGCATGGAGAAAGTTCCTGGTTGCAGTTGGGTGCAGCGGGTGATCTAGATCCATTATTAAGTAAGTGTGGGCAGAAAAATAAAAGAACATTTCTCTGTACTTAAAACTGTATCATTTACGATTGATTTAGGACTGAGATGAAGTCATGTTGTTCCTGATAATATCTAAAAACCCGAATTCAAATATCATAAGAAATTGATACTCAGAATCAAATTACAAAAATGAATTGAATAGCATTTGTCTATCCTTCATCAATCAAACATACTCCCTCCTTCCCAAAATAAACGTCTTGTTTGCTTTTGCACAAGTTTTAAGAAAGTGGTTGAAAAGGTAAAAATTGTGGTTGAGATTTGAGTAGAAAAAGGTGAATTGATATGAGCCACACATTATTGCCAAAAGAGGAAACAAGAAAATTATTTTGGGACGGACCAAAAAGGAAAGTAGGAAAGTTATTTCGGGACAGAGGGAGTACTATTTATATACTTTTGGTATAATTTTCCCTTTCTCCTCTTCATCCAATCAAGTTCTCCGCCATAAAACATATTTGGATGAAAACCAGTAGTTTCACATATAATTTTATTATTACGAATATGTTATACAAATAATTCATTGTATATATGCTCATCTCGAGAAAATCTTGTTTCTCCAATTAAAAAAATTGTTGCCATCTTCTATGCCCTCCTGAAAGCTGGTTTGGCTGTATCCCCTTCTAACCCCATCACTTCAGGTTCTCAACTATATGCATCTTGTATAACATATTCAATGATTGTAACTGAAATCCTTTTCTGGAGTTAGGGTTTATGTGTTATCATACTCTTTGCTGAATTCTGTATATTTATAGATACATAAGTTCTGCATAAATAAGTTATGTTTTATATATTTATATGTAAATAAGTTCTGCATGTTTCTGGTAGAATCTGAGAACGGTAATGCTGACATGGGATTTTTCAAGTGGTTCGATAATTGGAGACGAAATCCAGGTCTGTGGCCATTCTTGATAAGTATTTGAAGTATTCTGATGCATGTTAGTGAATTCTGAAGTATTCTGGCCATTTTCAAGTATTTGTTGAAAATGGGGACATAGATCTATTTAGCTGCAAGTGCCCTATGTAATATGAATTTTGTGCACATCCTATTAGTTAGTATGAGTGGTGTATTAGTGTATTGTTGGTGGTGGTGTTATCATTCAAACCTAATGCCCCATGAGACATTTCAAATTCAAAAAAAGAAAAGCAGGTAATTGGACATATTTCATGTTGCAAGCTTTGGACTAAAATGTTTTTCCAATATCACTTATCAGCATATATGGAAAATGTTTGAATTGAAATTGTTTGTGCATGATCACTCACTTTACAGTAAGATATACTCCACAAATCTAATATATATCAAATAACCATTATGCCTTTTTACTTAGTAAGACCAAAGACATAAATAGAGAAACCAAATATGAAGTCAATGACACACAATTGCACAAATGCTCATCACTATATAATGACCATATGAATCTTGTTTACTTTCTCATGCTTGCTTCTTTTTATATACGGAGTATTTTTTTAGTTGGGAAGAAAAATGAAATATATTAAGAAAGGTCCAGTCAAGCATTGTACATTGCAGCTTTATACGCTCATGTCATAGAAAACAAATCCTTTTTATTTAGAAAAAAAATTTGTTTGCATTTTGTGTACACATTTTCTCATTCATACTTTAGCATCTCAGCGAATTAAGTAACTTCATGAGAAAATTTTCCTTGATGATGGCTTATTCTAAAAAGTGGCACATCTTCAGTTTTTTTTATGCAAAATAACCTACTAAAATAATATTCCTTATATTAGGTCATCATATCATCATTTACCCCAGTGCCGCAAAGGCTCCCACCTACGGTGGGTAAGGGGGGGTCGGATGCATGCAGTCTTACCCCTGTACTACTAAAGCGCAGAGAGACTGTTTCCGGGTGACCCATAGTGAAAATCGCGTCCAAAATTGCATGGACTGACTGCTGCTTCATAACAAATAAGCGCAAACATTTTAGTGAGCCATTTTGTTTTATTCCATCATATTCTCAAGCCAAAAAATAGTGAATCTTTGACTCCATTGCAAATGATGGAAAGATTCCTTATATTAGGTATATGTAATAAATAATTTGGGGCTCCAAAAGTTTAGGGTTCAGCTCAGACGCCCCGCCACAATGCAAATGAACTGGTCTGATCATAAGGCTAACATTAGCACTCATATTTTCACTGTTTTGTTTCACTTTTCGCCTCACTTTACTTACAACCACACTATATTTCCTTTATGCAACTATTATTGTGTTTAATTTTTATATTTGCTTACAAAAACACTATGCAACAAGAAAAGTAATAACGCCAAAAATGGGATTGTTTATATCACTATTGGTCATTACTCATCATCTTTGCCGCATAATGGTGACCCTTTGTGTCGAAGCTTTAGATTTTATCTTCTGCAGGGCAGTGACTACTTGTAACATGTTAACTCTTTCATCTGGCAAAAATTCTAAGCATTTCATAGCCAAGTCGAAAATAGATGAAATACATTCAGACAAATGATCATCTTCTCTTGAAAGCAAACCAAGGTCCACAATTTCT
Source organism: Cuscuta epithymum (assembly GCA_945859915.1). Lineage (NCBI taxonomy): Eukaryota > Viridiplantae > Streptophyta > Magnoliopsida > Solanales > Convolvulaceae > Cuscuta > Cuscuta epithymum. The sequence continues at coordinate 1,001,130 of CAMAPF010000138.1, forward strand.
CTTGTTCTATTTTGCTTTATGGCTTCAATTACCCATCCCTTCATGCTAATTTCCCCACCAAACATATCATCTGTTGGCTTCTTACATGTGAACATCTCCACCAACAATATCCCGTAACTGTACACGTCTCCACTTGTCGATACTTTCCCTTCAGCTCCATATTCTGTTAAAGTTTTTGTTGAAAAAAGGAGTTCATTTAGTTTGTGAACAAGTGCAAAAAACAACTATGCTTCATTTAGTAGCTATATATGGATTGTGATGCCTCTCGTGTGCAGTGGCGGAGCCAGAAAAACGGGTCAGGGGGGTCGAAAATCAACTATGTACAAAATGAAAATGGTACATCGCTTCTAGACAATGTTCGAATTGAATGTTTCATTTGTAGTCTAGATAAATAGGCATTCGTAAGCAATAAGATATACTGTTTTTGCTCTGTTTCTGAATCATGTTATGTAACTAATGAAATAATTATACGTTATTCATAAAATTTGGGAAAATAATCAATATTATGCATAAATTTTGCTGATTTTACGTTTAGATAGTGCTGATTTTCCAGAGGTCATAACTTTTTACTCGTAATGAGTTACGGGGGCCATAATATATCAAATCGAAGATATTTCAGAGCTCTATACTCTCAAACTTTCAGCGGGGTCGGCTGACCCCCTTGACCCCCCCTTGGCTCCGCCCCTGCTCGTGTGTCTCATTGGTTACAGTAAATGTTGCCTAACATTTATTCCTTTTGGAAACCCAAGTGAATCTGGTCATTTAAGCATAACAACACAAAAAACATGCACTGAAAACAATAAGTTGACCTTTTAAGATTACTACTAAAATAACATTAAGACTATAGTCACGTTCGGAAATAACACCATAGTCTGTGCATAATAAAACAGAACCTAGGGGTGGGTTCGGTTCTTGCGGTTCGGTTTTGACCTAAAACCAAATGTAGAATCAAAGTAAAAAGTTCGGTTCGGTTTTACACTCCAAAACTTGGAACCACGGTTTGATTGGTTCGGTTTGTTTCGGTTCGGTTTCGGTTTTTTCGGTTTTTTTTACCAAAATTTTTTCACTTGATTTTAAATTGATATAGTACTTAAAGGGATCAAACATATTACATAAAGAATTCAAGCACAATATAACGACAAATAAAATAAAAATGAAAAGAGATAAATATGTCTTGAATTATATGAGTATGCGAGAGAGATAAAACTGTATATATTATTGATTTAATTTGTTTGTGAGTAGTTTGAAATTTTTTCATGAATATATATGTTCTATGTGATATAGTTGAGATTAATATTTATTGTTTTATCAATATAAATCTTTAAGTTAGCTAAAAATAAAAGTTAATTACTACTAAAAACTAGTAAACACATATGATCATCATTCAATATAGTTATTATTACAGACAATGAATGTGTAAATGAATTTATAAACTAAATTAAATTAAACATAACACAAACATTATTTCTCTAACACAAGAAAACCAAAGACTATTGATGATATTAAGATTAACTAGAATTAATGCTTAACAATTAACATATAAATTTCATATTTTAAATAGTTCGGTTTGTTCGGTTCGGTTCGGTTTTGAAGGGTAAAAACCAAAACCGAATCGAACAACTTCGGTTCGGTTCGGTTTTTTACATTCGATTTCGATTTCTTAGCGGTTCGGTTTTATTTGGTTGCGATTCGGTTTAATTTGATTCGGTTTTCGGTTTTCGGTTTTTCGGACCCAGCCCTACATGACCATAAACATAATAGTTATTGCAGATATACCACCATGTCCTCAAAAATATATTTTGTCAGTTTTTATGTTGGTCATACATATTATCATTTCTTATTATACGTTAATATACAAAGAAGCATCACCTGGTGCTGCGTAGCCAATAGTCGCAAATGTTTTCGTTTGAGCCATTTCCTTCCCTTCACCAAAGAGCTTAGAAATGCCAAAATCACCAACATGAGCAATCATATCTTCATCAAGCAACACATTGCTGGGCTTTATATCACAATGAACAACAGTGAATGTGTGATTGTGATGAAGATATTCCAACGCCAATGCAACATCTATTGCTATGTTTAATCTCTGAACCAAACTCAAGTAATGCTCATCTTTAGAATATAAACATTTCTCCAGGCTCCCGTTTGGCATGTATGCAAGAATCAAAGCTTTGAATTCTGTGTTGGTACAACAGCCAATAATTCGGACCAAGTTCCTGTGCCGAATGCTACTCAGAATCTCACTTTCAGTGTCAAAACTCTTGCTCGCTCCCTCTGATTGTAAGTTAAAAACTTTTATTGCAATGTCTAATCCATCAGAAAGAGTTGCTCTAAAAACTGAACCAGAGCCTCCTCTTCCAATTAGATTCCTCTCATCAAAATAATTTGTTCCTTGCACGAGTTCCATATATGATATTCTTCGCCATAAAGATATATCATCATCGGCTGGAGGCGGTGCTTTTGTCTGTTTTCGTCTCCTTAAGAGAACAAGTACTATGATAAGAACCATAATGATGAATGCAATGAAGGGAGGAAGAATGTACTTGATTAAACGGGTTACGTTGTTAGACCGACTGTGATTTTGGTCTACACAAGTTGGAACCTGAAGTCTTTGACTTGCAACACTGCAAAGAGAGGGGTTGCTCAGAAAAGATTGAGCTGTGAAGCTGGCAAATCGGCCCTTATTTGGAATCTCTCCTTGCAATTTGTTGTAAGAGACGTTGAAATATGTAAGATCCGTTAGGGCTTCTAAGGAGTCAGGTATGAATCCAGAAAGACTGTTATCAGAGAGATCCAATGTTGTCAAGCCTCTGAGATTACCAAAAGACTCAGGGATTGATCCAGTGAAGTGATTACCATCCAACCATAAGTTCTCTAGTGATAGACAATCTTTAATCGAGGTCGGGATTTCACCAGAAAATTGATTAGAAGACATGTCTAGGCTACCGATTGCTTTCCAATTACCAATCCGTCTTGAAATTTGTCCACTGAGATTGTTGGAGGATAAGTCTAGTGTAATCATATTTGTAAGATCCCAGAAGGTGGAAGGTATGTTGAAACTCAAGTTGTTGAAGGCAAAGGAGAGCGTATTCAAGTTTGACATTTCACCGAAACATTCAGGAATTGGGCCAGTAAGTATATTGACACTCAAATTCAATTCCCCCAAATTTCTTAGTTGGCAAAGATTGGAAGGGATATGGCCTTCCAGCCGATTTCCACCGAGAAGTATTCTGGAAACGGAACTTAGGTTCGCTATTGTCGGGGGGATGGAACCACTAAGCTGATTTTCAGCCAGATATAAGCTTTGCAAGTTCGTTAAGTTTCCGATTCCGGGAGGAATAGGGCCAGTGATATTGCAGTCCGATGCCATGAAATTTAGGAGAGATTTGGATAAGTTCCCGATGGAAGGTGGGAGAATACCATTGAGTGGATTGTCTGTTATTTCCAAGTGCTCCAAATACTGGCAGTTTGTCAACGAAGTGAGGAACCCAAGGTGTTGAGACGGGGATGCCGCTCCTGTTAGATTGTTTTCCCAAAGACGAAGTGTTTGAAGAAATGTCATGCTGCTAAAGTCAGGTATGAGGCCAGATAAGGAGTTTCTATTCAGCTCCAAAAGCGTGAGCATGGAAGCGTTAGCAATGGAGCTCGGTATTTCGCCGTGAAGCCGGTTTAGTGACAAAATGAGAACCTGAAGATTTGAAGGAGTCGCTAGGAACGGAGGAAGACTGCCAGAAAGCAAGTTTTGTTGAAGTCCTACTGTGGTCAATGCAGAGATGTTAAACAAGGAAGCTGGTATGGAGCCATTTAAGTTATTATTGTAAGCTGCTCCAAAGACCTGAAGGTTTGCAAGATTGCCCAGCTCTTCTGGTAATTCACCTGCAGAAATAACCAAAAAGAAGATGATTATACAACATGGGAGAGAGCTCTTAAAGCAATAACCAACAAGGCAACAAGAAGAAATTGTAATTGATGTCATAGTTTTACAAAAATTTACCTGTAAGATGATTAAAAGAAAGATCGAGCGTAACCAGTGAAGTGAGGTTTCCAATTTGCTTTGGTATGTTACCTGAATCATATACAATCATTATACACACTTCTGATTAAAGAAATTCTGAAACTAGTTATGGGATTCATTTGAGGGTTACTATTTTAAGTCATAGAAGGTTTAACTATTACAGTGTAATGTATTTTAATTACAAGGTGTAATTAATTATTAGTGTAGTACACAAAATATAATGGAAGTGCATGTGTATGCAAGACTGTCTGGTTTTAAAAAATCATTTAGTATATTCGCAGTCACAAAATGTAAGATGTATTTTAGTTTGATGCAAGATTTGTAAAAAGAAATGGGATCAAGGATGTTTTTACTTGGACTGTAATTTGTCCCAAATCAGACCAGACCAGTCCAGACCAGACCAGACCAGACTTGGATAGTTATAAAAATACATAGAAACCAGACCAGACCAGTTCAGACTAGACCAGACCAGATCAGACCAGACCAGACCAGACCAGCAAATTACAGTCCAAGTAAAAAACATCTCAATTCTATTTTACAAATATTTTACAAATGTGACTCTAAAAGCTAGTAAATTGAAATTAGTAAAATATTCATATCTTTACAGTATTCAGAATGATGGTATGTACGTATATCTTTCAAAATATGGTATATGAAAATTTTAAATTGTTGCATCCGTATTTGGCTTTATGGCTTACGTTGTAAGTTATTGAAAATGATCTACGCAGTAATCCTATAGTACTATTTAGAGAAATAAAGGAGAACCCTTGATCCATAATGTTTTACAGAGGATGTATTTATAGTTAATTGAGTTTAAAAAAAATCAAAATGTCAATATCTCGAAAACAGATAAATTATGGATCTGGTAATTAAACATACTCCGTAGTAAATATATATACTGCGTACCTGTTAAATTATTACTCTTTAAATCCAATAGCTGAAGTTGTAAGAGGTTGTGAAATGTGCTTGCTGGGATACTTCCAGTCAAACTGTTGCCAGAGAGGACCATCATTGTCATAGAAGAAATGTTAAAGATGGAAGCCGGAATGTTTCCTGTTATAGCAATAAAAAATAAAACATAAATGCTCCAAAAAAAATCAATTTTTTGTCAAAGTGCTAAACTTTGACCATTAGTTTCAATAATAAAGGGTATCTCACCATTTTTTTAGGTACATATAACAATTTTATTTTAGATATAGTCTACATTGTCATACGTTACATTAATCATTTCATGAAAATTATCTTCAATTTATTTTTATGTAAATTTCATATAACTATCTTTATAGTTTTTACAAATAGCTAATTAAGTATATTAACGGCCAAAAAGTCACATGTTTAATTTATACGTAAAAGTCAAATCAAAGCATTATAATCAAATAAGAACGAACTAATATACTCAAGTGAAGTTTATAAACCCTAAGTTAGTATATGTGTTTAAGACTTTAAGTGCATTTCAACAAAGGCAATCTTGTACAAGTACATTACATAGCACTCGTATTTTATACTCCGTATTAAAGATTATCATGCATAAACGTGTATTATAAAGTCAAAGTTTGACAATTTTTTATGATTCAAAGTTTGACATTATTGAAAAAAGTCAAAATTGTCAAATCGCTATTGCACGAGTACTATAGTACTCATAGAAATTGAGAATTCATTAGTGACTAGTGAGTTGTGTGGCACGGAGTAAAAGAATAAAGTCGATCCATTAACTAACCACCAATCCCATTATCTTTTACTAATGTCAAGTTAGAAACTTTTTAAATAGGATTCCAAGAATGTTAAATTTCATAAATTAGACCATCATTCTTTTATTACCAAAATAAGACACATTTACTCCTATTTTAAGAAGGTTCGTGATTAATTCTTTTTTAGAACTTAATAATTAATCATATTTAGAGAATAAAACATATTTAATGTTATTTTAGAACTTGGTGTATGTTTTAGTTTTTACTATGCAATTTCTACAAGTTGACTTCCAGTGAAAAAATAATTTTTGTCCACTCTTACTTTGCAATTTTTACAAGTTTTAAAAAAAAAATCAGCACTTACCAGTGAAACGGTTTGACCCAAGATTCAAAATACCCAGCATGGTCAAACTCCCAAGTTGACTTGGTATGTTCCCACTGAAAAGGTTTCCGGCCAAGCGCAAGTCTTGAAGCTGTGCACACTTCTGTATATCTCCGGGAAGCTCTCCGGTAAGCCGATTTCCGGTCAGATATATTCTCTCTAGCTTCGAATAAGAGCTGTTCCGACACATATCCGCCGGGAGATTCCCCGACAGCCTATTATATCTCATATTAATTTCCACCAAGGAAGGCATGTTGAACAGAGAAGATGGGATTGATCCAGAGAAGGAATTATTATTGAGATAAAGAATCTGAAGTTGGGGGAAAGCTCCAATCCATGGTAGGATTTCTTCAGTGAAATTGTTGAAGCTAATGTCCAGAGATTGAAGGGAAGTTAGATTCGCAAGGTAGGGAGAAATGGGTCCTTGGAGATTGAAGTTTGAAATGTTCAGGGAAGTGATGAAGATGATGGTGGTGGCTTTAGTGCCGCGTTTGGTGGTGCAAGAAACGCCAATCCATTGACAGATTGAAGTGTTTGACCAGTTCTTGCCGTCAAAGACGCCGGAGGGGGTGGAGTCTTTCTTGAAAGCTAAGAGTGCTTTTTCATCATCACTTAAAGAATCCGGCGGCGGCGGCGGCGGCGTGGTGGCCGCCGATGAGCTTATGATCGGCGTGAGATTGTTTGTTAATAACAAGAGTGTCAGAGATAAAGATATGATGATGATGTAATTTTTCTCCATTTAGATTTGTTTAATGAATAGATTGAAGGGTGTTTGCACAAATGCATTTCCCTCAAATATAAATAGGGGTGATGCATTTCCCTCAAAATACATTTCCCCCAGCTTCTAAAAAAAATTGATTCTGGGAGTAAATTAGAGCACCAGAAGTGCTTCTGTAATTTCACCCAAACACTCCAACTTCTACTTCTGCTCCCTGAAAGAGCAGAATCGGTTTTGAGAATCAGATCCAAACACCCCATAATAACCTTGCGCGTATGGTTTTTTTTGTGAGAACAAAATCAACTTTCATTAATGAAGTCATAGTCCAAAACAATACAATCAGATGGGTAGGAAATCCAATTTAAGCATACGCTTTAAAGTATTCAAACTTTATTCATTTAGCTTTCATTGAATTCCATGACACTTGAGAATGGAGAACCCGTCCACTCTTCCCTCTTTACACTATCATTACACTATATATAATGTGTGTGTACAATACATACTCAGATCGATATATGTATATTATATTGCTTTCTTTTTTCCTTCTGTCCTTATACGGAGTACTTGTTTGTAACTTATAGTATCCTCCTTATCGTATTAGTTGCAACATTAATCGCAATATATACACTATTCATGTTCTCTATTTTGACTACATTTTATTTATTAATTAATGTGAATTTTTATTTTTGAAAAATATGGTTGAATTCATCTCATTGTTAAGTTTCATAATCTGATATTTTATTATTTTTTACTAATACATAATTAAATATAATGACAGTCAAAGTTGTGCGATGGTAAATGTGGAAAACAGAATGTTGCAACTAAAAAATAATGGAGGAAGTATTTGTTTGTATTAACAAATTCAAGGTTTTGGTACGCGGAAATGTACAAATGTATCTATCATCTTTAGCTTCAAGAGTTCAAGGCAGATATATTTTTAATGTTTTAAAAGGTATAAGATTCTCTAAAGTTCATGTCTAGAAGCAAATTACCTTTATTAACTTTAAATAAATAAAAATATATGTAAAAATGTAAAAAAATAAAAAATACTTCGTATATTGAGAATTTGGAGATCAGATTGAAAGATAAAAAATTTTAAAAAATCAATTTTGTGTTCAATGCTTCATTTTTATATTTTATATCAATTAATAATGTTCACATAATAATGGTTTTGCCCCGTTGTTTCACAAAATGTGTTGAAAAATTAAAAATTAAAAAAAATCAATTTGTGCTTAATGCTTTCTTTTACCTTAATAAAACCCCGTATTAAATTTTGATAGAAATCTTAAAAAGGAAGTATTACACACAAAATGGATTTTTTATCTTAATAATACCCCATAAGACAATGTAACAACCCTACTAATATGTTCTCTCTAATTCTTTATTATATTATTCAAAGAGTGTATAATTTTAGTTTTTTAGAAGGTTTTTAATACACATTGGAAAGTTTTAAATAATTAGCTTTATCTTATTTTAACTCTAATATTATCCTTAAAAAATTTATGCAATTGGCAATATTATTTTTGTAGATGGAGTGATTTCGGAGTTAGATTTGAACTAAAAACATAATAATGCACATTATAAAGATAAAAAAAATAACAAATTACATTACAGAGACCTAAAGCAAAATGTCATATTTGTAGGGATAAAAACGTAAAAACTTATTTAAACCTTACAGTTTTCATATTTTGCTATATAAGTTCTACGTACTTCCTATTTTAATTTATGCTATTCGGCTAGAGGGATACCGAATGAATTCTGAACACATGGTTTTTTATAAAAAATAATTAAAAAAACATTCCCAAGTAGCTTTTTGGAAAACAGTTTTTTATTTAGAAATTGTCATAAATAGAAGTAAAAACGTTTTGAAATCCAAAATAAGACCCTTATGTTTTCCCCTCTACATATGAGTAATATCTGCCAAATTTAGCATTATCAGGCTTCAAACATGGCAGTTTTTCCAAACATGACATAAATTACTCTCATATAGGGAATAAAAACATGACAGACCTAGTTTGGAATTCCAAAACATGTTTACTCCCATTTAGGTATCGGAAATTTACCCATTTTTATTTAAGTCTTTTACTTAGAGAAGCTAGAGATGTGGAGTAGTTTACCCTAGCCCCCCAAACCCCTGACGCCCCCTGGATTTTAAAGAGTGGAGTAGTTACTGCTTTATTATTATTTTCAATCTAGAAACGGTAATAACTTTTTTATTTATAATCCCATATATTTAAAAAAAATCGAATTATATAGTTTTTCATAATCATTCATATGCCATCAATATTGCATATGTAATTTTTTTAAAATATCACATAAATGTATTAACGATACTAGATTGTATGAAAAATTATTTAACAGAGCAATAACCAATATTTTTATTGGATAATTTTTGTAATTACATATACAATATTACTCTTAAGAAAGATCATGAAAATTATTTAGTTTGATATTTTTTTGTAAAATTAGATTGTTTTTTTATCATCAACTGATAGCTTGTATTAACTAATGAAATCGTTTGCCAGTTGGCTTACATGTAATCAAGAGCAACATCAAAAATACTCCTATGATCTGAGAGAACAACATGAGCCCTTGCCAATGCGTGAGCCAAATGATTCGCAGACCGCTTACAAAAAGAGACACTATAGCTACTCTTTGTTAAAAGAAATTCACGAATGTCATCCAAAATAAGATCTAAGTAAGCCAAACCTCCCTCCTGCCGAATACCTTGGACGACTGAGAGAACATCCGTCTTGAATTCCACATTCTGCTTCCCCGCTGTTGCCGCCTCCTGCATTGCATCCCTTAGCCCCACCGCCTCTGTTTCCTCTGGGGTCCAGCTTGCTTTTGTTGATACTCCACCTGCCTTAAAAAAAATCCCCAAACTCGCCCCTCGCCACCCATCCCCAGGCCCGTTTGTTCCCACCCGTGTTAACAGCCGCATCCACATTAATTTTAATGAAGCCCCTACCCGGTCTTTGCCAAGTCTGCTTCTGACCGCTACCCTTCCTCCTATCCTTCTTGTGTCCTACCCCTTGCGCCTCCTTCCAGTTATTTATCATACTCATAGTACTGGTTATAACTCCTTCTGATCCTTGCCACTCCTCCGTCCAAATGACACCATTTCGCCCCTTCCATATTCCCCACAGTAGGGCAACAAACTTGCATTTCTGATCCATGGTAGCATTCCTGAGCTAATATCTAATCCAGTCCTGCACATTGGTGACCCCTGTGGCTCTAGTAACTCCCATCTGATGCCACACTTCTTGTGAATAACCACAGCCCCAGAAAACATGCTCCAGATTTTCAGCTACCCTGTCACAAAGTTGGCAATTTCCTGTAAGTTGCACCCCTCGTTTTGCAGATTATCCACCGTTGGGAGCGACCCATCAAGTACCTGCCAAATCAAATATTTAAATTTTGGTGGAACCTCAAGGGCCCACAATTTAGCCCAGCTATCAGCATTCCCTGTAGGGGTCACACAGGTAAGGTTCCTGTAGCAACTCTTTACAGAATACTGGCCATGCTTCTCTTCTGTCCACCAAAAGCCGTCAGGCCTATCCGCTCTGCTGATGGGGATACTCAAAATGATGTCCCTATCTGCCGCCTAAAAAATGGAGGATATTCTCTCCTTATTCCACTCCTGACCCGTATAGACCCGCACTGCTGCAACATTCATGTCGCGGATTCCAGGAGTTCTATCGGACTGAACCCGACCCGAACCCTATCCCGGTAGCCACGCATCTGCCCAGACCTGCACCTCCCTACCATTGCCTACTCTGCGACGGGTATTTTTCCTCAAAAACTCTTGGGTTTCAAAAAAGCTTCTCCAAATAAAAGATGGATTATTCCCCAATTTTGCATTCAAAAAATAAGTGTTTGGAAAATACCTCGCCTTAAGGACCCTGCTCATGAGGCTGTTTGGTTCAGTGATCAACCTCCACCCCTGTTTAGCCAGCATAGCCAGATTAAACTCTCTGATTTTGCGAAACCCCAATCCTCCTTTGTTTTTCGGTCTGCACAAAAGCTCACATCTGCGCCATCTGATTCCTTTCTGATCAAACTTATTACTCTTCCACCATAATCCATTCATGAGCTTTTCAATTTCATCACACAAATCTTTAGACAATAGGAAAACATTCATAGCATAGTTAGGAAGAGCATGTACCGCATTCCGGATGAGAACCGCCCGTCCTGCTCTGGATAGGAATTTATTATTCCAATTCTTTAACCTGGTCATCACCCGATCCCGCAGATAATCCTAAATGGTCTCTTTATTCCGCCCCACTAATGTTGGCAGCCCCAGATAGCGCCCCTGGCCACTCTCCCGTGGAATATCAAAGAACTGGCACCAAAAATCTCTAATGGACTCGCCCACGTTCTCGCTAAAAGACAAGGAAGATTTCGAATAATTAATAACCTGCCCAGAAGCTTTTTCATAGATCTGCAAAACGTTTTTAATAGTGTTGCACTCAGAACTGTTAGCTTTAAAAAATAAAAAGCTATCATCTGCAAAAAGAAGATGGGAGACTTTAGGAGCCCCTCTGCAAACTGCCACTCCGTGGACCTCCCCTCTAGATTCAGCCTTACGGATCAACGCACTCAGACCCTCGGCCACCAATATGAATAAATAGGGAGATAAAGGATCCCCTTATCGGAGACCCCTGCCTGGCTCAATAGGTCCCAGAAAATCCCTGTCAAACTGTATGTAATAGTTGACAGTTGAAACACACTCCATTACCAAATTCACCCATCTAACATCAAAATCCAAAGCAACAAGACACCCCTTAAAAAAATTCCAACTGACCCTATCATACGCTTTACTCATGTCCAATTTCATAGCCACATACCCTTCCTTGCTTGTACTTTTCCTCTTCAAATAATGATGTGTTTCGAAAGCCACATTATCAATTATAGAACGCCCGGGAATAAACGCACTTTGACTTTCATCAACCAAATCGCCCAGAATACCCTTTAATCGATTAGCCAGCAATTTAGAGAAAATTTTATACACTACATTGCACAAGGCTATAGGTCTCCAGTCCCCCATATTTTCAGGCTTATCTTTCTTCGGAATTAAAACCAGATTAGTAAGATTTAATTCCTTAGAGAGAGAGCCAGACTCAAAAATACTTGTATAGAGGTGTACTATTTCGGGGCCCACAATATCCCAATATGCTTGAAAGAAAGCCAGATTCGTACCATCTGAACCTGGCGCCTTATCAGGATGCATGTCAAACACTGCCGCTTTCATCTCTTCCGGACGAAAAGTGCGTAGGAGCTCAATATTCTGGCCAACAGTCACACGGTTTTCTGAACCACACAACTTCCACCGTTTCCTCCTCTTGCTGAACCTGAAAAATATTAGAAAAATAATCGGACACCATACCCCCGACTTTGTCCCGGTCAGTGACCCACTCCACTCCAGCCGTTCTCAACCCTATAATCTTGTTCCTTCTCCTTCGCTGTTTCACCGCATTGTGGAAGAAACGAGAGTTTATATCTCCCTCCTTCAGTCAGAATTCCTTGGGTCTCTGTTTCCAGTAAGCATTCTCCTTCTCCATAAGGGTGCAAAGATTAGCTCGTAGTTTTATAAATTCAACGGTGCTGTTCTGATCCTGTCGACCCCGGAGCCAGGCTAATCTGCGTTTGCAGGCCAAGATTTGATGTAGAAAGCCCTTTTTTCTACACCCGTCCTAGCGAAGTAACTCAGCCCCACAAAAATAAATCTTCTCTGGGAGAGACAGATTAGTTCCGGCGCTCCAACTGCTAGCTACTACATTCCTGCACTCTTCTTCTTTTAGCAGTTGTTTTCAAATTTGAACTTCTTCTTCGCTTTCCCATGCCCTGTTGGTAAAATAGCAATGTAAAGTGCCATATGATTGCTTACAGGTGATTCCACGGAAGAGGCTTGGGCTGCCATAAACCTATTCCACCACTCATCATTCACCATGATGCGGTCAAGCTTTTCCTCAACCCAATTTGTTGTTCCCTTACCTCTTTCCCACGTCCATTGATAACCCATGAAAGGGAAATCTCTCAAACCACATGCCATAATACAATTCCGGAAGCCACACATTCTCCATAGCGGGTGCGGTACCCTCCCTTTCTTCTCAGACTCATACAGGATATCATATCATTGAAGTCCCCAATCACCATCCAAGGTTCAGAACTCCTGTCTGCCAGTTCATTCAAAAGGTCCCAGGCCTCTCTCCTACGAACTGTCTCTGGGTATCCGTAGAAACACGTGAGACTCCATGGACTCTCATTTGGTGTGAGCTTTATCAAGACATCAATGTAAGTTTCTTGGACGTCGCTAATGGTAACCTTGACATCATCCTTCCAGCCCAACGCTATTTCTTCGCTTTGCCAGACACTATCCGCCCCGCAGCTCCAATGATACCCCTGTGAACGTAACAAATCTTTTGCTCTTTGACATCACACTTTCATCTCCATCAAAAATAGAATTGACGGACGATGTTGTTCTACAATTTCTATTACACTTTCTAAAATTTGTAAAATTTTAGGAAATTAGATTGTTAATAAAATAGTTATAGCAATTTGTAAACTAAAGCAAATAAAATTACTCGTGGGCCTCGTGGCCCACCTCCTACTCAATTCCATTCCAATTACTCAATTCCAAATCAACTTTTTTTCTCATCCATTCGGAAAGACGCTTCCAAATTTCGAAAATTTGTGCCCAATTCTGAAATCCGAGTTTTTGCATGAGAATTTCAAACCCCGTACATTTGGAAATTCCTCATGTGTTCGAATTTGGTTTATTTCAATATTACAATTTGTTGAAGTGCAGTTTTTTGTTGTCCAAATAGCTCAAAGTACATACATATCAAATTCAAAGTACATATCAAAATTTTCTATAACATTCTACTAAGCTCGGGCAATGGTATTGAATTGGTATGCATGCATGGTTTATCATCCACCTCTCATGCTCAAGTATACCGCATTTATAGATTCCTGCGGAAAATTACAAATAAAAAAATCAATTAAAAATAGTTCATATATCATCCACAATACACAGAATCTGCCTAATTACCTCAGATATGACTAAATATAAACGTAATTGCGTAATTAGACTAAAATACACATAATTACCCCAAAGAGGACTAAATGTAAGCATAATTGCGTAAATAGACTAAAATTTATATCTTTCACAAATAAGATCAAACATTAATTTTCTAGAGATAATTACCCTAGGTATAACTAAAACTTCATCATTTTCCCAATCTATGACCTAATGAGTTTTTTTCTTAAAATATAATTAAAATTCGTAATAAATAATTATTATATTAATAAATAATTAAATAAATTATTTATTATGACTAATATGCCCTTAGACTATTATTATAAAAGCCTAAAAGCCTAAAAACTTTTAACCCTAAATCTTGTAGCCACATCCCTGCGTACAGATATCCACCAATGCTGCCGTATGATGTACATCACCGCCGCCATCCAATCTACAGTGCCGCCGCCGTCCGATGTATAGTGCCACTGCCATTTAACGTGCAACCACGCCTCCGCTCGCCACACAGCCATGCCTTCGTTAGAGCAAAGTCGTCAGGCCATAACCTGTGCCATGGCGTCGTCATTGGCCGTCACTCGCCCGAAAACCTCCGCCCAAGTCCCGTCGCGCCGCCTCCACAGACGTCCGGCCTGGGGAGCGCCAATCTGAAGCTCCATGGATCGGATGAGATTCGCTCCATTCTTTCCGCAGATGCCAAGCCTGAGAGAGCTGATCTAGATCCCCATGGATGAGATTCTCTTCATTCCTTCCACCAAAGCCAGGCTGGGAGCGCCGATCTGGAGACCCATCGATGAGATTTGCTTGATTGGCAACTCTGGGTTTGAAATTACCCACACAGCAGGGGCGGAACCAGGGGGGTGCGAGCCGGTGCTGGCGCCACCCCTTCGCCGGAGTTTTTTCAGTAGTAGTATTAGGTATATCCATTGCCGCCCCCTTATCTTCTTCGTTGATACCTCGCTGCTGCCATGGCCGGGAGATGCGAAGCAGAGAGAAACGAAGAAAGGCGCAGGTCTTTTTTAATCAAAGTCTAAAATCCAAACGATGACGTTTTATTAAGTGCACAGGAATAGAGAAACGACGTCGTTTTGAATAAAAATCAGATTAAGTCGTTGACCTTCCACCTCCTCTTTAAGTCGCTCCACTCGCTCGTATTCCGATCTTCCGCCTCTTCGTCCGTTCGTCGTTCCTGGTCGTGCCTTCCACTCTTCCAGCCATTCCAGGGGTTCCAAAGTTCCAAACTTGCAGAGTTGCAGTTGCTCTCTCCCACCGGCTGTTTTAGTCTTTGGACTGTTTGACTTTTCCACTTTGATGAGCTTTTTTAAAGTTATACCGGAGTATTTTTTTTAAGTACTTTAATTGATTAATTGATTTAATTACTTATATAATGTAAAATTGAATTGATTATTTGCTTTAACGTTCAATTACTTTTGCATGTTTATTGAGTAATTAGTTTAATTTCTTTCAAGTGTAATAGATTAGTTGCCCGAATTGGTATAAAGTTGAAATTATTTTTACAAATTTATTGATTAATTACTTTCATTGCTTTAGTTGCTTTAAATTTTAATTGGAATTTGAAGTCGAAAACTTTGTTAACTTGTAAGGTTACTCGTGCGATAATGTCTAGTTTACTATTTGTAACGTGAGGGGTTTGAGTCTTCTAGAAGAGATAACGAGAATGATAATAGACAAAAACATCCTCATGTTGAATTTGATCCAAATGATGTTGTGGTTGAACTTGGATTAAGTAAACCAATCAAAGATTATAATTCTTTTATTAGACATCAGGTTCAGAGAAAATATTTAACAAGAGGTCCGTGTAGATCGAGTGACCATGTATATCCTAAGAATTTATTTTCACATTTTATACTACGTACTACTTTTAGCCACCCCTTTATTTTCGTTCTGGTTCCGCCACTGCCCACACACATACTTCTTTTTACATTTTAATTTTTGAGATTAAGCTCCATTGACATGAGCAGTGAATAGGTGCGGTGAATATGAGCATTGAGATTGGATAGTGAACACCGAAATAGATATTGATGAACATGGGCAGTGAATATGAGAATAGGTATTTATACATGGCAGTGAAAGAATGCATTAAGAAAATTTGTTGTGGAATGATTATGACCAATAATGCAGTAACACATAGTAGTAATGACCATGGAATGAAATATATCAGTAAAATGATAAAAATCTTAGACCAAAAATAAGATAAAAAACTATAAATAAATTCCTAAAATTAATGAGAATAGAATTGATTTTGGCGCAAATGCAGTGATTATTATCGGATGTGCAGTAATGTTAAGTTGTGCAGTAAAGTCATGCATTAATTTTGTGCATTAACGGCAATATAAAGTGTAGTAATTTTAATTGGACAAAATTAGTGTAAAATGCACATATTTTAAATAAGGGTATTTTAGTCATTCAACATTTAAATAATAACGAATTATATATATTTTTTTTTTTGGATTTTTGGTCATACAAAGGTATAAGAACTAGTTAGGTCATAAATTGAGAAACTCATTGAGTTTTAGTCATATCCGGGTAAATTTCCCAATTTTCTACCCATAAAATCTAATACTCTAATCTAATTCATTAATTCTCCTTAATTCCATTAAGCAGCCGGGTTAGGCTGTTAGTGATGGGGCAATCTGGCAGCGGCACGCGCGTGGCAGGAAAACCAGGGGGAAACCTCGATTTTTTTAACCCAACTAGCAAGAGCTCTGGCGGTGACGCCAGCAGCGACCGGAGAATGGCGGTCGGAATCCTAACGGCGACCAGCGGCGGTGGCTAGGTCTAATGAGTGCAGAGGCATTTTTGTCCAATCACAAAAAAAATCTTATTTTAGAAAGTTTTAAACATCTACTCTTATTTGCGATTTTTAGCCATATTTTGCTCATGTTTAGGAAATGCACTCATTTATTTAAGCTATATACTACGTATTCCTTTCTTCCGCTAATAAATAAGTTAGTCATCTTTGACTTTTCCATTTAAATACTTTGATTAATAATACGGAGTATATGTTTATAGATACAAAAAATATTTATAATATGAAAGTCACAAAGGCAACAAAAATATTATTAAAAAAACTACGGAGTATTATAAAATTATAATCCCTCTGTCCTAAATTAATTTACAAAATTAATATTTATTGGTCAACCATTAAAGTTAAATCCTCCCTATTGATAATTAATTCAACTTTTAATAATTAAAATTTACATATTCAGAAACTAAATTAAAGTCTCTATAAAGTTCAAGCTCCAATTTGAAATTCTCTATTAAATATCTAAAAAGTTAAAAATTGGAATTCTAAATTCTAATTAAGTAAATAAAATGAAATTGTTGACCCCAAAAAGTTGATTTTGCAAATAAACTTGTGAGAAAGTTAGTAACATCTATAATTTTCACTGATATATACAGAGTAGATCTTAAAACGATTAATCAAAGTTGACCATTAGCTAACAAAATTGGGATATGATGGAGGTATTTATTTAGTCCGTAAGTTTTAAGCAAATTAAATCATTTAATTTGAATTACTACAGTACGTACTTGTTGTTACAATCGGTGATCGGACTGATTCTGTAAGGAGCGCGGGCTGCGCAATAACGGGGAAGACCGGCGGCAGCGCCTGGATTAAGACCGGAGACTCCACCGGCGAGTTTTTGCAGGCAAGCGCAAACTGCCGCCTGCTGGTCAGGGCTTGTTAACGTTTTAGCGAGACTATTAACGCCGCCGCAGCAAGCGGCCGGGGCGGGTGCCGCCGGGTTCTTCAAGTAAAAGAGGCAAGGGCTCACGGCGTTCGTCACCTGATCGCAAGTGATGCCGGCGGCCTCTGCATGGGGACCGCCCACCCCCACCATGCACAGCACGGCGAAGCAGAAAAACTTGACCATCTCCGACGACCTTGCCACCGCCATTGTAATACTAAAGCTGAATCTGAAGAAGGGCTAGTTCGGAGATCGATTAAGGAAATTAAGGGAAGAGTGCTTATTTAATATGATGGCCGGAGTTGATAGCAAGGTTTTAGTTTTATAGGCCTGGCCGGGGAGATCGAAAGAAAGGTTCATTTGAATATTTGATGATTAGTACGTTCTGGGAAGTGAGGTGTGAAGGATGGAAATAACCTGAAAAGTGATTGATTGATCTTTCATTTGATCAAAAAAGGAAAGTGAAACACAAACTATTTGATCAAAATGAAAAGTAATTAAACACATTATTTTGTACTCCATTTTCTTTCATTTGACACCAACATGTTTAAAGTTTTTAAAATATGAAATTTCATACGATGATATTTTTTATCCATTTTAAAATAGATTCAAGTGTTAAAATTAAGATTTCACGGTCAATTTTTATTTATTTATATGTTCCAGTTATTTTTTTAAGAACTTCTAAAGTAATGAAAAAATAATTCAAAATTTATTTTTTTTACATCAGAATGCTTGAACTTTTAAATCATAATTATACACAAAAAATACTGACAAAAAATGAGGTATAATGATAAAAGGGGACGTACGTTTTAATCAAAAAGTATTGCAGAAATGGCAGAATAGATATATTTACGGTGTTGAATAGTTGAATTACAAAAAAAAATGAATTAGATGACTAAATAAGTATAAATTGGTAGAAAATTTTATTTATTTATGGTGAATGTTCTGTTACTCTAATGCAATAATACCTATAACTAAAATGAAAGCAAATAAGCAATAGTTCACTACTAGTCCACCACGGTTGAATTTTCCACTAGCCAAGGAGAGCTGAAAAGTGCCCTTCTGCTGACTGAATTTGAGCGATTAATTTATGAATGGGGTCGACTCGCCTCTTTTGCTCCCAAAGTAGAAAAGTCAGCGGCGGCCAAACAGCAGTTAATTAAGAATATGTTACAACTAGCAAAGCGGATTTAATTAATTTATATACGCAATTGTCTATTTTTCTGATCAAAGATTTCTATAGATTTTTTTGTTAATAAATACTTAATTACTTATTTCCGGTTTATACTTATTTACTCCTATTTGAGTAAGTTTTTATAAACTTATACTAGTAATAGACTAATTAAATAAGTCTGATCTTATTTGGGGATAAAATATGTCTCTTTTAAACTTTGTGCATATTTCTCAATTGAGCAATTCTAACATATCAAAGGTCAGTTCGTTGTTAACGGCTCAGTCGGCGGCAATGAAGTCCGACTGTCCGACGACAACGGCAAACTCCGACAATGGTGGCAAAATTCTTACATATTGGCGGCGGCAGTCTAAGAGGAAATTCCAGCTAGCAAAGTAGCGGTACTGATCTAAAAGTTTTAAAAAAATCTCCATTAATTTATGCAAATGAAAAGAATTCTTCATAAAACTTCTACGAATTTAAAAGTTCGTGGATTAAAACATAATCACCATAATATGGTTTAGTTTATAAAATCACGTCCGTATGTGAGTGTACAAATGATATCTTCAAAAATGATTACATACATATTTAATTCCTGGATAATACAAATTGATGGTATCATGGATTAAGACCATGGTCCAATTACGTAGTCCAGCCTATAAACGGGATCGGCCCTCAACGGGACCAGCCTAATTACAGGATTAGCTCATAAACAGGATCGGCCCTCAACGGGACCAGTCTAATTACAGGATTAGCCCATAAACGGGATTGGCCCTCAACGGGACCAGCCTAATTACAGGATTAGCCCATAAACGGGATTCATGGTTGAAAGCCGCTTAGCTAATTAGGAATGAGGCCCACGATAGGAACCTCCTAGAAGTGTCAAAGAGGTTTAGGTTTTGACCGGAATGCTGGCAGCCCTTGGAAGATTCTTATCCAGGTCGGCGGAACGATCCCTGCCTTTCTTCCAAATCTTGAAGAAAAGCAATGGATTCCAGTGGACCCCGGAATGCCAAACTGCATTTGAAGACCTGAAGGCGTATCTCCAATCGGACCTTCTGCTCAGCAAGCTAGAGGCCGGCGAAAGCCTCACACTCTACCTAGGGGTAACACAAAGTGCCATCAGCTCCGTATTAGTGCGTGAAGAAGGAACGATGCAAAAACCGTTTTACTACATCAGCAAAGTCCTTCATGGGGCTGAGCTCACATATCCAGCCCTGGAGAAAACCGCACTAGTAGTATACACGGGGGCCAAGAAATTGACACACTACTTCCAGGCTCATCCAATCAAAGTATTGTCAGATCTGGGAGTAGGCACTTTGCTCAGAACGGCTAAAACGGCCAGGGTTGTAAAATGGTCCCTGCTAATCAGCCAGTATCAAGTAAGCTTCCAACCTAGATCTTCAATCAAAGGCCAGGCCTTGGCGGACTTCCTAGTCGAATGTACTGCCCGAGACCTGGCTGAAGAAAAAAGGCACGAAGAAGAAGATTGGTGGACCCTCATGACCGATGGATCATCATCAGGGTCCAAAGGTTGCGGAGGAGGGGTGGTCCTCATCACCCCCGAACGCTTCAAAACGTACCATGCCCTCAGAAACAAATTTAACCTCTCTAACAATGAAGCTGAGTACGAGGCTCTACTGTCAGGCCTCAAGATAGCAATCCACTTCAAAGTACAAAAGCTGAGGGTCAAAAGTGACTCTAAGTTGGTTATCAAACAACTTAGAGGGGAGTACGAAGCCAAAGAGGAACGAATGCAGAAATACAGGGATACAACCCTGGAACTCGTCAAGAATTTTGAGGAGTCAGATCTCATATGTGTTCCCCGAGCCCAGAATAGCGAGGCACATATTCTATCAAAGCTGACTGAAGGCGCACCAGAACACCTCATGCGCATAACCTGAATACATGAGCTAGACAGACGTAGCATCGAGGTCACCAAGGACCTTGAGGTTTTCTCGGCCGAACAAAAGCCAAAATCCTGGGTTGAGGAATTGATAGAATACAAAGAGGACGGAACGTTGCCTTCCCACTTTTTTGTACGCACAAATGCATAATAATGATGAGAAAATTCTCTAAAGGGACTAAAACAACAAATAATTATATATTTATGACTAAAATAAAGATTAGTTACAAAAATGTGACTAGTGACTAAAGTAGTAAAAAAATCATAGTAAATTATGTTCAATTTTTAAATTTAAGTTACCATGACACTACATTGTAATAACTATTGATCATATTTGTGTAAATAAATTTAACAACAATAATAATTTTGAAATAAACCCAAATAATGATAAAGTTCACTTATAAGACCATCATTTTTTATTTTCAAAACAGGACTCGTTCACTCCTAATTTAGGAATTTTTAATCAACTTTTTCTTTTAATATGACTAAATAAGTCCTATAAAGGGAATAAAACATATTTAGTTCCATATTTTCACTTTAACTATGTTCTGGTCCTAATTTGAGCAATACCTAATAATTACATACTGATCTTACCGGTGTGAATTTCTAAAAAGGGAAATGTATGTACAAATATACCTTTGATTTTCAAAAGATAGAAAAAGAAAGAGATTTTTCCTAAAATATTACTAATACAGAAGTCATGGACAAAAATGTGACCTGGTAACTTTTAGTGACTACAATTGTGTTTAAAGTTTACATCATTCACTACACCATAGTAACTTTGAACAGAATTGTAATCACTAAAAGTTATCAAGTCATGTTTCTGTCCATCACTTTTCGAGGGATAATATTAGTGCAATTTTTTCTAAAAGGAATAATAAAATATTACTCCTATAAATCAACACTTAATTTATATTACTAAGACTAGTGATACGAAAACGTCCAGCATCTATCCAATTACTAGAAAAAAGATTAATCTTTCACACAAATGAATTCATAGCTTGATTAACATTTATAATTAAGAAATAAAATAAAATAAGAGACCTTCTAAATACAGCCCTTAGGGATTTTTAAGTTCAAGTCTCACTACACTAGAAGAGAGTTCATAATATTCATAATTAGCTCACTAAACCGTCAAAGAATATTTTTATGAGGTAATTCCCTGAATAGGACCAAGTCAATGTTCAAATGCACAAATAGGACTCTCATATTTTATAGGACCAAAAACCAACTGATTAGACAAAATTGCCCTTAATGAAATTAAGGGCTAAATAAATAAAAAACGCTTCCAGTATCCGACCTTCTGCACATGACCTTCTGCACATAGCCGATGCACATAGCCTGAAATCCAAACCACCGACACCTTCAACATCCTACCTTCTCCGCACGGCCGCCGCAGCTGTCGAGGCCGCCACCGCCGCTGTCGAGACCGCCGCAGCTGCCAAGTGAGACCGCCGCAGCTGAGATTGCCGTTGCACACCTCCGGAGAGGCAACTTACCCTTTTCTGCAGCGTGAATGGAGCCATAGCTGAATTCTTCTTCTTCTTAATCATGTTTACCTCCTATGGAGTATATAGTATCAATTTCAGACAAACTTGAAATTATGATAAAAAATAATGACAAAAAAATGGCATTTCTAGATGTAAACATATGGAATTTTCAGATTATAAATTATGGTATTTTCACATTTTAGAGTTGAAATGTGAAATAGGAGATGAAAAATGAAGAAGCAATGTTGTGCACAAAATCAATTTAATGCCTAAAAATGCCAAAATTTGTGAAAATGTCAAAAAATTGGCATTTCCAAAGATGCAATATTTCCATCTCCTTAAAAAAAATGCCATAAATGTGGCATTTCGTATAAGCTGCTAAAGATACACCATAATAAAACTTAGATCTGGATTTTTTTGAACAAGAGCCTCAAAATTTTATACCCAAATGTTTTGAATTCAAAAGTTTCAAACCAAAAATAAAATTTCCCTTCAGAATCGGAAAAAATTTAAATAAATTAACAGAAAATAATAATAAATGTAAGATGAACAAAGAATAGAGGAGGAGGAGGAGGAGGAGGAGGAGGAGGAGAAACGAGAAGGCCGGAGAAGAGAAGAAGGAGAAGAAAGGAAGAGATAGAGAAGGAGGAGGGAATTACCTGTACCCAAGTTGGTTGGAGCGATGCGTTGAAAAGAGTCTCTATGCCATGGGAGATGCCGATCGAGAAGTAAGGTGCAGAGAAGAAGAAGCCGATCGAGAAATAAGGTGCAGAGAAGAAGAAGCCGATCGAGAAATAAGATGCAGAAGATGGACACATAGGTTTTATTAAAGCAGGGGTAAATTGGGAATAAGGAGTCCTATTTAGGAATAATAAAACGTTAACTCCCATTTAGGTGTTTTGATCATAATTTGGTCCTATTTAGGAGTAAAATTTCTATTTTTATTCATCGGCATTTTAGCAAAAAACTCAAAGCACTACATTAGACGATCCAATAGTGAATGTCACTTAAAATTTTATAATGTATTTTATCATCATTAATGCTTAATGTAGACCGAAGAACTATGGTTAGCATTTTCCATAAAGTAATACATATATAATAAATGAATTATATGGGAGACAAACTGATGTATGTCCCTCTTGGAAGATGCTCGACCAAAATGGTAGGGAATAGGAATGTACCGGGTTAATGCAATGCTCATTGTCTCATGGTCATCATAGTGCCCGCTTTTTTTTTCTATTGATAACTTATTATAAATATAAAACGACTTTGGAAAAAAATTCTTCACTATCTCATGCAGTATACAGTTTTCTTAGTTTACCTTGCAGTTTTTTTTATGATTTGAGGCTTACCTTAGTGCTCTTTTCCATCATTTGCAATGGAGCCAAAGACTCACTCTTTTTTGGCTTGGGAATATGATGGAATAAAGCAAAATAACTTACTAAATTGGTTGCGTTTCTTTGTTATGAAGCATCAGTCAGTCCATGCAATTTTTGACACAACTTTCACTATGGGTCATCCAAAAACAGTCTCTCTGTACTTAGTACAGAGGTAAGACTACTGCGTACACCCGACCCCCTTACTCCACCTTAGGTGGGAATCTTTGCAGCACTGAGGTTTATATAAGTGTTTGATATAGTTGATTTTATGAGAATTTATATGTTGGGCATATAGTCAAAAACAATTAAATGATGATAAACAACTTGCTAAGAGCATCTCTAATGCTAAAATGTTAACGGTGATGCATATGTGACATGAGAAATAATCAATTAAAAAACAATATATATTTCGTGTTTATCTCTCTCATACCACATGTTCGTGCACATTATAGTATTGGAGATGCTCTATGGAAATGAAATATGCATGACCCTCGACGTGGGGGTCACTGGGTCAGTATGGAAGTGAACACTTTTATGAACATATCCCTTTCCCCAATGCAGCAAATTTGAGGTTTCTATTCCAAGTGATCTTATATGTCACATTTTTTCTTAGCTTCTTCACCAAGTGATAGAACCAAACAATTATTAAAGTTGGTTTTTATTTATCTTTGCACAATTGTTTTAATAAATATGCCCATTATCTTGATCGATATGCGGACGTTACAAATACAGGGAAGCTACATAAATCATTAATGGACCTTAAAGTTCAAGGAAAAAGATTAGCGAGGAAACACATTTAGGGATGTATCTAATTAGTTGGGGGCTTATTTTATTACAAAAACAGAATATATTATATAGAGAAAGAGATGATCTGGTCAGTCCGAATTGACAGGAATTGCCGTCTGGACAAACTTGTTTGAGGACCTTTCATTTTCGATGAAATTTTGTAAGCGTGTTGTGCCTGAAGTGTACAACATCCACACAAAATTTTAACTAAAAATTCAATCCGGGTTATATAATTTGCGATAAATATAACTATACTTGTAATATAATTATAGTTATAATTGCAATATAATTATAGTTATAATGGGTCTAAACACTTGTTCATACCCGCCCGTAAGAGCTGGCCAATTGGTGCACTGGGCCGCCCCGCCCGGGAAAATATTAATTTTTTAAAAATTATCAAACCACTTGTGACACTTTCAAAATTATATCACAACATTTTAAAAATTGTTAATATGTTCAAATTGTTTTACTATTAAAGAACAATATAATTGGCACGGATACGTCAAATCCGTGCCAAATTTCTTGCAAGTCATTTTGTCACCAGCTATTTGACACGGAGCCGTGCCAAAGATATGTCATAATTTGTGCCAAACTCGATGAATATGTGCCACGTCTATGCCAATATCATTTTTTGTATTGTTTATAGGCCTCCAACCAGGTAGGCCTGGACTCGGGCCGGGCGGCCCGGCCCGGTTACTGTTTGAACCAACCCAGCCTGGGAACCGGTCGGGGGCGGTTCGGGTCGACCCGGCCCGGTAGTCCAGCGGTTCGGTCTCGGGCCCTTCAAATGGCGAACCGGCCCGGCCGGGCCGGGCCCGGTTCGGGCTTAACGGCTCTTTTTAAAAAAAAAAATTGGGGGGCATCTAGCCGTTGGGAGACCTCCCAAACGGATTTATAGCCGTTGGAGGGGGTGGGAGGGGGGGGTCCAGGGGTTTTGGGGGTGGGGCCAGCAGAGCCGGTCCTTCCCTTAGGCCAGTGAGGCTTGGGCCTCAGGGCCCCAAAAAAATTTAAAACTTAGGGGCCCAAAAATTTTAAAAACATTTATATTGTATGGGGATGTTTGGATCTGATTTTAAAACTGTTTTGGCTTCTTCAGGGAGTAGAAGCAGAAGTTGGATGCTTCTCATACAATCAGTTTTTTAGAAGTTGTGGGGACCAACTTCTGAAAACTTATTTTTATATATTATGCTTCTGCTTTAAAAAAGAAGCTGAATCAAAACCAGTTCCAAACAACCCCTATATGTACTAAAAACAAGCGGGACAACAGAGTTATCAATGAAGTAGTGAAGTACAAACATGAAGTCCCAAATTTGTCGATATGTTATTATTTCCAAAAATCTAGCTTTTAGTATGATTTGCTAATTTGATGAATTTTTGATTTGTAAATACCCAAATGAACTAACTTATTAACTTCTATTTTCTATAACTATTTGTTATACCTATTTACTAAATCTTATATTATTGGCTGGGATTTGAAGTATCTGCATAAACAAATGCTATTTAAAAATTAAAAGCAAGTTGATTCTTATTTGCCTTACAAACTAGTCAAGTAGGCTCATGCCTTGCAATTGATATTTTATATTTGAGAATTTAGATCTATTTTTTATTAAGATTATCGTGATAAAAATTGTGTAATTTTCAATCCAAAATTAATCAAAATTGTGATTTTTTATGTTATAAAGTAAGAATGTTATTTTAAGTATTGAGTTTTTTGTGATATTAATCCTCTATTTCTAAATATGTTGTATTACAAAACAAATACTATGTATAGGGCCCTTTTATGAAAGCTCGACTCAGGCCCTAATTTATGTAGGATCGGCACTGGGTGGGGGGTGGGGATAAAAAAAAAACTATTTATACTCCTATTTTCTATACATTTTTTACACCTCTTCTCCAACTCTTCCTACTCTCTAATTCTCTATTCCCTCATACTCTTAAATCTTAATCATCTCCATCTTCATCTTCTCCAAACCTCTCTACATATATATATATATATATATATATATATATATATATATATATATTATTTATATAATTATTATATCTACTTATATATTAATTATCTACTTATATACCTATATTATATTACTAATATTTATTATCTACTTTGATATCTGCTTATCATCTATACTTATTGTTATTTACTTATATATTAAATTATTAATTATCTACTTTACATACATATATTATATTACTTATATTCTTTATCTACTTAATCTCTACCTATTATCTACTTATATATATTAAAGTATTATATATAAGTGTATTACTCATCTTATAGTAATATACTTATATATTATATACTATAAACATTATATTATATATTGGTTATAAAATAATCTACTTATATACCTATATTATATTACTAATATTTATTATCTACTTAATATATACTTAAATTACTTATTATCTACTTATACATCTCCATCTTCATCTTCTCCAAACCTCTCTACATATATATATATTATTTATATAATTATTATATCTACTTATATATTAATTATCTACTTATATACCTATATTATATTACTAATATTTATTATCTACTTAATATATACTTATTATCCACTTATACATCTCCATCTTTTTAATATTTACTTTGTTATCTATATTTATTGTTATTTACTTATATATATTAAAGTATTATATATAAGTGTATTACTCATCTTATAGTAATATACTTATATATTATATACTATAAACATTATATTATATATTAGTTATACAATTATATTAGTTACACTTGAATTTGTAGTAATTAAATTCATCGTATTAGTTAATTTTTGCATTTTTCATTAAAGTATAAAACTAGTTAATTGTTACATTTTTCATTAAAGTATAAAACTAGTTAATTGTTACATTTTTCATTAAAGTATAAAACTAGTTAATTGTTACATTTTTCATTCAAGTATAAAACTAGTTAATTGTTACATTTTTCATTCAAGTATAAAACTAGTTAAATGTTACATTTTTCATTAAAGTATAAAACTAGTTAATTGTTACATTTTTCATTAAAGTATAAAACTAGTTAATTGTTACATTTTTCATTAAAGTATAAAACTAGTTAATTGTTACATTTTTTCATTAAAGTATAAAACTAGTTAATTGTTACATTTTTCATTAAAGTATAAAACTAGTTAATTGCTACATTTTTCATTCAAGTATAAAACTAGTTAATTGTTACATTTTTCGTTCAAGTATAAAACTAGTTAATTGTTACATTTTTCATTAAAGTATAAAACTAGTTAATTGTTACATTTTTCATTCAAGTATAAAACTAGTTAATTGCTACATTTTTCATTCAAGTATAAAACTAGTTAATTGTTACATTTTTCGTTCAAGTATAAAACTAGTTAATTGTTACATTTTTCATTAAAGTATAAAACTAGTTAATTGTTACATTTTTCATTCAAGTATAAAACTAGTTAATTATTAATTGTTGCATTAAAGTATAAACTAATAAAAGTAGTTAATTTTATGAGTCACATTTTATTATTACTATTGTACTCGTATTAAAACATTTGATATCATATAATATTGTTACATTTTAAAGATAGACCGTGTCAGACATTCTGTAGATGTGGGTAGTCTCCAACGCAACCGAAGGAAGGAGATTGTGACAAGTCATCCTAGTTTACGCAAAGGCAAAGGTAAAGGGCGGGCCGGGTCTTCTTCTCAAAGTCGAGAAGATTTTGATGACGGATACCAAAGGCGAGATGGGGATGTGATGTCCGACGAGCAACTGCAACAACTATTGGCGCAAAATGATGGTCGCTTTTTTCAACAACAAAACATCCCGGAGTCCATTGATGAAGAGGAGCTCGAAGATGACGATGCGGAGGAGGACGAGGGGGGCGACGGGACGCACGGCACCCCGGATGATTAGCAAGAGTTGGAGGATGAGGACGGTCCATCCCAAGTTGGTAAGAAATCTAAATCTCCTATTATAGAAAATAATTTTAGAAAGAGGAAAGACCCAAAAACCAATAAATGGTACGCAAGTTGCGATCATTGCAAGGAGTATAGCTTGGGAACTTCCGGCGGATATGGGAGCCTCAAAAGGCATCTTAAGTCCGTGCACTCTGTGGAGTATGCGAAAATAGACAAAGGGAAGGGGAAGCAAACTCAAATATCGAGGTTTGCAAATGACCAACCTTTTGGCAATTTCTCATACACTGATGCACAAAATTTGACTGGTATGGCTAACTTACTTGTTGAAGAAAATTTGCCTTATTTGTTTTCTGAAAGTCTTGCTTTTAAAGATTATGCACAAACTTGTTTAAATCCTCAATTTAGAAGGTATAGTCCCAAAACGGTCAAGAAAGAAATTATAAGGCTTTATCGTGCGGAAAAGGAAAGGTTACAAACTTTTTTTGCAAACTTTGACGGCCGTGTTACTATTTGTTCTGACATTTGGGAGGATACTTATCATAATTTACATTATTTGGGTCTGACTGCACATTTTATTGATAGTGATTGGAATTTGCATAAACATGTTCTTGGTTTTCGTGAATTTAATGATCGTTACACCGCTGAACATATTTATATTTTGATTGAACGTATTTTAACTGAGTATAATTTGATTGATAAGGTGTTTTCTATAGGTTTTGATAATGCTACTAATAATACTGCTGCTATACCTAGATTGTGTGAATTATGTGGTTTTAATACTTTATTGGGTAGATTTTTTTCATCAACGATGTGCATGTCATATTATAAATTTATGTGTGTAAGAAGGTATAAAAGCGTTAGAAGATGCTATGGAGGTAGTCAAGGGGGGATTAGACGTACTTGGGGCAATGGTCAACTTAAATTAAAATGGCAAAATTATTTGATTGAAAGAGGTGTGAAATATGTTGCTTTCCCTAAAGATTTGTCTATTCGGTGGAATAGTACTTATAAATTAATTAAAGTTCTTCTTAGATATAAAGAACATTTTCCTGCTTTTTTAAGACAATATAATAACTATATTTTAAACCCCGCTCACATCGACATTTGCGAAAAAATTTGTAATGTTTTGATATATTTTAATTATGCAACTGAAAGTTTTAGTCATGTTTATAAACCTAGCTCAAACGAATTTATTCGTGAAATTGTTAATCTCACCGGTGCTTTTAATGAATTTAAGAATGCCGCTTACGTGTGTTATTTTTGTGATTTTATGAAGGAAAAGTTTTTAAAATATTTTGCACATATTCCGCATATTTATAGTATTGCATTTATTCTCGATCCTCGTTATAGACTTGGTAATTTGCAAGAATGTTTGAAGTTCTATTATAATGCTTTTTTTGTCCATTTCCAACGTATGATGATAACGCCATAGATCCGCAAGTTGAATACGAGGTTAGTAATTTATTTTATGCCTTATTTAATGAGTTTCGTGCACAATATGGCAACGCGCCCCCTTCCCCGACACACTCATCTTCATCTAAAGGAAAATCACTTTTTAAATTTGCTTTTAGCAATCTTATGAAAAAATCTAAAACAACTCACACTACTGAACAAAGCGCACTTAATGAGATTTCTTTGTATATAAATTATGAGGTAGAATTTGACGGAAATGAGGAGTTTGACATTCTAAAGTGGTGGAAGTCAAAAGAAAGAATATTTCCGATTTTGGCACAGATGGCTAAGCAAGTGCTATCAATGCCGGTTTCAACAGTTGCCGTGGAACAAGAATTTAGTTCGGCCGGCAACGTTCTAACGGCATCTAGAACGAGTTTGAGCGCTGAGTCTCTTGAGACGCTTATATGCTACCACGATTGGTTGAAGGTCATACGTAGATGTCAAGAAGTTAGCATCACCCCCTCCCAAGACTTTATGAATGAATCAACAACCGATGGTGGCTCCTATGCCGGAGATTCCGATTAATTAGTATTTTACAGTTTATTATAAAATGTATTTCATGTTTTAATTTTTCCTTCAATTCTCCATTGTAATTTGTAAAGTTGTATTAAAAAGATAAAAACAAATATATAACCTAGGCTCGACCTGACCCGGCGGGTGACCCGGCCCGAACCGGAACCGGGCGAAGTACGGGCCGGTTCCAGGCCCCCCTTTATAGGACCGAAGCCCCGACCCGGGCCTAGGCCCGGCCCGGGCCCGGCCTGAACCGAATCCAACCCTACAACCAGGGATGGATCCAGGACTTCAAGTCAAGGAAAGCGGAAATTTTCGTCAGTGTAGGAGGTAAACAAAATAACTAGTGTAGAGGGGTGAAATTTATTATGGTAGTGTAGCAGGGAGAAATTTTTTCACTAGTGTAAGACTTTGCAGCTATTTTTATTCAAAAACAATTCATTAACACATTCATGATGACATTTAAATCTATATATGACATTCTAAGTCTAGACAATGGCAAAATAACTTTAACTTTATAATTGGAGTGATCTAGATAAAAGTATTGATACATTAAACCGTAAGAAATGAAAAATAAAAGGAAAATAATATAAAAATAAAAAAGATACTCCCTCCGTCCCATTTACCTGTCCTACTTTCTTTTTTGAGCTGTCCCAAAATAAGTGTCTACTTTCCTCTTTTGGAAAGAAATATGTGGTCTACACCATTTCACTTTATTATACTCAAACCTCAATCACAACTTTTACTTTTTCAACCACTTCATTAATAACTGTGTCAAGTCAAACTAAGACACATAAAATGGGACGGATGTAGTGTATAATATTTTATTAAAAGATAAAGATTTCATGGCGGATGAATTCTTCAGGTGATTTAGGTTTCTGCTTCTTCTTATCCTTCATCATCTGTAGAATTTCTCCCAAGACGAGTGATTGCTCCTCCAACTTTTGCTCCAATGAGCTCACTCGATCTTCCATGATATCCTTCAAATGAAGTAGCGTAATTTGTCTCTTTGCAGGTGCCAGATTCTTTGCAGACGAATTTCCGGATTGACAGGTTGCAGAATCTTCGCGCTCTGATACCAATAATACCGATCACAGGATTTAACTCTCAAAATAGAAAGGAGTAAATCGAGTTACACAGTATTGACCACAATATTAGAGTAGAAGAAGATAGTCAAAGAGATTAGAGAAGGGAAGTTTTATTGCCAAGTTCAAAATCTGTACAATTCGTAGCTATCTTTGTATTTATAGCTGAAGAGCTGATTAACAAACTAACTACAATGAACAGTATTATAGTATTATAACTGCTTCTAACAAACACCGTTAAGTAGTTAATCTATATCATTTTACCTTCCATCGCAATAACAACCAACTCCACTTTCTTTTCCGCCGCTACTTGATTCAGTGGGTAGAATCTTTCCACCTTAATAATCCAGTCATACGCTTCACTCCCGTTGAACACAAGAAGATCCATCTTTCTTCTGGTCCGTTCATACCTTGGATTCCTCATAAATTCTTGCCACGATGACGAGGCTAGGGAATCATGTGATTCAGGTCATGATCAAGAAGAATTACCACTTGCGTACTGCAAACGACGTCGAGATGTCTTGATCTCTCTCTCTCTCGATGACCTGCATATATAACTCAACCATCAAAAATTAAATAGATTGAATTTATATAGGAACTTGTTTACCAAACTTATTCATCACTCAGATAATTTTAAGAATTAGATTGACCGTAACAAATATCTTAAAATCAAGCTTTATAAGAGTCTACTTGTTAACAAAATCCGTGTTTATCTCATTGTATTGAACACGAAAGTTTGACTTTTGCAGCAAGTTGTTTTGCTATCGTGGCAAAACCATTGAGAGTTGGATAAAAATCAAATACAATAAAGAATTCAAACTATCCATTCAGGAAATTCTATAACATGTACATTAGAACAAAGAATTGGAGGGCCAATGAAAAGTGTCTTCATGTACGCAGTAACGGAAGGTTTATGCTTCAGAAGATATAGTTTGGTAAGTTAGTTGGGGGAAAGAAATAAATAAAAGGAGTAGTAGGTTATAATCTTTACAGAAGCATAGACCTTCCATTACTGCATACATGAAGACACTTTCAATAAACCCTCCCTGTTCCAATGTACATGTTGCAGGACTTCCTGAATGAATAGTTTAAATTCTTTATTGTATTTGATTTTTATCCAACTGTCAATGGTTTCAACCGCACGCTCGCAAAACAACTTGCTGCAAAAATCAAACTTCCTTGTTCAATACAATAACATAAACACGGATTTTGTTAAGAAGTAGGTTCTTGTAAAGTTTGGTTTTAAGATATTTGTTACAATCAATCTAATTCTTAAAAACTATCTGAGTGATGAATAAGTTTGGTAAAAAAGATCTTATATAATTCAACTTATTTAATTTTTGATATTTGAGTTACATACCGAGACAATACCGGTTCCGCGGGGCGTTCTCCTTTAAAACTTAGTCACCTGATTCCTATAATAAGAATATCAGAAGATGGATGTCATCCCAATCATCAAATTATATAAATGGCATTCAATAAGAAGCATTTCAAAAATCAATGACAGTTTAAAACAAATCACTAATAACAATACTATGCACCCAAGTTCAAGAAACCGTCGCCAGTGTACTTTTTGGTAAAAACAGTGTTCTGTAGATTACATTATAATAGGGTTTCCTCTATTCTACCACCATTTTTTCTTTCTTAGAAAGGCCTTTTTACGAATTGGCAAAAAAGTTTTTGCTGTTAAAAAGGTGTTTTCAAAGTTCTTGTCTGTGAGGCACTGAAAAATATATTGAGGTAGCATTAGATGTATGGGCAGTTTTTGTAAGGTTCAACTGTTCAAGCCTCAGGGCACATTTTGCAAGGCCAAAGGCTCATGCTTTAGAAACAGGTTCTTGAATGTGTAAGCAAATGATCAAACAGGTCTTTTTTGTGCAAGTGACCATCCTTTTCAATTAAGCAGGTGCCAAGAGAGACTTGGCAGTTAAAAGAAAGGGCTACAACATCTTTCTTGAGTGTTTCTTGAAGATGACCTTGAGCTTATGATTAGCAGCCTGCAGATTGTAACCAGAAACCTATCGTAACCGGCTGTCCTCTAGAGAACCCCATGAGAAGCTTCATCATCTCAACCGATGCTGGCCTCCTGTCGAAGGCACACCGAACTGCATCCACTACCGACACAGCCATCATTAAAAGGCAATAGCATAATTCATTTTATGATCATTCTCGGACTTGAGTCCATATATTCGATTGATCTCATCCTCACAAATCTCTGGCTGTGACCCAATGTAATTGTGAACTATGTTTTCATTGTTATTTTGCAGATGCGTTCTACATGCTCAACAACTGCCAATTCACATTGCATTAAACCCCACTCCCCAGCATCAATATCTTGGATATACATCAATCAATCGTCATTTACCCCAGTGCCACAAAGGCTCTCCCACCTACGGTGAGGTAAGGGGAGGTCGGATGTACGCAATCTTACCCCTGTACTAAAGCACAAAGAGACTGTTTCCGGATGACCCATAAATCTTGGATATACATATAAGGCTTTAAAATTTCTTGGTTTTTGATTAAATTAAAAGCACTAAAGCGAAATTGCCTATATCAACATTTATGTTCAGTTCTTCTCAGAGTCCTACTTTTAACCTCTCCAAACTCCTGCAAAAGCTTGAACACTTGGAGAGCACCGGAACTGCTAAGCTATTTGTACAGTCACAACAGAACAGAATATCTCCAATATTCTGCTAAGCTATTTGCAGATTTATTTGGTCCTATTAAAAGAATAAAAGACTAAAAACTTTCATAAGAGTGTATATGTTTTGACAATGCAACTCCTATTTGAGAAAATGTACAATGTCTTTCTCCTATTTAGGGAATCTTATCCGGCTTCCATTTACAAACTTTTAATGCAAGTAATATGTTTTTTTATTATAAATGACTTATATTATAATAATTTGATGTTAAAATTTGTTAATTAGACTGACAATCATGATTTCATCACTACCCTAGGATCAAACACAGTCACTACCACCCTTACAAATACAACTACTTACTAACCACTTGATTGCCATGTTAAAGCTAACCGTGAACCATCTAGTCCCTACACCACCCAAAGCTAACGTGAGACATAAATCTAACTAGAAACTAGCAATACGTCTTTCCAAAGTTTGACACAAATCAATCAATAATTAAACAATAATAAATACAAGAAGAAGTAAATAACTTAAAACAAAAACTAAAAACCGTTTGAGAAAGAGAATTGGACCTTTGGAACACCAAGGCGGGCTGTTGCATGGAGTTCATCCCTTCCATTGGGAAGGTGCTGTCTTTATGGGTCATTGGGTCCTCCGTTCAGATCCGAGAAAATGCTGTGGAAAAAACATGAAAGAAAACTGAGCAAACAGGAAGAAAATAAAATATAGTCGTAATTCAGTACATTTTTCTGATACTCATTTTATTTATTCATACCTATGATATGAAGAAAAAGTAATTCTAAAAAATACTATGTATATGTAAAAAAGAATATCAAACAAATAGTCATATTTCATTTCCATTTGCATTTCCTGAGGTAAAACCGTAAAACTAAAAAACATAAAAGAATTCTTTGTTTAGCAATTTCTTTCTTTACATGGCATTTTCTGGGATCCAAACAAACCCTATAACGATGAGAGAATACAATGCACACACACAGCTTACTTCAATTGAAACTCTTCCTTTTCTTCTGATGATGCCTACCACCAGAGAAAGAGCCAATGGTGAATGGTGTACATCAAATTAGACAGCTCAGGCGGAATGGAGGCTCCAGACGATTTCAGGGTATCAACCAAATCTGGAAAGAGATTCTTATTCTCCCCCATTAACAAATACGATTGATTCACCTTCCTCTCCCATTCTAGACGCACATACTCCTTAATGGAATTTGGCATGTCAAACACTATCACTTGTTTTACACTCAGCAGATCAACTCCTCTACCCAACACCCCAGTGGCAACCATAACAGGCACATCGCCTGCCAAAAACGACCTTAGAATCTCCCTCCTCTCCGTCATTGACTTCGATCTCACCATGAATGGAAAGAGCTTTCAGTCCTGTACATATTGGTATTGCCTCCGAAAGGAGATCTGCCCCAATTCTAGAACCAACAAATACTAAAATTGGTGGCTTAAAATGCCGCTTGCTCGTTAAAACATCAAAAGCTTTTGCTTCTTTTGTTTTGATTCCACCCAAATGGCAAGCTGCTTCACAGCCCCATTAGGCTTGTTCAGCTGCCTGACTGACAAAAAAGTCAAATGCTTTGCCATGGAGTTTCCCATTTTCTCCACCTCTCTCGCAATGGTAGCAGAATACATCAGTAGCTGAGGTTGAGACAGTGCCCTAAATATCTGCATTACTTGCTCACGGAATCCTCTTTGCAGCACAAAGTATACTTTCGTCAAGAACAAAAATGGAAACACTGTGTGTTAAGATCCTGTCTAATTCAATCTCATGATGCTTAATCAGAAGATCAATTAACCTACCAGGAGTACCAATAACCAATGAAACTCCTTTTTGAATACGATAGAGCTGCTGGGCCATTGCATCACCACTTACAGTCAATGCAGTGTTGAAAGGCATGCCCTTCCCCAACACCTTAGCTTGATCTTCTATTTGTATACAGAGCTCTCTTGTGGGCGCAAGAACCACACTATGGTTTCTGCTTCCTCTCATGACAAGCTAGATTCATTTTCACACAATTCGCAATGATAGGAATTAGAAACGAACCTGTTTTCCCGGAACCAGTCTCGGCAGGTACCAGCACGCTTTGACCGGATAAAGCAGCCGGGATGGCTTGCATTTGAACAGGTGGAATTTCATACCCTGCAACTTCTAAGTTATCAATAAGCTTTTGAGGAACATTGCATTGAGAAAACGATGTGAAGGGAGGTGGAACAAGGTCACCCTTCACGGAAATGTTGAGTTTTGTCCTCAACAACTCTGATTTACCAAGGTCCAGAGATTTCAAATCAGATTTAGTGCTACCATCCTTCACGGAAATGTTGAGTTTTGTCCTCAACAACTTTGATTTATCAAGGTCAGAGATTTCAAATCAGATTTAGTGCTACCATCCTTCACATAATAACACTCATCAGTACCTGGAAATTTTACTGGAGGAGTGCAAGGGGATGGTTCTCGAGATTCTTGTATCCGAGATAAAAAGAATTGATTTACATTCCAGACTACAAATGTCATCATCAGTTTCGTAGCATATGTATTCATCATAATGACCACATATAATACATTTTGGCTCATCTGGCAGCCCTTCCCTGTTCCAACCACCTCTTCTTCACGTCATTATCCAAATCTGAAGGTAAGATTGAAAAACTATTGTAATTATTCACGAACTGGGGAAATTTTCATAGGTACCACTCAGATTTAAAGGAATTTCTCTAAATGATCCTCTCAGTCATGATATGCGGACGGCGATGATGAGAAGTCAGTCCGAAGCCGGTCCGAATAATGATGACGAGGCGATGATAACCCGATCGTCATATAAAGGAGACGGTCACCATCCAATAGCGGAATGGCGAGCCCAATCGCTATAACGAGACACTAGGCGCTGGGGAGCCGGTCTTGAGATACATATGACGGCGTCAAGGAGGCCGATCAGAATAATGATGACGAGGCGAAGATGAGCCAATCATCATGTGAGGGCGACAATCACCATCCGGGAAGGGATGGCGAGCCAACTCGCTAGACCAAAACTTCGGCATTGAGGAGCAGGTCTTGATGATAAATAATCACGCCGAGCCGAGGGGCCGGTCGTGATATGTGGACGGCGATGATGATAAGTCGGTCCGAATAATGATGACGAGGCGATGATGAGTCGATCGTCATGTGAGGGCGACGGTCACCATCCGAGAAGGGATGGCGAGCCTAGTCGCTAGATCAAGACTTCGGCGTTGGGGAGCCAGTCTTGAGCTAAATGATCATGTCAAGGCCGAGAGGCCTGCCGTGATGCAAGGACATCAGCACGGGGGGGGCTAATCAAAAAGTCCACACAACGGTCCTCATACATGAAGTGGGGGGATGAGGTCAGTCTTGAAATAGATAATCATGACGTGCCGAAAGGCTAGTCGTAACGTGAGGATGTCGGCACTGAGGGACCGGTTCGAAAATCCATGCAACAGTCGCCATCCGGTAAAGAAATGGCTAAGATCGGTCTTGAGAATGATAATCACGACGTGCCGAAAGGCCGGTCGTGAAGTGAGGATGTCGGCACTAAGGGGTCGGTCCGAAAATCCATGCAACGGTCTCCATCTGGTAAAGGAATGGCTAAGACCGGTCTTGATGTAAATGATCACGTTGAGGCCGAGGGCCTACCGTGATGCAAGGAAATCGGCACCGAAGGGCCAGTCCAAAGATCCGGGCAACGATCGCCATCTAGAAAAGGAATGGCTAAGACTGGTATCGAGGAAAATGATCACGTTGAGGTCGAGGGCCTAACGTGATGCAAGGACGTCGGCACCGAAGGGTAGGTCCAAATATATGAGCAACGGTTGTCGTCCGGTAAAGGAATGGCTAAGACCGGTCTTGAGCAAGATAATCACGACGTGCCAAAAGACTGGTCGTGATATGGGGACGGCGATCATGAGGAGCCAATCCGAACAATGATGACGAGGTGATGATGAGCCGATCGTCACATGAGGGCGACGGTCGCTAGAGTGTTCCTGCCCAGAACTTCCTCCCACTATTTTATTATTATATAATATATGTATAGATATGAATATATATAAAACAGTGGACAAAATTACCTCTCGTCACATATCTTTTGGTTATTTTACCCTTCATGTCACCTACTAGACAGTAGGCTTCAAGATACATCCTGAGAACTCCAACATTCCAGAGAACTTGGTTCATGAGGACTAATCTCTCCATGCCACATGTTCTTCCCCAGGAGTTCATTATTGAGAGTATTATTTCTTTTTGGAATTCTCCCTCTCCAATCAACAACATAGCATGTATCTGTGAAATCTTCTTTTTGCATACTTCTTATTGGGTCCATATATATTCCCTAGTAAAAGAAAATGGAAAAATATTTAAACTTGCAGGTTATATTTAAATTCTCAAATCTAAGTTAGTGAGTTTATACTATAGTGTCATTGCCTCAGTATAGTCACACAAAGATTCGTGGTAATCCACCACTATAGCCACAAGCCCATTCTTGAGCTGTTTCATTACTAGATCTTATTCTGATATAAACTCATAATCGTTCATATGAATCTGAAAAAAGGAAATTTTCATAATAAAATCAAGAAAACTTAATATTTCGTTTAACAGAAAAGACATTACAGGGATGACAAATTTCTGGGCAATTTGAGAGTGCCAGAGCTCTCTAGGTTCAATAGTCTGTCCTTCCACTCTCCTCCCACCCTTTTTATTTCTTTCTCCCCCCAACTAACTTTCCACTTGTCTAACTAACTCTTTATTCTACTCCTTCGTGTATACACCCTGCCAAACTCTCTATTGGGAGTAATAAAAACAAGTACTCTGAATTATATCATTACTTCCCACTTCAAAAAACACCTTGCCCTCAAAGTGAATCTCAAGGAACTGCTTCTGAAAGTGTTGTAAGTCTTCCCAGGAATCTTCAACTGTCTCCGGTGAATTACAATCTCTTTCTTTCCTCCTGCATTTGTTCTGCATTGCAACACTTCTTCCGGTTGCACCTGTAGTTCCCATTC
This sequence comes from Cuscuta epithymum, assembly GCA_945859915.1. Lineage (NCBI taxonomy): Eukaryota > Viridiplantae > Streptophyta > Magnoliopsida > Solanales > Convolvulaceae > Cuscuta > Cuscuta epithymum. The sequence goes on from CAMAPF010000138.1 coordinate 1,040,028, forward strand.
TTCATTCAAACAAGCTGGAAGAGGCTGACAAGGAATGTTGAGATTTATAGCCTTTTTCCACAATGTGAAAGACAGGGCCCACTTTACTGGTTTCTAGTAATTTCAACTTGTAAGCCACTGTATTGATTTTTTCAATCACCTCAAACGGCCTTGAGATACATTGATCACTGTCCATGAGCACATAACAGTATCCACTCACGTGATGAGAATGCATAACATGTGAGTGGCTCAATACTACATCTAATAATAATAATGAGAATAATAATAACAATAATAATAATATTAGAAGAGTTACAACCAAAAGTTAAGCTCAAGTCCGTTTGAGGTGATTGAAAAAATCAATACAGTAGCTTACAAGTTGAAATTACCATAAACCAGTAAAGTAGACCCTGTCTTTCACATTGTGAAAAAAGGCTATAAATCTCAACATTCCGTGTCAGCCTCTTCCAACTTGTTTGAATGAATGAGAACTGCATGTGCAACCAGAAGAAGTGTTGCAATGCAGAACAGATGCAGGAAGAAAGAGATTGTAATTCACTAGAGACAGTTGAAGATTCCTGAGAAGACTTACAACACTTTCAGAAGCAGTTCCTTGAGATTCCTGAGAAGACTTACAACACTTTCAGAAGCAGTTCCTTGAGATTCACCTTGAGGGCAAGGTATTTTTTGAAGTGGGAAATAATGATTTAATTAATTCATAGTACTTGTTTTTATTACATCCCAATAGAGAGTTTGGCAGGGTGTATACACGAAAGAGTAGAATAAAGAGTTAATTAGACAGGTGGGAACTGGGAAGTTAGTTGGTGGGAAAGAAATAAAAGGGGTGGAAGGACAGGCTGTTAGACAATTAGAACCTGGAGAGTTCTGGCACTGTCGAATTGCCCAGAAATTTGCAATCCCTATAATGTCTTTTCTGTTAAATGAAATTTCCAGTTTTCTTGATTTTATTCTGAAAATTTCCTTTTTTCAGAGTCATATGAACGACTATGAATTTATATCAGGACAAGATCTAGTAATGAAACGGCTCAAGTATGAACCTACTAACTGAGATTTGATAATTTAAATATAACTTGCAAGTTTAAATATTTTTCCATTTTCTTTTACTAGGGAATATATATGGACCCAATAGAAAGTATGCAAAAAGAAGATTTCATAGGACCATATCATGCTATGTTGTTGATCGGAGAGGGAGAATTCCAAAAAGAAAAAATACTTTCAATAATGAACTTCTGGTGAAGAGCATATGGCATGGAGAGATTTGTCCTCATGAACCAAGTTCTCGGGAACGTTGGAGTTCTCGGGATGTATCTCGAAGCCTACTGTCTAGTAGGTGACATGAAGTGTAAAATAACCAAAAGATATGTGACGAGAGGTAATTTTGTTTAATTTTGTCCACCGTTTTATATATTCACATATATATATATATATATATTATATAATAACAAGATAGTGGAAGGAAGTTTTGGGCAGGAACACTATAGCAATTTGGGCATATATTTATTTACTCTAAAATTTATTGATAGGGTTTAAGTCTTAAAAAAACATGTGTCGTTCGAATTGCACAAAAAAGTGAAAAAACAGCACATAATAATTACAGTGGATTCGTCGAACTTCACAATAAACATATACACCTATAAACATTCGTGCAAATATTTGGGTAGCTTTCCAACAATTAATGTATAATTAATGATTATCTATGATGTACTTGCTTTCAATTTAATATGGAGCAGTGGCATTCCATATTCATAGACATCCTACAGGAATATAATAATATAATTTTTGAGTTGTCCAGTAACATGTAGTGTGTACATATTACTCCGTATATAATGTTTTGAGTTGTGCGTTTAGTGGTATTTAATGACTGTCTTAAGTACATAGCGGTTAATATGGACACCCGATCGATTATATAACTAAGGCGTACTTAAGAGAGTAGATGGTATAGCCAGATTATGATTTAGATTTGGGGTGCTAATCTGTATATATTAGATGGTAGAGTGGTAGACACCCGACCGCCCCCTTGGACTTTTAAAATTTTATATTGTATACGAAGTATATAATATTGTAATAAATTTTATTACAATATTGTCCCGTCTCCCCCTTTTTTGGGTAGATTCGTGCCTCAGACGAGGGGTCATTTGCCGCGCCTCATCCCGTGGATTTTTTATTTTTATATTATTACTATTATTTTGCCCTCATTGGAAACGAGAGGATGTTTACCGCGCTTCGTCCCAAGGTGTCGTAGGCCATTTCGCTGACGGGGGTGTACACTTAAGGCGTCCCCGGCCTCACGGGCCGTTGGGGTCGGGCTTTCTGTGAGCACTACAGAGCCCCTCAGAATCACCTTAAAGTGTTTGGAGCCTTGCCGCACTTTCCCGATTATAATCGTGGGGGGGCGTTTCGCTCCTTTTGGGCCTTCGGCCATTTTGCGGGTCTTAGGTTCCAGATTAAGTGGTCATTTGGCTGCATTTTCCCGGATTGTATCCGTGGGGGACCAAGGTGACACACTTTTGTTTGTGTTTCTTTTTCAAACTTTAGAGATGTGCGGGAATCAATAATTCGATCTAGATACGTTGTCATTGCAACGGTTTTTGAAGCAAACCGGTCATTAAATAAAAATGAACGGAAGCTTAGCTTGCGACAATTTGAAGGCCATTGAGCGCACCCGGTTATCAAATAAAAGTGACTGGGGGTAGGTCGAGGGGCTCACCTATAACCCGAATCATCAAATAAAGATGTTTGGTGGATTAGGGTTCGGCTCGCACCACTTTGGAGGATTTTAACCCGCTAACAATAATGGTGGTGATAATCACAATAACATCAATAATAATGCATTTTTAGTAATCTCGGGGACTTTAACCCGCCATAATGGTGTTCACCACCTCGGGGATTTTAATCCGCCATAATGGTGGTGGCAATAATATACGGAGTAATAATAATAATAATAACAACAACAACAACAACAACAATAATAATATTTAATTAATTTAATGTGTAAATACGAGTATTGGATTTTTGGGTACTTAGCTTTTGGAGTTGAGCTGAAATTGGGCCTGTTGCTGAAATTTGGTGTGTTGAAATCCAGCCCTTCGAAAGAATTTGCACAAAGATGGTTCGGCCCATTGTTTTTCACTTAGCCCAAAATTCCCTTGACCTTTCATTTGTTATACGGCCATTCCTCTGCTTTACAGTCCTGGAGACCTGGAGATGTTCACGGTCAGACTCCACTGTGCCGGATATTGAGACCAAAGAGGGAGGTGGGCGTGCCCTCAAACTGAGCCTAGAGGAAAGGCGAGGCACACCGGTCGTGGTAGCTGTTGGAGAGGGAGTAGGGACCCTCGATGTCGCTGTTACTCAGCTCGTGAGCAGAGCTCTCAAACTGCCATTAATGGCGGAAGCTCACAGCGTGGTTAGGAAATCCCTTTACCGAGACCGCCGTTATTTAGCTTTGTGGATGCTCACGCGACTCGAGGCCGAGCTGCGACGGAGGTGAAGCAGCGAGCTGCTGCCGCGACTATAGATCTGCGTCGGTGGGGAGCCTCCCGTCAGAGGCGGCTTTGAGGCCAGTTCACCAAGGCAACTGCCTTGGCCTCACATGCCAAGGGGGCCTCCACAAACAAAATACTAAGTATTAGTATTAGCTAGGTATAAAATACGAACTAAACATCTGTTGAACTGGAACCTGCAAATCGGCAAGCTGCAAACTAGCGACCGGCTTCTTATTTGGATTGACCTGATTTTTGCTTTCCTCTGTACCTCTATTCTTCTTCCAAAGAAATACGGAGTATTTATTGATTTACAGCAATTGGCTGTAAATTGCGTTTTGGGCGTTTTGGGGATATGGGGTTTTAGAATTTGAGATTCGGTACTTCTCATTATTGCTAGGCCTGAGAAATACGGAGTACGAATAGACCGACTCATTAATTTTTTTCCTTGGCAAGAAGACCGACTCATTAATTAATCATTGTATATTTGTATGCACTTTTTAACAATTTTTTAGTTTTATGCTAAAAAAACAATTTTTAAGTTTTAACGTAATAATATTGGGTTATTTCAAAAAAAAAACGTATTAATATTGGGTAATTGTTTATTTGGTACAATGTCATTATTATTAGTAATTTATGTTTTGCACTAATATTTCATTATAGTAATTGGATTAGCCATTTAGTTATTTTGTCACTAATATTTTATAATTGTATATTGTAATTGACTAATAGTTAAATTTATTTATTTGTTATTGTTTTCTATTAATTATTATTTACAAATATATATACAAAAATATTTAAGTATTGGTGAGACGGGGAATTTTTGTCATTTATTGGTCCCCGAATATTGTGTCATTGAGAATTTTGATACTCGACTTTTTATTCAAATTTTAGTCTTTGATTATTGTGCTAGAGACATTTTTAGTCTTCGACTTCAAAATTTCTCACACTTAGTTTCGTAAGTATTATCAAATTGATACTTTTAGTCCTTCCACTATGATTTTGACATAAAAATGTAAGACTAAAAATGTCATTATTATAATAATTAAAGAACCAAAACTGTCACTTTTATGAAAGGCGATGGACTAAATATGGAAATTTTCAAAGAAAAGTACCAAATGTTTCTCTAGCGTAATAGTTAAGGACTAAAAGTGAAAAAAATCAAAGTCGAGTATCAAAAGTATCAATGACATAACAGTCGAAGGACTAAAAGTGATAAAAAAAAACCTTTGTAGTTACATTTTAAATATGGCTTTAATTATCACATTTTGTGTTTGTATTCATTTAACTTACTTTTAGGACAATGTCTTGTACGAAGTATTAAAAATAATTTTTGAATGTTCAACGTTTTTCGTCTGAGGCCTCCAAAATGCTAAGGCCGCCTCTGCCTCCAGTGTCACAACGAGATTCGGAGCAGATCTGGGGCAGGCGGAGAACTACGGCACACAGTGGAGGCTTGCACAACGATGACGATTCTGGCGGCTTTGCGACCTCAGGCTGCGACTGTCGAGCTACTATGGCCCCGGCGTGGCAGTCAGTGGCGTATCCACTATGGGGGCAGCGGGGGCAGCTGCCTCCACCCAACCCCAACCTAACCCCTATATATGTCCAAATTTTACAAGAAATGCTCAAAATAAGAGTTAAATGTGGGAAAAAAATTCTAAAATAGGATTAAAAGTGTTTTCTTTAATATTAAAAGAATTCTTTTGACAAAGAATTCTTACTTTCCTTTACTGCCCCATAAAGTGAGCATAAGATCTCATCTGCAAAAGCAAGGCATACTCTGCCCAGATAAAATAAAAAGGCCGAAGTACACATTGACCACACTAAGTTCTTCTCTTGCAAAACGTGCAAAACGAAACTGTTAATAACCCACAAAAGTGTAACCCACAAAAGTGTAACCATACCCCCTCTCACATGCTCTAAAGATCTTCACCTGGGTGTTACACAAGTATGCAGTAGCATATCAAATACGTAATACTTTTCCAACCAATTTAAGACTGGGTTGGGTTGTGTATATAACATCTCCAGTTTCATTCCAGTATGATAAGAGCCACCCTGTGTTTCTAATATGTGATTCAACAGAGAGTGGTTGTTACCTGTTAATAACCTTTGTTTTACCTTTTGTGTGATCACATTGCTTCCCATTTTCTTAGTCTGGACAAACAAACCAGCACTGTTCAAATACTAAGGAAACAAGAAGTTAAAGAAGTGCATATATTTACATTAAAGGGGGTGTATTGTATTAGGATTTAGTGGCAAAATTTTAAAAGTCCATGGATTTTAAAAGTTTAGGTGTATTCAATGTGGACTTTTAAAAGTCCACAAAAGTCTAGGTGTATTCAATGCGGACTTTTAAAAGTCTATAAAAGTCTAGGCGTATTCAAATTTCCGTTCATTCTTATTGACTTCTAAAATCATGGATTCTCGTGGACTTTTAACTCATTTTTAGTGCAAAAATTCTCTGCAATTGTCTCTTCTCCTCACCAAAGATTTCCGTGGACTTTTCTTATATCGGTTCTTCATCCCGTCCCACCCCATTCCTCCCCTCCCTCCTAGTGATGGACCGGGCCAGACCCGGTTTCTGTTCCGAGTCGGGCCCGGCCGGGCTTGGAATTTTTTGGGTAAGGCCCGGGACCAGCCCTGGTGTCTCCTGGTATCGGGCCGGGCCAGTTCCGGGTTGGGCCGGGCTGGTTCATTTTTTTTCGGTTTTCTTATATATTCCAACCCTCACCCCCCAAACCCCTCCAAAACACCCAGCCTACCTACCATAGGCCCAACCCCCCCCCCCCCCAAAAAAAAGAAAACAAATAAGGCCCGGACCGGGCCCAAACCGGCTGGGCTGGTCCTCAAATATGCAGTTCCGGAACCGCCCCAATTAATCCCCCCGGGTCGGGCCTAGGCCCGGTACCGGCCAAAATTCTCGAGCATTCTTAAAACTTTGAGTTTTTTTAATAAAAATAAATTTGAATTCTTATGCTTCATTTATTTTTGTAGAACTTTGTGTTGCTATATGAATTACATTTTTTCATTTATTTATTTATTTATTTATTTATTTATTTATTTATTTATTTATTTATTTATTTATTTATTTATTTATTGATTTATTGATTTATTTATTTATTTATTTATTTATTTATTTATTTATTTATTTATTTATTTATTTATTTATTTATTGATTGATTGATTGATTGATTGATTGATTGATTGATTGATTGATTGATTTATTTATTTATTTATTTATTTATTTATTTATTTATTTATTTATTTATTTATTTATTTATTTATTTATTTATTTATTTATTTATTTATTTATTTATTTATTTATTTATTTATTTATTTATTTATTTATTTATTTATTTATTTATTTATTTATTTATTTATTTATTTATTTATTTATTTATTTATTTATTTATTTATTTATTTATTTATTTATTTATTTATTTATTTATTTATTTATTTATTTATTTATTTATTTATTTATTTATTTATTTATTTATTTATTTATTTATTTATTTATTTATTTATTTATTTATTTATTTATTTATTTATTTATTTATTTATTTATTTATTTATTTATTTATTTATTTATTTATTTATTTATTTATTTATTTATTTATTTATTTATTTATTTATTTATTTATTTATTTATTTATTTACTTACTTACTTATTTATTTCTTATCGTACTCTGTATTATATAGAGGAAATCACTCACGGTAGGACTAAAACATAGCATTATTCTTAAAGTATGATTAAATGTTTGGTTTTTCTTAAATGGGAATAAATATTACATATTCACCCCTAATTTAATTAATTAATTAATTAATTAATATAATTAATTGTCTGTAGTTCTCTTTCACAACCAAAGCCATTTTGTTGGTGACGCGTCAGTCCGATGACGACAGCGGGGAACTCCGATGATGGATGCGGACAGGTCACAGGCATATCGGTAGCGACAATCTAGGTGAAAATTTTGATGACCAGCAGTGACGGTCCGCATTTAAAAGTCTATGGACTTTTTGAAAGTCAATAAACTTATCCATGGATTTAAAAGTCCATAGAATTCATTCATAAAAAAGTCTATGGATTTAAAAGTCCATTGACTTTTTTAAAAGTCCATGGATTAAAAAAAGTGCACAACAATCCATATTGAATACACCCCCCTAAAGCAATGAAAAAGGAAAAAAGAAAAAACAGGGCCTAATTATCTCAATGGAGTAAAATCTACCTATATCCAACAATAATGTATTCCAACTAGCAAAGAAAGATTGGATCTGCAAAACACGAATGAAAGTTGGAAGAATAAGACACACTATGTAAGTTATAGTTAGAAGTTTCATTGCTAGAATTAACTATTTGTCAAGTGTTTCAAGTAAGGCTAATATTGGTGCTAAAAATTGGTGCGGGGGGGGGGGGGGGGGGGTACTGCAGCAGATTTTTTTGTTATTCTTGGTTTTTTTTCCTACAAAACATCAAGGACAACCAAGTTTGATAAAATAAATTTTAGGTAAATATTTTTAATATTCTCTTCCACTTTATCAATTTGACGAGTATATTTCATTACTTCAAAATGTACAAAAAATATTTTCATTTATTCTTTTCTCTTCTACTTTTCTTTTATTACTTCTACGATTTTATGTTGAAAATGCACTTTAGATAACTTATAAAGTTAATCTGGGTATTTAATGAGAAGTCAAGTTAACTTAAAGTTAAACTTAGAAGCATTTAATGGGAAGACAAAGGAAGTAAGAAAATAAGAATATTAAAGATGCTTCGTTACTCATTAATGACATGAACACTAACTACTTACTCAAATTCAAATACTTTACATTCACTCTCAAACATTTTATCAAACACTTTATCTACAATTCACATAAACTTTGTAAGTTTATACACAATAAAATATATATAACTCTCTCAAAAAATTTATCAAACACTTTATCTGCCCTCCTACTTGCATGAATAGCATATCAATTAAAATTGACAACAATCATACGGAATATAAATTAAACAAAAAATTGAAAACTAAAGAACTAAATTACCTTAATGGGGATGGAAGATGGCTATTCAACTATATTACCTTGTAAACAGGTCAGGCCCTTGCATAACGAACCGAAAGCAGCCGAGCTCTTCTAGGTTTATAATTAAAACACCAGCAGCAAGCCGGTGTTGTAGAGGAGCTTCGACCTATTCTGTTCGCCTATAGATGGGTTGACCGTTGAGGAGCTTGGACCTGCTGTATCTTCTATCCTCGTCATTGTATGTGGTCGCGCTCTGACGCGCCGAGGAGCTTCAACGTGCTTTGTTAGAGTTCATCGCCAAGTCGCTTCAATCTGCTCTATTCGCGCGTCCGGCAGGTTCAACCTGCTTTGCAGAGTTCGCCGCAGATGTATGTCATCGACCATCCCTCTAGGGTTCCTCATATTTTAAAATATAAAGGCAAAATGAAGAAGTAGATCGAGATGGTGATTTTAAATGCAAGTTAATCCGGATCGGTTATAACTGATCTGGAATAAGGTCTCGTTAACATGGATTATAAGCGACGTCAAACACAATTTTTACTGATTCTAATAAGTACCCCGTTTTTTTCTTTTACATCAGGTAATACACAAACCGATTTAGAATAATTTTATTAAATTCTGAAATAAGCCCCGAGACTATATTTAACATCGGTTATTGTTGCAAATGAGGTAGAATATTTTATAATAATTATAAATACGACCTGTGTCCATATTCCACATCACTTATTAGATAACACATGTAGAAAACGGGATGTAGAAAGATCATTTTGTACTAGTGTTTACTGTCAAGTATGGGACATGGCAATGTAAATTGTAACAATGGAGTCATCATTGTACTGATGCAGGTAACCAGTATGATTGAAGAAGTAGAAGCAAGTGATACCGATGGAAAAGAGACAAAAAAATAAATAGCAAAAAGAGATCATCCATATTTAAAAGAACGCTATTGTGGAGGAAGAAGTACAAGCATGTGGGATGAATGGAGAAGAGAAAGAAGGTAAAAAGTAAGAAGAAAGCAGCCATATTGAAAAGGATGCTCCTATACAGGAAGAAATCCCATTGTGGAGTCAAGAGAGCACCCAATTTATACAAGAGTTTTGCATGAACGTAGATAATATTGAAAAGAAAGTGCTTGGAAATGGAAAATAACAAGAGGGCTTAATAAAAAAGGGACCAAAAGTCAAATAGCACAGCCAGTGCAGTAATAATTTTAATTTTTAGTGACATAGTAAATGGAATATGTAGTTTTATACTTGCACAGTGTCATTTGAAACAATGTAGTGTCATAGTTTATTTTTAGTGCCACTGTAAGGAAAATGATATCCTATGATACCATATTAACGGTTGAAATTCACTTTACACAACAACATGAATATAATTAGTGAATAATATCAATAATTAAATAAATTAAATCTTCTAATTAAATTGATATTAGTAAGCAAATGATTAAGTTTTGACATCATTTGACTTTTAATGTGGCAATGTAGTACAAAAAAGAACAATGACTACGTACACAGTGTATAGATGAAGAATATAGTACATTTAAAAATTTAAAAACTTGATAAAAATGTAGTACTAAATTAGAAAGTTTGATAGTAGTAGAATGGTTTATAATTATAATATTTTGCTGGCTTATCACAAGAAACAAAAAATGATGAAGAGCAAAGTAAAGGCAAACGATGTGCAAGATCACCAGACCGTTATACCCCATCTGGCCAAACTGCAGAAGCAAAGAGGGGGAGAAATGATAGAGCAGAGAGAACTCAAGAAGATGAAACATACTTACCTGCAATTAAGGAAATGTATAGACCATTTACAGAAGACCCAACAGATGCACCTAAAGAAGAGCATGTAAGACAAGTTACATCGTACTGGACCGTCTGGACAGTTGGGTTCCTGAAGTCTAACAAGAATGTAAAGGGGGGAGAAGATACATTATGCATGAGGAAAACATGAAACAACCAAAGCTTGTGCAACGCACAATTTCCTTAAAACGTATTTGCTGCCTCCCACGGTGCTAGGAGCGTTGCAGTGATAGTTTCACAGAATACAGTGGCTACAAACAACTGATTGAGCACACAATCAGTTGTTCCGGTGAACGCGAACAAAGCTAGAACACTAAGGAATGTTTCAGGGAACTGAGAGTGTTTTTAGTTGAAGAATGGAGGGCAAGAGGCTTAAGTCTTATTTGCAGAATGGTTAGACTGGTTGTTTGTATTGTTTTTTAATGAAAGGACAAATGTTTCTTTGTTTACTTAATGTGTTGGATAAGAAACACTGGTTTTGAATCTGTGTGTAAAGTGCAAAACGATGTGGCATGGTTTGTTGTTTTGTTATTTGAACAAGTTTGTGTTTGAGTGGGATATTTGTTAATCACAATAATATACTGTGTTTGGATTTTTTGTTTATTACTGTAGCATTGCCATTTATGAAAATGCCATTAACAGTTTGATGAGGGTTCTAGATACCAACTGAGTCCCAAGTAAGGTAAAAGTCTAGAGAGAGGGGGGTGAATAGACTTTTAAATCTTTTCATTTTTCAGCCCCTTTTCCTCTTACAGAATGTGTTCCAATATCTTTTGGGAGATATTGAAACATGCAACGGAAGTCTTGACCTCAAGAGGGTGACACTTTATATAAACAAAGGTTATGACCCTTTTAGTTGTGAAAGAGATGAGTTAAACATTATACAAATGTGTTTGCCAGAAGCAGATGACTCAAGGAGCAGGCTGCCGAATCCTGGAGGAGTTAGCTGCCAGACAGTTTAGAGCTGACTGCCAAAATCCTTGGGAGTTGGCTGCTGATTTTTTGTTTCTGCTTCAATTAGTTAAGGCATAACAATGAACTATACTCTAACACATTGATAGGCTTTAGAACTAGTCTAACACATGATTATGAAGGATTTAGAACTATAAAAATAGATCACTTTGATGAACAGATAACAAGGAGTTGACTCACAGTGAACTAGAAATGTTCACTGCACAGTTTTAGTGAGCAAGCTGTTTTTCTGTGAAGCTGTGAAGGTGAGTGAGTACTGAATTTATGTTAGGAGCAGAATGTAAAAGGTGACACAAGATATATCCTGGTTCAGAGATGGTGCTTGTAATCCTCCTACATCTAGTCTCAACCTATTTCAGATGGATTTCCACTAAATGAATATCCCATTACATTTAGTGTCTCAATCTACCCTTGGACCAAGCGTAGAGTGTGAGGTTTTTCACAAGGAACTAAAACAACGTTCCAAGCTACTCAGTCCTCCCAAGGTTTTTCACTAATAGCATTGACTTGCCAAAAGCTACTCATATCCTTAATCTTTCTCACCTTCTGGATTTAATCACAAAGCCCTCCAGAATGTCTAACACTAGTCTAGATTGCATGGGTGTATATCTAAACTACCAGCTAATTTGAGCTCTATAGATTTGTATGAATTGTAGTTAGTCTAATAGCATTAGAGGAGTGGGGTGGTAGCCAAAGTGTAGAAGGAAAATCAGCTGGCTGGATTTGATCGTGTAGTTTGATTTCCTGCTATTCCACTTGGCTCCTCTCGCTTTACCACGCTTCGTATTTTTTTTATAAGGAAAATAGAATTTGATTACCACGCTTGGTATTCTCGCACTCATTCTGTATGTATAGACTTGAACATTTAATCTCCACCGTTGGCTGAGGAAATCAATCTTGACCGTCGCTTGATCACTTGCTTTGTTCCACTTGACTGAGGCAGCATGGCTGTTCCTTGTCACATAGTGACACAGATCAATGATCTTCAGCTCAACTTGTTTACACATTTCAATGCAAGATAAAAGATGAATTATCTTCATTTTTCTTATGCGTAGAAACTAGTATAAAGCTGAGTGATGTTTCAACGCTTCCTTACAATATAACGAACACTTGCTTTAGGTAAAAAAAAAGATTTATAAGAAATTTATAATGTGATTAAAATTTCTTATAAATTTATTTTCCATCAAATTGTTATTTTGACTGCAAGTTGTTTTTTGTTTAACTGTTTTTGTGATAAGAGAAGAGTGAGTTAATTTCGGATGAGTTAATTGAAAATCCAGTTTTCAGCTGGCTACCAAATATTTCAGCTGGCTGCTGAATTCTGGTGATTTTCCAGTTAGCTTCCTAACAATGAATATCAGTTAACTCTTTTGCGTACCTTTTCTTTTTGATTGTTTTTCTTTTGTTTTATGGTACATTTCTTCTTTTTTTAGTACTCGTTGCTTTTTATGAGTACTTTACCACTAAATATGGAGCACAGTCAGGGCCGGTCCTGCCCATTTCTGGGCCTATGGGCGGTACGCTATTCTGGGCTTATATCCATGACAAACCGTAAACTGTATACTTATATGAATTTTGAAATAAGAATTATAATAAAAATATCTAACGAAGTTCATAAAATAAAGTCGAAAATTACTTTATTATTTTTAATATTATTATTATTATTTAAGTTACATATTTGGGCAAAAGTAACAACACGAGTATCGGATAAAAAGAAAAACATTACTAAAAAACATTTCTCGTAGAAAAATATGAAGCAAATCATCAATAATCGCTTCATAGGCAACCTTCTTTCTACTAATAAATGACAAACAATAAACTTACCACATATAACAACATTAAACTTTCTTTTGAAAGGATGAAGAATGCCCATAGGGTTACGCGGAAGTTGAGAGCTGATCTCTCCCTCCCTTGAGGCTCTTCTTCATTTTCACCCATTAATCCACTCGATCTGCCATTAATCTTGGTGTTTTAGCGTGGATATTGGTTGGTTTACTTCCTCATCTCCTTGGGGTGTAAATCCTCCAACTTTTTCAAGCTAATCTTCGGGATTTTTGGACCATCTCCGCCCTTGAACACCTGCGATTTTACTGTTCACAGACCTCGGTCAACAGCCATAGCTCGAGTTCCTCTTTGTTCAATTGTTGTTTGGAAGGTGTTGTTAGCTTCCCCTGGGAGTAAGGAGCAAGAAAATATACCCAGTTTCAGTCGTTGACCAAGGTTAATTTTCAGTCTTTTCCCCTAATTTCGCTCATCTTCCCAACGGCCATATCCACCTGCGTACTGAAAAAAAAAACAGAGTGACGATGATGGTGACTTAGGCGGGTCTGGTACTTCTTCTGTGGGTCGCCGGGAAGATGTGGTAACCGATTTCAATCTCAGATTTATTGATACTGTGTATTTGTTTTGGGAGGTCTGCCATGTCTGCGAAACAGGGGTTGGGGGTTAGGACTACCAGGTCCAGCTTCTCGGTACTTCAGGATTCTGATATGGAGTTCCCTGCTCTGCTGCCTGGACTCTCTGCGAAGAAGACAAAGGAAAAGAATGTTGCGGTTAACTTACCTGCGGCAACTGTCATTCCTGGAACTGAAACATAAGATGAATTGAATGCCAACAGGTTGGTTTCCAAGGATGATGGAATAAACACTGTGAATGGGAAAGAAAATGGGACTGCCAAGCGTGTCCCTGCTGTGACTAAAGCTACTGGGCAGTTTGTGACCAAACAAAAAGAACCTGTTAATGGCCAACATCCTGGGCAATCCAATGCAGCAACTGTGACAGGTAATTCTGAACCTTGGAGCTCTTTATTCAAGGATAATCGTGATCCTAGTCATGGCATTAAATTGAGATATATCCCTCCTAAAGGAGAAACACTGGACTTTGGTAATCAGATATTACCTTTTATGGTTGAAATGTGGGGTTACTGTTTAGTTGGACACTTCACAGGTAAGTTCCCTGGACTCAAAGCAGTCCATGATTTGAAAGCTAAATGGGGGGTGAAATGTCTCGTGAGATCCCATGACAAGGGTTGGATAATTTTTAAATTTCAAAATGAGGAGGATAAATTGAAAGTACTACATGACGGACCGTACACGGTTTTTGGGAAACTCCTTATGCTCAAAGAACTCTCGGAGGAATTCTCGTTTGAGGATGAGGAATTTTTAAAAATACCAATTTGGGTTAAGTTTCCTAAACTACCAATGAAGTTATGGAATGATGAGGCTATGAGTGAGGTAGCTTCTATGGTTGGGGTTCCAATAACTACGGACAAGGTCACTCAAGAAAGAATTAATAATGATTTTGCTAGGGTTTTAATAAAGGTTGATATTTCTAAGCCACCACCGCTTTCTTTTCCTATTCGACTACCTTCCCAAAAGGTAATCAAACAAAGCGTGGTCTATGAAACTTTCCCTAACTTTTGCTTTCATTGCAAAGTATTTGGGCACCACCCATTTATTTGTAAAGAACTAGCAAAACAAAGTGATGGGGATAGGTGTGATAAGCCAAAACAGGTGGGGAACATTGATATGGAAAATAGATTGGAGGAAATGAAAGAAAGAGGAGTTGAACTTATTGTCCAGGAGATTGCTGCTGCCCATCCGACCGGGTGCGGCTCTGACCCGACCGGGTTAAAAGGGCAAAAGTCATCCCAGGGGTCTGCCATTGCTGCCACGGTAACTATAGAACCGGAGGTCGTAGTGGAAGATATTGATAGGATTGTGATGGAAGAAAAAGACTTGAAGTTCAATGATGTGGTCATCAAATGTGAGGTAATAAACGGTAAGACACTGAAGTTAGTTGTCAAACCGTTTAGATTTGTGCACGCGAGTGTGATTAGAGTGGATACTTCTCTTCGACTTACAGATGATTTGGATAAGAAAGGACTTACTTTCACCGCCAAATGTCTCGAGGGTATGCCGGGAGTAGCTAAGAAGAAAGGGGAGGTTTGTTTTGACTCAAAGTTTACTACTCCATTCCGAGCTTTCTTTGGAGTTTAAATTAGGGATGCCTAATATTTTATTGATGTGGGAGAGAGTGGATCTTGATTTTGTAGTATCCTGTGTACTGGGATATGCACTTTATTTGTAATATTGACTTGTTATTTCCTTGGGTGTTAAGTGATTTGTGAAGTGGGGTCTGTCCCATATTTTTGATGCTTTATATCTAGGTTAGTTTATTCTAGCTTAGATAGTCATTTTGATTTGGTTTGATGCATTGTAAAAAAATGCTATTTTTTTTCTTCGGCTTCTAATATACTTACATATTATCGAAAAAAAATTGAAAGGATATATGAAAAAAATATCACTACATATTGAATTTATAAGATAAGAATGATTTATTGACCACTGATGGGAGTCTAAAGTTTGAAGTCTCAAAGGAATGAAAGTTTTTAAAGACACAAAATGTTTGGCCGCCAAGAACACTCGTGCAAGAAGATTGCCAATTTGACGTCCTCTAAAACTACTATTAGAAACTCAGATATAGTTTATTGAAATTTGGAACCAAATAAATAATTGGGATGAGATTCGAGAGAGATGGGCTCTAAAATAATTATATATATTTGTTATGCTATAATTAAAATGAATAAAAAGCCTTAAAGGCTAAAGAGATGTCAAGACTACAATCGATCCTACTTAAAATTAATGTATAATTTTTTTTAATGCAGCAACAATTGTATTGCTTTTAAAAACTACAACTGATCCTGCTTAAATTTATGTATATATTCTTTTCAAACTTGGCTCTGTTTAAGATTTTTATTTACATATTAAATCTTCAAATTGTCAACAAAATTAAACATTAGGCCTAATTAACTGACCTTAAGAATAAAAGAAGAAGCCTACTCACATATACATAAAGAAAAAAATTTGGGCCTATTTTTTCTTCTATTTTTTCGGGCCTAGGGCGGTCGCCCCTCTTGCCCTCCCCCCCAGAACCGGCCCTGGGAGCACATTACAAATAAACAAAGTAGAACATAAGCAAAAGGCTAGTCTAATACAGGGATAATAAAAAGGTGTGGCATCATCAAAACTATTACATTTTAAACATCAAAATCTAGGGGACCTAACACAGTTAAATGAAATTATTAAACTTAGACAATGGCATACCAATATTAGTACATATTTTGTTAAATGGAATTATTAAACTCAGATAATGGCATAACAATATTAGTACACTTTTGATATAAGTGAAATCCGAGAATGGATTTAATCACCATGCTTTAAAAATACACACACAAATTTATAGCATAAAGTTGTAAGGGTTAATCATGTATGTCTTAAATTGCATGATTAAATTGCATAAGTGTCAAGACATGGCACTAGATTCCAAGACGTGGATCTACATGAGGTAAATGAAAAAGAACAAAAGTACACCATGGTATTTGAAAGAGATTGCAACTAATCCAAGTGAAAAACACAGTGTATAGATGAAAGAAATGCAAGTGGAAAGTTGTGTAAAAAATCATGCAAATAAATGTATTAAGCACAATAACATAAATAACATTAACAAAAAAAGCAATGTTAAAGTATCTTTTGGTTGATATGGGTATTGATTGAAGAAAGAAATGGAGCCTAAAATTTTAAAAAAGGACTTAAAGGCCAATACAAGTTAAAGGAAAAGATGATATAATATAGCAAACTTGAATGACAAACAGTATGATGGCATTCGGTATAAAGAAATGGCACTAGTATAGTAGTGTGTAATCATATTACTAAAGGTGTGACCAAAATGATAGTAACACATGTTTTGTATATGTCTGCAGACTAAATACAAGTAGTTTTACACCTCTCAGAGGTGGTGATGCAGGGAGGCAGCACAGGCGGTGGGAAAGGCATCTAATTTTTTTAAAAAAATTATAAATTTTAATTTTTCTTAAAAACAAAAAAACGCAAAAAAAAAAAAACGCCGCCTCTGCCGCCCCCAACACCACCACATGTGGTCATCGGGGGGGGGGGGGGGGGATGCGACATCCATTAGGCATGCCATATTTATGGCAGATTCGAAGAAAATTTTGGCATTCTCAAAGAATAATATGCCATTTTTGGCATTTTTAGAAGAAGAAAAATGGCAGTTTTTTAGAAAAACTGACATTTTTTACACCGGTCGGAGGTGGTGGTGCAGGGAGGCAGTTTATAAGTTCGTATTTCAACACACATTTGATGCATGTTGAAATTGAGTTTTGTCACTTTTCCTAATTAATTTGTGTCACAAAGCGTTTATTTAGCTCAAATCACGGTTTACCGAGTTTGGTTCGCATTCGTTGAAGAAAAGAAAGAATTTGGGCCCGACATCAGCGTTTGAGCTGCAGTTGAGAAGATTCGTGAGGCGTTGGAGAGATAGCAAGAGGCATCGGAGGTCGACGGGATGATTTAAAGGCATGATTCAAGGCTAGAAAGGTCAAAGATTGAAGATAGGATCAATCGGGAGCAAACCGGGAAGAAAAGAGCAAGACAACAGTTCAAGAGACATTCGTGTGCCCCGCAGGTCATTTCCGCATGCCCCGCGGGTGATTCTGAGAGCTAGAAGTCAAGAAGTCAGAACCGCACGCCCAGTGGTTTAGAAACATGCCTCAGGAGTGCCAGCACGGTCGGTCCGTGCGGGATCCGCACGCTGTGCGGACGGAACAAAAAATTGACCCGCGTAAGTCTGCGCTGTCGCCCACACGCCCTGCGGACGACCCCGCGGGTCGATTTTTGGTCACTTTTTTCTATAAATTCAGTCCTGTTTTGTCCGTTTTTGATAACGGAGCTTAGAGAGAGGCATAGGGACGAAATTTTACGTATTTTTCCGCTTTGTTCTTCAAAACCCTGCAATTATTTGTAAGTTTCATCTTTTTAATTAATGACAATTAATTCTTTTCATCCCAATTCTATTGTTAATTCAATTATGAATTGTGAGTAATTTTAATTAGGGATTTGGGATTGATGAAGGGGTTAATCATGATCAAGACAATGTTCATGATGGATTAATTGCATGAATGTTATTTAATCTGTGTTTGAATGATTTAATTGATATCTATTGTAACCTAGAACTGCAGCTAGAATTATAATTACATATAGAATAAATTAAGAGAGATCTAATTTATTCTAGGACACTTTCACACACACTTAATCGTTCGCTAAGAGATTAGTAACGGTTAGGGAGTCGTACACTCGCTCGTTTTGCCAATAATTTAAATACCTGTCGCACGAGAGATTGGCCCTGTTCCCTAAATTATTGTACTCTACGCCGCGAGAACGGTTAGAACTTAGTATTGATTAGCGTTGCTCAATTAAATAATTTTCATGTTCCCTATTTTCATTAATCAGAAAGAACTCGTTTATTTTAATCTTTTATTCGCATTTTGATTTTCCAAAATTCCAAATCTCGCACAATTTCATTTATTTTATTTATTTAATCGCCTGAGGTAGAAAAGGCATCCATATTTTTTATGGAGTTTTACTATACTTATTAATTTTAATTTTTTTAAAAAAAATACATAATTTT
Organism: Cuscuta epithymum; assembly: GCA_945859915.1. Classification (NCBI taxonomy): domain Eukaryota; kingdom Viridiplantae; phylum Streptophyta; class Magnoliopsida; order Solanales; family Convolvulaceae; genus Cuscuta; species Cuscuta epithymum. Next base: position 1,058,794 of record CAMAPF010000138.1, read on the forward strand.
TTATTTTATAAATATTTTATAATTTTTTATTATTTTTCTACAATTTTTTGAAATTTTTCGATTTTATTATGAATTCAACATTTAATTATGACTTTTGACTACCTTTTACTCATATATAAAGGAGGGGTAAGAATGTAATGAAAAATAAGTATGTTTCCAATAGGAGTAACATGAACCTATTTTGGAATAAAAACATAACAAGTCCTATTTTGAATTTTTGTTACAGTTGTATGTCAACCTATTTGGAGTAATTTCAATAAATTTATCCATGGTTTATGCAAAGGGATATGTAACATATATACCGTTCAACTATGTGATAGAAGACATCTATACCTCTCATCTATTTTTTAGTACAAAAATCTTTTAAAAGCAAACATAAGAGCCAAATTTACCCTTTCTTTTAGGCCAGGGCCGTTGCCGTCAAATCCCGGTTAATGATACTTTCTTGACATCTTCTATTCCGCATCAACTTTTTTTTTTTCTTTCACAAATGGGTTTCTTAACCCACTTTATTATTTCTCTCAAAAGATATGGATAACTTGTTAATTTACTACTAAATATGTACGTAGTAATATATTTAAAAAGGCTAAAGGGTCAAAAAGGCCCTTGAACTGACTTAAAATGTACAATTAGCCCATTATATAGGAGGTTCTGTGTAACACCCCCAAATTTCCCTCCCAAAATAATACTTAAAGAAATAATAAACTTTTATTAATTATTAAAAACTTTCAATTGTTTGCAGCGGAATTTAAACAATAACAAGGAAAAGGGGCGTGTTACCGCCACACCCAGCACTAACTGACTGGATGCTAAGGCTATCCACCATAAATGTATCTAAAATATTAAATTCAACATTTGGAATAATGAAGTCTAACAAAGTTTAATCTAAATGAGACTACTCTAAAAGTCGTCTAGGAGCGCTCTCAATGCATCAATCTTCATAAACCACATCATCTGTAACATAAGGAAATAAAAGGAACAAATAACAAAAAAAAGTTAGCTTTAGAGCTAAGTAAGTCCCACCCAACCCCGTAAAATAATAGGTTTGGTGAAAATAATATTTTGTATACCATATATACAAAAATAGTTTAAGAGATGAATTTCATGGCATACTTCTTTCAAAAATAGATGATCCTCACTTTCATTAACTAAAATATTTTCTTCTATAGGTACTTTAGTAATGTCTTAAAATATAATTGTATTAAACTCCTAATACATTTGAAGGGCGGTGCTCAACATTTTATTGAGCCCGATGGTCCGTTGTTATGTACAGCCACCCCGGGACTTTTGCCGGTACCACTTCTAACCTGGGGAAACTGAACCTCTACCTTAAGTGTGCACACCCTCTAAAAGGGATTCCAAGCCCTCCGAGTAGTAAGAAGTCCAAGTAGTTCGGACGTCAACGTCCCCCTACTCCACCAAAAAGGGATTACCCTATATAAGTGACTAGGTTACTGCTACTACTGAATAACAGGGTCTTTTGCCCGAATTTGAATTTCAATAAAACAACCACTTTAACCAATCTCCACAGTCAAGGTCGTGGACACCAAATCCCAACAAGTAATAGCAGTCCTAATCACTCTCCACAGTCAAGGTCGTGGAGAACACCGACATCCCGGATTTCTCCCGTGATGCCCTTACATTGAAAGGTTCATTTTATCTTTATTATTTTCCAAAAATTCAGGGATTACTACTCACGTAATTTCCCCAAAGTTATTAACATTCAACAATGCATCACATATTCACAAATTGCTCAACAAATAGTCAAATAATACAAATTTCATATTTCATACATACAATATATACGAGGTAAAAATGCATTTTGGTTGCAATGTGACTTACCTCAAATTCCAGAGATTCCTAACAAGCTTCTCTAACGTCTTCCTCTCCAAGTTCACCTTCTATTAATTAAAACTCCCAAAGTCAATATTCACTCTAAATTATACCCCGAAGCGCAATTGTCTTACCCTTCTTCCTTTAATTATTCCTTTCTATTTTATTATTCTCAAGGTTCATTAATTTGATATACACTATTTTTAATTTGATTTAACCGTGATTAGTATACCTATTGTGTCAAGTCTAATTCAATCGGTCCACTTATTCTAATCGATTTAATTTATCAAAGGTCCATCTCGTTTTAATTAAAAATTATTATTAGTTCCATATTTGTGTATTGTTGTGTCTAATGATCGTTTATTTTCATGTAAGCCAAGAAATTCAATTAATTTGGTTTAACTGAAATAATAATAATCAAAGTTCCATTTTAAACCAATTGTTGATATTCATTCAGTTTTATCTAGACCAATAATTTTTATAACCAATAATCAATCCATTAATTATTATCACATTATCACCCTTACTAACATTGTTATTATTTTATTATTATTGCTAGCCTCGATTTAATAATATTTTTCTTAATATTACATTACGTACTAATTGGTCTATCCATTTAATTATTTTATAATAAACCAAATGTCCATCTTGTAGCAATTCAGCTGGTGCAGTGTAAATAGTCCGAATTCGATTTTATTCTCATCGGTCCATTGTTTATCATTAACCATTCCATTTTTATTATGTTGATCTTTTATTGTTATTGTTTTCATTTATTTATTTAATTCCGAACAGTTCATATAATAGGTTAAACAACCAAACCAGTTTAGTTTTAGGCTATTTACTTCAGTCAAGTTTATTTTAATAAGAAACGGTTCTTCGCATACTAAACTAATCTGTACAGTTCGGCCGTCCTCTCTACGTAATCGTCGGAACAACTAAGAACGCAGGTTGACGAAAGGTTACCTCACTTAGCGTCGTAAAAATGTCCCGACGGCAGTCCGACGTAGTCCGGCGGCTTTTGGGGAGATCACACGACGGCGTTCGGCGGCAGGCCAGCCTGGCATAAATCTGCAGCGTCCGTCCTTCTCCAGCAAACTCCGGTGCTCCAAGATCGGCCTTTCTTCTCCCTCCGTCACCCTCTTGCTCTCACGTTTTTTTTTTTTCTTCTCACTCGCAGGTTTGTGCATGGAGAATATGCAGGTGGAAGGAGGCTATTTATAGGTGTAGAGTGAAGGTTCTAGGTCGGGTTTGAGTCTATCAGATCGGTTCACTAGGCTTAAGTTTCGGAGTTAAGTTTCATCCGATTGGGATTTATCTCATGGAACGTGAATCTGGCCGCTTACACACGTCGTATTCATTTGCAGGTGTTTTAACCTATTTAGGATTTCATTTCTTTCGTATATTCTACGTGTGTAATTTAGTAGTATTTCATATATGTTACATAGTTACGTATCAATATATCGAGTCTATACTTTGCTAGTAGTTATAGTTATTAGTTACGTTCGTCGTTCTTATCGTCTAGCATTCTCAAGGCTCAAGCTGCGCAAAGTATTATTATTACTAATATTATATTATTATATCACGCATTATGTATACATATGGGTTTGGAAAGTCAAACTCCTTTAATTTGTATATGTGCGTTGTACTAAGTATGTAGTACGTATGTATAAATATATGTTTCTATAATTAACTAAGTGATAGAGTATATGGGCCTGGACCCCATAGCCCACGTACTCAATGGCCCAAGGACACCAGCGGGACACCCGTATCGGCCAGAGGTGTGCAGCGTCCAAGGAAGAAGATATCGCCTGATCTACTTGGACCGCATCGACCATGGACCGCGTCATCCATGGGCCGCATCGTCCATGGACCGCATCGTCCATGGACCGCATCATCCATGGACCGCATCGTCCATGGATCGCATCGTCCATGGACCGCATCGTCCGGACTTCGTCCGGGCAGAATGTATTTTCCTATTTTTTGTACTAAGTGTTGTACTCAGCCCATTAGTGGCCTTATTCGCCCAAAGAAGGCATGATTATTGTAATGGGCCTCCTAAGCCCAAGGCTAGGGGCCCAAATCCGCATTTTTACCTATAAATAGACCCCAAGGGGCTAATTATGGGGGATTCTTTTCCCAATTGAGAAATACAATTACTCACTTTCTCTCTCTAGCTCTCACTTCTCTCTAGAATTAATACTCTATCATTTGGTGCTCTCGTTGAGAGTCTAGAACAGATCAAGTGAGTACCCCTCGTCGCTACTAGACGCAACAGAATGACAAGAACTAGGTCAAAGAACACCGGTAGGAACGCCCCTCTGAACCACGAAGGGCAGGGAAACGTTGTTGACAACATCCCCAATGATCTCATCATCCAGGATGAGAATGCTCAGGAGGTCGAGCACGCAGCGGCTGACCTCCGCGTCCAGCTCAACAAGACTGCCCCAGACGCCCGCATCGGGCTCGAGGACAGGCGCAATGCTGATCGCGCTTCGGGCCAGCAGACTTCTCACCCTGCTGCCTCCCAGATCAACCCGGCCGCGCTATCGGCCATCGTCGCGAGCATTCTCCAGGACCCCAACGTGGTCAGCGCTCTCGTCGCAAAGACAGGGGAGAACAACACTCCGGCAACTGGAGAGGTCGCAACGGTGCCACCACCGCCACCTCGTCCGCAAGGCGTCACCTTCTTCGGTGACAACGACGACGTCCTCGCCGTGGACACCCATTCCCACACTGCCTCACCTACCCGGGATACACCGGCCCAACCTCGCGGTAAAATCTCAGCTTTCAACAGGCTGGGTGACATCGCGAGCCGTCGGGTACCTACGGGAGGGGTGGCGGGTCGGTTGGGTGGCCGCGAGCCGGGGTCGCCAAAGGAAAGCTTCGGGTCCGTTTCCCGGACAACGGATCGGCCCCGACCAGACAAAGGAAAGGGAAAACTGAATGATAATGATGCGCGCCATCAGATCAACCTGGCCCACGCGGCCCGGATCCAGACCCCTCTGGGTGGCGCTGCGGCCAACACGGACCCAAGGGACGAGATCATCGCCCGCCTGGAGAAGCGCCTCGCTGATATGGAGGCCCGAGAGGCCGCAGGGCGCGCATCGGCCCAGACATTCCAGCATCCCAACTACGACGCGCTCCTGAGCAAGGTCAGTGCTCTGGAAAGGGAGTTGGCTGACCGGCGCGAGGAGCCCATCATCCAGATACGGACTAGAACCCCCTTCTCTGCGAGGGTACTCTCCGCTCCCATCCCAGAAAAATACAAGGGAAATCCGATCAAGCCATATGACGGCCGCACTGATCCTCAGGAGCACTTCACTCGTTACCAGAACAATATGATGATGACCAACGCTTCGGAGGAGTACATGTGTCGCTGGTTCCTATCCACCTTAGAAGGACCAGCGTACGATTGGTTCAGCAACCTTCCGGAGGGGAGCATCGACTCATGGCAGGATCTGGCTCAACGCTTCCTCACCCACTTTGCCGGGAGGAAGCGCGCAAAGAAGCACTTCGCTCATCTCTTGACCATCAAGCAACAATCGGAGGAGACACTCCGAGCCTTCCTCGATCGCTGGACGAGGGAGGCGGACGAGTGTGAAGGAGCTGATGAGCGCACCCTCCTGGCTTTTCTACGCGGAGCACTCCGGCCTAGCCATTTCGCCCGGAGTCTGTTCACGGAGCCGCCGCGGTCATACCTCGCGGCGCTCCGACGCGGAGATAGGCACGCTGATGCCGACGAGCTCCTGAACCAGAAGAAGGGTGGGGAGAAGCAACAAAAGAAGGACTCCTCGTCCAACCCCCACCACCCGCCGGCCAACAAAGGACAGCACCAACCAAAGAAGGCACACCAGGAGCAAGGCGGGCAACGAAGAGATGACCGTCCATGGCGCCCAAAGTTGGAGGCACAGCGCATCCCACTCACCCACCCGGTGAGCGTCGTCCTCGACCACGCCGAGGCGCAGGGCCTCATTGTGAAGGACCCCAGGTCAGAGGAGGAGATATTTGCGGTCCACAAGGGAGGGATATACTGCAAATACCACCGCCAGACATCCCACAAGACCGAGGATTGCACCACCTTGAAGAGGCACATCGACGGCCTCATCCGACAGGGGGAACTTTCCCAATTTGTCAAGGGTGCCCCCAAGAGTAACACTTGGGTTAACCCTGGCAAAAGGGGTGAAGGATCCTCCGGGAAAAAGAGGGAGATCGGCGCCCTCAGTGAAGATGAGGACGAAGAGGAGCCCCGCCAGAAGAAGCATCACATCCACATCATCGTCGGCGGGAACACAGGGGGGGACTCGGCTACCCAACGGAAGAAATGGGCTCAGTCCCTATACGTTGGTGAGGTGACCCACGCCCCCCCTCAGCCGAAGCGGCGGAATGTGGAAGCCATCACTTTCACCGACAAGGACCTCCCCTTCGGCCCCTTGCCCCACAGGGACGCCCTCGTCGTCAAATGCGAGATTGGCAACAACATCATCCACCGCAACTACATCGACACTGGCAGCTCCGTCAATGTGATGTACGTTGATACATTCAGACAGCTGAAGCTGAAGAAGACCGAGCTCCGGCCGATACGGACTCCGTTATCCGGCTTCACCGGGGACTCTATCGACGCCGAGGGCACGATAGTGCTTCCCGTTGTGGTCGGTGACGGTACCTGTCAGGCGAAGATTGACATAGAGTTCGTGGTCGTCAACCTGGACAGCGCCCACAACATCATCTCCATGAAACATCTATGCCTCAAGTTCCCTACCAAGGACGGCGTCGGCTACGCCAGAGGGAACCAGAAGATAGCCCGAGCTTGCTACTTGAAGCTCACCAGAAAGATCAATGAGGACGAAGAGCGGATAGATACAATCACCACCGCCTCGGCCGAAGAAGACACACCAAAGGCTGAACCGGTCGGAGACGTGGAAGACGTTCCATTGGACGTCTCCCGGCCGGAACGCACGCTGAAGATTGGGACACAGCTCCCCCAACAGATCCGAAGGGACATCCTCTCCGTCCTGAGAGCGTACGCCATCGTCTTCGCATGGGGACCAGAGGACATGCCGGGCATCAGCCCAAAGGTAATCACACATCGGCTATCGGTGAACCCGGCCTCCTCCCCCATCAAACAGAAGAAGCGCTACCTCTCAGCCGACAGGAGGGAATTTGTCAAGGCCGAGGTGGCCATGCTGCTCTCCATCAGGCACATAAAAGAGGTGAAGTACCCCACGTGGTTGGCGAACGTCGTCCTCGCACCAAAGCCACCCACGTTCAGAATGTGTGTTGATTACACTGACCTGAACAAGGCATGCCCAATGGACCCATTCCCTCTCCCCAACATTGATCAGTTGGTGGACGAGACGGCGGGGTGCGAGTTGATGTCATTCCTCGACGCGTTCAGAGGGTACCACCAGATATCCATGCATGAAGATGACGCGGAGAAGACTGCTTTCATGACCCCGGAGGGAATTTTTTGCTACCTCGTCATGGCCTTTGGGCTCAAGAACTCCGGCGCCACCTACACAAGGATGGTAGCCCGGATTTTTAGAGCAGTCTTAGGTCGGACGATGGAAGCATACGTCGACGATATGATCGTCAAGAGCAAACAATCCACAACCCATGCCGACGACCTCCGGGGCATCTTCGAGATCATGAAGAGATACAACCTCCGGCTCAACCCAAAGAAGTGCACCTTCGGCGTCCAGGGAGGTAAATTCCTGGGGTACCTGGTCAGCCGAAGGGGCATTGAAGTAAACCCGGAGAAGATACAAGCCATTATCAACATGGAGCCGCCCCGCAACATCAAGGAAGTGCAACGGCTGACGGGACGCCTTGCGGCCCTGAACCGTTTCCTTTCAAAGTCCGCGGAAAAATCGCTCCCCTTCTTCCAAATAATGAGGAAGGCCACCAGCTTCAAATGGACGGCGGAGTGCCAACAGGCCTTTGAAGAGCTGAAACAATATCTCGCCTCCCCACCCGTCCTATCCAAGCCCCAACCCGGCGAGACTCTCTTCCTCTACTTGGGGGTGAGCACGTCGGCCATTAGCTCTGTTCTCATCAGGGAGGACGACGGGGTGCAAAAGGCAATATTCTACGTCAGCAAGACGTTGCGGGAGGCCGAGCTCAGGTACTCCCCTATTGAGAAGACGGTGCTGGCCATCGTCCACACAGTGAAGAAGCTGGGGCACTATTTCCAGGCTCACCCCGTCCACGTCCTCACACATCAGCCGTTGGGCGCCCTCATGAGGAGCCCAACCAGCTCTCCAAGGATGATCAAATGGGCGATATTCCTGAGCCAGTACCAGATTGAGATCAAGCCGAGGCCATCCATCAAAGGGCAAGCCTTAGCTGATTTCGTCACGGAGTGCACGGCAAGGGAGACGGTCGTTACCACCACAGGAGCTGAATCGGACGAAGCCTGGACCCTCTACACGGACGGGTCCTCGGCCACCAAAGCTTGTGGGGGTGGCGTCGTCCTCATCTCCCCGGAAGGTTTCAGAGCGTACTACGCCATCCGCTTCAACTTCAAAGTATCCAACAATGAGGCCGAGTATGAAGCGCTCCTCAGCGGACTCAGACTAGCCGCTGGCCTTAAAGCACGCCACGTCAAAATCAAATGTGACTCCAAACTCGTAGTGAGCCAGATGGAGGGTTCCTACGAGGCCAAAGAAGGGAGGATGAAGCAATACAAGGAGGCCGCTGCTGAATTGCTCAAGGCGTTCGATACCTACGAGATCACTCAGATCCCAAGGGCGGAGAACGCCGAGGCCGACATACTCTCCAAACTCAGCTCCGACACCCCTGAGCACATCTCCAAGATAGCTAAGGTGGAGGAGTTGAGCATGTCAAGCATTCATGCTAGCCCTATACTCTCCATACAACATCAGCCGGAGGATTGGGTCACTGACATCGCAACCTACATCACCTCCGGCACACTGCCTGAAGACGAGGAGAGGGCCAAACTAGCCAAGCTCAGGGCTCCTAGCTATGTCATTGAGGGTGACAAGCTTTACAAAAGATCATACAACGGCACCCTCCTCCGATGCCTCCACCAGAATGAGGCCGAAGTGGCCATGGAAGAAGTCCACTGCGGTGTATGCTCATCACACCAGGGACCCTTCAGCATGTCGCGTCGCCTCGTCGTCCAAGGCTACTTCTGGCCGACGATGGCGCGCGATTGTGCTGAAGTCGCCCGCAAATGCAGCGCATGCCAACACTATCAAAGGGCACCTGGCCGACCAGCCGTCAACTACGCCCCGGTCAGCACTGCCATCCCATTCTCCAGATGGGGAATCGACCTCGTCGGTCCACTACCAAGAGCCGCGGGCAACAACAGATACATCATCGTCGCCATCGACTACTTCACCAAATGGGTCGAGGCCGAACCACTTGCAAGCATCACCGGAGCGCGGTGTCGAAAGTTCGTCTACAAGAACATCCTCACCCGCTTCGGCGTGCCTCAAGAGATCATAACAGACAACGGCACCCAGTTTGAGGCCGAACCATTCCAAAGCCTCCTCCAAGAGTGGGGCATCAAGCACCGTTTCTCCTCCGTTGCCTACCCTCAGGCCAACGGGCAGGTTGAGAACGCCAACAGAACCATCTTGGAGGGGCTGAAGAAGAAACTCGAGGAAGAAGGCGGAAGTTGGGTCGACGAGCTCCCCAACGTCCTATGGTCCTACCGCACTACGCCGAGGAGGGCCACCGGGGAGACACCATTCTCCTTGTGCTACGGCTTCGAAGCCAAGGCTCCCACTGAAGTCACCCTCCCCAGCCGACGGGTCACACAATACGACCCCGAAGCCAATGAAGAAGCCATGAAGATTGATTTGCACCTCATTGATGAAAGGCGGGAGATGGCTTACCTTCGGGCAGAAAACTACAGACGACAAGTAAAATCCTACTACGACACCAAGGTCCGCTCTCGCGAATTCCAAGTGGGGGACTACGTCCTCCGCCGAAGGGAAGCAAGCAAGCCGACGGAAGGAGGAAAGCTCGCCGTCAAATATGAAGGGCCCTACATCGTCAGCGCCGTCATCAAAGCCGGCACTTATAAACTAAAGAACCCTAATGGGTCAGATGTACCACGATCGTGGAATGTACACCACCTGGTGAAATTTTACCAATGACTCGAGAAGTGGTGAAGCGGGCAACGTCCCCCACCCCTCGGCTTATTGGTTGAATAAAACACCCTCGGCCTAGCGCCACTTATTGAATAAAATTCATGTTTCATCCAATCTCTTAAGATTTGAGCAAAAGGAAACCCAAGGACCGCATCGGCCTAAGCGGTGCAATCACCCGGGACCGATGCGAACTAAAGCCGTTGCAATAAACAACGCACCTAAAGCCGTTGCAATAAACAACGCACCTAAAGCCGTTGCAATAAACAACGCACCCAAAGCCGTTGCAATAAACAACGCACCTAAAGCCGTCGCAATAAACGACGCACCCAAAAGCCGTTGCAATACACAACGCACCTAAGGCCGTTGCGATCCACAACGCGCCTACAAAGCCGTTGCATAGACAACGCACCTAAATATCGTATCGGCACAAGCGGTGAAACACCCAAATCGGCCGGCGATATGTAGGACGAAGGACCTGTGTGCATGGTCCAACGTCTTCAAACGGAGAAGTATACCGCGTCGTCCGCGCGGAAACCGCAGGACGACAGGTCTGAATTAAGGCTAAGGTTACAAAAACTCCACCCGTCAGTAAAATTTCGCTCAGGACCACAAAGGGCGGCCGTCATGAGACGATGCCTAGTCCGGTCCCTCGTCGACGATAGACGTGGAAAGGCAAAAAAAGATGCCACTGACACCAAGCCGAGGGCGTATTTACTCCCTCGCATTAATTCACGCGAAGAGCGTAGCGGACAAACTACCGCACATGGACGAAGGGACAGTAACCCTTCGACCACCAAAAAAAAAAAAAAAAAAAAAAAAAAAAAAAAAAAAGAGGGAAGCCGACGGACCGTGCACTCGCCGGCCTCGAGCATAAAACAAAATCCCCACAAAAACCAAAGCCTCAAAGTTGGCTAAGTACATATCAAGTTTTCAATATACAAAAATCCAAAGTGCACGCTTCGGCCTCAACCATAGCATCACAAAAGGGAATCGCTTCGGCTTCGGTTATACAAAACCACAGTCCATTACTTGGACGATGGGACGCATCATCTCCAATTAGCAAAACCCAAGTGACGAACCAAAGCAAAACACCTACCTCAAGGAAGCTTCACATAGAACATTTTCTAAGTCACACTACAAGAGAGACGATGTGCTACGTCCCCAACACTTCAGAATTAAGTTCCGAAAACTCAACTCGGGAAGGACGTAAAGACAAAAATGGAATTCATCAAGGGACGACGAGGCGCATCGTCTTCAAAAAAGGGAGGTCGCTACGTCTCAGCGGACGGACGTCACAAGATAAACTGTTGACACTTGGAAAGATTTCAGAACTTTGGGGCCATGCCTCACCTAAGACGCGAGGGACGTAGCGCCGCGCCAAAGAAAAAAAATTTCAACACTTGGTGAAATTTTTAAACACATGGTCTAAACACAACAGTTCCGACGAAGGGGCGCATCGTCCCTTACATCAGATGCAGGGAACGCGCGCAACGTCCTCACATACATACCAGCGGGGCGATGGTGCCCCCACATCAATACAAAGGAAACGATGGAACGCATCGTCCCAGACTTGGCAAAGTCGCCAAAGTAAAAACTTGCGGAGCAATGTCACTCAGACGACGCAACACCACAAAACCGAACACCAAACATAAAAGAGAAAACGAAGCGAGGAACATTCATACTTGGAACAAAAATGTTATCATTAAGGATTCAAAAAGAGGGCGCTTCGGCCATTACACAAAAGTCAGGGCGCATCGGCCATCATAACTACAGCTACTAAAAACAAAGAAGGAAAAAAGACAAGGACATCAAGCTTCTTGACCTTGGCCACCCTCAACGGCTCCGCTGTCCGCATCGTCCTGCTCATCCTCAGTATTTTTTGACTTGGTCGAAGTCCGGAAGAGGTAATCATCACTCTCGGTCCAGGGCTCGTCCTCTTCATCCGAGCTCAGGATAGGGGGCTGCCTTTCGGACAGAGGAAGTTTTAACTCCTCCTCGGGGTCCTTCATCATCCGGGGAAGGCCGATACCCCTGGGCTTCAGGTTCTTTACACGCCGGCGGAGGCGACGGTAAACCAACATCTGCATACGCCTCTGGCCGAGGTCGTACCAGACTTCAAACTCCTCTTTCAGGCGGGCCCGGCCAGCTTCCTCCTGAGACCACGCTTCAAAGCGCTCCGCCACGACATCGAAAGTCCAAGCGCGCCGGGTCTCGTCCTTCCACCCTTCGGCCATAAAGAGCTCAACGGCCCTATCAGCAGCCGCTGCCGCATCGGCCTCCAGCTGCACAGCTTTCTCTTCTGCTAGCCGACGGGCGGCCGCTTCTTCATCAAGCTGAATTTTGAGGCGCGTCGCCTCGTCCTCGGCGGCAACAGCTTTCTTTTCAGCCGCATCGGCCCTCTCCTTCAAAGAATCAGTCTCAATCCGGAGCTGCTCCAACTTGGAAAGCGCCTCGTCAGCAGAGGCGACTTTCTTTTCAGCCTCCCGGAGGCGGGTAATCTCCTCCTCCTGACGGCGCTGATGCTCCATCAGCATAAAAGCTCCCTGCAAAGACAGATAATTATCAGAAGAGGAAAGGAATACAAGGAAACTACTAAGTACAAAAATCGGGACTTACCTGGACGACATAGTCCAGCCCGCCGTCAAATAGGCGCACATCCTTGCCCTGCCGACGCAGGTACTCCCTATCAGCATCGGGAATGGCCTGGAACAGGACGTCGTGTCCAGAAACCTTCTCATTAAATAAACCGCCCTTCGGCGGGTACCGCACCGTTACCTCATAAAGGCCGGAGGCCAGGTCTCGGTTGGCGCGGGCCCTCTCTTTAGCAGCAGCACCTGATTTGGCAGGAACCAGGGCGGACGAGGCGACATTCAATGTCAGATCCTCGATGACTTGTACGTCGGAGGCAGCTCCCCCTTGTACCGATGCCTGCGCATCGGCCAGAGCAGCATCGTTAAGGGGCGGGTTCGTCTTCGCCTTCTTTGCAGCCTGGCCGGGCACCAGACCCGTCTCGGCCAAAGTGCGCTGGCCTTCCTCAGGTTTCTTCTTTCGCTTCACGACCACCTTCTTGGCCGCATCGGCTTGACCTTTGGAGCCGTCACCAGAGCCTTTGGACACATCGGCTTGCTGAGCAGCCTCCATCTCCTTGGCAACCAGCTTTTTGGCCTGGGACATAAACATCTTCCGGCTCATGGTGAAGTCTGAAAGACACAAAAACAAGAGTTAGAAAAATAAGTAAAGCAAAAGGAACCGGGAGCCAAAGGAAAGTGATCAACCTTCGGCATCGGCCGGGACACCGAAGTAGGGCCCATCGGCCTGCTCAAAGTAGCCAGATATCTTCAGCCATAATCCGCAATCAGGGTCGCCGGGAATGTGGTACCGCATCATCCCTAGAGCTGCTATCTTGAATTCGGTAATATAAGTGTGGACGCTCCGCGGCCCACCCTTCAGGAACGCCTCCACTTGAGCATCAATCTCAGGGCTCCTCGGTGGGTTGTGCAAATTGAAGATGCCGTTGTGCCCTTGGGAGGGGAAGAACACCCCGTCGGCCAGCTTCACAAAACAAAACTTACTCTTCCACCCATGAATGGACGATGGGAGGTCAGTAAAGGATCTCTTCTTCGGCAACTGCTGGAGGGCCGCATATCCAGCACAGTTCTCGTGGCTGCCCCGGCCGATCCGGTATAAATTGGTGAACAGCGCCGTCGTCGGCTCTATCCCAAGCTCATCGCATCGGATAAGGAACCCAACGATGAGGGAGTAGCTGTTCGGAGTCAACAAAGCCGGTGGGAGGTCTATCATGCCCAGGTACTCCACAACAAAAGGGGGAAGAGGAAACCTCAGGCCCTGGGAGAAGCTCATCGGATACACCCCGAAATAACCGGGGGGAGGGTTCAGGACATGCTCCATCGGCTTTGGCGCCCTCACCTTTCCATAAGGGCCTACATACAACTGTGCCACCTGGTATTCGCTCTGGATGCTCTCCGGCCTTATAATGTAAAGATTCGTCAGATCCAATTGAGAGCGCCCGCCGGATCCCCCTTTCCGCCGACGCGATGCACGTGTTTTCGCCGCCCTAGAAGACGACGCCCCACCCGGCACAGACGAAATAGGTGGAGGGCAGGGGATGGCGGCCGAAGAGGCATCACCCGCTTCGTCTCCCCGAAGCTTGGGTTCCGAGCTCGCCTCGTCCTCGCCCGATTGTTGGGAACCCGCATCGTCATTCAAACGCTCCTCGTCCACGGAAGTGCGGTAATCCGCAGTGTTTTCCATTTCAATCTCAAAAGCCTCCACCACTCTCAAATCAACCCCAGGAGATGTGTCCTCGTCGTCAAAAGGCCAGTCGGATTCGTTCAGCGAAGCTGTCAAATTAATAGGGGAAGGGACGCTACGGCCGTCAGGGAACGGCATAACAACTATCGCTACGTCCTAAGGGTAGTTTTCGGATCAAAGTGACTTTCCTAAAGAACACTAGATCTAACACCCTAAGGAGCAAAATATGAAGAAATCAGAGAAAAATTTAAGTATCTAACCTTTAAAGATTCGAAGAATGTGACGAACACTTGAAAATTCTCAGAGCTTTCTCTCTCTAGAAAGACTTGGGCAGCAATTCGACAACAGCAAAGGCGCAAATGAGGAAGTGGCTTCGGAATAAAGGGGTATTTATAGAAAAGTTCCAACGGTCATCACACGTGGCGCCATCCCATTGGCTCCACCAACGGCCACCTCTTTTCCAACCAATCAAGGGGCGTCAATTCAAAATCACTCAAGCAAGCACCCCTACGGCCCAACTCAGCCGTAAAAAATAACAGGGCATCGGCCGAGTACCGCTGCGGCCCAATTACTACAAAACTCCAAAGGGGAACGCATCGGCCTAAACTCGACGTCCTCACAACAAACCAAAGAACCTTAAATAGACCGCTACGACTGCTATTGCGCGCATCGTCGATGATAACCCTGGCAATGCGGCCTTCGTCCAAGGGTTCTCCCACAGGGTTACCTTGGACAGGTTCGCCTAAGGGTTGGAGTCACGACTAAACGCATAGGTATCGGATCGGCTCATTACTCCCTTGTGCCTCAGATGCTCTTCGGCCAAAGGAGTGGGGGACTGGGGGACTGTATCGGCCACAAAAAGAGAGAGCGCAACGGCCAATAACAAAAGATCGCATCAGCTAGCCATCAAAATACTAAGGATTGCGTTGGCTACAAAATCACTAGATCAGCTACACAGCATAAAGCAGCGCGCATCGGCTTATTCACCAGCAGTGCAACGTCCACCAATGCAAGAGGATCGCAACGGCTGCGTACACTGAAGAAGACCGCATCGTCTCAACATAACAAAAACTCATAAGTCAAAACGCTTCGGCTGCATGACAAATCAAGGGTGCGCATCGCATCGTCTACATAAACAGAATCAACCATCTTCATCTCATGAAAATAGGTCTTCGCTACGGCCAAAAGGATAAATGGGAGCTCTTCGGCCCCAACAAGATAACGAGGAAAGCATGCCAACTTATCCACCGAGGATTCATCGCATCACCTACAAAAAAGAAAGCGCATCGCCTCGTCTTCAAAGGCACTCCCGCAGAGTGTGCTTCGGCCCGCATCAATGCTATGAATTCCCAAGCGCGCTTCGTCCACATCAAACAAGGGAACCGCTTCATCCAAAATCAAACGCCTTAGACTCACGCAACGGCCAGACAGGAAGGAACAAGTACTCCCTTTCGCTTCGGCTTCATCTCAGCTCAGAGAGTGGGGGACTCCTGATAGAGTATATGGGCCTGGACCCCATAGCCCACGTACTCAATGGCCCAAGGACACCAGCGGGACACCCGTATCGGCCAGAGGTGTGCAGCGTCCAAGGAAGAAGATATCGCCTGATCTACTTGGACCGCATCGACCATGGACCGCGTCATCCATGGGCCGCATCGTCCATGGACCGCATCGTCCATGGACCGCATCATCCATGGACCGCATCGTCCATGGATCGCATCGTCCATGGACCGCATCGTCCGGACTTCGTCCGGGCAGAATGTATTTTCCTATTTTTTGTACTAAGTGTTGTACTCAGCCCATTAGTGGCCTTATTCGCCCAAAGAAGGCATGATTATTGTAATGGGCCTCCTAAGCCCAAGGCTAGGGGCCCAAATCCGCATTTTTACCTATAAATAGACCCCAAGGGGCTAATTATGGGGGATTCTTTTCCCAATTGAGAAATACAATTACTCACTTTCTCTCTCTAGCTCTCACTTCTCTCTAGAATTAATACTCTATCACTAAGTTGTATATTATACTTCATATATGTTATTTTATCTCATTAACTTAATTATTATAACAACATTACGTTTGTAACGTTTTATCAGATTAAAATTATTCATTAAATTTTATTTAAAATTCTTGAGGTGTCACATTTCCTGTAACACCCCGGCCCCACCGGACCCGAGGTAGTTACTCCGGACCAATAGTACTGTCCCCACAAACCACCACGAGCCTTTACCGCGCACTTTGTCCTCACTCATGCGCGCCCTGAGAAACTTCCCAGGGGGTCACCCATCCCAAGACTACTCCCGTGCAAGCACGCTTAACTTTGGAGTTCTTGGTAATGAGCTCCCTTAAAAGGAGATGCATCTTGTTGGTATGAGTAGTACTATTAATCCGTTTATATTAAATCTCAAGTGTTACAATCACCCCCACTTAGGATCGCAACGTCCTCGTTGCGCCCTTAAACAAATCTCAATCACACCGGCCCCACCGGACCCGAGGTAGTTACTCCGGACCAATAGTACTGTCCCCACAAACCACCACGAGCCTTTACCGCGCACTTTGTCCTCACTCATGCGCGCCCTGAGAAACTTCCCAGGGGGTCACCCATCCCAAGACTACTCCCGTGCAAGCACGCTTAACTTTGGAGTTCTTGGTAATGAGCTCCCTTAAAAGGAGATGCATCTTGTTGGTATGAGTAGTACTATTAATCCGTTTATATTAAATCTCAAGTGTTACATTCTGCCCGGCCGTCGTCAATTGGGACGGTTGCCGGTGGAATTTTTTTATGACATTTTTTAGCATCTTCTTTATTAAGCCTAGTTTACTCATATCAAATTTCATCTAAAAAATCAACCGGGAAGGCAGTCAAATGATTTTTTGAAGATAACTGCGAAGTTAAACAGTCCAGTACATTTTGGAAAATCATTTTACTGCCTTCCCGGTTGAATTTTTAGCTGAAATTTGGTATGGATAAACTAGACGTAATGAAGAAGATGCTCAAAAAATTTCATCAAAAAATTCCACCGGGAACCGCCCCAATTAGCGACAGCCGGGCAGAACCTCTTATATAAGGGGCTAATTGAACACTTTAAGTGAGTTAAAGGGCCTATTTGACCCTTTAGCCTACACTTTAAGTGAGTTAAAGGGCCTATTTGACCCTTTAGCCTATTTAAAAATGGACGGCCGCGTCTTCATTTCTAGAGAAGCTCATACAGCTTCATTAAAGAATTGTTATCAACATATAAAAGTAGGGGAGTGTTTTAGAAAATTTAGAGACAAAAAATTAAAATGGGCCTAATCTTTAAAATAAACTCTAAAATCATTTTTTGTCTAAACTGATATGTATTATCCTTCATTTTTTAAGGATGTTTTTACTTGAACTGTTTTCAGTTCCATATCAGACCAGATTTGACTTCCGTATTTATAAAATACACATAGACCATATGTTTGTCAAACCAGACCGGATCAACTCAGACCAGATCAGATCATCAAATTACAGTTCAAGTAAAAACATCCAAAATATTATAGCGTTGGTGGTCCTCATTCACGATGGAAAAAATGGTGGTCTACTTGTTCACTTTACTAATATTTTAGTCTTACTTGAGCAATTAACTCTATTATTGTCACCTCCAAAATTTCTCTTTCCAATAATGTGATTATTTTGAATCTAGTTAAATCATTCTTTTTCTCTGAATTCTCATCATAAGGAGGACATTAAAAATTTGACTTCTTTGCGCAAACTCTTTCATTGAATATTTTTTTTACTTAGCGCTACTTTCTCTAATATTCTCCACTTTTTTGTCTTTAACCTATCCAGATTCAATCATTTTTGTTACACCTTGAAATCATACAATTTCCCGATTTAATTTTAAACTAAAATTTTGTGGGCATAATATACACTTGATGAAAGACATGCTCAAAATATTTTGTTAAAAATTATTAAAATGTACTACAAAGCACTACAAAAACATGCTCATATAATGTGTACATATTCAAAAACATCATTAAAAGCACTACAAAGCCTGATAAAAAAATGTAAATTTCATAAATAAAATTGATATATAAATTAAAAGATTAAAAGTAATTTATGTTGACCATATGAATAGTGAATGAGAAGTTAATTTTTGGACGAATGCAGTATATAATCAAATTATTCTGCATAAAATGTTATTAACTTTATATTAATGTAAACTTTCGAAATATTATCTTCATTTAATTTTTACTAATATGTAATTAAATATAATGACAATCAAAGTTGTGGATGGTTAACGTGAAAGTCAAATTGTTGCAACTTTTAGGATGTTTTTACTTGGATTGTAATTTGCTGGTCTGGTTTGTTTATGTCTGGTCTGGCCTGACAAATGTTTGGTCTCTGTGTATTTTATAACTACCGAAGTCAAATATGGTTGGGTCAGGTCTAATCTGTTTAAGTCTAGTCTGATCTGGTCTGTTTAAGTCTGGTCTGATTTGGGATCGAAAACAGTTCAAGTAAAAATATTCTTAAAGAATGAAGGATAGTACATGTTAGTTTAGATAAAAAATGATTTTACATTTTTTTTTAAATTAGGCCCATTTTAATTTCTTGTCCCTAAACTTTCTAAAACACTCCCCCACTTTTATATGTTCATAACAATATATTACTATCTCCGTCCCCCTAAGTTTGGGACAAGAGAAGGTGACACGATTATTAATAAAAGTGAGTTTATGTGGTTGATATTGAATTGGTAAAGTAAGAATAAAGTAGGAATGATTTAGAACCACACAAACTTTACCAAACAAGGTATGAGATAATCTTAGTGGGACGGACCAAAATGATAAAATGGGACAATCATAGCGGGACGGAGGGAGTACTACGTAACAAGTTGATCTATATAATTTGAGAGAGAAATAATAAAGTGGGTTAAGAAACCCATTTGTGAAAAAAATTGATACTGAACAGAAGATGTCAAGAAATATCATTAACAGGGATTTGACGGCAACGGCCCTGGCCTAAAGGAAAGGGTGTATTTGGCACTTATGTTTGCTTTTACAAGATTTTTGTACTCAAAAATAGATGAGGGGTATATATGTTTGGAAAAATTGAAAATAATAATCCCAACTATTACGGGTCCGCTGAAAATAATCCTAACTATTGATTATTTTTGTATAATCCCAACTATATAGACTATCCGCCAATAATGGTCCATGACCATATATTACCTCTATAAAAAATGAATTTTAAATAGAAATTAAGCGTAAAAATTAAAAGTTGAGATTATTTATAGGGATTACTTGTTATATCTCATCTCATCCACTTTAGAAACTACAAGAATTTATTCATAGGGACCATTATTGGCGGAAGGTCCCTAAAGTTGGGATTATTCTGTAATAATCAATAGTTGGGATTATTATGAACGGACCGCCAATAGTTGGGATTATTACTATCAATTTTTCCTATATGTTTTGTATCACATAGTTGAAGGGTATATGTTTTCCATAATCCATATCCCCTTATGCAAATCAAAAGAATTTCTTCAAAACTTCATGAATCAAAACTTCATGAATTTAAAAGCATGATTTAAAAAAACGCCATAATCTATATGGTTTAATTTATAAGTTCAAGTGTATATATGTGAGTGACTAATGTGAGTGTACATATGTAAGTGTACAAATGACATCTTCAGATTGTCATAACCTAGACCCACATATTATCCCCACCAAATAGAAGACAAACACCCACTAGCCATGTGAGTATTTTACCATAAAAAGATTACTTAATTCCTGGATAATGTTTGTGAAGGAGGATGACTACTTTGGGGAATTCGAGGGGCTATGGTCATGGTTTTCAGCCGGTGTTTTTTTGTCTGTATTGTTATGATTAATATTGGAAGTAGATAGTGTATTCAGGGGGGCTGCTTCATGTAGTGCCCGCCAATGGGGACTTCCTTTTTTCAAATGAGAAAAAATTGATTATCTTGTAAAATTGATTCTCTTGATTTAAGAAAAAATTATTTTTAAAATATATTTTATTAATAAAATAAAGAAACGATTATATATAAAATAGTTAAAATGATTATCTACAACAAGTTCAGCCAATACAGCCAAAAAAGTAACTTTAACCTTACTTTTTCTACTTATTATACAAGTCAGTGAGCGAAAGCAAAAATTAGTGTTGACAAATGGCCTCTTAACTTTTATAACGGGCGCAATTTTGGTGATTTCATAAATTGTTTGGACACAATTACCAGTTTTTTTTGTGCGCATAAATGCAATTTCTAAATAATGATACAGTGATCTTACCAGTGTGAATTGAATTTCTAAAAAGGGAAATGTATGAACAAATATACCTCTGATTTTATGCACGTATATCTTTAATGTTTTGAAAGGTATGAAAATCTTACTAAAATTCAAGTTTAGGATAAAATTTATCCTCACTAATTTAAAAAAAAAAACATATTTAAAAATGTAAAAAAATAAAAAAAAATATATATTAAGTTTTGAGATTGAAAAATAAAAAAAAAACATAAAAGAATTTCATTTTGTGTTCAATGATTCATTTTAATATTTTATACTCCGTATCATTGTAATATTGTTAACATAAAATAAACATGTACAAGTTTAACATATAATTACGGGTTTCCCTGAATTATTAAAAAATGTGTTGAAAAATTAAAAAAATTAAAAATCATTTTGTGCTGAATACTTCCTTTTATCTTAACAATATTAAATTTTGATATAAATCCGAATGAGGAAGCATTGAACACAAAATGGATTTTTAAATTTTTTATTTTTCATTTTTGAAACTCAATATATTCATTTTTACTACGTATTCTTAATGTTTAAGTTATTTAAATTAGGGGTGGATAAGTAGGTTTACGGTTCATTATCATCGGTTTCAGTTCGGTTTCGGTTTAGGAGATATTGCACCAAACTAAAATCAATTGCATGTGTTTCGGTTTGGTTTCGATTGGTTTCGATTCGGTTGGGTTTCGGTTTAGTTTACCAATGACAAAATTACTAGATTCTATTTAGTTCAATTTGATCTGGTTTCATATATATTTTCAAAATAAAAGCCCGTCGCATATTTTTGATTTATTATTCAAATAAAACGTAAAGAGAAATAAAAGATAGAAAAAGAAATAATAAAATATTATAAACTAACACTTAATTTATATTACTTTTTTTTTAAAATCAAACAACTAATTTATTAATAAGCGATGACAAAAATATAAGAGAATGAATAGCCTGAGGCTACAATGAGATGAGACATAGAACGGAACAGATTCAATGAATCCTTCCAGATCGCTAACCCCGCAATAATATAGTCTAGGTTAACTGCCTTGCTGATCTTCTTGCTACTCCAATGAGAAATTAAAAAATTATAACTAAAAGATCTGGCTTCACCAGTCACCAGAAAGGGAGAATTGGTTTGACCAGCAAACTGTTAATTATAATTAGTTAAAACATTATAACTAAAAGATCTGCCTTGGTGATCTTCTTGAAATGCAAATTGTGACCGGCACAAGGATTAAGGAATGATAATAAATGATGTGTGCCTTTTACACTTTTAGCCATCATGATGCCTTTAAGTTGATGGGAAAAAAGTAAAAGTAAGGATAACCCTGTCACTTTATTCTTATTTACGTACCTAAAATAGATAGTGAAAAATCATTTTAGGACAACCAAATTAAGAAATTTTGCAAAACAAATTGAGACCGAGGGAGATTTTTTTTTATTTTTTTTATAAACGTGTATGTCTCATTTCTCTAAGCCTGGACTTTTGCTGCGTGAACACTGTAAAGTACTGCGAAAGTACCAATGGAATCAAATTTGAATCTATATTTATTTAGGTAGATTGTATGGTATCAAAGTATCATACCTTTGTCCACATGTACCAATCAAAACGATGCATTTGAATTATTTAAATCTAAATTAAAAAGAGTATAATGATTTGAATCAATCAAATACATGATAAGTATGATACACAATTTTTTAAATGAATACCGGAGTTGTCACAATTTATTGATGGTACGAAAAATTATTGTACGAATATAGTACGTACTTGGTATGTCAGTATGTTTGTGTGTGGGGCACACCTTATCTGAAGTCGAACTTTCACCGTAGTTTCACGTACTCTTCTAAACCATTCACACCCTATAAAAGGGTCAAGTAAATTGTGGGAATTGAAATAAGTGCAACGACTTCAATTTAATTCAAGTAAGCTGTAGGAGTATTATATTGTACGTAGTTTTCTATCATTATATTCCGTCGTCGTCATGGCTAGCACCACACCAACTCAGTTGCTGAATGCAACAATAATGCTCATAGCTATATTGGCGTCCCTCCATCTCACTGGTATATACATTTGTAAATTTTTATTCTTAGTTTTCAAAAGTACTCCCTCCGTTCCTGAAAATACTTCCCACTTTTCTTTTTGGGCCGTTCCAAAAAATACTTCCCACTTTCCCTTTTTGGACAATTTGTGTGGCTCATATTCATTTTACCTTTTTCTTACACAACTACAACCACACATTTCCACTTTATTCCACTTTCTTAATAAGCGTGCCGATTCAAACCGGGAAGAATTTTTAGGAACGATCCGGTGACAACTACTCCATACTATATAAATATATCCTTATTGGACCTTCAACTTTTTCAAAAGTATAAAATAAAAGAATATATTAATGTAGAGAAAATTGCTTTCATATTAATGGCAATCATGTGCAGCAGTACACAGGGGCGGAGCCAAGGGGGGTCAAGGGGGTCAGCCGACCCCGCTGAAAGTTTGAGAGTATAGAGCTCTGAAATATCTTCGATTTGATATATTATGACCCCCGTAACTTATTACGAGTAAAAAGTTATGACCTCTGGAAAATCAGCACTATCTAAACGTAAAATCAGCAAAATTTATGCATAATATTGATTATTTTCCCAAATTTTATGAATAACGTATAATTATTTCATCAGTTACATAACATGATTCAGAAACAGAGCAAAAACAGTATATCTTATTGCTTACGAATGCCTATTTATCTAAACTACAAATGAAACATTCAATTCGAACATTATTTTCAAATGAACAAAACTGTTTTACAAATAAGTTTTGGGAGAGTATAATTAAAACGGAGTATATAATTAAGGTGTGATTAACTATGACATTATTTTCAAATACTGAGTATAACATAGTTTAATTAACCTGGAAGAGTCAATATTACTACCTCCGTAACATTGGGATGTTCCCATTTGAAAAGTAGGTAGATTAAGAATAGTGAAATGAGATATGTATTATTAGGGGTATGATGGGAAGATAGTGAAATAATGTGATGGAATTAAGGATAAATCCAAAAAAAGTAGGTGTAATAGTGTATTATTTTTAAAATTATTGAGGGTATGATGGGAAGATTTAGAAATGGGAAGATATTAGTGTTACGTCCAAAAAAGGAAAGTGGGAAGATATTTACGTTACGGGGGTAGTACTTACTACCTCCATTCCTTTTAATTTAGTCATCTTTTACTTTTTTCAGTCATAATGATAAACTTTGATCCATTATTTTAACGGATATATTGACATAAACCTTAATAAATTTATGTTTTATGACAGTATTTTTTACCAAATAACTTTTTCATACTACCTCCGTCCTCCGTTCTTAAATAAGTGCAACATTCTAAATTTTACATTATTCACATATTCTACTTTGACTACATTTTATTTATTGATGTACCTATTTGATCCTTTAGCCAAAAAACTATTACTAAATTTGTCTAATACTCCGTACTAAAAATATTTTCATACATTTTATTTATTGATCTATTAATATTCTAAATATTACTCCGTACTAAATTTTCAAAATCTGACTTATTTAATTGTGAAATTTTTACAGTGGGCCAGATCGGAGTTTACTATGGAAGAAACGGCGACAATCTGCCGCCTCCGGCGGCGGTGGTGGCCTTATACAAGCGAAACAACATCCAAAGAATGCGAATTTACGAACCACACCACCCAACCCTCGACGCCCTCAAAGGCTCCAACATCGAGCTCACCATGAGCGTCCCCAACATCAACGACCTCCAGTACGTCGCCGCCGGCCAAGTCAACGCCACCCAGTGGGTCAAAGTCAACGTCTGCAACTACTTCCCCGCCGTCAAAATCAAACACATCGTCGTCGGCAATGAAATCTCCCCCATCAAAAACAGCCAGTACACCTCTTTCGTACTCCCCGCTTTGCGCAACGTGCAGACCGCCATCACCGCCGCCGGCCTCTCCCCACAGATCAAAGTCACCACCGGCGTCGACACCGGCGTTCTGGGAAACTCCTTTCCTCCACAGAACAGCAGTTTCCGGCCCGACGTCGTCGGGTACTTGGCGCCCATCATCCGGTTCTTGTCGGATAATGGGTCGCCGTTGTTCGTCAGCATATACCCGTATTTCTCCTACGTGGACAACCCCGGCAAGATCAACCTCCAGTACGCTCTGCTTCAGCCGAACAGCGGCGTCGTTGCCGGCGGCGTTTACTACGACAATCTTTACTACGCGCTTGTCGATGCCATGTATGCGGCGATGGAGAAGGTTCTAAATGTTGCCGGGGCAGCGTCGTCTTCGCCGTTATACGGGGACATGAAGGCCGGCGGGAAGCCGGTTCCGGCGGTGAAGGGAGGAGAGTCGGGGTGGCCGAGTAACGGCGGCGGAGGACCGCACTACCGGCTGACCGGTAACGCCGGAGCGCCGTCCCCGGCAAATGCTGACAACGCAATGACATATAACAATAATTTGGTTCGGATTGTGAAGAAGGGAACGCCCAAAAGACCAAACCAGCCAATTGAGACTTACATATTTGCTATGTTTGATGAAGATCTCAAGCAGCCTCCGGGGATTGAGCAGCATTTTGGTCTCTTTAGTCCAACAGCCTTCCTCAAGTACCCAATGAATTTTAACTAATTGACTTCCCAGTCTCTAGTTGTTGTTAATTTACTTCAATAAATATTTTGTACCCTCCTTAATTGGAATAATATTTAAGGAGTGTGTAATGACTTTGGTTACTTTAAGCTCCAAATCTAATGTTATTGGTTGTAACTGTACTTGTTTTATGTGTTACGGAGTATTAGTAACAGCTGGCTTGTTCAATTCCATCCTAAAAACTTTCAGATGATATATTTGCCTATTCCAATTTTTGTTTGTTTATTCAGAACTGTTAATTCGAAGCATCAAACACATATATTAAGTGTCATAATATGTACATGTTGCTAATAACATATCTAAACTTTGGTCAGTGATACTCCTATTCATCCATCTCTCCCCTGATTATATTCGATTTCGGTATACGGTTTACCATAGTTTACATATGAGAAAGTTGGCTTTGGAGGTTCTTGTAACATAGTGTCAAATAAAAAATCGGACCAATGAGCGATTCGGACAAATGATCGGGTCACGGGTCAGCCCGGACCCGACGGGTCAGTCCGGTCAACGCCGGAAAGACCTGGTCAACATTTATAAGTTATTAATATACGTAGTATTAGGATAAATATAATAGGGGTTAGGTCAAGAATAATACTCCCTCCGTCCCAAAATTATCTTCATAGTTACTATTCACATGGTCAACTCAAATTACTCTTAATCTTTTACTTTATATATCAAATTTTTATCAAACTTAAAATTTCTTGATCAGGCTTTGTAGTGGTTTTAATGTAGTTTCTGAATATGTAAATTTTATTTACTAAAAATAATCCGAGTGTGAACAGGGGTCGAGTTGCTTTATCGTCAGTCAAGCATCGTAAACCGAACTATGAAGATAAATATGGGACGGAGGTAGTACTAATTAAAAGAAGTTGGACAAATATAAGACCTTCAATATTTGCCAAAAAACAGATCATCCGTATTACTATTTAGTACTACCTCCATCCCATTTTATGTGTCTTCTTTGGTTTTGGCACAATTTTTAATAAAGTGGTTGAAAAGGTAAAAGTTGTGGTTGAGATTTGGGTATAATAAAGTAAAATATTGTGAACCACATATTTCTTTCCAAAAAGAGAAAGTAGACACTTATTTTGGGACAACCCAAAAAGGAAACTAAGACATGTAAAATGGGACGGAGGGAGTAGCTTTAAGATCAAAATGTTCAATATACCCCTGCTTAATTAATACGGAGTACTACGTACACACTAAAATTATGCATACCTACTACGTACGTATGATGCTTTATATAGTTGTTTCTAGGGGTGGGAAAAACTGACACAAACCCCGATAACTAAACCGACCCAACTCGATACATTACATTCATCCGGATTTTATTTTAAAATTGACTGGTTCGGATTAAAGTACCTGACCCGAACCCGAAAACTTGGGTCCTAATTCGGGTTCTAAAATTTTAAGCCCGACCCAGACCGAAAAAACTCGATTTAATTAAGAAACTAAAAAAATTATATTTTATACGAGTATAAATTAAAATACGTATGACTTAATAATACATCATACCAATCTTTTATATACAATACGTATGGACTATTTTATAATACCTCCGTCACACATTGATTCGCAAAATTGACTTTTTTAGTCAAACCATTTCTTTTTATTCACTTAATTAGGATGTCAATTTTTTATTATATTTAATTTGGAGTTTGCAACTTTGAAGTTATTTAAGTGTAATTTTTGAGTACGTAAATTTTAATTATTAAAACTTGACTTTGTAAATCAATTTGGGATGGAGAAATTATTACTTTGCTTTCAAACCAATTGTTCTTCTACAACATTTTCAATCATATGTTTTTTAGATTCAAAATATACTGCTTTGGTTTTAATATACTACTTACTCCCTCTGTTCTTTTATAAATGCAACATTTGACTTTTTTCACTATTCACATGTTCTACTTTGACTCTACTATATTTATTAATGTACTGTAAATTAAATTTGAAAAAAATATTGTTAAATTTCTCTCATTTTAAATTTTCAAAACATGTTTTTTTAAATTTGTTACTTATAAGGAGTGAAAGATATTAATGGTTAAACTTGTGCGTTGGTAAACGTGAAAAGTGGACTGTTGCATTTTTTTGAAAGACGTGGACCGTTCCATTTAAAAAAGAATGGAGGAAGTATAATTTTTGACTAGAAGTTTAGATATTTGCAATTTTTGTTGTGATTGTATTTCAATTATTTTTAGATATCTCAGTTCGATTTTTTTCCGGATTTAATCCAACCCGAACCCTAGACTCTTAAAACCCGGACCAAACCGAAAGAATTTGTCCTTCAATCGGGCCCAAAAATGTAGAACCCGAAACTTTTCGGGGTTTTAACGGTCCTAGCCAAAACCCAACCCGATCCCACCCCTAGTTGTTTCTCACTTTCTCTCAAAATATGCGAAACATTTTTGCCGATTACATTTTTTATATCCCTCCTAATTACATTCTTCCGACGACGATTTTCATTTATTTAACATAATCAGTTACAAAAACAAAAAAAATATATAATCAGTTACAATTGTACGTTCAAAAAATTACAGTTACCCGCATGACCAGTTACAGTTACCCACACAACCAGTTACAGTTACACACTGCTAGTTACAATTATATGTCCGGCCAATTAAATTTATCCGCTCAATCAATTATAGCTATCTGATTGACCAGTTACAGTTATCCGATTGACCAGTTATAGTTACTCACTTCAGTTACCCAATTGCCAATTACAGTTATCTGCCCGACCAGTGACCAACGTCCGCCAGACCAGTGACCAATTGACATAATGACTTTTGTCCAGTGATCAATTGACATAGTGACTTTCGTCTAGTGACTAAATGATATAGTGACTAAAATCACAATTACATGTCTGTTTACCCATCTAGTGACCCACGTCCAACCATTTAGTGACTTAGTTACCAACGTTCACCCGCTCAGTTATAATTATTCAATCCGTCAGTTATAGTTACCCGACTCATCAATTACAGTTACACAATCCGTTACAGTTACAATGACCCAATTCGTCAATTAGACTTACCCGACCCGCAAGTTATAATTACCTAATTTTGACCAACTAAAATTATTCAACCTAATCAATTACCCAGCCATCACCGGCCACCACCACCGGCAACCATCACCGGACACTTGCAACCACTACCTCCGGCCACAGCCTGCAACCACCACCTACGGCCACCAGACCCCAGCCCCTCCCAGGTGTCATGCCACACCCCTCAGTAGCCCCCACCGATCACAGCACCCCCACCCATCACAACAGCCCCTAACCTCCCACCAGCCCCTAACCACCTTCCCCAGCCCTTGCACGATCGCATCGCACTACACCCTGCCCCTAGCCATCGCACCTTCGTACACCAATACTCCCACACAACGACTAGCCCGTCGATGCCAGACCACCGCCTCCGCTCGTCACCCTTAGTCTACATCGCCGCCACATACGGTAACCCTAGCCGCCGCCATCAACGGTGTACAACCGTAGATCTGTTGAGGACGGCGGATCCAGCCGCGATGGCGGCCATTGAGGAAGTCTGAAGCAACGACACCATCCATCGATCTTCGTTTTTGTTCGATTTCAGTTGCCCTGATGAAGGAGAAGATGTACCGTCGAGGCAGGGAAGCAGCAGTGAACGAAGAAGAAATGAGAAGGAAACGAAGAAATCAGATCGATTGAAGATTCGGAGGTGCTGCTTGCGGTCGAGGAGGGATGGAGATTCAAAGGCGGGAGTTGCCATGGAGGATGGCTGCGCAGGAGTGGAGATGAGCTATGAAGATTCGAAGGGTAGACGAAGGATTGGCTAAATGAGAAATTGTTTGAGGGAGGGGTAATTTAGTCTCTTTGCTTCACGTCCGGTTCTATTTCTGTCCAATTGAATAACCGGTCATGTTTGTGTCTTTGATAACCGCATGAGTCTTATTCCGGTCATTGTTTCAATATAATACGATAGTAATATACAAAATTAAAATAAAATTTAATTACTTTTCACAATATTCAAATAATTATTATAATGGTAAGCATTGAAAGCAGTAAGTCTTACTTATAGGAATGAATAATGTTATTTGATTTAGTTTTACATACACTTACAAAATCCGGAGTAATTAATTTTGACATTTTATTATCTTTTTAGAATAATACTCCGTACCTGAGTATAATAAAGGCTTTCAAGATGAGGGTAAAGGACAAACAATCCCTGATTAAATGTTTAACAAGAGACCGCTACAAAGACTAAAATAATACGGAGTATTTAAGTATATCACACACAAAATTATCACACTTATTTCAAATATCTGAAAATTAGTATACTTATTACAAAATTTTAAAAAAATTATACATCATTATTTTTCAATCACATTGAAATTTTCTATACGTATTTGGTGCTACAAATGTATAAGAATATATTTTATATTTATTAATTATTATGGACTATATTTGATTTTCGCCGGGTTTTGGCCTATTTACCCGGGTTTTGACGGGTCCCGGTCCACGGCGGGTTGTCGGGCATTTCCTAGTTTTTTAGCATATTTGCGGGTTAGTAGCTAACCGGACCGGTCTAGGCGTTCGGTCACCGGGTTCCGCTTTGACCCGCTGGTTCTTGTAATAAACGAAGTAGGTTTGACAACTTATGTTTTATTTTGGACAAAATGTACGTACTCTTATTTTGGGCTTTGAGTTATTGAGTATGTGAATTGCAATTTGCAATGATAAGTGCAGTAATTCAAATTGTTTCGTACTCAAGCTCGAGAGTTGGAACTCAAACTTTCGAGCAAACAGAAACTCTCAAATTTAAGCTGGCGAGCTAAAAATGTTGAGCCAACCGAGCTGAATTTCAATCTTGTAAATATTCCCGATCCGAGCTCGACTCTGATTTATTGATCTTGCTCGAGTCTGAGTTTGATCATAGATGTGATTGGATGCAGTGGCGGATCTCTCGTTTAAACATTGGGTGTTCATTTGTTCTAAAATTAAAATTTGAAAAGACAATAACTAATTTAAACTAAAATTATACATGTATACTGCTAACATTTTTTTTCAAAAATCTAGGTGTTCATGTGAACACTTTGCACTAAAGTAGCTCCCCCACTGATTGGATGAGCCATTGTTAGCTCGCTACGGGAAATCAAGTGGAATTAACCTTAAAATCTATATAAAGAGATTTTAAGCACATCACCACATTCCCAGGGGATCTATGTATGGGCTATGATAGGCTGAAGTCCAGTGCAACTTAGAAATGTTTCAATTTTTTTAGTGTAAATGTTTTCATTTTTCATATTTAGCCCACCCCTCTCATATTTAAGCCTAGTATAATTCCTATTCAGCCCAGGGCAACTCAGATTCCTGGATCTGCCCCTGCACATTCCTTAACCCCTCAATAGATTATTTCTATTAAAATTTGTTAAAATTAAATACGAGTAAAACATGTACAAACAGCATGTGACCCCATAATTTTACTTAAACCACTAAGTCATGGATAGGGGTGCAAATGAGCCGAGCCGCTCGTGAGCCGCTCGGTCAAAGCTCGGATCGAGATCGGTCAAACTCGAGCTCGAGCCGAGCTCGAGCCGGCTCGTTAAGCAGTCGAGCCAGAAACGAGCCTACTGATTTTAGGCTCGCTAGCTCGCGAGCCTAGTTATATGTGTGTATATTTAATTAATATATGTAATATATTAATATACAATACAAATTAATATATAATACGGAGTATATATTAGTATATGTAATATATAATATAAATTAGTTATATATATATATATATATATAGTGCTCTTCATGTCAGGCCGGCCTGACGGGATGCCCCGTCCGGCCGAGCCCGTTTGGGCACCTTCCCGGTGGAATTTTTTGATGAAATTTTTTGAGCATGTTCCTCGTCAAGTCTAGTTTGTCCATACCAAATTTCAGCTCAAAATTCGATTGGGAAGGTCGTCAAATGATTTTTGCAAGTTAACTGGTCCGGAAAATACATATTCCGGACCAGTTAACTTGCAAAAATCATTTGACGACCTTCCCGATTGAATTTTTAGCTGCAATTTGGTATGGACAAACTAGACTTGATGAGGAACATGCTCAAAAAATTTCATCAAAAAATTCTACCGGGAAGGTGCCCAAACGGGCTCGGCCGGACGGGGCAGCCCGTCAGGCCGGCCTGACATGAAGTTTTCTCTATATATATAATACTCATTCATAAATGTATATGAGGACCGGGGAGATATTATTAATTATAAAGTAATTTAACAAAAATAATCAAAGTTTCATCCACTATTTCTTAATGGGTTGATCACTTTTGATTTATATTTGAAGTACAATTGGGTGGAGACTTGAAGTTAGAATTGTATTTTGTTTATTTTCCCGTAAGGTTTAGTTATTGGGCATGTAAATTGCAATTTGCAAATGTTAAGCACATATATTTAAAGATTGTTTCATACTTGAGCTCGAGTTCGAACACGAACTTTCGAGCTAATTGAACTTGTAACTTTTGAACGAACCAAAATTATCTAGCCGAACCGAGCCGAGTCGAGCCAAATCGAGCCGAATCAATATTTGCGAGCCGAGCTCGAGCCCGGATTTTTTAAGCTCGTTCGAGCCGAGCTCGAGCTCGAGCCAATACAATATAATTCGAGCTCGAGCTCGAGCCTACATAAACTCGGGCTCGGCTCGGCTCGTTTGCACCCCTAGTCATGCATATTGTTCTATCAAGAATTAATGAGTATTATCGGACGGCTATTGACCTATGGTTGACTTTTTTGAGTCGTTGATTTGTCTTTTATGTTTAATAATGTGTTTAGTAATAATGGAATTGAAGTCTGTTGTGGTGGCTGCTAAATATAGCGCCCGCCAATGGGGACTTGGAATTTTCAAACGGAGTCCACCACATGCATGTGTACATCTTTGTTTTAACTTTTATTAAATTTTACTACTGATCTTTACTTATAAGGAAATCAGTGATACTTTAATTTACTACTCCGTACTATTGGCAGAATTTTCTATGGAATAATATTTATACAATAGTTATGCTACGGAGCATGTTTTTTATATATACTTCGTATTTTACAGGAATTTTCCATATGAATTAGCACTTCATCGGATTGCAAAAGTTGATTAGATGATCTCACACCTATCAATTTCACAAGTTCAAGTAATGTCAAAACTTACTTATTTTATGTGTTACCACTAATCATTGAAATGTTGTTTTCGAAAAAGAAATAGGAGAAAATAACACAAATAGACTGAGCTTTGAAAGTGTGCGAGATAATCACCTCACAATTGCATTTGCAATAAATATATAGAATTAATTCCACTTTTGGTCCTACGAGTTTTGTGTCAATTCCACTTTTAGTTTACGTCTTTCACTTTGTCCACTTTTGGTACTTGAATAATTTAATGTTTTTTAACCGTTTGTTATCTTTTTCCGATGATTTTAACCATAAAAACAATATCGGGAGGACCATATATGGGCGAAAACACAATAATCATATATCAAAAGTGAACAAAGTGAAAGACGTGGAATAAATGTAGAATTGACCTAAAACTCATAGGACCAAAAGTGAAATTTATTCTAAATACATATCCCGAAATTTATGTAAAAAATAACTTTGGCACTATGGTTATATGTTTACTTTTAAATATGAATTTATCGGTACAAGTACATAATTTAAAATATTCTAAGCTTTATTTGGATGCTGTTAATTTACCTGTATTATCATAAATGATTTGTATATTTTAAATTATGTGCTTAACACCATAAAATTTTGTTTATTAAAATACTTATGATCATTATGCTAACATAAGTTATTATATAAAGTTTGAGGTATATGTATTACATATGCAAGTTTGAGGTACGTACTTATTCTATTTCTCCCAAATATATAAATGAAACAATATACCCCTATATGACAAAGACTTTGGTAGAATGTCTTATTTAGGATGTTTTTACTTGGACTGTAATATGTCTCAGACCAGATCAGACCAAATCAGAACAGACCAAACCAGACCAGACAAGACCAGACCTGGATAGTTATAAAAATACAAAGAAACCATATCAGACCATTCTAGATCAGACCAGACCAGCAGATTAAAGTCCAAGTGAAAACAACCTTAAGGTCGTAGTATTATGAGACAATTGTTGTTTTGGTCATGTAACTTTAGTTACACCCTCTAGTCTTTTGATTTTGACATTGTTTCACCTATCTTTGCCACACCATCTTTTGAATTTGAAATTATTTCACCGCTCATCACTCTACACCATATTAATGAAGGCCTAATTATCGTCCAATAAAATTTACCCTTCCACTAGCCTA
The DNA here is from genome assembly GCA_945859915.1 of Cuscuta epithymum. Lineage (NCBI taxonomy): Eukaryota > Viridiplantae > Streptophyta > Magnoliopsida > Solanales > Convolvulaceae > Cuscuta > Cuscuta epithymum. Next base: position 1,092,235 of record CAMAPF010000138.1, read on the forward strand.
GTTATTATGGTTCGATTACATTAAAATTCAGTTGTATTCTTTCATTTCGTCCACCATGTTCTGATTTACGAGTTAGATCTTCATCTATTCAGGGCTGGTCCTGCATATTTCTGGGCCTATGGGCGAGATATACTATATTGAGCTTATACATAAGATAAACCGTAAACTATACATATTTAAAATATGAATTATAACAAAAATATTGAATAAAGGCTAAAATCACTTTAGTGTTATTTAAATTACATATTCGGTTATTTCAAAATGATACTAAAATAAAACATATTTACACAAATATGGTTAATAGCTACTAGAGTGTAGTGTCATAGTAACTTAAGTTTAAAAATTGAACAAAAGTTACTATGATTCCATTACTATTTTAGTAATTAGTCACACATTTGTAAACATTTTTTTATTCTAGTCATATATATAATTATTTCTCACATATTCGGGCAAATGTAACAACACAAGTATTACATAAAAAGAAAAATATTACTTAAATCGTTTCTCGTAGAACAATGTGAATTATAATCATCAATACTCGCTTACAAGAAAAAAAAAAGTATTAATAAAAGCTAAAGAGATGTGAAGACTGAAGAAACGTGCCTTTTATTGATTCATTGTGTTGCTTTAAAAACTAGAATCGATCGTATTTAAAATTAATGTATATTTATTTTTTAAACTTGACTTCATTGAAGACATTGTACTTAGATTCTATTTTTTCAATTTTTCAACAAAATTTCAACACTAAGCCTAATTAATTGAACTTAAAAAAAATAAGAAACCTACTCACACTATATATGGAGGATAAAATTGGGTCTATTTTTATCTCTATAAATTAAGGACCGCCCCTGATCTAGTTCTCAATTTTGAATTATTGAGCCCAATAAGCACATCATATCACAAATTGATAGTTCCTTATCATCAAGGGTAATCACCTAACAATCATAATTCATATATATATATATATATATATATATATATAGTATGATTTCGCAGATTCTCCCAATCCTATCTTATAAGCAAAACTTCCATGAATGAGATCAGAACTAGATCACAATTTTAAAATTATAAGGTAGCCTATTTCAATTACTAGGGAATAACGTCTAGGGAAAGGGAAATTGAAATTCTATTGACAACCCTGATATTGCTATATACAACCGCTAAATTATAAAAATAACTTTAATGCCTGAGTTACCCTTAGATCTATTGACGAACCTTCTTGAAATCCCTTGCACTTATTCAACTTTGTCCTCCACGAAGAAGGCATCCCCGTCACAGCAGAAAAGATTGCTACGCCAAGCTCATCATGAACGTAGGTGGCTGTTCTTGTTGGGATTGGAAAATTCTTCTATTCAATATCAAGAACAGAATTACAATAGGAGGAGCAAACTCTCACACTAAACTATTACAAAAAACCAATCATCACCAATACACTTCTACTCTAAGTGTATTTCACTCTTCACACATTTTTCTCACTTTCTAAACTGATACAATGAACAACATGGAGCACTCTATTTATAGGCTACTTTGGAGACAAGAGGAAGTTGCATCCAAGCTTCCTAATTATCTCCATATCTTCTCCCATGCCTATTTGTTGGAGAGCTCCTTCCATGAAGGTGTGAGATGTCTCTTAGCAACTTCCAAGAAAGAAGGTGGAAATTTCCTACAAATCTCCCCCTCCACCCTTTTCTTTATCTCTCTCGTTCCTGCGATGCTCGCTGGCTCCCCCTCGCTGGCAACAAGTATCCATTCGGATGTGGAATACTTTCTCTGTGGAACTCTGCCTCGCATAGAACGTCGAACATGAGTACCTTCAGCTTCATCTTCAGATAAAGGCTCCCCCTGCTGAGGAATATCATCACTGTAAGCATCATCATCACCTACTGAACCATCACTCTCTTGTTCAGTAGTATCATGCATCTCCTCTTCGCTGAGAGGAATGTTTGATGATACAGGCACTTCGTCTTCTAGAGTATGTTGTTGGCGGATTATTGGAGCACACCCATGAAACTTGTTTTCATGAAATACAACATCTCTGCTTCATACAACTTTCTTCACTTCGGGATCCCACAACCGGTATCCGAATTCTTCATCACCATACCCGATGAAGATGCATGAGTTTGTCTTGGGATCAAGCTTGTGTTTCAACTCCTTAGACACATGTGCAAATGCCTTGCACCCGAACACTTTCAAGTGAGAGTAAGAAACATCTCTTCCTGACCATTTCTTCTCTGGCACTTCAAAGTTTAAAGGAACAGAAGGTGACCTGTTTATAAGATAGCAAGCTGTCAACACAGCTTCACCCCAAAATGGCTTTGGTAGTTTAGCCATACTCAGCACGCAACACACTTTCTCTATAATGGTCCGATTCATTCTTTCGACTACACCATTGTGTTGCGGAGTTCGTGGAACCGTCTTCTCATGTCTGATTCCATATGCAACGCAATATGCTGAGAACTCCCGAGAAGTGTACTCTCCTCCATTGTCTGAACATAGACACTTCAGCTTCTTCCCTGTTTCTCTTTCTACCATGGCATGAAATAATTTGAAGCGATCAAACACTAGATCCTTACTCTTTAAACAATAAGCCCATACCTTTCGTGACGCATCATCAGTGAATGTGACAAAGTATCTGCTTCCTCCAAGTGACTCTTCTTCAATGGGTCCACATACATCAGAGTGGACAAGATTGAGTAACTCTGTATGGTTCTTCCTGGTAGAAATAAAAGAAACCCTGTGCTGTTTCCCAAATAGACAGTGCTCACATGGATCTAGGGAAACACCTTTGCCCATGGAAATGCTTTCCTTCTTTGCAAGAGTTGTCAATCCCTTCACGCTCAAGTGGCCTAGCCTCCGGTGCCACAAGTTTGGTGATATCTATTCTTCAACAGCATTGAGACTCGGATGACACAACTTTGCATGAGTTTTATAAAGAGTACCACAAATATGGCCTCTTGCAACAACCAAGGAACCTTTACCGGAGAGTACCAACAACTTTGAATCGGTTAAGATATCCTTGCTGATCCAGAGCTATACCGGAGATAAGATTCAATCTAAGATCTGGAACGTGTCGAACATCTTTCAACACAAGTGCGCATCCGACATTGGTTGTTATGTGCACATCACCAATGCCAACAATGTTCGAGAAACTGGTGTTTCCCATCTTCACAGCTCCAAAGTCTCCGGACTTATAAGATGTGAATAAATTCTGGTGTGGAGTGGCGTGAAATGATGCGGCTGTATCAATCACCCACTCAACATCATGAGTACCTTCGTGTAAACATTCTTGTTAACCATGTGTAACAAGACATACGTCTGATGACAAACTAACCATGGTCTCACCGTCTTCTTGGCTAGTATTTTGACTCGTCTGTGGCTGCTCTCGTAGAAACTTTCTACAATCTCTTTTTATGTGCCCATAATTACCACAGTAGTTGGAATATTCTTCAAACCAAGTATTGTTTTCACAGGACATACCTCGTTCTTGTGATCGGCCGCGAACTTGAGAATTTCTCCTGTTTTGACTTTGACCTCTACCTCGACCTCGACTTCTTCCTCCATTTCTGCCTCCCCCCGCATGTTGGTTTCTGACATGAAGGCATATGATTGTTTAGTCCCGGCTTCTTTTCTTTTGGCTTCTTCGTTCATAAGGGCATCTGTGACCATCTGTATAGTCACCTTGCCATTGGGAGCAGAATTGCTGAGAGTGACAACAAGAGTCTCCCAGCTGTCAGGTAGAGAGCTCAAGAGTAGTATCGCCTGCTCTTCATCTTTGAGAACCCATTCGGTGGTACTCAACTTATTCACAAGATCCTAGAATTGACTAGTGTGTTCTGACACCGAAATACCTCCTCGTAACTTGTGGTTTACTAATCTCCTCATCAGTAACGTCTTATTTCGGGCGGTTTTTGCTTGATACATGCTACCAAGCTTCTCCCATAGTGTGTAAGCACTTTGTTCTTGCGCAACATGGTGGAACACACTATGATCTATCCATTGTCGAATTTGTGTGACAGTTTTTCGATTCATTTTTGTCCATTCTTCATCCGTCTTTTTATCCGGTTTCACACCATTATTATCGAGAGGGTCGGCTAAATCCCTCAAATTTAGCAAATCCTCCATCTGATGCTTCCACATATTGTAATTTGTGGAAGTGAGTGCAATCATGGTGTCCGATGATGATTTATCCATAATAAAACACTCAATATATCACGTACCTTATTTTCGAAGCCGAATTTGGACAAACGAAGCTCACCGTTGGATCCGGAATGGCCGAAAAGGTAGGAACCGGTCTGACCTCGTCCAAAACCGGTCTAGAAATGGGTGTACTGGCCTCCACAACTACGAACCGGTTCGGTCCAGTTCAGGCAGCAGCCCAGCCTGCATCCCAGCAGGCGGATGACGTGGCTCTGCTCCCTCGCTGACGTGGTGATGATGTGTAGCCACATGGTGTCTGACGTGGCTCACAGCGGACGGCTCGGGTGGATGACGTGGCGGATGACTCGGCACCACATGTCGCTGACGTGGTCCAACATGGTGATGACGTGGCAGCTGGCGTGGATCGTCTTCTTCCTCTTGACTGCGTGATCTTGCAATGATGACGCAGGCAGTTTTCTGGCGGCGTTTATGCGGCGCGTACGGCCTCTTCTGGTGGCCAAAACATTCCCCAAAAATACTAGTATGATCTGATCGTGATTCCGAGCAACTTCAAAAATCACGATTTTCTAACCTGTAGAAATTTATCTAAAAATGAGAAAACAGTGTATGGAAACTCAACCTCGCTCTGATACCACTTGTTGGGATTGGAAAAATTTTTCTATTCAATATCAAAAACAAAATTACAATAGGTGGAGCAAACTCGCACACTCAACTATTACAAAAAACCAATCCTCACCAATACACTTATACTCTAAGTGTATTTCATTCTTCACACAATTTTCTCACTTTCTAAACTGATACAATGAACAACATGGAGCACTCTATTTATAGGCTACTTTGGAGACAAGAGGAAGTTGCATCCAAGCTTCCTAATTATCTCCATATCTTCTCCTAAGCCTATTTGTTGGAGAGCTCCTTCCATGAAGGTGTGAGATGTCTCTTGGCAACTTTCAACAAAGAAGGTGGAAATTCCCTGCAGTTCTGGTGGTGGTACGGTTGTCGTTGCTGACTTGCTGCCCTGCCCGTTGGTGGTGTCGATGCTACTCCGGCCACTGAGGAGAATAAAGTCATTGATGAAGAGAGTGAAGAGAAATACATGGCTTGTTAGCTTTTGATTTGCGGACAATTTTGATAATTTTATCACACTCATATATCGTATTTGAGTACAATTAGGTAAAGATGCAAAGTTGAAAAGGGCTTGGACATTTATTCTTTTATTGAAGGCTGATGCTCAGCAAAGATTGCATTTTTCCAATTGTGGATTTCAAAATCGAGATTATTTTGTTTGCGCCTTTGAATTAATTGAAGTTGCTTATTAAGAAAAAGTGATAATGCGAACTAAGAATCAAGGTTTTATGAAAATATATGAGGCCTTTGAAATTTGTCCTTGTGTTCGCACTCTAAGGTGGAAGTTTATTTTCTCATGGGTCGCCGTCCACCGCTGGATCCTGTCTGGTGGTCGGCTTATGTTCTCTCGTTGGTAGAAGCCATGTGAAGGAGATGAGACAGACAGTGCTAATTTATTCCATAAAGGACATAATTGGAATGAAATAACAAGTGTGGATGTATTTAGAATTACCATAACACCCGAGGAATGAAAGCAATAGTTCACCGGTCCACCCCGGTTGAATTTTCAACTAGATTTTAGTCAACGAGAGCTTAAAAGTGTTCTTAAAAACACAAAAGTCAGCCGCCGCCAGACAGCAGTCAACCGAGAATTTGTTACTAGAAGAGGCAGCGAAAATTTAAAAAAAAAATTAGAGGTACACAATGCCTACATGCATACCCTTAAAATGTTTTCTTTTCGACTGTTTTATGTTCCAACTATATTAGACTAGATTTAAACAGAATAAACCAAAATCAACAAAAAACGGACATTTATCAAACAAAAACGCCTTTAGTTGTTTGTATACACAAAAGTCAACAATTTTGAAATTTACACAAAGTGTATAAAAATAGAAGTACATTATTTGTGTACACCAAGAATTAAATACATAAATTCATGCAAATAAAGAGTAAAAATTAGGAGCGCCCATAAATCTACTTATCCCATTTTAAAATATTCTGAACTCATGTGAATATTATCCTATTATATTTAGTGTAGGGCCCAATGTTTTGTTTCATTTCCAACAGATATCGATCTAAAACATATTTTTGGTTTATACAGTATACTCGGTAGTACTTAAGATTTATAATAAAGAAATTACCCCTAATAGAAGTAAAATATAGGAGAGTAGTTCCAAAATAGAAACTTATGTTTTTTATTCCCAAAATAAGAGTTCAATTTCAATCCTACCCTTATCTTTATTTTCTCCGTAGCCCACCAAAACCCCATAGATCTGACTTTTAACTTTTAATTAATTTTGAATTTACATACGGAGTATTTAAAAATCTGATATTAGTCTTTTAGCCATTTTAAATCTGTAAAATGCCAATTTGAAAAATAATGCCATTTTGAAGATGACAATTTCATACGGAGTATTAAAATATAGAAACTTTAATTTAATGCCATGTTTTTATTGTGAAAATGGCATTTCAGCAAATATTATTATTTATGGCACTAAGTAAAGAAAAATGGCAATATTTTCAATATTCCAAAATAAACTTGTTATTTATGGCACTACGTCAACAAAAATGATAAATTTTTCACAATTTCAATATGAACTTGTTGTTACAAATGCCATTAAGATGGCATTCTACTTCCATGATGGTGGCACTTACTATAGAAATCTCTCCATGCATGAGGTGGGCAGCAATCCTGACAGAGGAGGTGGTTGTGGTGGGGGAGGTCATCGATCGTCGCTGGAAATACTCGTCGCCGGAGCAGATCTATAGGAGCTCATAGGAGTTGCTCATTGCCTGAAGAGATTGTTGGAAAAGGTTGTTGCCGGAGACATCAGTGGCCGGAGGCGGCGCTGGCGGGGAGCTGCGGTGGCGCCGCCATAGGGTGGCGCCGGCGGCACATGAGGTGGAGGCCAGTGGCAGCAGCAAGCAGGATGCCTAGTTGTGAATGTTTTTATTTGATATATCTGTTTTTCAATTAAGGGTAGAATGGTCAAGTCATATATTTTCTACTCCTATTAGAGATAAAAAAACATTAAACCCCATTTGTGAACTTTCTCAATGTTTTACTCCTATTAAGAGAATTAACCATTTATAATATGACTAATACCTAGTCATAGTATAAGATTTATCATCAAATCCAGAAAAGTTAGGGAGTACGGAGTATAACATAATTTTTTTTGCGAGAGTATAAAATAATTTTAAATGTGTATACTCCTGGTATGGATATACGTACTATCTTACATATCTATGTGAGTGGGGCACACATTATCTGAACTTCTCTGAACCACTCCCTTCCTATAAAAGGGTTAACTAAGTTGTGGAAAAACAAGTGCAACGATTGCAATTCATCAACCTAATTAATTAGTATTGGTTTCATTCCGTCGTCATGGCTACAACCACCACACAGGCTCAATTGTGGAATGCAGCAATATTGCTCGTAGCTTTAATGGCATCTCTCCACCTCACAGGTAATTAGTTTTAATACTTCGTATTAACTCCAAATAAGTTCAAAGTGGCTTGAAAGCTCACTCTCTATTTATTATGTTGTGATTAAATTACAATTTACATTCACCCTCCCATATTAATTTCACTTTTTATACGCTTTAACATCCATATTTGACTGTTTTTTTTAAGTGTGCGTAAGATAAAACGACCCTTAGTAATTGCCTTCATATTATAATAAAGTTCAAGTTTTAAAAACATCAATTGTCGAACTTGACGAAGATTGACTTGGAAAAGTCCAATTTGGAGTGTATGCATTTATTTACTTCGTACGACGTATATGGATTACTCCGTGTAAATGTAATATACACTGTTTTCGTTAACATTAAATTAAAGATTATGAATTAAATAAAAAAAAGGATGACACCCCATCCCTAAGGGTCCCCCAACACCGACCGGACGAAACGATGGGAGGATGTAAATTGGACTATAATCACAATCTGACATATAGAGAGTGAGGCTCTGTCCCCGGTACTTGCAGAGGTCCTAATGCATTTTTCAGCATAGTAATCCCTCATCGCAGTTGCCGGGATTTGAACCCGAGACCTAACCCTTGTGGCACTCCCTTGCTACCAGTTGAGCTACGCCCACCGGTAGATTATGAATTAAATGTCTTTAGAGATCGGGGCGAAATTTATTCCTCAGGTGTGGACATGCGTGCTATACATTTTAAATGATGTAAAAACCTATTTAAACCACCTTCATATCATTAAACAGGGTAAGTTCATTATATATTTTCACACTTATATTTTCAAAAACTCCCAAAATCATTGTTCGACCTACTTTGACAGTTTATATTTCAAATCTATTTACGTAGAACCTTCAAATTGAAATTGATTTATAATTAATTACTATTGAGTACAATGATAAACTAAATAATTGCTATCAAGTACTTAGAAATAAATTAAATTGACGTTCATTCCTTTCCAAACTTCATAGATGGTAAGAGTTGCATCTTTTAATCTATGGTATTAATAATCATTAAATATTGTAAATTGAATTAAAAATTGCATAATAATTACAAAGTCTAGGTTTCTTGGATACAATCTATACATTCTGTTTTGATTTTCACTAATAAATAAAATCCGTATATGGCTTAACAAATTATTTGAGTTTTTTTATTAATCTTTGGTCAATTTATAAATAAGAACTTATTTATTCATTAATCAAATAAGGAGTTTTAGTTTTGTCCTTTTATTAGAACTAAACTATTTTGTCAATAAAATCTGCTATTTAGTTAATAACAAAGTACAAATTTCTAATTGAAATTGATCTTTCAATTAATTGCTATTGAGTCCAATTAGTGAATAGTTATTATTTGCAATTAAGTCCCAAATTCATAGTATTTACTCAATTGATTACTATTGACTCCAATAGTGAATATTCATTAAATTAATTACAATTAAATCCTAAATTACAGTGAAGAAAAGATCACCACCGGAATTCCAAACGAGAACTGCAGTCTAGCTGCCGCGATTTGAGGATGTTCTCGATGTTATTTATGAGTTTTAGATTATGTTCACAAAATTTCACCTTAAAAATTGATTGAGAAGTCAATTAAACAAATCATTGAAAATAATGCATTTTATATTTAACTATTTTGGCGCAATGTTTTTCAATACTTTTTTTAATTGATTTTCCGGTCGAATTTTAAGTTGAAAGTTTGTGGATATATTCTAAACTTCATATAAAATATGCTTACAAAATTTAATCAAGAATAAACCACGGGGAACTATCTCAAATCGTGACGGCCGGATGGCAGTTTCGATAAGAATGTCCTGACTTGAATATTATTCTATTATGGAGCATCAATTTCCAAATAAACTACAAATAATATAATCATTCCATTTAAAGAACATATGTACTATTAAAGTTAATTTCAATTCATCATTTGATTTCCTATTCACATAAATATTGTCGCACACTTGCACTACCTGCAAAATTCATCAAGGAAGCGTGAAGGAAAAATTGTCGCATATCCCGTCTTTGATTATATATGCTGAAGTTATGCTCATACACGAGGATTGTTCTAAGATTTTAGACGTTACACCAAGCAATTAACATCATGAGTAACTACATGCTATCGTTGATCGAAGGCCTAGGAGTTACATATCTTAGTTACAATGTCGAATATCTTAATAGCGTTTCAATGGTTGATTGTCTAACCGTTTTATTGAGCCCCCAATAATGTTATTGAGGAATATTAATCATGCATAAAGTTTATTCAATAGAACATGATTGGTCATAACCAGATTGGAAAAACAAGTATGACAAGTGTACACTAAAACGATCCCGTGAAAACTACTTCCATATTATATGATTATGAGTACTTTATGATTATCCACATTGGACCTTCACTTTTTCAAAAGTATATAAAATAGAAGAATGTGATGAAATATGCTTTCATAATGGCAATCATGTAGAGCTTGTACATGTTCTTGTATTTGAATAGAAATGCACATCCGGTCAAGGTTAGGAATTGGAAAAGAATTTTGCAATGGGAAAATGGAAACTAATAATCCGACCTTTTAGCGGTCTTCTTTTAATAGTCCGACCTTTTCGTTATTCATGAATAATCCAACCTTTGCACCTCATCTTCATTCATTGGTCCCCGACCGGTTGATGACTTGCTATTCCGAGTTATTTTCTCATCTCTGCAAACTATTATACCATAAATTCAACCTTTCACAAAGATAATATTTTGCAAAGATAATAAAATAACTTGGAATAACATGTCATCAACCGGTCACGGACCAGTGAATGAAGATGAGGTGTAAAGGTTGGATTATTCATGAATAACGAAAAGGTGGGACTATTAAAAGAAGACCGCTAAAAGGTTGGATTGTTAGTTTCCATTTTCACTTTTCCAATTTCTTATGCACTTTTTTGGCAAAACTTTCTTCCTCATTTTTTTGAAAACAATTTCTTCCTCACTTATTGACAACGTTTGTAATTGTGAACATTTTTACAGTGGGCCAGATCGGAGTTTACTACGGAAGAAACGGCGACAACTTGCCATCTCCGGCAGCGGTGGTGGGCTTATACAAGCAATACAACATCCAGAGAATGCGAATTTACGAACCATTCCACCCTGTTCTCGACGCCCTCAGAGGCTCCAACATCGAGCTCACCGTCAACGTCCCCAACATCAACGACCTCCAGTACGTCGCCGGCAGCCAGGCCAACGCCAACCAGTGGGTCCAAGACAACGTCCGGAGCTACTTCCCCGCCGTCAACTTCAAACACATCGTCGTCGGCAACGAAATCTCCCCCATCAAAAACAGCCAGTACACCAATTTCGTACTCCCCGCTTTGCAGAACGTACAGAACGCCATTAACGCCGCCGGCCTCTCAGGACAGATCAAAGTCACCACCGCCGTCGACACCGGCATTCTGGGTAACGCTTATCCGCCCCAGAACGGCGTTTTCCGGGGAGACGTCGTCGGGTACCTGGCCCCGATCATCCGGTTCTTGTCGGATAATGGGTCGCCGTTATTTGTCAGCATATACCCTTATTTCTCCTACGTGGACAACTCCGGCCAGATCAACCTCAATTATGCTCTGCTTCAGCCCAACAGCGGGGTCAACGCCGGCGGGGTGTACTACGACAATCTTTACTACGCGTTTGTCGATGCCATGTATGCGGCGATGGAGAAGGTTCTGAATGGTGCCGGAGCAGCGTCGACTTCGCCGTTATACGGTGCTGTTAAGGCCGGCGGGAAGTATGTTCCGCCGGTGAAGGGAGGAGAGTCCGGTTGGCCGAGCCGCGGCGGCGGAGGGCCGGCGAATTACGACAATGCAAGGATATACAACAACAATTTGGTTCAGGTCGTGAAGAAGGGAACGCCCAAAAGACCAAATCAACAAATTGAGACTTACATATTTGCTATGTTTGATGAAGATCAGAAGCAGCCTGCTGGGGTGGAGAACAATTTCGGTCTTTTTACTCCAAACGCCCAACTCAAATACCCAATGAATTTTAACTGAATTGCAAGAGACTTAAAAACTAATAATGCACTACAAAAAATTACTGGATCGACATCAATTTGACACAGATTGATCAATGAATTCATGCCAAATGGCTCGTTCCAACATGTTTTGAACATGGATTTGTCATAAATTTTAGAGAATCTCTGTCAAAAATTTATGTCAATCTCGGTTTTTTGTAATGATCTTTACGTCAATAAAACAAAAACTGTTGTATCCCTTACTTGGAATAGCTAGTAATTAAGGAGTGTTTAATCAAAATGATTATTGTAAGCTCCAGTTATAAGGTGTTATTGGGTGTACCTCTTATGTGATGGGTTAATAAAATCGCAATTGGTTCCATCTAAAAGCTACTCCGTATATAAAGATTTGTACAAATATAGTTTGTTGTTTCGTAATTATTATTGGATTTGAATTATGTGCGTTTGTTGTGATTGTTACCCAAGAGTAATATTTCGCTACATACTACCTATCTCACATCTGATCCATAAAAATGCTCTTCCTAGGCTCCTAGCTTTCCTTTGCACAACTAAGAATGACTTCAATTCCACTAAAATGATTCTCGTCTAGTCAAGTTTAAGTTGTTCTGCTTTAATTTGGTGGTATGTTCAAGAATAATCTAATTTGAATTAGTCAGAGTTTCTCACTTCGTTCCAAAAGGTTTTCACTTTCATATATTTTATATTATTATAAATATTTTGAAATGAAGTTTTCTTTTACGTAAAAAGAGATTATTACAGATAAAAAAAAATGAAGTTTTCATTTATCTAAAAAGAGACTCTTTCTAAAAAGAGATTATTACAGACTCTAAAAAATGAAGTTTTCATTTATCTACAATTTTTTGAATTTTTTCGATTTTATTATGAATTCAACATTTAATTATGACTTTTGACTACCTTTTACTCATATATAGAGGAGGGGTAAGAATGTAATGAAAAATAAGTATGTTTCCAATAGGAGTAATATGGAGAGCCTATATCATACAACCGGGTGTACGTACACCCGGCCCAACCAAGGAAGACAGCCCAACAATCAATACAGGCCAATTTTTTTCGGTGGCTATTTTGTAATTTGAGCGAAAAATCGCGGCTTCCGCTAAATGAGCAATAGTCTATGAAGCACGGATACTTCCCTAGGGTAGCGTATCGGCGTATCCGATACGTTCCCGTATCCGATACTCTAGGATACCCGTACCGTACGTTCCCGGGCCGTATCTGCAATTTTTAAAAGTTTCCATTTTTTTTGTAATTTTTTAAAAGTTTCTGATACTCGTATCCTGACGAATACCCGTATCAACTTTTTTTTTAAAAAAATCCCAAAATTTACTTAATAAAATTCAAAAAAAAATGAAAATCTAAAACTACATTTTACTTGGTAATCAAATAATGGGCCTATATGGCTATATCCGAATTAAGACATTAACTCATACTCTGAATGGGTACTTGCACTTTTAATTTCAAGATTGTAGTTGTTTGACTTATTTCTCATTTTAATTTAATGACTTATTGACTACATTTATATTTCGAGATGCACTCGTGTATATGAGAAATATTATGAATTTATTACTAAGTATCTTGAAAAAGGAAAATGATCAATGCAATGAATGGGTAGACATCATAGGATATTATATGTATATATATATTTTTTCAAAAAAAAACTATTTTTAATATTTATAAATAGACCCCTATAACTTTTAATATTTGTAGATACACCCCATAACTTTTAATATTTATAAATATGGCCCCGTATCCGTATCCTACTTTTTTGGGTTTTGACGTATCCTTGTACCCGTTTCCGCGTTTCCGCGTACCGGTATCGGTGCTACATAGGCAATAGTGTAATTTTACCGAGCATCTGACCTATTTTATTGAGTATTAGGAGGCTAACAATGAGTTTCACGATATTTGCTTCATATATTCTAATTATCTTTCTTATTCTTATTTTTTCTATTTAAAAACTTATTAAATTATATCTATAATCCACTCTTATTAATTTCAATATGCGAGTCTAATATAATATGATACTTTTGAAATATGCATTGATATGACATTGTAAAAATGAGCTTTACATTAATACCAAATGGGCACACATAATTACAAAGTGTACATTGATATGAAAATCATAAGGTTTTGTTAGTTGAACATCACGCCACTTTAATTGAGCATCAAACATCCGCTATTGAGATGAAAACCAAAATTTCTTGTGAATGAGCATTAATGAACTTTTAATGAGCATCCGGTCTATTACGTTGAGTATTAGGTGTTTAATATATGAGCATAAGATCGGTATCAGATGAACATACATAACTAACAAAATGAGCACTAATGAATTTGTTAGTTGGGTTGTTAGTTGAAAATCACGATATTTTCATTGAGCACCAAACCTCTTCTATTGAGATGGAAATAATGGTTTCTGTTAAATGAACATTAATACACTTTCAATGAACATGATACTTATTTTGTTGAGTGTTAGTTAGTTTCATAAGCATTGATATGACATTTTAAAATGAGCATAACAGCAGTCCTGAATGAGTATACATATATTATAAAATGAGCATTGAAAAATCCAAAAACTCATTAAAATCTCTGATGCGCTCAAATATTCATTTTCGTAACAAAGAGAAATATAATAAATTATAGTATCGAAACAATATATAATTTGTTATTCTTCAATTACAAAACTAATCATAATATTGGTACTGACGAAATGAGCAACGAAAAGATTCAAAAAACTCATTTGAAAGTTACAGTATGCTCGAATTTTCATTTGTGTACCTCATTTGAATTCTCTAGTGTGCTCAAATTTTCATTTGTGTATGCTCATTTGATTTTTCTAACGTGCTCAAATATTCATTTATGTATGTTCAATTCTTTTAACTGTTATACACATTTATTATACTCAGTTACTCACTATACTCATTTTCAATATATAACATAAAACTTATATTAGTAATTGATAAGCTCAAAATTTTAACACACAATACTAACATATAATATTAAAATACACATATTAAATTTTAACATATACGGTACTATTAATATCTTGGAATTGAGAACTAAAATAGTCCGTTCAATACTTTGCGTTGGGGATAGAAGGCCACAACCACACAACGCTGAATCCACAACCTAATTCTCCTTCGTCCGAACACCCAACGAGCAACAGTGGAAGAAAATCCCAGAACTTCAGCGAGCGAGCAGATCGACGCCTCCTTCAGACCTCAGCGAGTGAGCAGATCGGCGCCTCCTTCATCAGACCTCATCGAGCGAGCAGATCGACACCTCCTTCATCAGGCCTCACCGATCGGGGAAGAACAGAACTAAATACCATTTACCATGGGAGTTGTAATTAATTACAAAAATACTCGGTTGTATGGTGAGCACCGTACAACCGGGTGTACGGTATAATTTACCAGTAATATGATCCTATTTTGGAATAAAAACATAACAAGTCCTATTTTGATTTTTTGTTACAGTTGTATGTCCTCCTATTTGGAGTAATTTCTATAAATTTATCCATGGTTTATGCAAAGGGATATGTAACATATATACCGTTCAACTATGTGATAGAAGACATCTATACCCCTCATCTATTTTTGAGTACAAAATTCTTTTAAAAGCAAACATAAGAGCCAAATTTACCTTTTCCTTTAGGCCAGGGCCGTTGCCGTCAACTCCCCCGTTAATGATACTTTCTTGACATCTTCTATTCCGCATCAACTTTTTTTTCTTTCACAAATGGGTTTCTTAACCCACTTTATTATTTCTCTCAAAAGATATGGATAACTTGTTAATTTACTACTAAGTATGTACGTAGTAATATATTTAAAAATGGACGGCCGCATCTTCATTTCTAGAGAAGCTCATACAGCTTCATTAAAGAATTGTTATCAACATATAAAAGTAGGGGAGTGTTTTAGAAAATTTAGAGACAAAAAATTAAAATGGGCCTAATCTTTAAAATAAACTCTAAAATCATTTTTTGTCTAAACTGATATGTATTATCCTTCATTTTTTAAGGATGTTTTTACTTGAATTGTTTTCAGTTCCATATCAGACCAGACTTGACTTCCGTATTTATAAAATACACATAGACCATATGTTTGTCAAACCAGACCGGATCAACTCAGACCAGATCAGACCATCAAATTACAGTTCAAGTAAAAACATCCAAAATATTATAGCGTTGGTGGTCCTCATTCACGATGGAAAAAATGGTGGTCTACTTGTTCACTTTACTAATATTTTAGTCTTACTTAAGCAATTAACTCTATTATTGTCACCTCCAAAATTTCTCTTTCCAATAGTGTGATTATTTTGAATCTAGTTAAATCATTCTTTTTCTGTGAGTTCTCATCATAAGGAGGGCATTAAAAATTTGACTTCTTTGCGCAAACTCTTTCATTGAATATTTTATTACTTAGCGCTACTTTCTCTAATATTCTCCACTTTTTTGTCTTTAAACTATCCAGATTCAATCATTTTTGTTACACCTTGAAATCATACAATTTCCCGATTTAATTTTAAACTGAAATTTTGTGGGCATAATCTACACTTGATGAAAGACATGCTCAAAATATTTTGTAAAACATTATTAAAATGTACTACAAAGCACTACAAAATTAACATGCTCATATAATGTGTACATATTCAAAAACATTATTAAAAACACTACAAAGCCTGATAAAAAAATGTAAATTTCATAAATAAAATTGATATGTAAATTAAAAGATTAAAAGTAATTTATGTTGACCATATGAATAGTGAATGAGAAGTTAATTTTTGGACGAATGCAATATATAATCAAATTATTCTGCATAAAATGTTATTAACTTTATATTAATGTAAACTTTCAAAATATTATCTGCATTTAATTTTTACTAATATGTAATTAAATGTAATGACAGTCAAAGTTGTGGATGGTTAACGTGAAAGTCAAATTGTTGCAACTTTAAGAATGTTTTTACTTGGACTGTAATTTGCTGGTCTGGTTTGTTTATGTCTGGTCTAGTCTGGTCTTGCAAATGTTTGGTCTCTGTGTATTTTATAACTACCGAAGTCAAGTATGGTCGGGTCAGGTCTAATCTGTTTAAGTCTAGTCTGATCTAGTCTGTTTAAGTCTGGTCTGATTTGGGATCGAAAACAGTTCAAGTAAAAATATTCTTAAAGAATGAAGGATAGTACATGTTAGTTTAGATAGAAAATGATTTTACATTTTTTTTAAATTAGGCCCTTTTTAATTTCTTGTCCCTAAACTTTCTAAAACACTCCCCCACTTTTATATGTTCATAACAATATATTCTTTAATGAAGCTGTATGAGCTTCTCTAGACATGAAAATGCGGCCATGCTATATTACTACGTAACAAGTTGATCTATATAATTTGAGAGAGAAATAATAAAGTGGGTTAAGAAACCCATTTGTGAAAAAAAATGATACTGAATAGAAGATGTCAAGAAATATCATTAACAGGGAATTGACGGCAACGGCCCTGGCCTAAAGGAAAGGGTATATTCGGCACTTATGTTTGCTTTTACAAGATTATTGTACTCAAAAATAGATGAGGGGTATTATATGTTTTCTATCACATAGTTGAAGGGTATATGTTTTCCATAATCCATATCCCTTTATGCAAATCAAAAGAATTTCTTCAAAACTTCATGAATTTAAAAGCATGATTTAAAAAACGCCATAATCTATATGGTTTAATTTATAAGTTCAAGTGTATATATGTGAGTGACTAATGTGAGTGTACATATGTAAGTGTCCAAATGATATCTTCAGATTGTCATAACTTAGACCCACATATTATCCCCACCAAATAGAAGACAAACACCCACTAGCCATGTGAGTATTTCACCATAAAAAGATTACTTAATTCCTGGATAATGTTTGTGAAGGAGGATGACTACTTTGGGGAATTCGAGGGGCTATGGTCATGGTTTTCAGCCGGTGTTTCTTGTCTGTATTGTTATGATTAATATTGGAAGTAGATAGTGGATTAAGGGGGGCTGCTTCATGCAGTGCCCGCCAATGGGGACTTCCTTTTTTCAAATGAGACCGGCCACGTGCGTACATATTTGCTTGAGAGCATTCGACTGATTCTCTTGATTTAAGAAAAAATTATTTTTAAAATATATTTTGTTAATAAAATAAAGAAACAATTATATATAAAATAGCTAAAATGATTATCTACAGCAAGTTCAGCCAATACAGCCAAAAAAGTAACTTTAACCTTACTTTTTCTGCTTATTATACAAGTCAGTGAGCGAAAACAAAAATTAGTGTTGACAAATGGCCTCTTAACTTTTATAACGGGCGCAATTTTGGTGATTTCATAAATTGTTTGGACACAATTACCAGTTTTTTTTGTGCGCATAAATGCAATTTCTAAATAATGATCTTACCAGTGTGAATTGAATTTCTAAAAAGGGAAATGTATGAACAAATATACCTCTGATTTTATGCACGTATATCTTTAATGTTTTGAAAGGTATGAAAATCTTACTAAAATTCAAGTTTAGGATAAAATTTATCCTCACTAATTTAAAATAAAAAAAATACATATTTAAAAATGTAAAAAAATTAAAAAATTATATTAAGTTTTGAGATTGAAAAATAAAAAAAAAACATAAAATAATTTCATTTTGTGTTCAATGATTCATTTTAATATTTTATATCATTGTAATATTGTTAACATAAAATAAACATGTACAAGTTTAACATATAATTACGGGTTTCCCTGAATTATTAAAAAATGTGTTGAAAAATTAAAAAAATTAAAAATCATTTTGTGCTGAATACTTCCTTTTATCTTAACAATATTAAATTTTGATATAAATCTGAATGAGGAAGCATTGAACACAAAATGGATTTTTAAATTTTTTATTTTTCATTTTTGAAACTCAATATATTCATTTTTACTACGTATTCTTAATGTTTAAGTTATTTAAATTAGGGGTGGATAAGTAGGTTTACGGTTCATTATCATCGGTTTCAGTTCGGTTTCGGTTTAGGAGATATTGCACCAAACTAAAATCAATTGCATGTGTTTCGGTTTGGTTTCGATTGGTTTCGATTCGGTTGGGTTACGGTTTAGTTTACCAATGACAAAATTACTAGATTCTATTTAGTTCAATTTGATCTGGTTTCATATATATTTTCAAAATAAAAGCCCGTCGCATATTTTTGATTTATTATTCAAATAAAACGTAAAGGGAAATAAAAGATAGAAAAAGAAATAATAAAATATTATAAACTAACACTTAATTTATATTATTTTTTTAAAAAAATCAAATAACTAATTTATTAATAAGCGATAACAAAAATACAAGAGAATGAATAGCCTGAGGCTACAATGGGATGAGACGTAGAACGGAACAGATTCAATGAATCCTTCCAGATCGCTAACCCCGCAATAATATAGTCTAGGTTAACTGCCTTGCTGATCTTCTTGCTACTCCAATGAGAAATTAAAAAATTATAACTAAAAGATCTGGCTTCACCAATCATCAGAAAGGGAGAATTGGTTTGACCAGCAAACTGTTAATTATAATTAGTTAAAACATTACAACTAAAAGATCTGCCTTGCTGATCTTCTTGAAATGCAAACTGTGACCGGCACAAGGATTAAGGAATGATAATAAATGATGTGTGCTTTTTACACTTTTAGCCATCATGATGCTTTTAAGTTGATGGGAAAAAAGTAAAAGTAAGGGTAACCTTGTCACTTTATTCTTATTTACGTACCTAAAATAGAAAGTGGAAAATCATTTTAGGACAACCAAATTAGGAAATTTTGCAAAACAAATTGGGACGGAGGGAGTATATGTCTGTAAATTATGTTCGACGAATTTCTATTTTCTATAAACGTGTATGTCTCTTTTCTCTAAGCCTCGACTTTTGCTGCGTGAACACTGTAAAGTACTGCGAAAGTATCAATGGAATCAAATTTGAATCTATATTTATTTAGGTAGATTGTATGGTATCAAAGGTATCATACCTTTGTCCACATGGACCAATCAAAACGATGCATTTGAATTATTTAAATCTAAATTAAAAAGAATATAATGATTTGGATCAATCAAATAAGTATGATACACTATTTTTTAAATGGGTATCGGAGTTGTCACAATTTATTGATTGTACGAAGCATTATTGTACGAATATAGTACGTACTTGGTATGTCAGTATGTTTATGTGTGTGGGGCACACCTTATCTGAAGTCGAACTTTCACCGTAGTTTCACGTACTCTTCTAAACCATTCACACCCTATAAAAGGGTCAAGTAAATTGTGGGAATTGAAATAAGTGCAACGACTTCAATTTAATTCAAGTAAGCTGTAGGAGTATTATATTGTACGTAGTTTTCTATCATTATATTCCGTCGTCGTCATGGCTAGCACCACACCAACTCAGTTGCTGAATGCAACAATAATGCTCATAGCTATATTGGCGTCCCTCCATCTCACTGGTATATACATTTGTAAATTTTTATTCTTAGCTTGTATATATATAGTCATATAAATGCAGCTTAACCGTAGTTTTCAAAAGTATATAATAAAACGATCCCGTGACAACTACTCCATACTATATAAATATATCCACATTGGACCTTCAACTTTTTCAAAAGTATAAAATAAAAGAATATATTAATGTAGAGAAAATTGCTTTCATATTAATGGCAATCATGTACATGTTCTTGCATCTAAATAAAAATACACATCCGGTTAATATTGTGTTACCCACCATACTAATAAGGTAGATTCTATGGTATCCACATGGATCAATGAGAATGTTGCAGTTGAATTACTTAAATCTAAATTAAAATGATAAAGTGATGTGGTCCAATCAAATATATGATAGGTACGGTATCCCATTTTAAAAAAGGTACCGGAATTGTCACCTACTAATAATGTCATAGTTAATCACACCTTAATTATATACTCCGTTTTAATTATACTCTCCCAAGAAAACTTATTTGTAAAACAGTTTTGTTCATTCCCTTGAAAAAATTAAGGGGCACACACGCACTCAAATGTAAATTGATAAATTAAATTATCTAAAAAAATGTAACAGTGTAAACAAAATAAATTTTTCATTTTGGTCATCATCATACAACAGAGTATTGCTTTTATTTTAATTACGTCATTTGTACATATGTACGTACCGAGGGAGTAACATTAATTATACGTAGTACCAAGTATATTCAAGGATTTTGATCTCTCACAGTCCCACTTAAATACTAGCATGGGAAAATTGTCCCAAATATCAAATAGGGGTAAAACAAGTTATGCAACCTGATAGATTATATGGCCCAGGAATCCCCGGCCCATAGACTCTCACTTCTCCTACACATGCCCATTGAGCCCGAGAAACATTCGAAGCCTAAATACAGCGGCCCAAGCCTCAAAGAATCCCAAAATACACACTGGGGTGCCTTCGGCCTCCTTGGCCGAAGGCTCCAAAATACACAGGGCACCAAGATTCGAGCATACTGTTTTTAATCAAGGCTCCAAATTTCATGGTCATGTTATTAATCAAGGGAATGAACAAAACTGTTTTACAAATAAGTTTTGGGAGAGTATAATTAAAACGGAGTATATAATTAAGGTGTGATTAACTATGACATTATTTTCAAATACTGAGTATAACATAGTTCAATTAACTTGGAAGAGTCAATATTACTTACTACCTCCATTCCTTTTAATTTAGTCATCTTTTACTTTTTTCAGTCATAATGATAAACTTTGATCCATTATTTTAACGGATATATTGATGTAAACCTTAATAAATTTATGTTTTATGACAGTATTTTTTACCAAATAACTTTTTCATACTACCTCCGTCCTCCGTTCTTAAATAAGTGCAACATTCTAAATTTTACATTATTCACATATTCTACTTTGACTACATTTTATTTATTGATGTATTAATATATTTTTTTGAAAAAAATATTACTAAATTTGTCTAATACTCCGTACTAAAAATATTTTCATACATTTTATTTATTTTATTTATTGATCTATTAATATTCTAAATATTACTAAATTTTCAAAATCTGACTTATTTAATTGTGAAATTTTTACAGTGGGCCAGATCGGAGTTTACTATGGAAGAAACGGCGACAATCTGCCGCCTCCGGCGGCGGTGGTGGCCTTATACAAGCGAAACAACATCCAAAGAATGCGAATTTACGAACCACACCACCCAACCCTCGACGCCCTCAGAGGCTCCAACATCGAGCTCACCATGAGCGTCCCCAACATCAACGACCTCCAGTACGTCGCCGCCGGCCAGGTCAACGCCACCCAGTGGGTCAAAGTCAACGTCTGCAACTACTTCCCCGCCGTCAAAATCAAACACATCGTCGTCGGCAATGAAATCTCCCCCATCAAGAACAGCCAGTACACCTCTTTCGTACTCCCCGCTTTGCGCAACGTGCAGACCGCCATCACCGCCGCCGGTCTCTCCCCACAGATCAAAGTCACCACCGGCGTCGACACCGGCGTTCTGGGAAACTCCTTTCCTCCACAGAACAGCAGTTTCCGGCCCGACGTCGTCGGGTACTTGGCGCCCATCATCCGGTTCTTGTCGGATAATGGGTCGCCGTTGTTCGTCAGCATATACCCGTATTTCTCCTACGTGGACAACCCCGGCAAGATCAACCTCCAGTACGCTCTGCTTCAGCCGAACAGCGGCGTGGTTGCCGGCGGCGTTTACTACGACAATCTTTTCTACGCGCTTGTCGATGCCATGTATGCAGCGATGGAGAAGGTTCTAAATGTTGCCGGGGCAGCGTCGTCTTTGCCATTATACGGGGACATGAAGGCCGGCGGGAAGCCGGTTCCGGCGGTGAAGGGAGGAGAGTCGGGGTGGCCGAGTAACGGCGGCGGAGGACCACACTACCGGCCGACCGGTAACGCCGGAGCGCCGTCCCCGGCAAATGCTGACAACGCAATGACATATAACAATAATTTGGTTCGGATTGTGAAGAAGGGAACGCCCAAAAGACCAAACCAGCCAATTGAGACTTACATATTTGCTATGTTTGATGAAGATCTCAAGCAGCCTCCGGGCATTGAGCAGCATTTTGGTCTTTTTAGTCCAAGAGCCTTCCTCAAGTACCCAATGAATTTTAACTAATTGACTTCCTGGTCTCTAGTTGTTGTAATTTACTTCAATAAATATTTTGTACGTACCCTCCTTAATTGGAATAATAATTAAGGAGTGTGTAATGACTATGGTTACTTTAAGCTCCAAATCTAATGTTATTGGTTGCAAGTGTACTTGTTTCATGTATTATTAATTGATTTATTAGTAACAGCTGGCTTGTTCAATTCCATCCTAAAATCTTTCAGATGATATATTTGCCTATTCCAATTTTGGTTTGTTTATTCAGAACTGTTAATTGGAAGCATCAAACACATATATTAAGTGTCATAATATGTACATGTTGCTAATACCATATCTAAACTTTGGTCAGGGATACTCATATTCATCCATCTCTCCCCTGATTATATTCGATTTCGGTATACGGTTTACCATAGTTTACATATGAGAACGTTGGCTTTCGATGTTTTTACTTGGACTGTAATTTGATGGTCTGGTCTGATTGATCTGGTCTGGTTTCTTTGTATTTTTATAACTATCCAAGTCTGATCTGGTCTGGGACAAATTACAGTCCAAGTAAAAATATCTTTGTCTTGATAATAATAGTTAGAGTTAGATATTTAGATTATTATTGAACATTAAAATTTACATATTCCGGATCAATATTAAAACGGAGATTTGCAATTTTAGTCATGTAACCCTCGAATGTTATCTTTATTGGTCCTATAATTTTAATCTCTTGTAAATTTGATCATGTGACTAATAAATACGGAGTACTTAGAATTAAGTACTTTTACACGGAAAGTACACTCTCTAGAAGTTTACTTTTCAAAGGGGAAATTACTTAAATGACAAATATTAATTACTTACAGGACCACATTTGCAAGTGACAAAAGTTACGAGACGAAAATTGCAAATTTCCCAAATTAAAATTCTATTAAAATGCAGAAACAGACACTTGTCACTCTTTGGAAAATTACTTTAATTAAAAGAGGTTATATATTTGTCCTTTTGCAATAATTATACTAGTATTTCTACAAAGGGTCAAACCATAGGCAGTAGCTCGGGTGAATTGTACAACTGATACCGATAGAGTATAAGGACCTAGACTCCATAAC
Organism: Cuscuta epithymum; assembly: GCA_945859915.1. Classification (NCBI taxonomy): domain Eukaryota; kingdom Viridiplantae; phylum Streptophyta; class Magnoliopsida; order Solanales; family Convolvulaceae; genus Cuscuta; species Cuscuta epithymum. The sequence continues at coordinate 1,116,173 of CAMAPF010000138.1, forward strand.
CCACATAATAAGAACACCAATGCCACGACACTGACGCATGATTGGCCTCCATCGGCCAAGCTCTTCCTCGGCCAGAACATCACTAGTAGGCAATATTTTGTACATTTTATAATTTATACTAAACTTCAGAAATTATGTAATTAGAACATTAGAATCCTTATTTTGCACCAGGCCTCTCAGGCCCAAGTTTTGGGAGTCCAACCCACATTTTCCTCTATATATATTCTTCTTGGGGGTAGTTGTAGTGTGTTGAGCACACTTCTCTCTAGATTTATAATAGTCTATCAAATGTCTTAACTATTGATATTATTGCGTTTTGGTACTTTAAGTTTCAAATAAATTAAATCAGTACCATAACTACACACAAATGTTTCAATTGACAATATATATATATAGGGGTGGGTTCAAGTAAAAAGTAGTCTTCCCATGCAAAGTGAGAACAAATCTTGGCCTTCCATCACTTGAAAATGGATGGATTTGATGAACTTTAAACACAAGAGATGATTTCAAAAATGTGCAAACATTTATACTATAAAGTGGATAATTAATGATAAAAAGTGCACTCATGTGTGTCAAAAATGATTGTCAAAACTTTCCAGCTTGTGCACTTTTTACTTTGTACCGTATTGCACTTTTGTACTCTACATGTGCACTTTTTGACTATTCTGATGCACAGTTGTCACAAAATATTTAATAAAAGTTCTCCATAATTACAAAAATGCCACCGCGTTTCCAACTATAAAATTGATCTCTTCCATCCATTTTTTCACTTCAATGGCCAAGATTAGTTCTTATTTTTCACCTAGGAAGTACTTTTTATTTGAACAAAACTCTCTCTATATATATATATATATAATAAGTTAACTTGTTATATATATGTGTTTTTGACTTTTTACATGTAGTTTGAAATAGTCAACCAACCATTCTTTTATATTTATACTTTACTACCAGCTAATATACTTATGTGTGATATTTGTTAATGTTATAATTTACTATTTTCTGATGTGGTGACTGGTGACCATAATAATTGGACAATTTTTTCTTTGAGCAATGGGAGAAGAACCGTTAGAACTTAGAACTTAGAACTTGTAGAACCGTTAGAAGCACAACTACATGGAGAGATTCATCCAAATAGGACTAAAACAAGGTAGAATTTCAAAAATAGGACCATTATGATTTATTTGGCAAAAATAGGAGTAAAAAGAGGTAATCTGGCAAAATTACCCTCTGCAATCGATCGCCCCAGTTTATCATCCTCTACCATGACCGCAATTCATCTTTCACGACTCTTTGCTCTGCCATGGCTGTGCTCCGCATCGATCGTAGTCTCGCAGTGGCGTAGCTTTGCCATCGACGACATCTGCTGCAATAGCCAAGACAGGTATGTACTCTTCTTCTTCCTCCTCTTTTTCTTAGTTCTCTGTTTTTTTATTTTGTTTTTTTATCAATCAAATTTTAAATACAATTTTGAATTTTGAAAGTTTCAAATGAGGATATATCTGAACTTGAATGCCTTGTTATCAATTTTGATTACTTCGAATCTCAAAATGCTCTGACTGATGATTCCAGAAAATGACACTTTTTGAATAAGAGAATGTCATAATTATTGGGTATTTTTACAAAATGCCACTTTTATGCCATTACAATATTTGGAAATGCCATATTGAGAATGTCAGATTTCTATACGAAATCGTCATTGTTGTCATATTAAGTGGCATTCTTAAAACATGTCATTTGCATATGGAAAACATGACAGTTTAAAGCAATCCTTAAATGTCATATAAAAAGTAAACATGTCAATTTTTAAAAAATGACATCTTGTGTACTATTATGTTAAAATAATGTTGGCTTTTTGGAATAGAAAGATGACATTCACAGTTATTAAAACATGTCATTTATTTTTAAATGATGGAAATTCTGAATTAAAATGTCTAAAATAATCTGAAATTCAAAAGAGGCACAAGTAGAGAAGAAAACAGGGGGGGGGGGGGGGAGAAGAAGGAGAAGGAGGAGGAGGAGGAGGAGGAGGAGGTGGAGAAGGAGGAGGATGAGAAGAAGAGGAGGAGGAGGAGGAATACCTGATTTTGTTGGAGAAATCGTTGAAGAGGTGGTTGTCGGCGTCGAGCAGGCAACTCCGATGAAGAGGTGGCGGCCGACGTTAAGCAGACGTCTGCGATGATGGCGGTTGAGTTGCGATCGATATGGTGCGTCCATGGCACCTCAGTCGGAAGAGGAGGGCTGAATCGATGGCAGAGGGATTGGGGAAATTGGGATTAGGGGTAAGAAGGTAATCTGGAGTCCTATTTAAGCAATTTAAAACTTAAAGTCCTATTTTGTAGTTTTAACCATGTTTAGTCCCATTTAGGATAATTTCTTTTATTATATTTATCCTAATACTATCACAACATGTTGAATTTTACACAATTCACATATTCTACTTTGACTACATTTTATATTATTATTTTATAAAAATTATTTTTTTTTAAATTATATTGTTCAATTCATGTCATTACAAATTTTCAAAATCTAATTTTTAAATATTTTTTACTAATAGGGATTAAGATATAATTACGGTCAAAGATGTGCGTTGGCAAGTGTGAAATGTTGACCGTTGCACCTAAAAAAGAACGGAGGAAGCATATTAATACCGTAGTAACTTATAAATGTTTACCATGTTTTTACGGCGTTGACCGGGCTGACCCCGTGACCTGATCATTAGTCCGGGTTGCTCACCGGTCCGGTTCTTGTAACATAGTGTCAAACCAAAAACCGGACCAATGAGCGGACCCGGACAAATGATCGGGTCACGGGTCAGCCCGGATCCGACGGGTCAATCCGGTCAACGCCGGAAAGACCCGGTCAACATTTTATAAGTTATTAATATACGTAGTATTAGGATAAGTATAATAATATACAAAATTAAAATAAAATTTAATTACTTTTCACAATATTCAAATAATTATTATAATGGTAAGCATTGAAAGCGGTAAGTCTTACTTATAGGTATAAAATAATGTTATTTGATTTAGTTTTACATACAGTTACAAAATACGGAGTAATTAATTTTGACATTTTATCTTTTTAGAATAATACTCCGTACCTGAGTATAAAAAAGGATTTCAAGATGAGAGTAAAGGACAAACAATCCCTGATTAAATGTTTAACAAGAGACCGCTACCAGACCAGACCAGACCAAAATTTCTTAGTTATAAAATGCACAGAGACCAGTCGTTTACCAGGCCAGACCAGACCAATTCAGACCAGACTAGACCAGACTTAAACAGACCAGACCAGCAAATTTCAGTCCAAAAGAAAACATCCCAAGTATATCACACACAAAATTATCACACTTATTTCAAATATCTGAAAATTATTATACTTATTAGTTATTACAAAATTTTAAAAACATTATACATAATTATTTTTCAATCACATTGAAATTTTCTATCCGTATTTGGTGCTACAAATGTATAAGAATATATTTTATACTCCGTATTTATTAATTATTATGGTATTCTGTTGTTATATGTATATTAATAATTAAAGAGCCGTTATTAACAACAGGTAAAGGTTTCGTAGATGATGCGAATTCCAGAGTGATCGCTAGGATGTAGGTAAAAAGGCGAGGATGGATCTTCGGTGGGATTAACCGAAGAGCTCTGAGAGCTTGGCATGCTGATAGCTTGAAGAGCGGAGGATGGAATATGTTTTCAGAAAGAACCGATTTAGAGACAATCGATTCGAGATTGATATCGATTCGAAGAGGATCGATAATCTGGCTACGATGATACCATGTTACAATAGTAAATACTGGTAGAATTAAGATCGAACAGTGAAGAAGAAGAGATCGAACAATGATGAAGAAGAAACTCAAGCAATTGGAATTAGGGTTCTTAGAATCTTGAAGAGAAAGAATGAATCCGATCAAAAAATAAAAATGAATTACAAGGGAGTTTACATACAGGGGTGTTAAAAGAGAATAATAATAATAATAATATTTGCAGAACGGTCCTTAAAGTCTTGTAGCTTTTAATATTTAATCAGCTTCCTTCTTTAATTTATATCATCTGCATCCATTTTATGAGTTTGATATTATTTGGCGTATTTGATTTTCGCCATACCTGAGTACGATTCCTCCAGCCCGGATATTTGATTTTCGCCGGGATTTGGCCTATTTACCTGGGTTTCGACGGGTCCGGGTCCATCCCGGTCCATAGCGGGTTGTCGGGTATTTCCTAGTTTTAGCATATTTGCGGGTTAGTAGCTAACCGGACCGGTCTAGGCGTTGGGTCACCGGGTTCTGGATTAACCCGCCGGTCTGGTCCGGTTCTTGTAATACGTACTCCGTATAATATAGGTTTGACAACTTATGTTTTATTTTGGACAAAATGTATATGTACTCTTATTTTGGGTTTTGAGTTATTGAGTATGTGAATTGCAATTTGCAATGATAAGTGCAGTAATTCAAATTGTTTCGTACTCAAGCTCGAGAGTTGGAATTCAAACTTTCGAGCAAATAGAAACTCTCAAATTTAAGGATGTTTTCTTTTGGACTAAAATTTGCTGGACTAGTCTGGTCTGAACTGGTCTGGTCTGGTTTGGTAAACGTCTGGTCTCTGTGTATTTTATAACTATGAAAGTCTAGTCTGTTCTGATCTGTTTAAGTCTGGTCTGTTCTGGTCTATTCTGTTTAAATTGGGTCTGATCTGATCTGAGACTGAAAACAATTCAAAAGAAAACATCATAAGCCGACGAGCTCAAAATGTCGAGCCAACCGAGCTGAATTCAAACTTGTAAATATTCCCGAGCCGAGCTCGACTCTGATTTATTGATCTTGCTCGAGTCGAGTTTGATCATAGACGTGATTGGATGAGCCATTGTTAGCTCGCTACGGGGGTTTTGAAAGGCGAAATCGGGCCTCGAGGCGTTAGGCGGTAGCCTTCCGAGGCGTAAGCCTCGAGGCGTAACGAGGCGTAAGCCCCGAAATGGTGTTGCTACAAACCTATGACATATTAGAAAGTATACATAATTCATAATAATAAGCTAAACTAAACAAAATCACAAGTAAAACGAACATAATTATAAAATATTCAAGTCAAAATAACATCAAACGGAAATACTAAGCCTATCGTCCCCATCATCACTATCCAAATTAGTAATGTCATTCTCATTGTCATCTCCTTCATTATCATGAGCATCATTATCTTCTTCAGTTCCAACAGTAAGGTCCACCCCTACACGCATAAAGTACGTAGCAATGTAGTATTAATTTTTTAACAAATAAATTAGTATTTAGTAAGATCAATGATAGATTGATAGTTGAATTATTAGAACTAGAAAGTTTAAACCGTAGGTTCATAAATTCATAAATAACCAGTAGGCTAATAAAGTTAAACAGTAGGCGAAATTTAATAACTTTGTCTGAGTGTCTTTTAAACACAAACCGACATTTGTAATCTTTTAAATTCAACAGACACAAATACACTAATTTTAAACTAAAAAAGTTAAATAAACAGAAAAGTGGACAACGATTTAATAATTAATACATAGAAAAGTGGACAACTATTTAATAATTAATACTGCATAACTTTTTTGACTGTAATTAATACTGCGCAACTTTTAATAAATCAAAACAAAACTTTTAAATAACTAAAAAGTTGATTAAAAAACTTAAATGATGAAAAACGAATACTCATAAGAAATTATAGAGGTTGGGCGGTGGGTATTCTATACGTACCTGGATGAATCAGCGAAGCAGAGTTGTAGGGAGCTCCTAAAGTCTCGGTCCGGAACTAACGAAGCTTCAACTGAGGTGCTGAGCAGCGCTTATTGAAGTCCCTGTTTCTTGTTTGTTACTATTGTAGAAGAGTGGCGGGCAATAGAAGTTGGAAGACAGGGAGGACCTAGGGCTATGGCTAATCCAGGTAATTTGTATATTAAGATGAAAAAAAAAACAGGCCCCCAATAATTTAAAAATTAAGCCCAACTTTGCGTCAAATTAGAGGCGTACGCCTCTTGAACGCCCAGCGCCCTGATACCGCTTCGACGCCTCGCAAAAAAAAGGCGTAAGCCTTGTTCTGGTATGTTAACGCTTAAGCCTTTAACGCGATGACTGAACGCCTTTGCGCATTAGCGCCTCAGATGCGTAAAGGCGAAACGCCTTTTAAAACCATGCACGGGAAATCAAGTGGAATTAACCTTAAAATCTAGGTGACAACTCCAGTACCCATTTAAAAAATAGGGTACTGTACCTACCATGCATTTGATTGGTCCAAATCATTATATGCTTTTTAATTTAGATTTAAATAATTTAACTGCATCATTTTTATTGGTCCATTTGGACAAAGGTACGGTACATTTGGGATACCGTAGAATCTACCTAAAATCTATATGAAGAGATTTTAAGCACATCACCACATTCCTTAACCCCTCAATCGATTATTTCTATTAAAATTTGTTAAAATTAAATATGAGTAAAACATGTACAAACAGCATGTGACCCCATAATTTTACTTAAACCAGTAAGTCATGGATATTGTTCTATCAAGAGTGAGTATTATCGGACGGCTATTGACCTACAGTTGACTTTATGAGTCGTTGATTTGTCTTTTATGTTTAATTATACTCCGTAATAATAATGTGTTTAGTAATAATAATGGAATTGAAGTCTATTGTGGTGGCTGCTAAATATAGTGCCCGCCAATGGGGACTTGGAATTTTCAAACGGAGTCCACCACATGTGTACATCTTTGTTTTAACTTTTACTAAATTTTACTACTGATCTTTACTTATAAGGAAATCAGTGATACTTTAATTTACTACTCCGTAGTCCGTACTAGTGGCAGAATTTTCTATGGAGTAATATTTATACAATAGTTATGCTACGGAGTATGTTTTTTTTAATAATATTTACAAGAATTTTCCATATGAATTAGCACTTCATAGGATTGCAAAAGTTTACTAGATGATCTCACACCAATCAATTTCACAAGTTCAAGTAATGTCAAAACTTATTTTATGTGTTATACTGTTACCACTTACCACTAATCATTGAAATGTTGTTTTTGAAAAAGAAATAGGAGAAAATAATAGAAATAGACTGAACACCTCACAATTGCATATGCAATAAATATATAGAATTAAACACCTCACAATTGCATATGCAATAAATATATAGAATTAATTTCACTTTGGGTCCTACGAGTTTTGTGTCAATTCCACCTTTAGTACACGTCTTTCACTTTGTCCACTTTTGGTACTTAACAAATGTTTTTAACCGTTTGTTGTCATTTTCTGGTAATTTTAACTATAAAAAACAATACCGGGAGGACCATTTATGCGCGAAAACACAATAATCATGTATCAAAAGTGAACAAAGTGAAAGACTTGAACTAAATGTGGAATTGACCTAAAATTCGTAAGACCAAAAGTGGAATTTATTGTAAATATATATCCCGAAATTTATGTAAAAAATTATTTTGGCACTATGGTTACATGTTTATTTTAAATATGAATTTATCGGTACAAGTACAAAATTCAAAATAGTCTAAGCTTTATTTAGATGCAGTTAATTTACCTGCATCATCATAAATGATTTGCATATTATAAATTATGTACTTAACACCATAAAATTTTGTTTATCAAAATATATATGATCATTGTGTTAACATAAGTTATTATATAAAGTTTGAAGTATATGTATTACGTATGCAAGTTTGGGGTACGTACTTATTTTTTTTTTTATATCTCCCAAATATATAAATGAAACAATATACTTCTATATGACAAAGACTTCGGTTGAATGTCTTATTTAGGATGTTTTTACTTGGACTGTAATCTGTCTCAAACCAGATCAGACCAAATCAGACCAGAACAGACCAGACAAGACCAGATCAGATAGTTATAAAATACAAAGACACCAGATCAGACCATTTTAGACCAGACCAGACCAGACCAACAGATTACCGTCCAAGAGAAAACAACCTTAAGGTCGTAGGATTATGAGAGAATTGTTGTTTTGATCATGTAACTTTAGTTGCACCCTCTAGTCTTTTGATTTTGACATTGTTTCACCTATCATTGTCACACCATCTTTTAAATTTGACATTATTTCACCGCTCAGCACTCTACACCATATTAATGTCGGCCTAATTATCGTCCAATAAAATTTACCATTCAACTAGCCTAGTCATTATGGTTCAATTACCTTAAAATTCGGTTGTATTCTTTCATTTCGTCCACCATGTTCCGATTTTACGAGATAGATCTTCATCTAGTTCAGGGCCGGTCCTTCATATTTTTGGGCCTATGGGCGAGATATACTATATTGAGCTTATACATAAGATAAACCGTAAACAATACATATTTAAAATAAGAATTATAACAAAAATATCTAATAAAGGTGATAAGTCCATATTTAGACACACATTTGATGCGTGTTGGGATTGGATTTTGATGGTTTTCCTAGATTTAAGGTGTTGCAAGTCTTAATTTTAGCTCAAGTTATGTTTAACAGGCGTTGGTTCGAGTTTTGTGTCATTTGGAGTCAAAATCAGGATTTTAGAGTTCGGCACTGGCGCTTGAGGAGAAATTGGGATGAGTTGAGAAGCATTTGAGATTTATTTGAGAGCTATGGAGGTCACCGGGAGGTTTACGATAAAGATTAGATGACAAAAGAGCTCTAGGATTGGTTACGGGGTCAAAAGAAGATGAATGAAGCTTGAAAATGACGATCAGGATGACCTTCTGTCAATCGTTCAAGCATATCTCTTTGTAGAAACAACCAATGGACACGATTAAAGTTCCATATGAAATCTAACTTCAAGGGCTACAAATGATATGAAGACACCTTTGCGAGAATCTGAGAGGAAGAAGGTGAAAACAGGCGATGAAGTCAGATGATCTCTGCTGCGATTTCAGAAAGACACCTTCCACCGTTTTGATCATATCTCTTGATTAGATGATTCAAATAACATTAGGAAACTTGGGGGTGAATAGAGGACTTCATTATCTACAACTTTCATGAAGGAAGCATTGCCAAATTCGGAAGTTAAGTAGGTAATATCGTGCCCTCAAAGTCTGGCACGATCGTGCCTAAAGAGAAAAGCACTGCGGAGCTACTGCCAGCCAGGCACGATCGTGCCTGGAGGGAGGCACGATCGTGCCTGCCCAAAATGCGCGTTTCTGCCCTGGAGGCACGATCGAAGGCACGATCGTGCCTGACCTCGTGCCTGGCTCCGAAAATCCCAATTCAGCTCAAATTTCACCCGATTTTTCTATTTAAACAGCCTGTAAACCCCCGTTTTCAAGGGGGAGCTTAGAGAGAGTGCCTAGCACGAATTTTAGAGGGCTTTTCAGCCTTGTTCATCAATCTTTTGATATTCTTTGTAAGTTCCGTCTTTTTAATTAATGACAATTAGTTCTATTCTTCCCAATTCTATTGATTCTTCAATTATGAATTGTGAGTAGTTTAATTAGGGATTGACATTGATGAAGGGGTTGATCATGATGTATGGCTAGTTTCTTGATGGATTAATTGCATGAATGCCGTTTAATTTGTGTTTGAATAATTTAACTGATATCTTTTGTAACCTAGAACGCGCGCTAGAATTACAATTGCTTGTAGAATAAATTAAGAGAGATCTAGTTTATTCTAGGACACCTTCACACACACTTAATCGTTCGCTAAGAGATTAGTAGCGATTAAGGGGCCGTAAGCTCGCTCGTCTTGGCAATAATTTAGGATCCTGTCGCATGAGAGATCAGCCTGGTCCCTTAATTTATTGTACTCTACGCCGCGAGAGCGGTGAGAACTTAGTAATGATTAGCTAGGCTCAATTGAATTAATTTCATGTAATTAGGCCTGATCTTCCAGAAATCTGGTTACCCCGGAATCAATCCCTGTTCCCTTTGTCATTAATTAGAGAGAACCCCCTAGTTTAATCGTTTTATTCACAGTTTTAGTTTCCAAACCAACCAATCTCGCACGACGCTTTTATTTTATTTTCTTTTTAATCGTTGAATTTAATTAATTCTTGATTCCCTTTTGTCCGTCCCTGTGGAGACGATACTCGTACTTACACCACTATTTTACGATCTATTTTAAGTGCGAGAAAACTCACATCAAAAGGTCATAAAATAAAGGCCAAAATCACTTTACTGTTATTTAAATTACATATTTGGTTTTTTCAAAATGATACTAAAATAAAACGTATTTACACAAATATGGCTAATAGCTACTAGAGTGTAGTGTCATGGTAACTTAAGTTTAAAAATTGAACAAAAGTTACTATGATTCCATTACTATTTTAGTAATTAGTCACACTTTTTTAAACAATTTTTATTCTAGTCATATATATAATTATTTTTCACATATTCGGGAAAATGTAACAACACAAGTATTACATAAAAAGAAAAATATTACTTAAATCATTTCTCGCAGAACAATGTGAATTAAAATCATCAATACTCGTTTACAAGGAATAAAAAGTATTAAAAGCTAAAGAGATGTGAAGACTGAAGAAACATGTCTTTTATTGATTCATTGTGTTGCTTTAAAAACATGGTTAGACATTGCTAATTTATTCCATAAAGGACATAATTGGAATGAAATAATAAGTGTGGGTGTATTTAGTAAATAGATGGTTATGGTTAGAATTACCCATACTGAAATAACACCCGAGGAATGAAAGCAATAGTTCACTTGTCCACCCCGGTTGAATTTTCAACTAGATTTTAGTCAACGAGAGCTTAAAAGTGTTCTTAAAAACACAAAAGTCAGCCGCCGCCAGACAGCAGTCAACCGAGAATTTGTTACTAGAAGAGGCAGCGAAAATTGAAAAAAAAAAATAGAGGTACACAATGCCTACATGCATACCCTTGAAATGTTTTCTTTTCGACTGTTTTATGTTCCAAAAAAATAGAGGTACACAATGCCTATATTAGATCAGATTTAAACAGAATAAACCAAAATCAGATCAGACTTGAAATGTTAGGCCTTTTTATTCCAATATTACTAAATTGAATGAAAACCCCAAAAAAGTGACATGTTTTAAATTTTTCCAAAAGTGTGACTAAAAGTCATTTATTCATGTATTTTAATCATACATTTATTATTTCAATATTCCTTTTTTACATATTTTGTAGCCACCAGCACTTCAGCTCCATGGCAGCCGACCAAGCACTGCCGCCGCCGCCACCACCACCACCACCGCCGCCGCCGGTCAAAGTGACTCCGGTCAAAGTGACTCCGGCCAAAGTGACTCCGGCCAAAGTGACTCCTGCCAAAGTGACTCCGGCCAAAGTGACTCCGCCGGTCACAGTGACTCCCGCCTACTGGATATAGTGACCACCGCTCAGTGACTCCGGTTACGTTGACTGGTTGACTGCCTGCTCAACGACAATTCTGCAGCCGTCGGGCAGTGACTGCCGCCACCATTGAAAGTGACTCCGCCGCCACCCCCGGCCAGTCACTGCCGCCCCCCTCCCCCGGCAAGTCATTCTCGGTGTCCACGCCTTCCACTGAACCACCTCAAACCAACCACCCCGGCCAGCAAGGTGGCCACCGCACCCCCACCCAAGCCCCAGCCCCTGTCCACCATTGGCAACCACCACCTCCGGCCAGCGCCGGCGACCACCACACCCCAGCCTGCTGCGTCACCTAGCCCCCTCCCCTGCCTCACACCAGCCCTCTACTCGACCCCCTTCCTAACCCCAATCGGCCAGCCTTCCTGCCCGACCCCACCCTCACCTCAGCCCCTGACCTGCTTCACCCCAGCCTAGCCCTCCGCCGCCACTGCCACCACCCCAGCCTCGCCGTCTCAATAACCACACCCCATCGCCCACCACACCCCTGCCCTGCAAATCGCTACACAAGACCCTACCCCTGCCTCCTGCAACTGTTGTGACCACTCCAGCCGGCCACCGCACCCTAGCCCCCCACCACACCCCCTGCGCAGCCCAAGTCTCACAACCCATCTCCCTCCCCTGCCACTGAACCACATCTGCTCCCTTTGCCTACGCAAAACCTAGCCACACCCAACTCCGTCAACCAGATCTGAAAACCAAGCACTTACACCCTAGCCGCCGGAACTTCACCACAGATCTGGAAACCCTAGTCTTTCTACCATGTTGATGTCGGTCCATCTTTGTCATTGCTTCATCAATCGGACAGGGATTAAAGGAGGAGAAGAAGAGAACCGGAGCGACGAAGGCGGCGAAGTTGAATGACGGCGGAGACGGCGTCGTACGATGGCGGCACAGGCGGACGCCATAAGGTGGAACCGGCGACCTAAGGCGGTGGTGGTGCGATACTGCGATGCCGTCAGAGTCGGCCGTCATAAGGTGGAGCCGATTGATGCCAGAAGGGGTTGCGACAATTGTGAGAGGGGAGTTGCCGAGAGAGAGGGGGAATGGGAAATGTTGAGTAGGGGTGGGCAAAAGACCCGGTCCCGTTGGTCCGTTCCGGAATGTTCCGGTTCCGTTCCGAAATTGTCCCGTTATATTTGGGACACATTATTTTTGTCTCGTACCGGTCCCGAACCGTTTTAAAACAAAACGGGACCGGGGCAAGTAAAATATATCCCGTTCCGTCCCGTTGTCCCGAATTCATAATTGTATGTAGTACTTTGTAGTAGGTTAGTGAGTTTATTAACAACTCATTATGTAATCCAAATTATAATAGTTATTCTTTTTTCACAACCCAAATACAAATGATTATTAAATACTAGTTGATTAATAATATAACACCTAAAAAAACTCTAAACTACCTACTATCACATACTATGAACTATCATCTATCTACAAAAAAAGAATTTGATTTTTACTCTCAAAATATTCTTTTATCATTTTATTATAGATTTTTTGATAGATTTTTGTGATATAGTTTTTTTTGCTGCAACTTTCATGCAACCAATCTGGTAAGTTGCATTTTTTTCTCACAATTTTCTATATTAGCTATAGCTTTTTTGTCATAGAGTTTTCTTGCGCTAGTTTTTATTTTTTAATTTTTTTCAAATAGCTTTATTTTGTTTTTGGATTGAAATTGTTTGACTCAATTTTTTGGGATGTCCCGAACCGTCCCGTTTTGTCCCGGTACCGGTTTAAACGGGACAACAAAAGGACAATGTCTTGTCCCGTCCCGTTCCGAACCGTTATTGTAAAATGGGTTCGGGACCGGGACAAGCCAATTCCCGTTCCGTCCCGGACCGTGCCCACCCCTAATGTTGAGAGAGGGGAAGTTGCAGAGATAAGATTTTGTCATATTTTTAGAAAAGAGAAAAAGAGTGATATTTTTGTAATTCAAAAGTTGAGGGGTTATACGGACACAATTTTTTCGAAATGTTATAAGTAAACAAAAAATAGACATTTATCAAACAAAAAACGCCTTTAGTTGTTTGTATAAAAATGATAAGTACATCATTTGTGTACACCAAGAATTAAATACATAAATTGATGCAAATAAAGAGTAAAAATTAGGAGCGCCCATAAATCTACTTATCCCATTTTAAAATATTCTGAACTCATGTGTATATTACCCTACTCCCTCCGTCCCTTTTTATTTGGCTAAATACCTTTTTTCAAGTCAAAGTTGCTCAACTTTGACTGATTATATATTTATACACGGTAATATTGATAATATGAAAATTATATAAAAATATTTTTTGTTAAAAATACTATTACAAAAGTATAAAATTATTAAGTTTTATATAAATATATCAATTAAAATAATGGATCAAAGTTTATCACCTTTGACTGAAAAAGTCAAAAATGACTAAATAAAAAGGGATGGAGGTAGTATTATATTTAGGGTAGGGCCAATGTTTTGTTTAATTTCCAACAAATATCGATCTAAAACATATTTTTAGCTTATTCAGTATACTCGGTAGTACTTAGTCAGTATAAGATTTATCATCAAATCCAGAAAAGTTAGGGAGTACGGAGTATAATTTTTTTTTTTTTGCGAGAGTATAAAATAATTTTAAATGTGTATACTCCTGGTATGGATATACGTACTAACTTACATATCTATGTGAGTGGGGCACACATTATCTGAACTTCTCTGAACCACTCCCTTCCTATAAAAGGGTTAACTACGTTGTGGAAAAACAAGTGCAACGATTACAATTCATCAACCTAATTAATTAGTACTCCGTATTGGTTTCATTCCGTCGTCATGGCTACAACCACACAGGCTCAATTGTGGAATGCAACAATATTGCTCGTAGCTTTGATGGCATCTCTCCACCTCACAGGTTATTAGTTTTAATACTTCGTATTAACTCCAAATAAGTTCAAAGTGGTTTGATTAAGCTCACTCTCTATTTCTTAACTTGTGATTAAATTCCAATTTTTTTAAATACCCTCCCATCAAAATCGAGATTTCCATTAATTTCACTTTTAATATGCTTGAACATCCATATTTGACTGTTATTTTCGAAAGTGTGCGTAAGATAAAACGACCCTTAGTAATTGCCTTTATATTATAAAGTTCAATTATAAAAACATCAATGGTCGAACTTGACGAAGATTGACTTGGAAAAGTCCAATTTGGAGTGTATGCATCCATTTACTTCGTACGACGTATATGGATTACTCAGTGTAAATGAAATATACACTCTTTTCGTTAACATTAAATTAAAGATTATGAATTAAATGTCTTTAGAGATCGGGGCGAAATTTATTCCTCATCAGGTGTGGACATGCGTGCTATACATTTTAAATGATAAAAACCTATTTAAACCACCTTACATATCATTAAACAGGGTAAGGATGTTTTCTTTTGCTGGTCTGGTCTGGTTTGGTAAACGTCTGATCCCTATGTATTTTATAACTACGGAAGTCTGATCTGGTCTGATCTGGTCTGGTCAGGTCTAGGACTGAAAACAGTCCAAAAGAAAACATCATAAGTTCATTATATATTTTCACACTTAGACTTTCAAACCCCCAAAATCATTGTTCAATTCGACCTACTTGGACAGTTTATATTTCAGATTTTATATTTATATACTCTCAAAATGTATAATAAATTAACATTTCATAAGGTATACAGTCTCAAATAAAGCATTGAATATTATTTTCATGTATTAAAGTAATACAACGTACTTCATACGGAGTATGATTTTGGAATAACTAACCGACAAAATTAACAGAGTTTGACTCAATATGACAAATCATAATCTTTGTTCTTGATGCACTAGTTTATCCTTGCGACCTTGCATGTAGCATTCTCTTATCAATAGGCCTTGTTATGATTATTATGAAAGTAAAAATGGAACTAACAGCCGGTAAAGTATATTAATACAAGGGATAGTATCTAAGATTATATCATGACAATTTTCAAAAGTATACACTAAAACGATCCCGTGAAAACTACTTCCATATTATATGAACATTGGACCTTCACTTTTTCAAAATATACTCCCTCCCTTTCTATTTGGTTACACAGTTTGACTTGTCAAGATTTAAGGAAAAAAAGTTATTGAGGGGTAAATTTCACTGTAGACTACACTGTTTGACACTGTTTGAACACTGTTTGACACTGTTTGAACACTGTTTGACACTGTTTTGCACTGTTTAGGTAAAGATTTGTTTACCAAATAAGAAAATAAAGAAGTGTGACATTCATTTTGAAACGTCCAAAGAAAGGAAAGTGTGTCAAACAAATAGAAACGGAGGGAGTATAAAATAGAAGAATGTGATGAAATATGCTTTCATAATAATGGCAATCGTATAGAAATGCACCCGCTAAAGTCTAAACGTTAGAAATTTCTTAAAAATTTACCCCTCAAACAGTGTTGCCAATTTCATAAGCACTTTTTTTGGCAAAACGTTCTTCCTCATTTTTTTTGAAAACAATTTCTTCCTCACTTATTTACTACGTTGTAATTGTGAATATTTTTACAGTGGGCCAGATCGGAGTTTACTACGGAAGAAACGGCGACAACCTGCCATCTCCGGCAGCGGTGGTCAGCTTATACAAGCAATACAACATCCAGAGAATGCGAATTTACGAACCATACCACCCTGTCCTCGACGCCCTCAGAGGCTCCAACATCGAGCTCACCGTCAACGTTCCCAACATCAACGATCTCCAGTACGTCGCCGGCAGCCAGGCCAACGCCAACCAGTGGGTCCAAGACAACGTCCGGAGCTACTTCCCCGCCGTCAACTTCAAACACATCGTCGTCGGCAACGAAATCTCCCCCATCAAAAACAGCCAGTACACCAATTTCGTACTCCCCGCTTTGCAGAACGTACAGAACGCCATTAACGCCGCCGGCCTCTCAGGACAGATCAAAGTCACCACCGCCGTCGACACCGGCGTTCTGGGAAACGCTTATCCTCCCCAGAACGGCGTTTTCCGGGGAGACGTCGTCGGGTACCTGGCCCCGATCATCCGGTTCTTGTCGGATAATGGGTCGCCGTTATTTGTCAGCATATACCCGTATTTCTCCTACGTGGACAACTCCGGCCAGATCAACCTCAATTATGCTCTGCTTCAGCCCAACAGCGGCGTCACCGCCGGCGGGGTGTACTACGATAATCTTTACTATGCGTTTGTCGATGCCATGTATGCGGCGATGGAGAAGGTTCTGAATGGTGCCGGAGCAGCGTCGACTTCGCCGTTATACGGTGCTGTTAAGGCCGGCGGGAAGTATGTTCCGCCGGTGAAGGGAGGAGAGTCCGGTTGGCCGAGCCGCGGCGGCGGAGGGCCGGCGAATTACGACAATGCAAGGATATACAACAACAATTTGGTTCAGGTCGTGAAGAAGGGAACGCCCAAAAGACCAAATCAACAAATTGAGACTTACATATTTGCTATGTTTGATGAAGATCAGAAGCAGCCTGCTGGGGTGGAGAACAATTTCGGTCTTTTTACTCCAAACGCCCAACTCAAATACCCAATGAATTTTAACTGAATTGCAAGAGACTTAAAAACTAATAATGCACTACAAAAAATTACTGGATCGACATCAATTTGACACAGATTGATCAATGAATTCATGCCAAATGGCTCGTTCCAACATGTTTTGAACATGGATTTGTCATAAATTTTAGAGAATCTCTGTCAAAAATTTATGTCAATCTCGGTTTTTTGTAATGATCTTTACGTCAATAAAACAAAAACTGTTGTATCCCTTACTTGGAATAGCTAGTAATTAAGGAGTGTTTAATCAAAATGATTATTGTAAGCTCCAGTTATAAGGTGTTATTGGGTGTACCTCTTATGTGATGGGTTAATAAAATCGCAATTGGTTCCATCTAAAAGCTACTCCGTATATAAAGATTTGTACAAATATAGTTTGTTGTTTCGTAATTATTATTGGATTTGAATTATGTGCGTTTGTTGTGATTGTTACCCAAGAGTAATATTTCGCTACATACTACCTATCTCACATCTGATCCATAAAAATGCTCTTCCTAGGCTCCTAGCTTTCCTTTGCACAACTAAGAATGACTTCAATTCCACTAAAATGATTCTCGTCTAGTCAAGTTTAAGTTGTTCTGCTTTAATTTGGTGGTATGTTCAAGAATAATCTAATTTGAATTAGTCAGAGTTTCTCACTTCGTTCCAAAAGGTTTTCACTTTCATATATTTTATATTATTATAAATATTTTGAAATGAAGTTTTCTTTTACGTAAAAAGAGATTATTACAGATAAAAAAAAATGAAGTTTTCATTTATCTAAAAAGAGACTCTTTAATGTAAGAAGTTGTAACTATTATTACCTTTTACTCACTTTTTTGCTTTTCTAACATAAAATAAAGATAAACTTGAAAAGTCAAAACAAAAGTTCGTTTTACAAAGTATTAGTAATTTGAATCAGAAACTTACTTTCAGAGAAGTATATAACAGAATATTACTGCGTAGTATAAGTTAAGTGCTGTTTGATTTAATTAGTACTGAAATAAGTCCAATAGTTTATATAAGATGGATATGATCTATAATTATACTACTATACGGAGTATTACATGAAGTGTAAACGTACTATTTACAATATTCAAGAAATATATTCCGTATAATGTGTTTGTGTTAAAACACTTACCGGGAAGTATAATTTTTTGATTTGCATCGCAACATATTTTTTATTTTAAAACTTAGGTTAAGTTCAATAATTTGAATATAAAAAAGAGTCAAACACGGTAATTTATGAAGCTACAAAATTACTCCGTAGTACGGAGTATTATCTCTATCCTTATTCTATTTTTGGTGACAACTCCGGTACCCTTCTAAAAAATGGGGTACCGTATCTATCATTCATTTGATTGGACCACATGACTTTATTATTTTTAATTTAGATTTAAATAATTCAACTGCTACATTTCCATTGGTCCATATGGACAAAAGTATGGTACCTTATGGGTACCATAGAATCTACCTCTATTTTTTTGATACATAAGTATCGTACCCCGGTACCCGTGTGATGTACAGGTGTGCAATGCACATAATATAAATATATTTGCATGGGACATATATACATGCACATATTTATTTGAAGAGAAAATTACTTGTATAAGACTAAAATATAAATAATGTGCATATATAGAACTATCATTACTTTCGTTTTAAAATATTACTTATTCATTCCAATAGGGAAACTTTATACTTTTAATATAATAGGATCAAATAAGTCTTATACAAGGAATAAAATACATGTAGTCTTATTTGTGCATTTTATCCTTGTTTTAATTTAAAGAAATTGTCCTAAATAGGATCAAAACATAGTTAAAATTCCAAAATAGGAGTTAATGTTTTATTTACCCTAAATAGGACTAAACATTACCATTATGCCCTCAATATAGTTAAAATTAAATCACAATTCATCACCGGCTATTGAAGTCTGAAGAGTAGCGATCGAGCTCTCCCATATGAGTTCTTCGCTATTTTTTCCTCCATCACCGTCGATATCTTCTCACCCGCCACCTCGCCTCGCCAGCCCCGCCGCCTCGCTGTTTTAGCAATTTTATGATAAGCTAAAACTAATTAAAATGGAAATTGTATATTGATTGGCTGGTTTCATACAAGAACGGTAAGGAAAATGACAAGAACAACAAGAAAGATGCCAAGTAAGCAAAATAGAGTGAAAATTAGAGTATCATTCGAATGAGTGGCCTGTGAATACAATGGAGCTGGGTTCTATTTATAAGAGACATTTTGTCACGCCCCAGACCGCGTCTGTGCCACGTGGACAACCGTCGTACAATCCAATAAGAATAACCGCAGTTCATCCTTACCGAATTGCACAAGACGTCCGATAGATACATATGCCAAAACCGATTAGTAAACATACATAACAACATCAACATACAATCAAACACATAGCGGAATATAAGTGTTTAATAAGAACCCACACAAGGGTAAAACAAGAGCTCGCAGGCTCCATTAATTTATAAGTCAAAATAGTTCCATGAGCATTATTTAATTATTTAGAAATAGAACCGGAGGAAGCACGAACCACGTCTTCTCTCCATCGATCTCCCGAGCAACGGGTGCAGGAAGTAAGCTCTAGCTTCAACCTGAAAGGGTGGTTCCCCCGAGGGATCAGTACTACAGAAAAGTACTGGTGAGGGCAAACTGTATGTAATGTAACTAACGTTTCTCACGCGAGACCCTCAAAATAGGGTGATAGTATAATTATGGGCATAACTCTTAGCTACCCCTTTTCAAAACAAAATGTATACATATATACATATGAGTAAAATATCTGGCCCGTGGGCCCATTTGTCTTTCAAATCATTTAGGGGTAACAGCCTCATTAAATTCATCCTCCCCATGCCTTACCCTCGAGTGGAGTCACCCGCAGGCTAGCTCACTCGATACTAAAATATAATTACTGTGGGGCCCTTCGGACTCCCATATCCCAGACATGGTTTAAATCAATCCCTAGACCAAGGAAAATATTCTATCGGAAACTCGTTCCCGATCAAGCACGTTTAATCATTTAAAATCATTACCTTGAGGTTCACCTACCTCGAGGACTATCCGTCCTTACTATCATAGTTTACATTCCCGGGGCTAACCCCGCCTTGAGGAGTACACATACACCCTCATCCTATGTGTAATTTGCTGGAGGTTAACACACCTCAAGGACTACACGGGCCCTTGTTACCTATATGCACTTTGATGGAGGTTAACACACCTCAAGGACTGCATTTGCCCTTGTTAACTATATGCAATTTGATGGAGGTTAAACACACCTCAAGGACTGCACTTGCCCTTGTTACCTATATGCAATTTGATGGAGGTTAAACACACCTCAAGGACTGCATTTGCCCTTGTTACCTATATGCAATTTGATGGAGGTTAAACACACCTCAAGGACTGCATTTGCCCTTGTTAACGTTTGAGTGTAGAGGACTCCTCCTGGTCCTACAGAGTATTATATAACCTTACTTGGTCCTGGGTATTCACCCGCCATTTATAATCTACCACGTGCCTCGCCCGGTCGTGGTCTATAATTTCTTTACTAACGACTAGTCCAAGTCTTAGCGTTTAAATCGTATTCCAAGCCTTATCATTTTAAACATCATATTTCATGCAATCCCATGCAAAATATTCATATATAGGATGACCAGAATTAATCCCACGTCGAACCGGGTCCGATTTGGGTTTTTAGCAAAAATCAGTCCTGAAAGCCGAGACATAACCGGCGCCGGTTTTACCCATAACCGGCGCCGGTTTACTGATTTTCTTGAGTAAACCGAACCATAACCGGCGCCGGTTTTGCCTATAACCGGCGCCGGTTACCCCCTGGGCAACCGGTCAACATTTTGGTCAACGCCCGTTTGACCATCCAAACGGGGTCCGATTTCCACGAAATTTTATACGCTTATGCAACAAGTCATTCTTAGTCCAAAAATATTACTTTGGACGTCCAAATCATCACACATAATTTATAATCATTTTCTGTCCAAATTAAAGCATATTAAATACACTTATTAATACTATTAATAAGTAAATCTTTCCTTAATACATTCTTAGATGTATTTAACATTTCATGGAATATCATTCTGTTTTATTTGAGTAATCTCATGCCCAAGCCCAAATCATGGCTCATGATCCTTTCTTACAACCTTTTATTCATACCATTAATTGATTAATCATTAATTATGCCATATTTCCATAATCCATAATTTATATGACTACTCACATATCACATATCTTTTTATATTCCTTTACTAGATAACTCTAGTTAATCACATACACGGTTCAAGTATACCTTCTTATTCATTTAAGAAAAATATACTCATGATTAATTAATAAATTAATCTATTTTTTTATTTATCATATAACACTTCCATAATCCATATTTAATATGGATAATCACAACTTTACAACCCTTTTATATTCACTTACTAGATTATTCGAGCTTATCTCATACATGGTTCAAGTATATCCTCTTATGCATTAAGAAATATATACTACGTACTAATGATTAATTAATA
The DNA here is from genome assembly GCA_945859915.1 of Cuscuta epithymum. Taxonomy (NCBI): domain Eukaryota; kingdom Viridiplantae; phylum Streptophyta; class Magnoliopsida; order Solanales; family Convolvulaceae; genus Cuscuta; species Cuscuta epithymum. Next base: position 1,137,620 of record CAMAPF010000138.1, read on the forward strand.
AATTAATCTATTTTTTTTCATTAGTCATATACACCATGACTAATCATGCATTTTAATCCATTTCATCATTTCTCAAATCATGGTTATGATTTTATTTAGGTAATCCCACGTTTGAACCAAGAGTTACAAGACACGTAGTCGTCCACTCACCTTGAAATGACGCTAGCAAGCTTTTATCTTCTTTGTTCGAACTCCGGCGACTTTTGAATTTTCCGGCGAAAACTCCGGCGGCTCCGGCGACTTTTCCGTCCACTCCTAGATTCCTCGAGAAGTCTATAATATCTTGGTAAAAGACCTAACAAGGTTTCATAAACCAAAAGTGGTATAAACATCAAAACCTTCCGAGAAGGTGTTTTCCGGTGAACCGGTCTTACTCCGGTCATAACTCCGTTCATGGTTATTAGCCAACCCTTTGGATGATTAAATTACTATATTAAGGTCTTATACTACACTTATAATCGTGTAGGATATCCACTTTATTCGTTAATAGGGTTTATAAACAATTTTGGGTAATAACTAGAAACCAAATACAAACTGTTTTGAGAATCCAGATTTATACCTCGTGTGTTTATCTTCCCTTTTTGAGCTGTAAACACCTCGTATCCTTAAGTGCAGCACCTCGTATGAAAGCTCTCTTCAAGACCTATCTAATGACACCTTACTCGAGCTTATTGGATAAGAGATGCGTGAGATATGAAGTGAACAATCTCGAGGGTTGAAATTGTACGAACTGGTTGGCAGCCTCCTCTCTTCTTGCTTCCTTCTTTCCCCTTGTTCTTAGCTCGAGTAGAGCTGGTGGAGATGATGTTTTTGAGACTCCTTTCCTCCCTACTTGATGCTAGGGCCGAAATAATAGGAGGGTGGGTGAGTGAGATGTCCTTGTTGTCTCTCATGTGTGAATGGTGTGGGGGAGAAGTTCATTTGATGACTTGATTAATCCCCCCATCATCTCAATTCATTTCCAGCTCTCCAACATGGTCCTCCTCACTTATTTGAGACCATAAGTCGTGGGGTGGCCCCCACCCATGTGGGAGGTCATCCCTTTATGTCCCAAAGTGTACAATTGGTCCCGAAAGTTGTATTTTCTGGACTGTTTTAATTATATTTTATTTTATCGGGTTAAGTAAAATATATATCATTCTTCCAATTAATATTGGACTCTAAAATGAATATATATTACCCAACTTCAATTTAATGGTCCCCGGAATTTATTTCGGGCTGTTATCTGATTAACTAACTATACCGATAATGGGACCTTGTTTGATCGAAAGGCCAACTTTATGGCTCAACATTAATTTACACCATCATATAAATAGTATCTAGACCGAGATGAATATATTATGTGGTCCTCAAATATCGGATGGTCGCCGCCCACGTGTGGGCCCAACGTGTATTTTACTGTTGAAGTAACAGTAAAAATGAGAACGCGTTGCCTCGAAAATTCACTCGTCATTTCTCATTACATAATATGTGGTTTCATATTTGGTGACACTTTAATAAAATGTTACACTTATTTTTAAGTGGCCCGAACTGTATGAACAGATAACATCTTATCTGTTTATTCTTATACGAAAATATCTTCAAGGTAGGGTCCTCCAAAAGCACCCACCTCTAATATGTCAATTTAATCAATATTATTCATCCCATTATTTTGGTTTCTTAGCATGTTTATATTTCTTCTGTTATAAATTCGTAGTCCTACGAATTATTGACAGTCCGATAATTAAGGACTCCTCACTATCGAATAGTGGCCCTGGCCCGCTCGGCCGTCCAGTTGTCGATCTTTATAACAATGGGGTCCACGACCCATTCCTACTATCATAATAGTATCGTTTTGGAAAATAGTAATATTTTATAAACTTGAAATACCACGTGTGGTCCCACGTTTAAATTAATAACCCTTTATTAATTTAAGACAAAAATTTTTTTACTTTCTCATTTATCAAGACTACTCTTAGTCTTGATTTACCTTCTTTAACCAAGTACTTTATGAAAAAAAATTTTATCTGGGTAAAATTCGGGTCCGGTGTTACAAGTTCACCCCCCCTTACAGGAATTTCGTCCCCGAAATTAGCGTCTCAACCTTGAGAAACGCTTCTCCCTTCATTTTCTGAAGCTAAAAAATTTGAACATAAAAATATTTATGGAAATTAAGGTTTAATTTAATAATACCTTATGCCATGGTCGGGCCTAACAAATGGCTTCCGCCATTCTCGGCCTTTACGAGCGAGTTCGCCATTGACTTTTAGAAGGTACCATGTTTGAGGCAACCCTAGTTGGGTTTTCAACCCCCGTGACCCCTTCTCTAGCTCCTGATGTTCCTTCACGCGTACGTTGAGGACAAAGAACCTTGATGTGGCCTGTTTCTCCACAAAAGTAACATCTAGATGGCTCTCGACATCTCCCGTAGTGCCTTCGCCTACAATTCTCACATTTGGGTGCCCCCGTGCCCCGAGTGCTTGAGCTTTGACTTACCAAGTTTTGACTCTCACTGAAAAACGGAACTAACTTGTTAGAGTCCCCCTTGCTCTGAAGTTCATATTTTCCCTCTCGTCGTGGAGGGTGAATCATCACTTGATCTCTTTCTTGTGCTTCCTTTGCATCCCTTTCTTGCCTTTCCTTCCAAAGCTCCTCCCCCTGAAGACCTTGGGCCACTACTTGACTAAAAGTCATGTTGAATTGGTAGGTCGCTCTTTCGCGTATTTCCAAATTGAGTGCATTCCAAAAATGGTTTGCCATTCGGTTCTCATTTGCGGCATACTCAGGCAAGAACCTTGCCAGATGTCGGAATCTTTGTTCCAGTTGCTTCACCGTAAACTCATTTCCCTGTTTGAGATCGATATATTCCCTCCTCTTTCGATTTACTTCGAAAGAGGTGTAAAACTGCTCATAAAATGCTTGCTCGAAGTTGTCCCACGTGACAACCCCGTCAAACTTACCCTTGGTGCCCTCCCACCAAGTAGAAGCTAAACCCTCCAATAATCTAGTGGCTACCCTTAACTTTCGTTCAGGGACCACCTGCATGTCATCAGCTGCATCATTTAACCTTTTTATCCACTCGGCTGCTTCCGATATGTCCCCCGTCCCATCAAACGGTTTGCACCCCAAGGCCCTAGCCTCTTTGAGGTACTTTGAGATCTTAATGAATGGTCCTTCACCATCAGAATCTCTAATTGTCTTAACCTGTACTCTATGAGCACCCCGACCCCTCCTGCGAGAGGTGTCGTCTCTGACATGTCCCACCTGGGATCTCTGTCGTTGCCTTTCCCTTTCCCGCTGGTACCATCGGTACATCTCACTAATCTGATCAGGAGGAATTCTGTGCATATCCTCTCCATCGTTTCCTTCAAAAGAAGTTTCTTCAGACTCACTTTCAGGCTGATAAGTTGAGTCATCCTCCGAGTTCCACGACTCGAATTCAGTCACATTGTGATCAGCCATCGCAGCTCGTGTTTGTGGGCCTTGGTTGCCCATACCTCGCCTTTTACGCGACCTTGATATCCCCCGATTGGCTTGCCCGGCTATCCCCGGTCCGCGCCCTCTCGGATTTCCTCGAACCGCCCTATCACTACCACCCATTCCTGAAAGAATATTATTAACTTTATATTAATGTAAACTTTCAAAATATTATCTGCATTTAATTTTTACTAATATGTAATTAAATGTAATGACAGTCAAAGTTGTGGATGGTTAACGTGAAAGTCAAATTGTTGCAACTTTAAGAATGTTTTTACTTGGACTGTAATTTGCTGGTCTGGTTTGTTTATGTCTGGTCTAGTCTGGTCTTGCAAATGTTTGGTCTCTGTGTATTTTATAACTACCGAAGTCAAGTATGGTCGGGTCAGGTCTAATCTGTTTAAGTCTAGTCTGATCTAGTCTGTTTAAGTCTGGTCTGATTTGGGATCGAAAACAGTTCAAGTAAAAATATTCTTAAAGAATGAAGGATAGTACATGTTAGTTTAGATAGAAAATGATTTTACATTTTTTTTAAATTAGGCCCTTTTTAATTTCTTGTCCCTAAACTTTCTAAAACACTCCCCCACTTTTATATGTTCATAACAATATATTCTTTAATGAAGCTGTATGAGCTTCTCTAGACATGAAAATGCGGCCATGCTATATTACTACGTAACAAGTTGATCTATATAATTTGAGAGAGAAATAATAAAGTGGGTTAAGAAACCCATTTGTGAAAAAAAATGATACTGAATAGAAGATGTCAAGAAATATCATTAACAGGGAATTGACGGCAACGGCCCTGGCCTAAAGGAAAGGGTATATTCGGCACTTATGTTTGCTTTTACAAGATTATTGTACTCAAAAATAGATGAGGGGTATTATATGTTTTCTATCACATAGTTGAAGGGTATATGTTTTCCATAATCCATATCCCTTTATGCAAATCAAAAGAATTTCTTCAAAACTTCATGAATTTAAAAGCATGATTTAAAAAACGCCATAATCTATATGGTTTAATTTATAAGTTCAAGTGTATATATGTGAGTGACTAATGTGAGTGTACATATGTAAGTGTCCAAATGATATCTTCAGATTGTCATAACTTAGACCCACATATTATCCCCACCAAATAGAAGACAAACACCCACTAGCCATGTGAGTATTTCACCATAAAAAGATTACTTAATTCCTGGATAATGTTTGTGAAGGAGGATGACTACTTTGGGGAATTCGAGGGGCTATGGTCATGGTTTTCAGCCGGTGTTTCTTGTCTGTATTGTTATGATTAATATTGGAAGTAGATAGTGGATTAAGGGGGGCTGCTTCATGCAGTGCCCGCCAATGGGGACTTCCTTTTTTCAAATGAGACCGGCCACGTGCGTACATATTTGCTTGAGAGCATTCGACTGATTCTCTTGATTTAAGAAAAAATTATTTTTAAAATATATTTTGTTAATAAAATAAAGAAACAATTATATATAAAATAGCTAAAATGATTATCTACAGCAAGTTCAGCCAATACAGCCAAAAAAGTAACTTTAACCTTACTTTTTCTGCTTATTATACAAGTCAGTGAGCGAAAACAAAAATTAGTGTTGACAAATGGCCTCTTAACTTTTATAACGGGCGCAATTTTGGTGATTTCATAAATTGTTTGGACACAATTACCAGTTTTTTTTGTGCGCATAAATGCAATTTCTAAATAATGATCTTACCAGTGTGAATTGAATTTCTAAAAAGGGAAATGTATGAACAAATATACCTCTGATTTTATGCACGTATATCTTTAATGTTTTGAAAGGTATGAAAATCTTACTAAAATTCAAGTTTAGGATAAAATTTATCCTCACTAATTTAAAATAAAAAAAATACATATTTAAAAATGTAAAAAAATTAAAAAATTATATTAAGTTTTGAGATTGAAAAATAAAAAAAAAACATAAAATAATTTCATTTTGTGTTCAATGATTCATTTTAATATTTTATATCATTGTAATATTGTTAACATAAAATAAACATGTACAAGTTTAACATATAATTACGGGTTTCCCTGAATTATTAAAAAATGTGTTGAAAAATTAAAAAAATTAAAAATCATTTTGTGCTGAATACTTCCTTTTATCTTAACAATATTAAATTTTGATATAAATCTGAATGAGGAAGCATTGAACACAAAATGGATTTTTAAATTTTTTATTTTTCATTTTTGAAACTCAATATATTCATTTTTACTACGTATTCTTAATGTTTAAGTTATTTAAATTAGGGGTGGATAAGTAGGTTTACGGTTCATTATCATCGGTTTCAGTTCGGTTTCGGTTTAGGAGATATTGCACCAAACTAAAATCAATTGCATGTGTTTCGGTTTGGTTTCGATTGGTTTCGATTCGGTTGGGTTACGGTTTAGTTTACCAATGACAAAATTACTAGATTCTATTTAGTTCAATTTGATCTGGTTTCATATATATTTTCAAAATAAAAGCCCGTCGCATATTTTTGATTTATTATTCAAATAAAACGTAAAGGGAAATAAAAGATAGAAAAAGAAATAATAAAATATTATAAACTAACACTTAATTTATATTATTTTTTTAAAAAAATCAAATAACTAATTTATTAATAAGCGATAACAAAAATACAAGAGAATGAATAGCCTGAGGCTACAATGGGATGAGACGTAGAACGGAACAGATTCAATGAATCCTTCCAGATCGCTAACCCCGCAATAATATAGTCTAGGTTAACTGCCTTGCTGATCTTCTTGCTACTCCAATGAGAAATTAAAAAATTATAACTAAAAGATCTGGCTTCACCAATCATCAGAAAGGGAGAATTGGTTTGACCAGCAAACTGTTAATTATAATTAGTTAAAACATTACAACTAAAAGATCTGCCTTGCTGATCTTCTTGAAATGCAAACTGTGACCGGCACAAGGATTAAGGAATGATAATAAATGATGTGTGCTTTTTACACTTTTAGCCATCATGATGCTTTTAAGTTGATGGGAAAAAAGTAAAAGTAAGGGTAACCTTGTCACTTTATTCTTATTTACGTACCTAAAATAGAAAGTGGAAAATCATTTTAGGACAACCAAATTAGGAAATTTTGCAAAACAAATTGGGACGGAGGGAGTATATGTCTGTAAATTATGTTCGACGAATTTCTATTTTCTATAAACGTGTATGTCTCTTTTCTCTAAGCCTCGACTTTTGCTGCGTGAACACTGTAAAGTACTGCGAAAGTATCAATGGAATCAAATTTGAATCTATATTTATTTAGGTAGATTGTATGGTATCAAAGGTATCATACCTTTGTCCACATGGACCAATCAAAACGATGCATTTGAATTATTTAAATCTAAATTAAAAAGAATATAATGATTTGGATCAATCAAATAAGTATGATACACTATTTTTTAAATGGGTATCGGAGTTGTCACAATTTATTGATTGTACGAAGCATTATTGTACGAATATAGTACGTACTTGGTATGTCAGTATGTTTATGTGTGTGGGGCACACCTTATCTGAAGTCGAACTTTCACCGTAGTTTCACGTACTCTTCTAAACCATTCACACCCTATAAAAGGGTCAAGTAAATTGTGGGAATTGAAATAAGTGCAACGACTTCAATTTAATTCAAGTAAGCTGTAGGAGTATTATATTGTACGTAGTTTTCTATCATTATATTCCGTCGTCGTCATGGCTAGCACCACACCAACTCAGTTGCTGAATGCAACAATAATGCTCATAGCTATATTGGCGTCCCTCCATCTCACTGGTATATACATTTGTAAATTTTTATTCTTAGCTTGTATATATATAGTCATATAAATGCAGCTTAACCGTAGTTTTCAAAAGTATATAATAAAACGATCCCGTGACAACTACTCCATACTATATAAATATATCCACATTGGACCTTCAACTTTTTCAAAAGTATAAAATAAAAGAATATATTAATGTAGAGAAAATTGCTTTCATATTAATGGCAATCATGTACATGTTCTTGCATCTAAATAAAAATACACATCCGGTTAATATTGTGTTACCCACCATACTAATAAGGTAGATTCTATGGTATCCACATGGATCAATGAGAATGTTGCAGTTGAATTACTTAAATCTAAATTAAAATGATAAAGTGATGTGGTCCAATCAAATATATGATAGGTACGGTATCCCATTTTAAAAAAGGTACCGGAATTGTCACCTACTAATAATGTCATAGTTAATCACACCTTAATTATATACTCCGTTTTAATTATACTCTCCCAAGAAAACTTATTTGTAAAACAGTTTTGTTCATTCCCTTGAAAAAATTAAGGGGCACACACGCACTCAAATGTAAATTGATAAATTAAATTATCTAAAAAAATGTAACAGTGTAAACAAAATAAATTTTTCATTTTGGTCATCATCATACAACAGAGTATTGCTTTTATTTTAATTACGTCATTTGTACATATGTACGTACCGAGGGAGTAACATTAATTATACGTAGTACCAAGTATATTCAAGGATTTTGATCTCTCACAGTCCCACTTAAATACTAGCATGGGAAAATTGTCCCAAATATCAAATAGGGGTAAAACAAGTTATGCAACCTGATAGATTATATGGCCCAGGAATCCCCGGCCCATAGACTCTCACTTCTCCTACACATGCCCATTGAGCCCGAGAAACATTCGAAGCCTAAATACAGCGGCCCAAGCCTCAAAGAATCCCAAAATACACACTGGGGTGCCTTCGGCCTCCTTGGCCGAAGGCTCCAAAATACACAGGGCACCAAGATTCGAGCATACTGTTTTTAATCAAGGCTCCAAATTTCATGGTCATGTTATTAATCAAGGGAATGAACAAAACTGTTTTACAAATAAGTTTTGGGAGAGTATAATTAAAACGGAGTATATAATTAAGGTGTGATTAACTATGACATTATTTTCAAATACTGAGTATAACATAGTTCAATTAACTTGGAAGAGTCAATATTACTTACTACCTCCATTCCTTTTAATTTAGTCATCTTTTACTTTTTTCAGTCATAATGATAAACTTTGATCCATTATTTTAACGGATATATTGATGTAAACCTTAATAAATTTATGTTTTATGACAGTATTTTTTACCAAATAACTTTTTCATACTACCTCCGTCCTCCGTTCTTAAATAAGTGCAACATTCTAAATTTTACATTATTCACATATTCTACTTTGACTACATTTTATTTATTGATGTATTAATATATTTTTTTGAAAAAAATATTACTAAATTTGTCTAATACTCCGTACTAAAAATATTTTCATACATTTTATTTATTTTATTTATTGATCTATTAATATTCTAAATATTACTAAATTTTCAAAATCTGACTTATTTAATTGTGAAATTTTTACAGTGGGCCAGATCGGAGTTTACTATGGAAGAAACGGCGACAATCTGCCGCCTCCGGCGGCGGTGGTGGCCTTATACAAGCGAAACAACATCCAAAGAATGCGAATTTACGAACCACACCACCCAACCCTCGACGCCCTCAGAGGCTCCAACATCGAGCTCACCATGAGCGTCCCCAACATCAACGACCTCCAGTACGTCGCCGCCGGCCAGGTCAACGCCACCCAGTGGGTCAAAGTCAACGTCTGCAACTACTTCCCCGCCGTCAAAATCAAACACATCGTCGTCGGCAATGAAATCTCCCCCATCAAGAACAGCCAGTACACCTCTTTCGTACTCCCCGCTTTGCGCAACGTGCAGACCGCCATCACCGCCGCCGGTCTCTCCCCACAGATCAAAGTCACCACCGGCGTCGACACCGGCGTTCTGGGAAACTCCTTTCCTCCACAGAACAGCAGTTTCCGGCCCGACGTCGTCGGGTACTTGGCGCCCATCATCCGGTTCTTGTCGGATAATGGGTCGCCGTTGTTCGTCAGCATATACCCGTATTTCTCCTACGTGGACAACCCCGGCAAGATCAACCTCCAGTACGCTCTGCTTCAGCCGAACAGCGGCGTGGTTGCCGGCGGCGTTTACTACGACAATCTTTTCTACGCGCTTGTCGATGCCATGTATGCAGCGATGGAGAAGGTTCTAAATGTTGCCGGGGCAGCGTCGTCTTTGCCATTATACGGGGACATGAAGGCCGGCGGGAAGCCGGTTCCGGCGGTGAAGGGAGGAGAGTCGGGGTGGCCGAGTAACGGCGGCGGAGGACCACACTACCGGCCGACCGGTAACGCCGGAGCGCCGTCCCCGGCAAATGCTGACAACGCAATGACATATAACAATAATTTGGTTCGGATTGTGAAGAAGGGAACGCCCAAAAGACCAAACCAGCCAATTGAGACTTACATATTTGCTATGTTTGATGAAGATCTCAAGCAGCCTCCGGGCATTGAGCAGCATTTTGGTCTTTTTAGTCCAAGAGCCTTCCTCAAGTACCCAATGAATTTTAACTAATTGACTTCCTGGTCTCTAGTTGTTGTAATTTACTTCAATAAATATTTTGTACGTACCCTCCTTAATTGGAATAATAATTAAGGAGTGTGTAATGACTATGGTTACTTTAAGCTCCAAATCTAATGTTATTGGTTGCAAGTGTACTTGTTTCATGTATTATTAATTGATTTATTAGTAACAGCTGGCTTGTTCAATTCCATCCTAAAATCTTTCAGATGATATATTTGCCTATTCCAATTTTGGTTTGTTTATTCAGAACTGTTAATTGGAAGCATCAAACACATATATTAAGTGTCATAATATGTACATGTTGCTAATACCATATCTAAACTTTGGTCAGGGATACTCATATTCATCCATCTCTCCCCTGATTATATTCGATTTCGGTATACGGTTTACCATAGTTTACATATGAGAACGTTGGCTTTCGATGTTTTTACTTGGACTGTAATTTGATGGTCTGGTCTGATTGATCTGGTCTGGTTTCTTTGTATTTTTATAACTATCCAAGTCTGATCTGGTCTGGGACAAATTACAGTCCAAGTAAAAATATCTTTGTCTTGATAATAATAGTTAGAGTTAGATATTTAGATTATTATTGAACATTAAAATTTACATATTCCGGATCAATATTAAAACGGAGATTTGCAATTTTAGTCATGTAACCCTCGAATGTTATCTTTATTGGTCCTATAATTTTAATCTCTTGTAAATTTGATCATGTGACTAATAAATACGGAGTACTTAGAATTAAGTACTTTTACACGGAAAGTACACTCTCTAGAAGTTTACTTTTCAAAGGGGAAATTACTTAAATGACAAATATTAATTACTTACAGGACCACATTTGCAAGTGACAAAAGTTACGAGACGAAAATTGCAAATTTCCCAAATTAAAATTCTATTAAAATGCAGAAACAGACACTTGTCACTCTTTGGAAAATTACTTTAATTAAAAGAGGTTATATATTTGTCCTTTTGCAATAATTATACTAGTATTTCTACAAAGGGTCAAACCATAGGCAGTAGCTCGGGTGAATTGTACAACTGATACCGATAGAGTATAAGGACCTAGACTCCATAACCCACATAATAAGAACACCAATGCCACGACACTGACGCATGATTGGCCTCCATCGGCCAAGCTCTTCCTCGGCCAGAACATCACTAGTAGGCAATATTTTGTACATTTTATAATTTATACTAAACTTCAGAAATTATGTAATTAGAACATTAGAATCCTTATTTTGCACCAGGCCTCTCAGGCCCAAGTTTTGGGAGTCCAACCCACATTTTCCTCTATATATATTCTTCTTGGGGGTAGTTGTAGTGTGTTGAGCACACTTCTCTCTAGATTTATAATAGTCTATCAAATGTCTTAACTATTGATATTATTGCGTTTTGGTACTTTAAGTTTCAAATAAATTAAATCAGTACCATAACTACACACAAATGTTTCAATTGACAATATATATATATAGGGGTGGGTTCAAGTAAAAAGTAGTCTTCCCATGCAAAGTGAGAACAAATCTTGGCCTTCCATCACTTGAAAATGGATGGATTTGATGAACTTTAAACACAAGAGATGATTTCAAAAATGTGCAAACATTTATACTATAAAGTGGATAATTAATGATAAAAAGTGCACTCATGTGTGTCAAAAATGATTGTCAAAACTTTCCAGCTTGTGCACTTTTTACTTTGTACCGTATTGCACTTTTGTACTCTACATGTGCACTTTTTGACTATTCTGATGCACAGTTGTCACAAAATATTTAATAAAAGTTCTCCATAATTACAAAAATGCCACCGCGTTTCCAACTATAAAATTGATCTCTTCCATCCATTTTTTCACTTCAATGGCCAAGATTAGTTCTTATTTTTCACCTAGGAAGTACTTTTTATTTGAACAAAACTCTCTCTATATATATATATATATAATAAGTTAACTTGTTATATATATGTGTTTTTGACTTTTTACATGTAGTTTGAAATAGTCAACCAACCATTCTTTTATATTTATACTTTACTACCAGCTAATATACTTATGTGTGATATTTGTTAATGTTATAATTTACTATTTTCTGATGTGGTGACTGGTGACCATAATAATTGGACAATTTTTTCTTTGAGCAATGGGAGAAGAACCGTTAGAACTTAGAACTTAGAACTTGTAGAACCGTTAGAAGCACAACTACATGGAGAGATTCATCCAAATAGGACTAAAACAAGGTAGAATTTCAAAAATAGGACCATTATGATTTATTTGGCAAAAATAGGAGTAAAAAGAGGTAATCTGGCAAAATTACCCTCTGCAATCGATCGCCCCAGTTTATCATCCTCTACCATGACCGCAATTCATCTTTCACGACTCTTTGCTCTGCCATGGCTGTGCTCCGCATCGATCGTAGTCTCGCAGTGGCGTAGCTTTGCCATCGACGACATCTGCTGCAATAGCCAAGACAGGTATGTACTCTTCTTCTTCCTCCTCTTTTTCTTAGTTCTCTGTTTTTTTATTTTGTTTTTTTATCAATCAAATTTTAAATACAATTTTGAATTTTGAAAGTTTCAAATGAGGATATATCTGAACTTGAATGCCTTGTTATCAATTTTGATTACTTCGAATCTCAAAATGCTCTGACTGATGATTCCAGAAAATGACACTTTTTGAATAAGAGAATGTCATAATTATTGGGTATTTTTACAAAATGCCACTTTTATGCCATTACAATATTTGGAAATGCCATATTGAGAATGTCAGATTTCTATACGAAATCGTCATTGTTGTCATATTAAGTGGCATTCTTAAAACATGTCATTTGCATATGGAAAACATGACAGTTTAAAGCAATCCTTAAATGTCATATAAAAAGTAAACATGTCAATTTTTAAAAAATGACATCTTGTGTACTATTATGTTAAAATAATGTTGGCTTTTTGGAATAGAAAGATGACATTCACAGTTATTAAAACATGTCATTTATTTTTAAATGATGGAAATTCTGAATTAAAATGTCTAAAATAATCTGAAATTCAAAAGAGGCACAAGTAGAGAAGAAAACAGGGGGGGGGGGGGGGAGAAGAAGGAGAAGGAGGAGGAGGAGGAGGAGGAGGAGGTGGAGAAGGAGGAGGATGAGAAGAAGAGGAGGAGGAGGAGGAATACCTGATTTTGTTGGAGAAATCGTTGAAGAGGTGGTTGTCGGCGTCGAGCAGGCAACTCCGATGAAGAGGTGGCGGCCGACGTTAAGCAGACGTCTGCGATGATGGCGGTTGAGTTGCGATCGATATGGTGCGTCCATGGCACCTCAGTCGGAAGAGGAGGGCTGAATCGATGGCAGAGGGATTGGGGAAATTGGGATTAGGGGTAAGAAGGTAATCTGGAGTCCTATTTAAGCAATTTAAAACTTAAAGTCCTATTTTGTAGTTTTAACCATGTTTAGTCCCATTTAGGATAATTTCTTTTATTATATTTATCCTAATACTATCACAACATGTTGAATTTTACACAATTCACATATTCTACTTTGACTACATTTTATATTATTATTTTATAAAAATTATTTTTTTTTAAATTATATTGTTCAATTCATGTCATTACAAATTTTCAAAATCTAATTTTTAAATATTTTTTACTAATAGGGATTAAGATATAATTACGGTCAAAGATGTGCGTTGGCAAGTGTGAAATGTTGACCGTTGCACCTAAAAAAGAACGGAGGAAGCATATTAATACCGTAGTAACTTATAAATGTTTACCATGTTTTTACGGCGTTGACCGGGCTGACCCCGTGACCTGATCATTAGTCCGGGTTGCTCACCGGTCCGGTTCTTGTAACATAGTGTCAAACCAAAAACCGGACCAATGAGCGGACCCGGACAAATGATCGGGTCACGGGTCAGCCCGGATCCGACGGGTCAATCCGGTCAACGCCGGAAAGACCCGGTCAACATTTTATAAGTTATTAATATACGTAGTATTAGGATAAGTATAATAATATACAAAATTAAAATAAAATTTAATTACTTTTCACAATATTCAAATAATTATTATAATGGTAAGCATTGAAAGCGGTAAGTCTTACTTATAGGTATAAAATAATGTTATTTGATTTAGTTTTACATACAGTTACAAAATACGGAGTAATTAATTTTGACATTTTATCTTTTTAGAATAATACTCCGTACCTGAGTATAAAAAAGGATTTCAAGATGAGAGTAAAGGACAAACAATCCCTGATTAAATGTTTAACAAGAGACCGCTACCAGACCAGACCAGACCAAAATTTCTTAGTTATAAAATGCACAGAGACCAGTCGTTTACCAGGCCAGACCAGACCAATTCAGACCAGACTAGACCAGACTTAAACAGACCAGACCAGCAAATTTCAGTCCAAAAGAAAACATCCCAAGTATATCACACACAAAATTATCACACTTATTTCAAATATCTGAAAATTATTATACTTATTAGTTATTACAAAATTTTAAAAACATTATACATAATTATTTTTCAATCACATTGAAATTTTCTATCCGTATTTGGTGCTACAAATGTATAAGAATATATTTTATACTCCGTATTTATTAATTATTATGGTATTCTGTTGTTATATGTATATTAATAATTAAAGAGCCGTTATTAACAACAGGTAAAGGTTTCGTAGATGATGCGAATTCCAGAGTGATCGCTAGGATGTAGGTAAAAAGGCGAGGATGGATCTTCGGTGGGATTAACCGAAGAGCTCTGAGAGCTTGGCATGCTGATAGCTTGAAGAGCGGAGGATGGAATATGTTTTCAGAAAGAACCGATTTAGAGACAATCGATTCGAGATTGATATCGATTCGAAGAGGATCGATAATCTGGCTACGATGATACCATGTTACAATAGTAAATACTGGTAGAATTAAGATCGAACAGTGAAGAAGAAGAGATCGAACAATGATGAAGAAGAAACTCAAGCAATTGGAATTAGGGTTCTTAGAATCTTGAAGAGAAAGAATGAATCCGATCAAAAAATAAAAATGAATTACAAGGGAGTTTACATACAGGGGTGTTAAAAGAGAATAATAATAATAATAATATTTGCAGAACGGTCCTTAAAGTCTTGTAGCTTTTAATATTTAATCAGCTTCCTTCTTTAATTTATATCATCTGCATCCATTTTATGAGTTTGATATTATTTGGCGTATTTGATTTTCGCCATACCTGAGTACGATTCCTCCAGCCCGGATATTTGATTTTCGCCGGGATTTGGCCTATTTACCTGGGTTTCGACGGGTCCGGGTCCATCCCGGTCCATAGCGGGTTGTCGGGTATTTCCTAGTTTTAGCATATTTGCGGGTTAGTAGCTAACCGGACCGGTCTAGGCGTTGGGTCACCGGGTTCTGGATTAACCCGCCGGTCTGGTCCGGTTCTTGTAATACGTACTCCGTATAATATAGGTTTGACAACTTATGTTTTATTTTGGACAAAATGTATATGTACTCTTATTTTGGGTTTTGAGTTATTGAGTATGTGAATTGCAATTTGCAATGATAAGTGCAGTAATTCAAATTGTTTCGTACTCAAGCTCGAGAGTTGGAATTCAAACTTTCGAGCAAATAGAAACTCTCAAATTTAAGGATGTTTTCTTTTGGACTAAAATTTGCTGGACTAGTCTGGTCTGAACTGGTCTGGTCTGGTTTGGTAAACGTCTGGTCTCTGTGTATTTTATAACTATGAAAGTCTAGTCTGTTCTGATCTGTTTAAGTCTGGTCTGTTCTGGTCTATTCTGTTTAAATTGGGTCTGATCTGATCTGAGACTGAAAACAATTCAAAAGAAAACATCATAAGCCGACGAGCTCAAAATGTCGAGCCAACCGAGCTGAATTCAAACTTGTAAATATTCCCGAGCCGAGCTCGACTCTGATTTATTGATCTTGCTCGAGTCGAGTTTGATCATAGACGTGATTGGATGAGCCATTGTTAGCTCGCTACGGGGGTTTTGAAAGGCGAAATCGGGCCTCGAGGCGTTAGGCGGTAGCCTTCCGAGGCGTAAGCCTCGAGGCGTAACGAGGCGTAAGCCCCGAAATGGTGTTGCTACAAACCTATGACATATTAGAAAGTATACATAATTCATAATAATAAGCTAAACTAAACAAAATCACAAGTAAAACGAACATAATTATAAAATATTCAAGTCAAAATAACATCAAACGGAAATACTAAGCCTATCGTCCCCATCATCACTATCCAAATTAGTAATGTCATTCTCATTGTCATCTCCTTCATTATCATGAGCATCATTATCTTCTTCAGTTCCAACAGTAAGGTCCACCCCTACACGCATAAAGTACGTAGCAATGTAGTATTAATTTTTTAACAAATAAATTAGTATTTAGTAAGATCAATGATAGATTGATAGTTGAATTATTAGAACTAGAAAGTTTAAACCGTAGGTTCATAAATTCATAAATAACCAGTAGGCTAATAAAGTTAAACAGTAGGCGAAATTTAATAACTTTGTCTGAGTGTCTTTTAAACACAAACCGACATTTGTAATCTTTTAAATTCAACAGACACAAATACACTAATTTTAAACTAAAAAAGTTAAATAAACAGAAAAGTGGACAACGATTTAATAATTAATACATAGAAAAGTGGACAACTATTTAATAATTAATACTGCATAACTTTTTTGACTGTAATTAATACTGCGCAACTTTTAATAAATCAAAACAAAACTTTTAAATAACTAAAAAGTTGATTAAAAAACTTAAATGATGAAAAACGAATACTCATAAGAAATTATAGAGGTTGGGCGGTGGGTATTCTATACGTACCTGGATGAATCAGCGAAGCAGAGTTGTAGGGAGCTCCTAAAGTCTCGGTCCGGAACTAACGAAGCTTCAACTGAGGTGCTGAGCAGCGCTTATTGAAGTCCCTGTTTCTTGTTTGTTACTATTGTAGAAGAGTGGCGGGCAATAGAAGTTGGAAGACAGGGAGGACCTAGGGCTATGGCTAATCCAGGTAATTTGTATATTAAGATGAAAAAAAAAACAGGCCCCCAATAATTTAAAAATTAAGCCCAACTTTGCGTCAAATTAGAGGCGTACGCCTCTTGAACGCCCAGCGCCCTGATACCGCTTCGACGCCTCGCAAAAAAAAGGCGTAAGCCTTGTTCTGGTATGTTAACGCTTAAGCCTTTAACGCGATGACTGAACGCCTTTGCGCATTAGCGCCTCAGATGCGTAAAGGCGAAACGCCTTTTAAAACCATGCACGGGAAATCAAGTGGAATTAACCTTAAAATCTAGGTGACAACTCCAGTACCCATTTAAAAAATAGGGTACTGTACCTACCATGCATTTGATTGGTCCAAATCATTATATGCTTTTTAATTTAGATTTAAATAATTTAACTGCATCATTTTTATTGGTCCATTTGGACAAAGGTACGGTACATTTGGGATACCGTAGAATCTACCTAAAATCTATATGAAGAGATTTTAAGCACATCACCACATTCCTTAACCCCTCAATCGATTATTTCTATTAAAATTTGTTAAAATTAAATATGAGTAAAACATGTACAAACAGCATGTGACCCCATAATTTTACTTAAACCAGTAAGTCATGGATATTGTTCTATCAAGAGTGAGTATTATCGGACGGCTATTGACCTACAGTTGACTTTATGAGTCGTTGATTTGTCTTTTATGTTTAATTATACTCCGTAATAATAATGTGTTTAGTAATAATAATGGAATTGAAGTCTATTGTGGTGGCTGCTAAATATAGTGCCCGCCAATGGGGACTTGGAATTTTCAAACGGAGTCCACCACATGTGTACATCTTTGTTTTAACTTTTACTAAATTTTACTACTGATCTTTACTTATAAGGAAATCAGTGATACTTTAATTTACTACTCCGTAGTCCGTACTAGTGGCAGAATTTTCTATGGAGTAATATTTATACAATAGTTATGCTACGGAGTATGTTTTTTTTAATAATATTTACAAGAATTTTCCATATGAATTAGCACTTCATAGGATTGCAAAAGTTTACTAGATGATCTCACACCAATCAATTTCACAAGTTCAAGTAATGTCAAAACTTATTTTATGTGTTATACTGTTACCACTTACCACTAATCATTGAAATGTTGTTTTTGAAAAAGAAATAGGAGAAAATAATAGAAATAGACTGAACACCTCACAATTGCATATGCAATAAATATATAGAATTAAACACCTCACAATTGCATATGCAATAAATATATAGAATTAATTTCACTTTGGGTCCTACGAGTTTTGTGTCAATTCCACCTTTAGTACACGTCTTTCACTTTGTCCACTTTTGGTACTTAACAAATGTTTTTAACCGTTTGTTGTCATTTTCTGGTAATTTTAACTATAAAAAACAATACCGGGAGGACCATTTATGCGCGAAAACACAATAATCATGTATCAAAAGTGAACAAAGTGAAAGACTTGAACTAAATGTGGAATTGACCTAAAATTCGTAAGACCAAAAGTGGAATTTATTGTAAATATATATCCCGAAATTTATGTAAAAAATTATTTTGGCACTATGGTTACATGTTTATTTTAAATATGAATTTATCGGTACAAGTACAAAATTCAAAATAGTCTAAGCTTTATTTAGATGCAGTTAATTTACCTGCATCATCATAAATGATTTGCATATTATAAATTATGTACTTAACACCATAAAATTTTGTTTATCAAAATATATATGATCATTGTGTTAACATAAGTTATTATATAAAGTTTGAAGTATATGTATTACGTATGCAAGTTTGGGGTACGTACTTATTTTTTTTTTTATATCTCCCAAATATATAAATGAAACAATATACTTCTATATGACAAAGACTTCGGTTGAATGTCTTATTTAGGATGTTTTTACTTGGACTGTAATCTGTCTCAAACCAGATCAGACCAAATCAGACCAGAACAGACCAGACAAGACCAGATCAGATAGTTATAAAATACAAAGACACCAGATCAGACCATTTTAGACCAGACCAGACCAGACCAACAGATTACCGTCCAAGAGAAAACAACCTTAAGGTCGTAGGATTATGAGAGAATTGTTGTTTTGATCATGTAACTTTAGTTGCACCCTCTAGTCTTTTGATTTTGACATTGTTTCACCTATCATTGTCACACCATCTTTTAAATTTGACATTATTTCACCGCTCAGCACTCTACACCATATTAATGTCGGCCTAATTATCGTCCAATAAAATTTACCATTCAACTAGCCTAGTCATTATGGTTCAATTACCTTAAAATTCGGTTGTATTCTTTCATTTCGTCCACCATGTTCCGATTTTACGAGATAGATCTTCATCTAGTTCAGGGCCGGTCCTTCATATTTTTGGGCCTATGGGCGAGATATACTATATTGAGCTTATACATAAGATAAACCGTAAACAATACATATTTAAAATAAGAATTATAACAAAAATATCTAATAAAGGTGATAAGTCCATATTTAGACACACATTTGATGCGTGTTGGGATTGGATTTTGATGGTTTTCCTAGATTTAAGGTGTTGCAAGTCTTAATTTTAGCTCAAGTTATGTTTAACAGGCGTTGGTTCGAGTTTTGTGTCATTTGGAGTCAAAATCAGGATTTTAGAGTTCGGCACTGGCGCTTGAGGAGAAATTGGGATGAGTTGAGAAGCATTTGAGATTTATTTGAGAGCTATGGAGGTCACCGGGAGGTTTACGATAAAGATTAGATGACAAAAGAGCTCTAGGATTGGTTACGGGGTCAAAAGAAGATGAATGAAGCTTGAAAATGACGATCAGGATGACCTTCTGTCAATCGTTCAAGCATATCTCTTTGTAGAAACAACCAATGGACACGATTAAAGTTCCATATGAAATCTAACTTCAAGGGCTACAAATGATATGAAGACACCTTTGCGAGAATCTGAGAGGAAGAAGGTGAAAACAGGCGATGAAGTCAGATGATCTCTGCTGCGATTTCAGAAAGACACCTTCCACCGTTTTGATCATATCTCTTGATTAGATGATTCAAATAACATTAGGAAACTTGGGGGTGAATAGAGGACTTCATTATCTACAACTTTCATGAAGGAAGCATTGCCAAATTCGGAAGTTAAGTAGGTAATATCGTGCCCTCAAAGTCTGGCACGATCGTGCCTAAAGAGAAAAGCACTGCGGAGCTACTGCCAGCCAGGCACGATCGTGCCTGGAGGGAGGCACGATCGTGCCTGCCCAAAATGCGCGTTTCTGCCCTGGAGGCACGATCGAAGGCACGATCGTGCCTGACCTCGTGCCTGGCTCCGAAAATCCCAATTCAGCTCAAATTTCACCCGATTTTTCTATTTAAACAGCCTGTAAACCCCCGTTTTCAAGGGGGAGCTTAGAGAGAGTGCCTAGCACGAATTTTAGAGGGCTTTTCAGCCTTGTTCATCAATCTTTTGATATTCTTTGTAAGTTCCGTCTTTTTAATTAATGACAATTAGTTCTATTCTTCCCAATTCTATTGATTCTTCAATTATGAATTGTGAGTAGTTTAATTAGGGATTGACATTGATGAAGGGGTTGATCATGATGTATGGCTAGTTTCTTGATGGATTAATTGCATGAATGCCGTTTAATTTGTGTTTGAATAATTTAACTGATATCTTTTGTAACCTAGAACGCGCGCTAGAATTACAATTGCTTGTAGAATAAATTAAGAGAGATCTAGTTTATTCTAGGACACCTTCACACACACTTAATCGTTCGCTAAGAGATTAGTAGCGATTAAGGGGCCGTAAGCTCGCTCGTCTTGGCAATAATTTAGGATCCTGTCGCATGAGAGATCAGCCTGGTCCCTTAATTTATTGTACTCTACGCCGCGAGAGCGGTGAGAACTTAGTAATGATTAGCTAGGCTCAATTGAATTAATTTCATGTAATTAGGCCTGATCTTCCAGAAATCTGGTTACCCCGGAATCAATCCCTGTTCCCTTTGTCATTAATTAGAGAGAACCCCCTAGTTTAATCGTTTTATTCACAGTTTTAGTTTCCAAACCAACCAATCTCGCACGACGCTTTTATTTTATTTTCTTTTTAATCGTTGAATTTAATTAATTCTTGATTCCCTTTTGTCCGTCCCTGTGGAGACGATACTCGTACTTACACCACTATTTTACGATCTATTTTAAGTGCGAGAAAACTCACATCAAAAGGTCATAAAATAAAGGCCAAAATCACTTTACTGTTATTTAAATTACATATTTGGTTTTTTCAAAATGATACTAAAATAAAACGTATTTACACAAATATGGCTAATAGCTACTAGAGTGTAGTGTCATGGTAACTTAAGTTTAAAAATTGAACAAAAGTTACTATGATTCCATTACTATTTTAGTAATTAGTCACACTTTTTTAAACAATTTTTATTCTAGTCATATATATAATTATTTTTCACATATTCGGGAAAATGTAACAACACAAGTATTACATAAAAAGAAAAATATTACTTAAATCATTTCTCGCAGAACAATGTGAATTAAAATCATCAATACTCGTTTACAAGGAATAAAAAGTATTAAAAGCTAAAGAGATGTGAAGACTGAAGAAACATGTCTTTTATTGATTCATTGTGTTGCTTTAAAAACATGGTTAGACATTGCTAATTTATTCCATAAAGGACATAATTGGAATGAAATAATAAGTGTGGGTGTATTTAGTAAATAGATGGTTATGGTTAGAATTACCCATACTGAAATAACACCCGAGGAATGAAAGCAATAGTTCACTTGTCCACCCCGGTTGAATTTTCAACTAGATTTTAGTCAACGAGAGCTTAAAAGTGTTCTTAAAAACACAAAAGTCAGCCGCCGCCAGACAGCAGTCAACCGAGAATTTGTTACTAGAAGAGGCAGCGAAAATTGAAAAAAAAAAATAGAGGTACACAATGCCTACATGCATACCCTTGAAATGTTTTCTTTTCGACTGTTTTATGTTCCAAAAAAATAGAGGTACACAATGCCTATATTAGATCAGATTTAAACAGAATAAACCAAAATCAGATCAGACTTGAAATGTTAGGCCTTTTTATTCCAATATTACTAAATTGAATGAAAACCCCAAAAAAGTGACATGTTTTAAATTTTTCCAAAAGTGTGACTAAAAGTCATTTATTCATGTATTTTAATCATACATTTATTATTTCAATATTCCTTTTTTACATATTTTGTAGCCACCAGCACTTCAGCTCCATGGCAGCCGACCAAGCACTGCCGCCGCCGCCACCACCACCACCACCGCCGCCGCCGGTCAAAGTGACTCCGGTCAAAGTGACTCCGGCCAAAGTGACTCCGGCCAAAGTGACTCCTGCCAAAGTGACTCCGGCCAAAGTGACTCCGCCGGTCACAGTGACTCCCGCCTACTGGATATAGTGACCACCGCTCAGTGACTCCGGTTACGTTGACTGGTTGACTGCCTGCTCAACGACAATTCTGCAGCCGTCGGGCAGTGACTGCCGCCACCATTGAAAGTGACTCCGCCGCCACCCCCGGCCAGTCACTGCCGCCCCCCTCCCCCGGCAAGTCATTCTCGGTGTCCACGCCTTCCACTGAACCACCTCAAACCAACCACCCCGGCCAGCAAGGTGGCCACCGCACCCCCACCCAAGCCCCAGCCCCTGTCCACCATTGGCAACCACCACCTCCGGCCAGCGCCGGCGACCACCACACCCCAGCCTGCTGCGTCACCTAGCCCCCTCCCCTGCCTCACACCAGCCCTCTACTCGACCCCCTTCCTAACCCCAATCGGCCAGCCTTCCTGCCCGACCCCACCCTCACCTCAGCCCCTGACCTGCTTCACCCCAGCCTAGCCCTCCGCCGCCACTGCCACCACCCCAGCCTCGCCGTCTCAATAACCACACCCCATCGCCCACCACACCCCTGCCCTGCAAATCGCTACACAAGACCCTACCCCTGCCTCCTGCAACTGTTGTGACCACTCCAGCCGGCCACCGCACCCTAGCCCCCCACCACACCCCCTGCGCAGCCCAAGTCTCACAACCCATCTCCCTCCCCTGCCACTGAACCACATCTGCTCCCTTTGCCTACGCAAAACCTAGCCACACCCAACTCCGTCAACCAGATCTGAAAACCAAGCACTTACACCCTAGCCGCCGGAACTTCACCACAGATCTGGAAACCCTAGTCTTTCTACCATGTTGATGTCGGTCCATCTTTGTCATTGCTTCATCAATCGGACAGGGATTAAAGGAGGAGAAGAAGAGAACCGGAGCGACGAAGGCGGCGAAGTTGAATGACGGCGGAGACGGCGTCGTACGATGGCGGCACAGGCGGACGCCATAAGGTGGAACCGGCGACCTAAGGCGGTGGTGGTGCGATACTGCGATGCCGTCAGAGTCGGCCGTCATAAGGTGGAGCCGATTGATGCCAGAAGGGGTTGCGACAATTGTGAGAGGGGAGTTGCCGAGAGAGAGGGGGAATGGGAAATGTTGAGTAGGGGTGGGCAAAAGACCCGGTCCCGTTGGTCCGTTCCGGAATGTTCCGGTTCCGTTCCGAAATTGTCCCGTTATATTTGGGACACATTATTTTTGTCTCGTACCGGTCCCGAACCGTTTTAAAACAAAACGGGACCGGGGCAAGTAAAATATATCCCGTTCCGTCCCGTTGTCCCGAATTCATAATTGTATGTAGTACTTTGTAGTAGGTTAGTGAGTTTATTAACAACTCATTATGTAATCCAAATTATAATAGTTATTCTTTTTTCACAACCCAAATACAAATGATTATTAAATACTAGTTGATTAATAATATAACACCTAAAAAAACTCTAAACTACCTACTATCACATACTATGAACTATCATCTATCTACAAAAAAAGAATTTGATTTTTACTCTCAAAATATTCTTTTATCATTTTATTATAGATTTTTTGATAGATTTTTGTGATATAGTTTTTTTTGCTGCAACTTTCATGCAACCAATCTGGTAAGTTGCATTTTTTTCTCACAATTTTCTATATTAGCTATAGCTTTTTTGTCATAGAGTTTTCTTGCGCTAGTTTTTATTTTTTAATTTTTTTCAAATAGCTTTATTTTGTTTTTGGATTGAAATTGTTTGACTCAATTTTTTGGGATGTCCCGAACCGTCCCGTTTTGTCCCGGTACCGGTTTAAACGGGACAACAAAAGGACAATGTCTTGTCCCGTCCCGTTCCGAACCGTTATTGTAAAATGGGTTCGGGACCGGGACAAGCCAATTCCCGTTCCGTCCCGGACCGTGCCCACCCCTAATGTTGAGAGAGGGGAAGTTGCAGAGATAAGATTTTGTCATATTTTTAGAAAAGAGAAAAAGAGTGATATTTTTGTAATTCAAAAGTTGAGGGGTTATACGGACACAATTTTTTCGAAATGTTATAAGTAAACAAAAAATAGACATTTATCAAACAAAAAACGCCTTTAGTTGTTTGTATAAAAATGATAAGTACATCATTTGTGTACACCAAGAATTAAATACATAAATTGATGCAAATAAAGAGTAAAAATTAGGAGCGCCCATAAATCTACTTATCCCATTTTAAAATATTCTGAACTCATGTGTATATTACCCTACTCCCTCCGTCCCTTTTTATTTGGCTAAATACCTTTTTTCAAGTCAAAGTTGCTCAACTTTGACTGATTATATATTTATACACGGTAATATTGATAATATGAAAATTATATAAAAATATTTTTTGTTAAAAATACTATTACAAAAGTATAAAATTATTAAGTTTTATATAAATATATCAATTAAAATAATGGATCAAAGTTTATCACCTTTGACTGAAAAAGTCAAAAATGACTAAATAAAAAGGGATGGAGGTAGTATTATATTTAGGGTAGGGCCAATGTTTTGTTTAATTTCCAACAAATATCGATCTAAAACATATTTTTAGCTTATTCAGTATACTCGGTAGTACTTAGTCAGTATAAGATTTATCATCAAATCCAGAAAAGTTAGGGAGTACGGAGTATAATTTTTTTTTTTTTGCGAGAGTATAAAATAATTTTAAATGTGTATACTCCTGGTATGGATATACGTACTAACTTACATATCTATGTGAGTGGGGCACACATTATCTGAACTTCTCTGAACCACTCCCTTCCTATAAAAGGGTTAACTACGTTGTGGAAAAACAAGTGCAACGATTACAATTCATCAACCTAATTAATTAGTACTCCGTATTGGTTTCATTCCGTCGTCATGGCTACAACCACACAGGCTCAATTGTGGAATGCAACAATATTGCTCGTAGCTTTGATGGCATCTCTCCACCTCACAGGTTATTAGTTTTAATACTTCGTATTAACTCCAAATAAGTTCAAAGTGGTTTGATTAAGCTCACTCTCTATTTCTTAACTTGTGATTAAATTCCAATTTTTTTAAATACCCTCCCATCAAAATCGAGATTTCCATTAATTTCACTTTTAATATGCTTGAACATCCATATTTGACTGTTATTTTCGAAAGTGTGCGTAAGATAAAACGACCCTTAGTAATTGCCTTTATATTATAAAGTTCAATTATAAAAACATCAATGGTCGAACTTGACGAAGATTGACTTGGAAAAGTCCAATTTGGAGTGTATGCATCCATTTACTTCGTACGACGTATATGGATTACTCAGTGTAAATGAAATATACACTCTTTTCGTTAACATTAAATTAAAGATTATGAATTAAATGTCTTTAGAGATCGGGGCGAAATTTATTCCTCATCAGGTGTGGACATGCGTGCTATACATTTTAAATGATAAAAACCTATTTAAACCACCTTACATATCATTAAACAGGGTAAGGATGTTTTCTTTTGCTGGTCTGGTCTGGTTTGGTAAACGTCTGATCCCTATGTATTTTATAACTACGGAAGTCTGATCTGGTCTGATCTGGTCTGGTCAGGTCTAGGACTGAAAACAGTCCAAAAGAAAACATCATAAGTTCATTATATATTTTCACACTTAGACTTTCAAACCCCCAAAATCATTGTTCAATTCGACCTACTTGGACAGTTTATATTTCAGATTTTATATTTATATACTCTCAAAATGTATAATAAATTAACATTTCATAAGGTATACAGTCTCAAATAAAGCATTGAATATTATTTTCATGTATTAAAGTAATACAACGTACTTCATACGGAGTATGATTTTGGAATAACTAACCGACAAAATTAACAGAGTTTGACTCAATATGACAAATCATAATCTTTGTTCTTGATGCACTAGTTTATCCTTGCGACCTTGCATGTAGCATTCTCTTATCAATAGGCCTTGTTATGATTATTATGAAAGTAAAAATGGAACTAACAGCCGGTAAAGTATATTAATACAAGGGATAGTATCTAAGATTATATCATGACAATTTTCAAAAGTATACACTAAAACGATCCCGTGAAAACTACTTCCATATTATATGAACATTGGACCTTCACTTTTTCAAAATATACTCCCTCCCTTTCTATTTGGTTACACAGTTTGACTTGTCAAGATTTAAGGAAAAAAAGTTATTGAGGGGTAAATTTCACTGTAGACTACACTGTTTGACACTGTTTGAACACTGTTTGACACTGTTTGAACACTGTTTGACACTGTTTTGCACTGTTTAGGTAAAGATTTGTTTACCAAATAAGAAAATAAAGAAGTGTGACATTCATTTTGAAACGTCCAAAGAAAGGAAAGTGTGTCAAACAAATAGAAACGGAGGGAGTATAAAATAGAAGAATGTGATGAAATATGCTTTCATAATAATGGCAATCGTATAGAAATGCACCCGCTAAAGTCTAAACGTTAGAAATTTCTTAAAAATTTACCCCTCAAACAGTGTTGCCAATTTCATAAGCACTTTTTTTGGCAAAACGTTCTTCCTCATTTTTTTTGAAAACAATTTCTTCCTCACTTATTTACTACGTTGTAATTGTGAATATTTTTACAGTGGGCCAGATCGGAGTTTACTACGGAAGAAACGGCGACAACCTGCCATCTCCGGCAGCGGTGGTCAGCTTATACAAGCAATACAACATCCAGAGAATGCGAATTTACGAACCATACCACCCTGTCCTCGACGCCCTCAGAGGCTCCAACATCGAGCTCACCGTCAACGTTCCCAACATCAACGATCTCCAGTACGTCGCCGGCAGCCAGGCCAACGCCAACCAGTGGGTCCAAGACAACGTCCGGAGCTACTTCCCCGCCGTCAACTTCAAACACATCGTCGTCGGCAACGAAATCTCCCCCATCAAAAACAGCCAGTACACCAATTTCGTACTCCCCGCTTTGCAGAACGTACAGAACGCCATTAACGCCGCCGGCCTCTCAGGACAGATCAAAGTCACCACCGCCGTCGACACCGGCGTTCTGGGAAACGCTTATCCTCCCCAGAACGGCGTTTTCCGGGGAGACGTCGTCGGGTACCTGGCCCCGATCATCCGGTTCTTGTCGGATAATGGGTCGCCGTTATTTGTCAGCATATACCCGTATTTCTCCTACGTGGACAACTCCGGCCAGATCAACCTCAATTATGCTCTGCTTCAGCCCAACAGCGGCGTCACCGCCGGCGGGGTGTACTACGATAATCTTTACTATGCGTTTGTCGATGCCATGTATGCGGCGATGGAGAAGGTTCTGAATGGTGCCGGAGCAGCGTCGACTTCGCCGTTATACGGTGCTGTTAAGGCCGGCGGGAAGTATGTTCCGCCGGTGAAGGGAGGAGAGTCCGGTTGGCCGAGCCGCGGCGGCGGAGGGCCGGCGAATTACGACAATGCAAGGATATACAACAACAATTTGGTTCAGGTCGTGAAGAAGGGAACGCCCAAAAGACCAAATCAACAAATTGAGACTTACATATTTGCTATGTTTGATGAAGATCAGAAGCAGCCTGCTGGGGTGGAGAACAATTTCGGTCTTTTTACTCCAAACGCCCAACTCAAATACCCAATGAATTTTAACTGAATTGCAAGAGACTTAAAAACTAATAATGCACTACAAAAAATTACTGGATCGACATCAATTTGACACAGATTGATCAATGAATTCATGCCAAATGGCTCGTTCCAACATGTTTTGAACATGGATTTGTCATAAATTTTAGAGAATCTCTGTCAAAAATTTATGTCAATCTCGGTTTTTTGTAATGATCTTTACGTCAATAAAACAAAAACTGTTGTATCCCTTACTTGGAATAGCTAGTAATTAAGGAGTGTTTAATCAAAATGATTATTGTAAGCTCCAGTTATAAGGTGTTATTGGGTGTACCTCTTATGTGATGGGTTAATAAAATCGCAATTGGTTCCATCTAAAAGCTACTCCGTATATAAAGATTTGTACAAATATAGTTTGTTGTTTCGTAATTATTATTGGATTTGAATTATGTGCGTTTGTTGTGATTGTTACCCAAGAGTAATATTTCGCTACATACTACCTATCTCACATCTGATCCATAAAAATGCTCTTCCTAGGCTCCTAGCTTTCCTTTGCACAACTAAGAATGACTTCAATTCCACTAAAATGATTCTCGTCTAGTCAAGTTTAAGTTGTTCTGCTTTAATTTGGTGGTATGTTCAAGAATAATCTAATTTGAATTAGTCAGAGTTTCTCACTTCGTTCCAAAAGGTTTTCACTTTCATATATTTTATATTATTATAAATATTTTGAAATGAAGTTTTCTTTTACGTAAAAAGAGATTATTACAGATAAAAAAAAATGAAGTTTTCATTTATCTAAAAAGAGACTCTTTAATGTAAGAAGTTGTAACTATTATTACCTTTTACTCACTTTTTTGCTTTTCTAACATAAAATAAAGATAAACTTGAAAAGTCAAAACAAAAGTTCGTTTTACAAAGTATTAGTAATTTGAATCAGAAACTTACTTTCAGAGAAGTATATAACAGAATATTACTGCGTAGTATAAGTTAAGTGCTGTTTGATTTAATTAGTACTGAAATAAGTCCAATAGTTTATATAAGATGGATATGATCTATAATTATACTACTATACGGAGTATTACATGAAGTGTAAACGTACTATTTACAATATTCAAGAAATATATTCCGTATAATGTGTTTGTGTTAAAACACTTACCGGGAAGTATAATTTTTTGATTTGCATCGCAACATATTTTTTATTTTAAAACTTAGGTTAAGTTCAATAATTTGAATATAAAAAAGAGTCAAACACGGTAATTTATGAAGCTACAAAATTACTCCGTAGTACGGAGTATTATCTCTATCCTTATTCTATTTTTGGTGACAACTCCGGTACCCTTCTAAAAAATGGGGTACCGTATCTATCATTCATTTGATTGGACCACATGACTTTATTATTTTTAATTTAGATTTAAATAATTCAACTGCTACATTTCCATTGGTCCATATGGACAAAAGTATGGTACCTTATGGGTACCATAGAATCTACCTCTATTTTTTTGATACATAAGTATCGTACCCCGGTACCCGTGTGATGTACAGGTGTGCAATGCACATAATATAAATATATTTGCATGGGACATATATACATGCACATATTTATTTGAAGAGAAAATTACTTGTATAAGACTAAAATATAAATAATGTGCATATATAGAACTATCATTACTTTCGTTTTAAAATATTACTTATTCATTCCAATAGGGAAACTTTATACTTTTAATATAATAGGATCAAATAAGTCTTATACAAGGAATAAAATACATGTAGTCTTATTTGTGCATTTTATCCTTGTTTTAATTTAAAGAAATTGTCCTAAATAGGATCAAAACATAGTTAAAATTCCAAAATAGGAGTTAATGTTTTATTTACCCTAAATAGGACTAAACATTACCATTATGCCCTCAATATAGTTAAAATTAAATCACAATTCATCACCGGCTATTGAAGTCTGAAGAGTAGCGATCGAGCTCTCCCATATGAGTTCTTCGCTATTTTTTCCTCCATCACCGTCGATATCTTCTCACCCGCCACCTCGCCTCGCCAGCCCCGCCGCCTCGCTGTTTTAGCAATTTTATGATAAGCTAAAACTAATTAAAATGGAAATTGTATATTGATTGGCTGGTTTCATACAAGAACGGTAAGGAAAATGACAAGAACAACAAGAAAGATGCCAAGTAAGCAAAATAGAGTGAAAATTAGAGTATCATTCGAATGAGTGGCCTGTGAATACAATGGAGCTGGGTTCTATTTATAAGAGACATTTTGTCACGCCCCAGACCGCGTCTGTGCCACGTGGACAACCGTCGTACAATCCAATAAGAATAACCGCAGTTCATCCTTACCGAATTGCACAAGACGTCCGATAGATACATATGCCAAAACCGATTAGTAAACATACATAACAACATCAACATACAATCAAACACATAGCGGAATATAAGTGTTTAATAAGAACCCACACAAGGGTAAAACAAGAGCTCGCAGGCTCCATTAATTTATAAGTCAAAATAGTTCCATGAGCATTATTTAATTATTTAGAAATAGAACCGGAGGAAGCACGAACCACGTCTTCTCTCCATCGATCTCCCGAGCAACGGGTGCAGGAAGTAAGCTCTAGCTTCAACCTGAAAGGGTGGTTCCCCCGAGGGATCAGTACTACAGAAAAGTACTGGTGAGGGCAAACTGTATGTAATGTAACTAACGTTTCTCACGCGAGACCCTCAAAATAGGGTGATAGTATAATTATGGGCATAACTCTTAGCTACCCCTTTTCAAAACAAAATGTATACATATATACATATGAGTAAAATATCTGGCCCGTGGGCCCATTTGTCTTTCAAATCATTTAGGGGTAACAGCCTCATTAAATTCATCCTCCCCATGCCTTACCCTCGAGTGGAGTCACCCGCAGGCTAGCTCACTCGATACTAAAATATAATTACTGTGGGGCCCTTCGGACTCCCATATCCCAGACATGGTTTAAATCAATCCCTAGACCAAGGAAAATATTCTATCGGAAACTCGTTCCCGATCAAGCACGTTTAATCATTTAAAATCATTACCTTGAGGTTCACCTACCTCGAGGACTATCCGTCCTTACTATCATAGTTTACATTCCCGGGGCTAACCCCGCCTTGAGGAGTACACATACACCCTCATCCTATGTGTAATTTGCTGGAGGTTAACACACCTCAAGGACTACACGGGCCCTTGTTACCTATATGCACTTTGATGGAGGTTAACACACCTCAAGGACTGCATTTGCCCTTGTTAACTATATGCAATTTGATGGAGGTTAAACACACCTCAAGGACTGCACTTGCCCTTGTTACCTATATGCAATTTGATGGAGGTTAAACACACCTCAAGGACTGCATTTGCCCTTGTTACCTATATGCAATTTGATGGAGGTTAAACACACCTCAAGGACTGCATTTGCCCTTGTTAACGTTTGAGTGTAGAGGACTCCTCCTGGTCCTACAGAGTATTATATAACCTTACTTGGTCCTGGGTATTCACCCGCCATTTATAATCTACCACGTGCCTCGCCCGGTCGTGGTCTATAATTTCTTTACTAACGACTAGTCCAAGTCTTAGCGTTTAAATCGTATTCCAAGCCTTATCATTTTAAACATCATATTTCATGCAATCCCATGCAAAATATTCATATATAGGATGACCAGAATTAATCCCACGTCGAACCGGGTCCGATTTGGGTTTTTAGCAAAAATCAGTCCTGAAAGCCGAGACATAACCGGCGCCGGTTTTACCCATAACCGGCGCCGGTTTACTGATTTTCTTGAGTAAACCGAACCATAACCGGCGCCGGTTTTGCCTATAACCGGCGCCGGTTACCCCCTGGGCAACCGGTCAACATTTTGGTCAACGCCCGTTTGACCATCCAAACGGGGTCCGATTTCCACGAAATTTTATACGCTTATGCAACAAGTCATTCTTAGTCCAAAAATATTACTTTGGACGTCCAAATCATCACACATAATTTATAATCATTTTCTGTCCAAATTAAAGCATATTAAATACACTTATTAATACTATTAATAAGTAAATCTTTCCTTAATACATTCTTAGATGTATTTAACATTTCATGGAATATCATTCTGTTTTATTTGAGTAATCTCATGCCCAAGCCCAAATCATGGCTCATGATCCTTTCTTACAACCTTTTATTCATACCATTAATTGATTAATCATTAATTATGCCATATTTCCATAATCCATAATTTATATGACTACTCACATATCACATATCTTTTTATATTCCTTTACTAGATAACTCTAGTTAATCACATACACGGTTCAAGTATACCTTCTTATTCATTTAAGAAAAATATACTCATGATTAATTAATAAATTAATCTATTTTTTTATTTATCATATAACACTTCCATAATCCATATTTAATATGGATAATCACAACTTTACAACCCTTTTATATTCACTTACTAGATTATTCGAGCTTATCTCATACATGGTTCAAGTATATCCTCTTATGCATTAAGAAATATATACTACGTACTAATGATTAATTAATAAATTAATCTATTTTTTTTCATTAGTCATATACACCATGACTAATCATGCATTTTAATCCATTTCATCATTTCTCAAATCATGGTTATGATTTTATTTAGGTAATCCCACGTTTGAACCAAGAGTTACAAGACACGTAGTCGTCCACTCACCTTGAAATGACGCTAGCAAGCTTTTATCTTCTTTGTTCGAACTCCGGCGACTTTTGAATTTTCCGGCGAAAACTCCGGCGGCTCCGGCGACTTTTCCGTCCACTCCTAGATTCCTCGAGAAGTCTATAATATCTTGGTAAAAGACCTAACAAGGTTTCATAAACCAAAAGTGGTATAAACATCAAAACCTTCCGAGAAGGTGTTTTCCGGTGAACCGGTCTTACTCCGGTCATAACTCCGTTCATGGTTATTAGCCAACCCTTTGGATGATTAAATTACTATATTAAGGTCTTATACTACACTTATAATCGTGTAGGATATCCACTTTATTCGTTAATAGGGTTTATAAACAATTTTGGGTAATAACTAGAAACCAAATACAAACTGTTTTGAGAATCCAGATTTATACCTCGTGTGTTTATCTTCCCTTTTTGAGCTGTAAACACCTCGTATCCTTAAGTGCAGCACCTCGTATGAAAGCTCTCTTCAAGACCTATCTAATGACACCTTACTCGAGCTTATTGGATAAGAGATGCGTGAGATATGAAGTGAACAATCTCGAGGGTTGAAATTGTACGAACTGGTTGGCAGCCTCCTCTCTTCTTGCTTCCTTCTTTCCCCTTGTTCTTAGCTCGAGTAGAGCTGGTGGAGATGATGTTTTTGAGACTCCTTTCCTCCCTACTTGATGCTAGGGCCGAAATAATAGGAGGGTGGGTGAGTGAGATGTCCTTGTTGTCTCTCATGTGTGAATGGTGTGGGGGAGAAGTTCATTTGATGACTTGATTAATCCCCCCATCATCTCAATTCATTTCCAGCTCTCCAACATGGTCCTCCTCACTTATTTGAGACCATAAGTCGTGGGGTGGCCCCCACCCATGTGGGAGGTCATCCCTTTATGTCCCAAAGTGTACAATTGGTCCCGAAAGTTGTATTTTCTGGACTGTTTTAATTATATTTTATTTTATCGGGTTAAGTAAAATATATATCATTCTTCCAATTAATATTGGACTCTAAAATGAATATATATTACCCAACTTCAATTTAATGGTCCCCGGAATTTATTTCGGGCTGTTATCTGATTAACTAACTATACCGATAATGGGACCTTGTTTGATCGAAAGGCCAACTTTATGGCTCAACATTAATTTACACCATCATATAAATAGTATCTAGACCGAGATGAATATATTATGTGGTCCTCAAATATCGGATGGTCGCCGCCCACGTGTGGGCCCAACGTGTATTTTACTGTTGAAGTAACAGTAAAAATGAGAACGCGTTGCCTCGAAAATTCACTCGTCATTTCTCATTACATAATATGTGGTTTCATATTTGGTGACACTTTAATAAAATGTTACACTTATTTTTAAGTGGCCCGAACTGTATGAACAGATAACATCTTATCTGTTTATTCTTATACGAAAATATCTTCAAGGTAGGGTCCTCCAAAAGCACCCACCTCTAATATGTCAATTTAATCAATATTATTCATCCCATTATTTTGGTTTCTTAGCATGTTTATATTTCTTCTGTTATAAATTCGTAGTCCTACGAATTATTGACAGTCCGATAATTAAGGACTCCTCACTATCGAATAGTGGCCCTGGCCCGCTCGGCCGTCCAGTTGTCGATCTTTATAACAATGGGGTCCACGACCCATTCCTACTATCATAATAGTATCGTTTTGGAAAATAGTAATATTTTATAAACTTGAAATACCACGTGTGGTCCCACGTTTAAATTAATAACCCTTTATTAATTTAAGACAAAAATTTTTTTACTTTCTCATTTATCAAGACTACTCTTAGTCTTGATTTACCTTCTTTAACCAAGTACTTTATGAAAAAAAATTTTATCTGGGTAAAATTCGGGTCCGGTGTTACAAGTTCACCCCCCCTTACAGGAATTTCGTCCCCGAAATTAGCGTCTCAACCTTGAGAAACGCTTCTCCCTTCATTTTCTGAAGCTAAAAAATTTGAACATAAAAATATTTATGGAAATTAAGGTTTAATTTAATAATACCTTATGCCATGGTCGGGCCTAACAAATGGCTTCCGCCATTCTCGGCCTTTACGAGCGAGTTCGCCATTGACTTTTAGAAGGTACCATGTTTGAGGCAACCCTAGTTGGGTTTTCAACCCCCGTGACCCCTTCTCTAGCTCCTGATGTTCCTTCACGCGTACGTTGAGGACAAAGAACCTTGATGTGGCCTGTTTCTCCACAAAAGTAACATCTAGATGGCTCTCGACATCTCCCGTAGTGCCTTCGCCTACAATTCTCACATTTGGGTGCCCCCGTGCCCCGAGTGCTTGAGCTTTGACTTACCAAGTTTTGACTCTCACTGAAAAACGGAACTAACTTGTTAGAGTCCCCCTTGCTCTGAAGTTCATATTTTCCCTCTCGTCGTGGAGGGTGAATCATCACTTGATCTCTTTCTTGTGCTTCCTTTGCATCCCTTTCTTGCCTTTCCTTCCAAAGCTCCTCCCCCTGAAGACCTTGGGCCACTACTTGACTAAAAGTCATGTTGAATTGGTAGGTCGCTCTTTCGCGTATTTCCAAATTGAGTGCATTCCAAAAATGGTTTGCCATTCGGTTCTCATTTGCGGCATACTCAGGCAAGAACCTTGCCAGATGTCGGAATCTTTGTTCCAGTTGCTTCACCGTAAACTCATTTCCCTGTTTGAGATCGATATATTCCCTCCTCTTTCGATTTACTTCGAAAGAGGTGTAAAACTGCTCATAAAATGCTTGCTCGAAGTTGTCCCACGTGACAACCCCGTCAAACTTACCCTTGGTGCCCTCCCACCAAGTAGAAGCTAAACCCTCCAATAATCTAGTGGCTACCCTTAACTTTCGTTCAGGGACCACCTGCATGTCATCAGCTGCATCATTTAACCTTTTTATCCACTCGGCTGCTTCCGATATGTCCCCCGTCCCATCAAACGGTTTGCACCCCAAGGCCCTAGCCTCTTTGAGGTACTTTGAGATCTTAATGAATGGTCCTTCACCATCAGAATCTCTAATTGTCTTAACCTGTACTCTATGAGCACCCCGACCCCTCCTGCGAGAGGTGTCGTCTCTGACATGTCCCACCTGGGATCTCTGTCGTTGCCTTTCCCTTTCCCGCTGGTACCATCGGTACATCTCACTAATCTGATCAGGAGGAATTCTGTGCATATCCTCTCCATCGTTTCCTTCAAAAGAAGTTTCTTCAGACTCACTTTCAGGCTGATAAGTTGAGTCATCCTCCGAGTTCCACGACTCGAATTCAGTCACATTGTGATCAGCCATCGCAGCTCGTGTTTGTGGGCCTTGGTTGCCCATACCTCGCCTTTTACGCGACCTTGATATCCCCCGATTGGCTTGCCCGGCTATCCCCGGTCCGCGCCCTCTCGGATTTCCTCGAACCGCCCTATCACTACCACCCATTCCTGAAAGAATATGTTGGAATGAGTCTTTGGACTCGTTTGAATGTCAATTGACAGAAACGTACTCAAGACACCACTTGGCTCAAGTCACTGCCATACCAATTGTTAAGGGGCCCATCTTAACAACCAGAGACCTTGCAACTCGATAACCAAATGCTCTTAAAGTACAAAACTTATGCTCATGGTTTTTCATTGAAAACTGTTTTGATAGAAACTCTGTTGAGAGGTTGACTATATAGTTTAGAAATCGTTTGGCTCTGATACCACTTAATTGTCACGCCCCAGACCGCGTCTGTGCCACGTGGACAACCGTCGTACAATCCAATAAGAATAACCGCAGTTCATCCTTACCGAATTGCACAAGACGTCCGATAGATACATATGCCAAAACCGATTAGTAAACATACATAACAACATCAACATACAATCAAACACATAGCGGAATATAAGTGTTTAATAAGAACTCACACAAGGGTAAAACAAGAGCTCGCAGGCTCCATTAATTTATAAGTCAAAATAGTTCCATGAGCATTATTTAATTATTTAGAAATAGAACCGGAGGAAGCACGAACCACGTCTTCTCTCCATCGATCTCCCGAGCAACGGGTGCAGGAAGTAAGCTCTAGCTTCAACCTGAAAGGGTGGTTCCCCCGAGGGATCAGTACTACAGAAAAGTACTGGTGAGGGCAAACTGTATGTAATGTAACTAACGTTTCTCACGCGAGACCCTCAAAATAGGGTGATAGTATAATTATGGGCATAACTCTTAGCTACCCCTTTTCAAAACAAAATGTATACATATATACATATGAGTAAAATATCTGGCCCGTGGGCCCATTTGTCTTTCAAATCATTTAGGCGTAACAGCCTCATTAAATTCATCCTCCCCATGCCTTACCCTCGAGTGGAGTCACCCGCAGGCTAGCTCACTCGATACTAAAATATAATTACTGTGGGGCCCTTCGGACTCCCATATCCCAGACATGGTTTAAATCAATCCCTAGACCAAGGAAAATATTCTATCGGAAACTCGTTCCCGATCAAGCACGTTTAATCATTTAAAATCATTACCTTGAGGTTCACCTACCTCGAGGACTATCCGTCCTTACTATCATAGTTTACATTCCCGGGGCTAACCCCGCCTTGAGGAGTACACATACACCCTCATCCTATGTGTAATTTGCTGGAGGTTAACACACCTCAAGGACTACACGGGCCCTTGTTACCTATATGCACTTTGATGGAGGTTAACACACCTCAAGGACTGCATTTGCCCTTGTTAACTATATGCAATTTGATGGAGGTTAAACACACCTCAAGGACTGCACTTGCCCTTGTTACCTATATGCAATTTGATGGAGGTTAAACACACCTCAAGGACTGCATTTGCCCTTGTTACCTATATGCAATTTGATGGAGGTTAAACACACCTCAAGGACTGCATTTGCCCTTGTTAACGTTTGAGTGTAGAGGACTCCTCCTGGTCCTACAGAGTATTATATAACCTTACTTGGTCCTGGGTATTCACCCGCCATTTATAATCTACCACGTGCCTCGCCCGGTCGTGGTCTATAATTTCTTTACTAACGACTAGTCCAAGTCTTAGCGTTTAAATCGTATTCCAAGCCTTATCATTTTAAACATCATATTTCATGCAATCCCATGCAAAATATTCATATATAGGATGACCAGAATTAATCCCACGTCGAACCGGGTCCGATTTGGGTTTTTAGCAAAAATCAGTCCTGAAAGCCGAGACATAACCGGCGCCGGTTTTACCCATAACCGGCGCCGGTTTACTGATTTTCTTGAGTAAACCGAACCATAACCGGCGCCGGTTTTGCCTATAACCGGCGCCGGTTACCCCCTGGGCAACCGGTCAACATTTTGGTCAACGCCCGTTTGACCATCCAAACGGGGTCCGATTTCCACGAAATTTTATACGCTTATGCAACAAGTCATTCTTAGTCCAAAAATATTACTTTGGACGTCCAAATCATCACACATAATTTATAATCATTTTCTGTCCAAATTAAAGCATATTAAATACACTTATTAATACTATTAATAAGTAAATCTTTCCTTAATACATTCTTAGATGTATTTAACATTTCATGGAATATCATTCTGTTTTATTTGAGTAATCTCATGCCCAAGCCCAAATCATGGCTCATGATCCTTTCTTACAACCTTTTATTCATACCATTAATTGATTAATCATTAATTATGCCATATTTCCATAATCCATAATTTATATGACTACTCACATATCACATATCTTTTTATATTCCTTTACTAGATAACTCTAGTTAATCACATACACGGTTCAAGTATACCTTCTTATTCATTTAAGAAAAATATACTCATGATTAATTAATAAATTAATCTATTTTTTTATTTATCATATAACACTTCCATAATCCATATTTAATATGGATAATCACAACTTTACAACCCTTTTATATTCACTTACTAGATTATTCGAGCTTATCTCATACATGGTTCAAGTATATCCTCTTATGCATTAAGAAATATATACTACGTACTAATGATTAATTAATAAATTAATCTATTTTTTTTCATTAGTCATATACACCATGACTAATCATGCATTTTAATCCATTTCATCATTTCTCAAATCATGGTTATGATTTTATTTAGGTAATCCCACGTTTGAACCAAGAGTTACAAGACACGTAGTCGTCCACTCACCTTGAAATGACGCTAGCAAGCTTTTATCTTCTTTGTTCGAACTCCGGCGACTTTTGAATTTTCCGGCGAAAACTCCGGCGGCTCCGGCGACTTTTCCGGCCACTCCTAGATTCCTCGAGAAGTCTATAATATCTTGGTAAAAGACCTAACAAGGTTTCATAAACCAAAAGTGGTATAAACATCAAAACCTTCCGAGAAGGTGTTTTCCGGTGAACCGGTCTTACTCCGGTCATAACTCCGTTCATGGTTATTAGCCAACCCTTTGGATGATTAAATTACTATATTAAGGTCTTATACTACACTTATAATCGTGTAGGATATCCACTTTATTCGTTAATAGGGTTTATAAACAATTTTGGGTAATAACTAGAAACCAAATACAAACTGTTTTGAGAATCCAGATTTATACCTCGTGTGTTTATCTTCCCTTTTTGAGCTGTAAACACCTCGTATCCTTAAGTGCAGCACCTCGTATGAAAGCTCTCTTCAAGACCTATCTAATGACACCTTACTCGAGCTTATTGGATAAGAGATGCGTGAGATATGAAGTGAACAATCTCGAGGGTTGAAATTGTACGAACTGGTTGGCAGCCTCCTCTCTTCTTGCTTCCTTCTTTCCCCTTGTTCTTAGCTCGAGTAGAGCTGGTGGAGATGATGTTTTTGAGACTCCTTTCCTCCCTACTTGATGCTAGGGCCGAAATAATAGGAGGGTGGGTGAGTGAGATGTCCTTGTTGTCTCTCATGTGTGAATGGTGTGGGGGAGAAGTTCATTTGATGACTTGATTAATCCCCCCATCATCTCAATTCATTTCCAGCTCTCCAACATGGTCCTCCTCACTTATTTGAGACCATAAGTCGTGGGGTGGCCCCCACCCATGTGGGAGGTCATCCCTTTATGTCCCAAAGTGTACAATTGGTCCCGAAAGTTGTATTTTCTGGACTGTTTTAATTATATTTTATTTTATCGGGTTAAGTAAAATATATATCATTCTTCCAATTAATATTGGACTCTAAAATGAATATATATTACCCAACTTCAATTTAATGGTCCCCGGAATTTATTTCGGGCTGTTATCTGATTAACTAACTATACCGATAATGGGACCTTGTTTGATCGAAAGGCCAACTTTATGGCTCAACATTAATTTACACCATCATATAAATAGTATCTAGACCGAGATGAATATATTATGTGGTCCTCAAATATCGGATGGTCGCCGCCCACGTGTGGGCCCAACGTGTATTTTACTGTTGAAGTAACAGTAAAAATGAGAACGCGTTGCCTCGAAAATTCACTCGTCATTTCTCATTACATAATATGTGGTTTCATATTTGGTGACACTTTAATAAAATGTTACACTTATTTTTAAGTGGCCCGAACTGTATGAACAGATAACATCTTATCTGTTTATTCTTATACGAAAATATCTTCAAGGTAGGGTCCTCCAAAAGCACCCACCTCTAATATGTCAATTTAATCAATATTATTCATCCCATTATTTTGGTTTCTTAGCATGTTTATATTTCTTCTGTTATAAATTCGTAGTCCTACGAATTATTGACAGTCCGATAATTAAGGACTCCTCACTATCGAATAGTGGCCCTGGCCCGCTCGGCCGTCCAGTTGTCGATCTTTATAACAATGGGGTCCACGACCCATTCCTACTATCATAATAGTATCGTTTTGGAAAATAGTAATATTTTATAAACTTGAAATACCACGTGTGGTCCCACGTTTAAATTAATAACCCTTTATTAATTTAAGACAAAAATTTTTTTACTTTCTCATTTATCAAGACTACTCTTAGTCTTGATTTACCTTCTTTAACCAAGTACTTTATGAAAAAAAATTTTATCTGGGTAAAATTCGGGTCCGGTGTTACACATTTAATCTCCTTTTGCCCGTTATTGACGATTTTGACCGTTACGCCGACATCAAAGTCGTCATCATCATGTCATCATAAGTTCCGGTCAGCCATTTGAGTAACCTACGCCTTAATTACAGTTATAACTCTCATAATACACATAAAACCGCTAGAATTAATCAGCTAGCATTAATCCTAATAAATGCGTCATTAATTGTCACGATCAAGCCTTTTTGAATGTAGTCCAAGTTGTCAAATTCTTGTACCAACAATTGCCCCCTTTTCGAGAAGTTGAGGCGAATGATGCACATGTCGATATATTCAGCAACAACTTGTCGAAAATTTGAAAGTACACTTCGCATCTTGGTTCATTGCGTTGTGGCATGTTGATCAATTTGTCTGACTGAATGCTTCCGTATTTCTTTCGAGTAACCTCCGATCGGATGCGTCTCCTTGACTGAAACAATGAAGTCTGAAAGCTAGAATTTCGTCATTTTTCCTCCAAAATTGTGCTGAAGATTAGTTGACAGAAATTTGCAACGGTTTCGAGACATTTACTGAAGGCTTTTCTTGAAATCTCTCATCATGTCGATGTCGACACTTCAACTGGCAAAAGGAATATCATCCGTTGTTAAAGATGACGAGTTGGGTTGCATGAACATAGTCCATAACCTGCCAAAACTTTGAATAACGCTTTGTTTGTAATTTTAGCACTATTGTCGACAATAGTTAGTTCAACTTTGTATTTTATTATTTAGTTTATTATTCTAATTTATGTCCATATTAACTTAAAGGAAAATGGGGTGTTGATTCTTATTGTTCTTGTTGTTGTCATATAATTATGCTACTTTGTTTCATTTTATTTTAGTATCATCTTTATCATCATCGTTATTAATTTTACTTATACTAATATGTTATTATTTAATTACTACTTTAATTCTAATTTATATGTAGTTTATAAATTTATATTTTTTATATTTAGGACTAAAATTATATTTTGTTGAAGTTTAGGAAAGTATGGCGTTCTTCAATATAGTTATTTACTACTAATTTAAATATTTAAAATAGCCCTATGAAAATTATATTAAACGATAACATATCAAAATGACTTTTCACGTTTTAACTCCGCTTTTACCCACCTTGGTTTCAAAGGCTTAAGACTTTATTATGCCGTCGTGGCATGTTTTACGCCTTTTAGAACATTGTCCTCAACCCAAAATCACTACAAAACTTGTTTTTTTGTAGTGAAATACTAATAATAATATAATTTTTTTCAAGAAATTAACACTCTTTATCACGAGTTAATTATCTTGAACTGTAATTGTCAATGTAGAATACGATTGAGAGCAAATTTAACAAATACGGAGTATATGAAATTATCCCAATTTTCGACCCAATATACTTTATTAGCA
Source organism: Cuscuta epithymum (assembly GCA_945859915.1). Lineage (NCBI taxonomy): Eukaryota > Viridiplantae > Streptophyta > Magnoliopsida > Solanales > Convolvulaceae > Cuscuta > Cuscuta epithymum. The sequence continues at coordinate 1,179,631 of CAMAPF010000138.1, forward strand.
GTCCTAACGCTACAATTGGTGCAACTAGAGGAGGACATGGTCCTGCTATCGATACTAGCCAATTTTAGAAATGAATTGAGACAAGAAAATAAAATTATGATATGAGATTGATACTAGCTAGCCGGGTCCCGGACAGGCCGGTTCAGCGATGGTTCCTATCTCAATATACTTCTAAGAGAAAACTGTCAAATAAGCCCTTGTACTATACCGGAAAAGTCAATTAAGCCCTTGTACTTTAAAAACACCCAATTGAATCCCTGTACTCCTAAAAAATGCTCAATTGAGCCCTTTTAGCAGGTTAAGAGCCGGTTTCCAGGTAAATTGCTTGCGTGGCAGCCTGCGTGTACAGTTCTTCTTCTTTCTTTTATTTTTTTCTCTTTTCTTTTTCATTTTCTTTGCTTTCTTCTTTCAAGCACAGACGGCGAAGGTCTCTTTCCCTTCCCGTCACTACACCTTCCTCTTATTCTCATTTTTGTTTCATAAGGTCAGGTTGAAAACTCAGTTGAAATCTTATTTTAGTTGACCTTGGTTAAAAATCAGATCTAGACTCGTTTCCTTCTTCTGCTTTGCATACATCTTTCTTTCTCTGTTTTTATTTTTATATATTTCTTTGTGAGTTTGTTTCTCTTCCCAATTGAATTTCTATTTTCTGCAGCTCCTTGGGACTCCAGTTAATTCCTCATGAGAAGAGGCGACCAGCGGCGAAGCAACTGACAGTGAGGCGATGAAAAGATGACGAAGAGTGAACGGAAGCGAGATAAATAGACGATGTCCAACATAGGAGAGTTAGTGACGCTGGCTTGGTGGTGAGACGACTGACCTGGAGCCTCAAGGTCTACCCCTGAAGAACGGCCGACGAGGTTATAGATGACGTCCACACAACATGTGCCTCCTTCATGCACACAAAACCACCACAGGGAGAAAGACAATAGCTTTATGTATAACTTGCAGCAGAGAAAAATTGCAGTAAGATGCAAAGAAGGAATGAAATTGAAGGCCTCTTGAGTGGGGAAACCATGATTATATATTTTGGCAATAAAGAAAAATTAACAGAGGAAGAATTAGGAAGTGGTCTTAAATGGCTAATGTAGAGTAATCTCTCACATCAGATGGAGTAGCTAGCGGCGCCGGCTTGGGGCGAGTTGACTGACCTGGAGATTGAGAGTACCGCTCCAATGAAGGCTGAAGCTTGGAAGTGATGCAATGAAGACAGAAAGGTTGACCAAACGCGAAGAAGACCGAAAAGAAATAAATAAAAGAAAGACAAATACAAAGGGAAGAACAAAATAAATGCCACGCGGACCGCCACGTATGCAGGCAACCGGGAGACCCGTTGTTAACCTGCTAAAAGGGCTCAATTGAGCATTTTTAGGAGTACAAGGATTCAATTGGGTGTTTTTAAAGTACAAGGGCTTAATTGACTTTTTCAGTATAGTACGAGGACTTATTTGACAGTTTTCCCTACTTCTAATTATTTTTGTATATTATCCCATGAGAACAATTTTAAAAATCCGAAAAAAGTGAGGCTGGAGGGGTTTTAAAATATATACATAGTTTTTTTTATCGTCACACATAGTACATAACTACTCCCTCCGTCCCGTTGGAATGTTCCCGTTCACTATTCATTGGTCAACTTAGGTCACTTCTAATCTTTTACTTTATATATCAAATTGAACTTGTGAAAATAATGGAAAGACATACCTAATGAGGTACCTCTGAGTACATTAGGAAACAAATAAATATGGAAACCTAATTAAAGTATTAATTACACAATTACACCCCCTCAAGCTGTGCAGGAGAAACAATGCGCAGATTGTCCCTAAGTAAAATAAAACGCTGCGGAGATAAACCCTTTGTCAAAATATCTGCTAGCTGAAACTGAGTAGGAACATAACGAACAACGAGATCACCATGGGAGACTCGTTCACGTACAAAATGATAATCAATGCTGATATGCTTACTCCGGGCATGCTGAATAGGATTAGCTGACAAATAAGAAGCCGAAATATTATCACACATAAGTGTGACTGGTGCACGAACAGGAAACCCCAATTCAAATAAGATGGAGCGTATATGTAGAGTATCCTGAACTGTGTATGCAATTGCCCTATATTCAGCTTCTGTGGAAGAACGAGAGACAGTTGGCTGCTTCTTAGCCTTCCAAGAAACCAAATTAGGACCCAGAAAAATAGCAAAACCAGAGGTGGACCGACTGCTATCAGGACAACCAGCCCAATCAGCATCGGAGTAAGCCTGTATGGTAGGAGTAGTGTAGTGCTCGGCCGAAGCAGTAATCCATCGAGATAGACCCCTGAAGATACCTGAAAATACGCTTAACAACCAAAAGATGAGGTGTACGGGGCGCATGCATAAATTGGGAAACCAAGTGAACAGCAAATGTAATATCAGGTCGAGTCATAGTCAAATACTGTAAAGCACCTACCATACTTCTCTACCCAGATGGATCTGCTAGAAGATCCCCATCAGTGAGAGAATGTTTAGTTCGTGTAGCAAGTGGGGTACAAATAGGCTTAAGAGTGTGAAGATGAAATCTGGTGAGAATGTAACACCGTCCCCAAATATATTTACTTTTATGTAAATAATGTATTGAACCTTATTAAAGGATTAATGAATTTACGAAGTTGTAAATTTTTATTATTTCTTTCGCGTGAATAGTAATTTCACGTGGGACCCACACCGGGAGCGGGGGGCCGCCCGATATTCCCGAGGTCACATAAATTATTCTTATGGGTTGAAATAATATTTATATGGTGGTGGATATTTTATTTGGGTCGTGGAAAGGCCCAGAGTTGACCGATTGGTCAAAAGAAGCCCAATTACCGGTACCGACAAATTAACAGATAACAGCTCAGAAATGAATTTCGGAGACTTCTAAATTAATGTTTTGGAACATATATTATTTCAAAGGGGCGTTGTGATTGAGAACACATAATATATTTTATTTTACCCGATAAAATAAAATATAATTAAAACAGTCCGAAAAATACAACTTTCGGGGCCAAGTGTACACTTTGGGGCATAAAGGGATGACCTCCCACATGGGTGGGGGCCACCCCACGAAATTACCACTCAAATAAACATTGATTGATGCATGGTTGTGCTGAATAATGCAAAGGAAGAAGAGAGGAACATGGGAGTAGGGTCTTGTGGGTCCTAGACCACATAATTTGGTCTAATGAGCCAAAAGGACATCCCCTCTATCATCATACTCCATAATTTCGACCCATCCCCTTCAAACAACAAAAGAAACCCCTGCAAACCACCATCCCCCATAGCCATTTCGATCTCAAGCTTTAGTGGTCCAAGGAAGAGGTTTTAAGAAGGCAAAAGTTAGGAAAAGTGTGAATAATTAAGGTAATGACCTTATTATAACTTCACCTTTATTTTTCTTCTACCCTATGAGGTATATATCATGTGAAGGACCCTTAATATGGTTCCACATGTTATAAGTAGGGATTTATGGGTTGGAAGTTGGTTCTAGGTCCAAGAGCGGACTTAGGAGCCAAAACAACCGGTTCACCGGAAAAATAACCTTTTTGAGGTTATTGGTATTAATATGGGTTTTATGATTATAAAACCTTGTTAGGAACTTGTGAAAGGTATTTCAAGTGATTTCACAAAGTTGGAAAAGTCGCCGGAGTTGCCGCCGGAGTTGACCAAAAGTCGCCGGAGTTTCACCGGAGTTCAACCAAGAAGGGTAGAACTTCATAACGCTAGTTCAAGGTGAGTGGACGGATTAATATCTTATAACTTTTGGGTTAATTATAAGATTACCTAAATAAATGTTATATGTGTTCATAATGATGTTTAAAAGATATTTAAACATGTGATTAGCCAACATAGATAAGTTTGTATGAAAGAAATTAATTGTTTATACATGAAATATGATATGAGAAATAATATGAAATGCATATTTGTTGGGAATGTAAAAGAAGCACAAATGATTATTATTAACTTAATTATATGATGATTAAGTTGATATGTACAAGGCTTGAATGGCGGTCAACGACAACGTTGACCGATGGATAATGGATTAATTAATATCGGTTGATATTAGTTAATTGTACATTTATATAATTGCATGGATTTGCATGAATTGTGATACATAAGTTTTATGTATTGAACTAGTTATGAATGACTAAGTATGATATAGACTCTATCTAGGTTGATAGGAGGTTGATCATAGGAAAACTTGGTGGAGGACCCTAGTACTTAAAAGTACTTAACACTCAAAACTTGGTGGAGGACCCTAGTACTTAAAAGTACTTAACACTCAAAACTTGGTGGAGGACCCTAGTACTTAAAAGTACTTAACACTCAAAACTTGGTGGAGGACCCTAGTACTTAAAAGTACTTAACACTCAAAACTTGGTGGAGGACCCTAGTACTTAAAAGTACTTAACACTCAAAACTTGGTGGAGGACCCTAGGACTTAAAAAATCCTTAACACTCAAACTTGGTGGAGGACCCTAGTACTTAAAAGTACTTAACACTCAAAACTTGGTGGAGGACCCTAGGACTTATGAGTCCTTAACACTCGCAACCGGTGGAGTACCCAAGGATTATGATCCTCAAAACTCATAGATTATGATATTGAAATAGTGACAAGGAGGAGTCCTATACACTCATAGGTATATGGGTGGGTTGGGGTTTTTTAGTCAAGAATATTGACTATTACTATTTTTCCCAAATAAAACAGTGATCTACGGATCAGATATTTTTCCAAGTATATACATACTAATAAGTATTTCATAACTTGGGGGAAAGACTCTTTATTTAAGTATCACCCTATGTTTGGGTCTTATACTTGAAACGCTAGTTATTCTATATTTAGCCTGCTACTCGCTCGGTACTTGTACTGACCCCTTCGGGGGGGGGGGGGGGGGGCACCATTTTTCAGGTTGAAGCTATGGCTTGCTGCTTGCACCTTCTTACGGGTGATATCAACTCAGGAAGACGTGGTTCGTGCTTCCTTATTTTCTTTCAAACTACCGAACACATGCTCATGGATATTTGTTCTACTATAAACTACTTTTGAGGCTTGCATGCCCTTGTTGTTGGCCGGTTGTGGCTTATGACTTACCGTTGAATATTTCCGCTATTCATTGGTTTAAATGTGATGTTGTTATGTATGTTTACTACTGAGTATGGATGTATTATTCTTCTCGAACGCCTTGTGTAATTAAGTGAGGTTGACTCGCGGGTGATGTCACTTGATTATACGGCGGTTGTACACGCGCTTGGATTGCGGTCTGGGGCGTGACAGAGAAGATCATACACATATTTTTGCTGAGATAAAAATAAACCAGATGGTACTCGAACAGCTTGGACACCTAGGAAAAAGTGTAAATCCCCCAAATCCTTCATAGCAAAACATCGACTCAGACATGAAATAAATGTGGAAATAAAGGAAGGGGAATTACCAGTAACAATAATATCATCAACATATAAGAGAAGATATATCATTGAAGAACCATGACGATAGATAAACAAAGAATTATCAGACTTACTGCAAACAAAACCATGCGTCAACAAGAAACTACTAAACCTGTAAAACCAGGCTTGAGGAGCCTGTTTGAGACCATAAATAGCCTTACGGAGATGACAAACATGATTAGGAAACTGGGGATGAATAAAACCAGGAGGTTGACGCATATATACCTCTTCAGTCAGATTACCATGTAAAAATGCATTTTTAACATCTAACTGACGAATAGCCCAATTAAAAGAAACAGCAAGAGATAAGAAAATACGAACAGTAGTGGGCTTAACGACAGGACTAAAGGTCTCAGAAAAATCCACACCAGCTTGTTGAGTAAAACCTTGAGCCACCAGACGCGCCTTATACCTCTCAACTGACCCATCTGAATTAAATTTAGTTTTATAAATCCATTTAGACCCGACCACATTTTTACGAGAATTAAATGATACTAAATCCCAAGTATGATTATCAATGAGTGCATTAAACTCCTCTGCCATAGCCTCTCTCCATTTAAGATCCTTATTAGCTGTAGAAAAACAAGAAGGATCACATGCCGAAATATCTGTTTTGAGATTAAAAATAGTTTTCGGTTTAAAAATCCCAGATTTGGCTCTAGTTTGCATTGGATGACAGTTCACCGGGGAAGGTGCAGGCGGTGAGGGTGATGGTGTCGAGGCTGGTGGAATTGGTAGATGTGGGGTGGTCGGAGGGGTGGATGGAGTTGTTGTGGAGATTGGTGAACTGGACCGAGAGGAGGCAAATGAGGACGGAGAGGAGGGAGTGCTAGGTCGGTCAAAAGTGGGTATGAAAGGGTCACTGTCAGGCATGGTCTCGGCCGGGTGTAGAAGATGGGTACTGGCAGGAGGTTTGGGGTTCGGCCGAGAGGTAGGTGAGGTGGTATGGGCTGGAATGAAAGAAGGTAGTGTGCTCTCATGTAGCTGGACACTATTAGAGGGCAAAATGGCAGGTTTTGAGGAAGAAATCAGGTCGGAGTATGGAAAAATATCCTCATAAAATCGAACATTCCTATTGATGTAAATCTTGCCACTGATAGGATCTAAACAACGATAACCCTTATACTCAGGGGCATATCCCAAAAACACACACAAAACAGATCGTGGAGATAATTTTTTTGCAGAGGTGGCAATAAAATTTGGAAAACAGGCACAACCAAATACACGCATAAAAGAGAAGTCAGGTGAGTGGTGGAATAATTTTTCAACCGGAGAAAAACCATTTAAATTGGGAGTGGGAAGACGATTAATAATATAGGTAGCGGTAAACACGGCATCAACCCAAAAATTAGCTGGCATTTTTGCCTCAAGAAGCATAGTGTGAGTTAATTCAAGTAAATGCTTATGTTTACGTTCAGCTATACCATTTTGTTCAGGAGTGTCAGGGCAAGATTTCCTGAACAAAATGCCATTACTGAGAAAAATTTCACGCATACCATGATTATCAAACTCACCCCCTCCATCACTTTGAAAAATTTTAATCTTGGAATTAAATAAATTTTCCACCATTAGTTTAAAATTCTTAAAATGACTCACAACTTCACTTTTACGACACATAGGATAAAGCCATGTAAATCGTGAAAAGTCATCAATAAATAAAACATAGTATTTAAAACCACTTGCAGAAAGAAGAGGAGATTGCCAAACATCTGAATGAATCAAATATAAAGGAGAAGTAGATTTATGCCAAACTTCTTGAAAAGGTAATCGTTGTGACTTTCCTAAGCGACAAGAAATACAATCATGAGAAAAGTGCGAATTACTAAGAATATTGCCAGTCTTCCTAAGCCTATCTAATATACGACTGCCACAATGCCCCAACCGACGATGCCAGACTGGTCCAGGAGCAACATGTGAGGCGAGAGCAACAGGTGAGTAAGAAGAAAATGAGATGGGGTAGACACCACCATTACTGGAAGCTTGAAGAAGCACCTCCCTGAAATGTTGTCCTTAACACAAACAGAGTTTTTATCAAATATCACAAAACAATTATTATCGGCACATAATTTTTGAATGGACATTAAATTATATTTAAGGTGTGGAACATGATACACAGATTTTAAATGAAGAGATCGAGGCGGAGTGGACAGATGCAAGTCACCAATAGTCATAACAGGCAAAGTGGAACCATTTGCAACCGTAATAGAAAGTGGTCCAGTATAACTAGATTTATTGACTAAAATACCTTCATTAGCTATCATGTGAGCGGAAGCGCCAGAGTCAGGATACCAAACAGCCGGAGTGGATTCTCCAGTAGGAACAGCTAAGGCAGGAGTAGACGGCTGAGAAAAACGAGACGGGCACGAAACAGCGGAATGACCTGGGGAATGACAGATTTGGCAGACAACGGGTGGTGGGACTGAACCGAAATTATTCTCAAAAGACGGGAATCCTGCAGACACATTGTTAGTACAAAAAGTAGATAACGCAGGAGTATAAAACGATGACACAACTGTATTACAAAAGACTGTACCCGGTTGTCCCGAAAATTGAGTATACAGCTGTCCACGGCCGAATTGTTGCTGCTGCTGGGAGTGGGGCTGCTGACCGAATTGCTGCTGCTGTGCGGGGAACTGCTGCTGCGGAGGGAGCTGCTGTCCAGGCATGGGAAACTGCTGGCGGCCTCGGCCACGTCCACGCACGCGGCCACGACGACCTCCTCAGCCGCCCCGATAGGGCTGTTGCTGTCCGACAGCATGAGCCACAGCCTGAGTTCCTCCTGATGATGTGTTGGCCAAAAAAGCAGGGGCACCAACTGATGATTCCAAAGATTGTTGATACTGTAATCGTGCCTCTTGATGTACCAACTTGGTGCATAATTTGTCAAAAGTAAGTCCTTCGGGAAAAAGTGCAAGTGGTCCAACAAGCGATTCATAACCCGGTCCCAATCCATAAAGAGTATGTTGTAAAAGATCAGAATCAGAAACCGGAGAATTAATGGAATTCATATTGTCCGCTATTGTCTGAATTCCACGAACATACTCTTCCATGGATTGATTAGCCTTCTTTCGTGAATGTGACAACTGATGTTTTAACTCCATGGAACGAGCAAGGCTTGCTGCCATAAACCGGGATTCCAACTTTTCCCAAATTGAAGCGGAATTCTTAAGAGTATGAACCTCCATCAAAACTTCACGAGAGTGAGTAGCAAATAGCCAGGCACGAATAGTTTGATCCAATTTTAACCAGTGATAATATTCAGGATTCATGGAAGAAGCCTGATATAAATCATAGGTATATAACGGTGGAGCAGGGAGCGACCCATCGAGAATGCCGAGGACACCATTCGCTACCATGAACGACTCAAATTGAGTTCGCCAAGGTAAGTAATCTTCTACCTTCAATAATTTGGTGGTAACAATTTGACTGATTGCAGAACCAAGAGTCATACCTTAGACAAGGAAACCGGAATGGAATTATCCAATTGGCGCCGGTGTATAGGCTCGACCGTGTGAGGCATATGCAGACTAGGAGCTCCGGACAAAGTTGAACCACCAAATCGAGCTCGGACAGCCGCGACACTGCTGGATTCGGCGTGGGGGTCGGTGTTAAACAGAGGTGGTGGCCGGATTGTAGGTTGTGTTGGTGTCCATCTAAAAATCGGCGGGATCCATGGTGTATCAAGCGGCGAGCCCGAGACATGGTGATGGAGTACCTCGGACTGCAGCGGCGCTGTGATGGATCCGTCGTGTGAAGCTGCGCTCATCACCTGCACGTCATCCGCCGACGTTGTGGTCGCGGCAGTGGTGCTGGGAGCGGCTTGGGTCTCGGCGGCGGAAGTAGTGGCCGAAGACATGAGGAAAGAGAGAGAAAAAAATTAGAAACCTAGGGCTCTTGATACCATGTGAAAATAATGGAAAGGCATACCTAATGAGGTAGCTTAGATGTCATATATATAATAAAAGAGTTCTGAGTACATTAGGAAACAAATAAATATGGAAACCTAATTAAAGTATTAATTACACTATTAGAACTTTTCTTGATCAGGCTTTGTAGCGGTTTTGATGTAGTTTCTGAATATGTAAATTTTATTTACTAAAAATAAGCGGAGTGTGAACAGGGATCGAGTTGTTTTATCGTCAGTCAAACATCGTAAACCGAACGGGAACATTCCAACGGGACCGAGGTAGTACATAGTACGAGTATATATATATAAGTAGCATAAAAAAAAGATGAGACCGAAACCAAAACTGCCGGTGGGACCGGAAAGGACCTAACAAGAAATGTCGGTTTGGTCCTGAACTATAATACTCTCTCTTTAATTTCCCTAGCTTAAAAATCTTCTTGTTTTATTTATGTGAATGTCTCCAAATAATTTCTCATTTTCTTATTTAGTGAATAAGTTTCCAATTTTCCATCAATGTACTCTAGCTATTACCCTTAATAATATTGAAATCACAAAGTCAATAGTGTCAAACAATTCCAAAGTAATGCAATATAAGGACTTACAATGAAATGAATGTTCACATCTAACTAAAAGGAGCATTAAAAAAGTCAAAAGAAAAAAATTATTTTCTTAAAATGAGCACATCAAATTATTAGCATAGTGAAGTTTAAATAAGTACAGTGGAGGAAGTATAAAACTACTATGAGCATCTCCAATGCTACAATGTGCACGGTGCACATGTGGAATGAGAGAGATAGACACAAAAAATTAAATTTTTGATATTTCTCTCTCATTCTTTCCACGGTTTTATGTGTTTTGGTAAGTTTTTTTCTGCAATGTCAACCACGTACGGTGTCTACATCTAGACATTGTGTTTGACATTGTGGAGAAAAACTTACCAAAAACATATAAGACCGTTCAAATAAGGAGAGAGATATTCTATTTGTTATTTTTTAATTGGCTTGGCTATCATTCATGTCACGTATGCACCGTTCACGTTTTTACATTGGAGATGCTCTAAATCAACTAATAGTACGAGTATGTCTAATACAAATGCGAAAAGTTGAGTGTTGCGGGGAACTCAAAGCAAAGGCCTTCACTGATTTGTACGTTTATGAGCGAAAGCGAGTTTCATGACTCTTAATTTTGCGTGCATAAAATGGAGTATATAATAATCAAAATAATTAAGGTTGAAGTTACTTTTCTGACTGGATTGATTGAAGTTACTATAGAGAACAATTTTAGCTATTTTGCATATCACTTTTTGTTTCTTTTATTAAAAATAATTAATACTTTTTCATAATTTTTCAGAATTAGTCAATTCAACCCATTTTCATATTACCAAACACTTAATTTTACCAAACACGCTTAAGAGCTCTCTCTACTACGACTATTTTTTGCCATCAACTCACCATTAATGTGTTTAATTAGCTATAAGGTACACATGTCATCTTTAGTACCTACCATAAAACAAGTAAACAAATTTAATAAATGCTCCTCACATAAAGCATAGTTTACAAAATCATCATCCGCCCTATCTATATCCTTTGCCTATCTTTACAACCATCCATCTTAGCCTTCTTAGCTAGTAAGCTCATTAAATCAAGATTGCATAATTGTCATTAATGGCGTCAAAGTTTGTGCCTTTCTTCTTCTTCATGGTGCTCTTGGCCGGTCTTGCGAGCTCGGACGTGAGCAAGGACAAGGCGGAGTGCGCCGAGCAACTCGTCGGGATCGCCACGTGCCTCCCGTACGTGAGCGACGAGGCTAGAACTCCGCCGCGGGATTGCTGCGCGGGGCTGAAAGGAGTGATTGAGAAGAGCAAGAAATGCATATGCATTTTGGTGAAGGATAGAAACGATGCCAGCCTTGGCCTCAAGATCAACTCCACCCGAGCTTTAGGCCTTCCTGATTTGTGCCAAACGCCCGCTAATGTCTCCCAATGTGTTCGTAAGCATAATTTCCTACCTTAATTACTCAAAGAAAAACAAAATTACTCAGCCAAATCCTATTCAAACACAAGTCATAAGAGGATATGCATTATATGCACTATGAGCATATAGTAAATAAAAGTACAAAAACGGAATGTGATGATCTAGACTCTAGAGTGGGGATTGACACACGCTTAAGTATCCATTTCAAGTTATTTTTTCAATTGAATTTATGTTATCATTCGAACTTTTAGTCTACTTTTATGTACATAAATTGTAATTTAATGAATAAAACTATCAAGAAAGGATTGATGGTATCCTAAGGATATGTCCGGGAGTTAGATTTTGGAGGAGAAGAGACCGAATTGATTGTTAAGGATGGTTTGTTACCCTCCCTTTCTTGTCTAGTAGTTTAAAAATGTGAAGGGAATGGTTTTGGAGGGATCTTGTAAGTTGTCACCCTCCAAAATTCCTCAATTTGGTCACAAATTACATGACAAATTTTAGCCCACTTAAAATGAATAGTAGTATAACTATTTGAATTCATTATACTACTATATCTTTAAGTGATATTGATTATAATTCCTATGTAGTTGGTTTTTCAAATTTGTAATTCTCAAACAAAAAGATGTATTTCTTCCGCTCCGCTTCCCCTCTCATGACTACAGTCCAAAGCATTCCCCTCCTAAAACTCCCAAACATACCCTAAGTTAGTTTGCTGAACTCTTTCTTTGCACATCAATTTGGTACATAGTGAGTACCGAGTACTCGGTAACCTTTTTAACAAAAATTGGTTTTTTCTTTGAAAAATTATTGCCTTCAGTGATCGATATTGTTCGATGTTGAGTGAAGGTTTTCTCTTTCGTTTTATGGAGAAATGTGTAATTCGCACCATTTCGGACATTGAAATCACATTTTTTCACGTCAAATTACAAGAAAATAAATTTAAGTTTGAACGGAGTAGGTGTTCTGAAAAGTACTGTGCTCAAGCACAATTTGTAGGTCTGTGAACAAGAAGAAATCGTACACATCACGGAAATGAAATTAAATCCTTCCCTATTTCCCAACCCCACTTAATTGTGTTCACTTATTTGTTTGGTAGAGAAAATAAGTGATATATAGACTATTTGAATTACTCCAATCAAGTACAAAAGTCGTGTGGGTGAAGTATTTCTGCCCCATTTTGTAAGCTATTCGAATATAATTGGAGATTTTCTTTTTGGCAATTTGTGCACAACCCATATGCATCTGGCATCTGCCCTATATATTAGGTAAGCATGATCCATAAAGTATAAAATAGAAAGTAGTAATGTTGGAAGAAGTAGTGTAAAGGAATGAAGTACATGAAGTGAAAACCGAAGAGTATACGAGTAATATATATCGTATTAGATTGGACCGATATTTTTTATACGCAATATGATATGGTATCAATTCTTCATGACAATCATTCCCAAATTGTTCCAAAATCATATGATATCGAAATGTCTCTTATCTTCCCGAACAATGGATATACTCCCTCCGTCCCGCTAAGATTGTCTCATTTTACCTTTTCTGAAAATCCCACTAAGATTGTCTCATACCAAATTTGGTAACCGTATCACCTCCTTCCGTCCCAATGTTAGTGGGACGGAGGTAGTATTATATACTACAGTAATATATAACATGTTACATCATGCTACCTCCGTCCCGCTAAGATTTTCATAGTTTGACCTACACACATATTATGGAAATAAACATACCAGGGAGTAAAATTTACTGTATTGACACTGTTTGGCACTGTTTGACACTGTTTTGATGTAAGATAACTTTCCATTTAAGAAAATATGAACTTCATTTTGGGACTGCTAAAAAATGATTTTAGTGGGACGGAGGGAGTCATATACAAAACAGTGGTTCATTGATCGATTTAGACCACGTTCATTTAGTCCCACCCAATTAATAACTATGTTAACTATGATGACCTGTTGTTGACAATTACTGTTACGAGTATAATTTTATGATTGTTACTGATTGATTGTGATGAACATTTTTACTTTTACTCTACTAATGTTTCACTTTAGAAGATTATAACTTTATTTGAGCCGTGTTTGATGTACACTTTTTTATTTACATCTTTCGTACATTTGTTTATTTTACGCACACATAGTTGTATATGTGTACAAGCAACCCTGTGTGTAAGACAGATAAGTGTACAAACAGTGTACACAAAACATGTGTACATCCAGCATTTCTCATTTTATTTTGGCATTATTTAAGAAATGATGGTACCAATGAACCGTCCCGAAAGTTGGTACGAATGGGATATGTGCTATGTATAAGTGAAACAAAGCAGCACCGGTACCTTTTTTTTTAAAGAGACATAGCATGGAATGGGAGAGGTTTACAGAGTTTTATTTTGGAAAAATATAAACAAATCTGACCAATTCATAGTGTCATACTGGCATGGAATTGAACTATTCTGATATGATGTTATGTGTGTTTAATCTATTCTATTCTATGAAATCGGTACTAATCTCATCATCTCATGTATTTAAATCTGATCATATAATAGTTCGTATGCTCTATTAACCTTTATCTCGTAATTATAATTGTGGACGTTGTAAACAAAAATATGTGCGAAAGGGGCATGTGGAAACAAATAAGATCAATCAAGACTTGGATGAAACCCTCTTAATTAGTTAATGTTTCCATCAAAGAGCCCGTTGAAAATTGTATTTCCAATTTGGTCATAAAGCCTATTGATTATACTGCAGAACTCCTGAACTTGGCACCTAACTCACCAGACGCAAAAGTATTTCAAGATTTCGTCAATAGTGCAAAGGGAAGCGGTGCTACTACTGCGCCAGGTAACATATGCATAGTATACGAAGTACATACTATGTATTAACTCCGTCCTAAAGGACTTTGCCAAGATTAAAATAAGAAAAGTTAAGGGGTTGTGTAGTTGAGGTTTGTACAAAAGAGAGAAATGAGACCAGACCAGCAAATTTCAATATAAAAGAAAACATCATATACCTTAATTAGAAAGTGACAAAGTTTTATGGGACAAAAAAAAAGATAGTTGGCAAAGTTTGGTGGGACAGAGGGAGTACATATTGTAACGAAAGAATTTAAAAAATAATAAATTATGAGATAATGAGCTCGACCAATCAAGTGTATCATAGGTATGGTACCCTCATTTATTTGTAATGTATGGTAACATAGCAGTTGCCTAAGATTTAAGGGAGAATAGCATGGGTAATGAATTGTATAGAAAAAGTAGGAGATAACGTGAAAACAATAGAAAAGAGAGTATAAAAGTAGAAAAAGTAAGGGTAATTGAATATTTTTAAAGGAAAAACTTACCAAAAAGAAAAAGTGTATGAAACTTTTAAATACATCTCAAAATGAAAAATGTATGAAACTTTAAATACTGTGAGTATACAAATACATTAAGTGTATCATAGGTCAGTACCCTCATTTGTTCATGAGGTACCGTAGCACTCACCTATAATATATACAAATACATATTGTGATTTGACTACCTTATTTTTAATATTGTATACAAATACATACTCCGTATATATTATCTTTACAAATACATATTGTATCTTTAACTTGATATTTTCGTTCTCGTTTTTAATGTGCAAAAGTTTAATTATATTTCGGATGTGTGCATCTATATGTTCCGCAAAAAGAATTCTTTGCGCAATATCCTGAATAAACAAGTACTCACCTGAAAAGGGAGCAGCTCTATGATGAGCAAAAAGCATATGATGATATCATAGACCGGATACGTCGTCACACAAAATTAGTTCTCCATGGAAGTTATTTGGCATATGAACGAAATTATACGTTATTGATTATTCCATTTTACTTCGTAACATCTTAGATCAATAGATTGTTAGAGCATCTCCACAGCAACTAGGTAAATATGATGTGTTTGGCACAATTAAAGATACTTTAAGAGCCCGTTTGGAGAACTCTGTTTTCGGCTTATCAGGCTTATCAGCTAGCTTTTTCACCAAACACGTAACTTTTACTTTCGCGCGCTGAATTGTGTAATAAGCCGAAAAAGTAAGGTTGGAGTTACTTTTCTGGCTGTATTGGCTGAAGTTACTGTAGAGGACCATTTTAGCTATTTTTACATATAATTTTTTCTTTAATTTATTAATAAAATATATTTTTAAAATATTTTTTTCTTAAATCAGCAAAATCAGCCAAAACAGCCACTCCAGCCAGAATATCATAAATTTCAGCAGAAACAGCCAAAACAGCCGATTTTGGTGCTACCAAACGGGCTCTAAATGTTTTTAAGTCTAGTACAGTCTAGGTTAGGTTGGTCTGGTCTGATAAGTATCTGGTCGATGTGTACTCCCCCCGTCCCATTTTGGTTGTCCTACTTTCCTTTTTGGGTTGTCCCAAAATGAATGTCTTGTTTCCTTTTTCGGCAAGAAATATGTGGTTATTATCATTTCACTTTATTCTACTCAAATCTCAACCACAACTTTTACTTTTCAACCACTTTATTAATAATCGTGCCAAATTGGAAGTGGACAACCAATATGGGACGGAGGTAGTATTTTATAATTATGAAAGTCTTGTCTGACCTGCAGGGGAGGATCTATGCACAGGCTATAGTAGGCTGAAGCCCAGGGCAACTTAGAAAATTTTCAATTTTTTTAGTGTAATTTTTTTCATTTTTCACGTTTAGCCCACCCCTCTAATATTTAAACCTAGTATACTTTCTATTCAGCCCAGGGCATCTCAAATTCCTGGATCCGCCCCTGCTGACCTGGTTTGTTTAAATCCGTTTGGTCTTTTGTATTTAGTCTGGTTTGATATGGTTTGGGACTGAAAACAGTCAAAGTAAAAACATTCTTAGTAATGGTTAGCTTTTAGTAACTGAAAAATCTTAAAAGAAAAATGTTACTCCGTATAACTGTTTGATTTAGTTGGGTTTAGTATATCAAGTTATCATGTGTGTACCTATGCGTTATGTGTACTATACCTATAATAACCTATATATCATACTACGTAACAAATAAATTACCAATGTGTTCTCAACCGCTGGATAACTAAAACAATAAACGATCGCGATACTCCGTATTATTTACTACGATATGTCTAAAAACATTATAATTATGAATGGGTGGTAGTACCCTTAATTTATATCAACACACTTTGAGCTTGGAGAGTTAGACATTGCTTTTAGAAAATGAAACCTCACTTTTTAAGTGGCTAATTTACCCTTAACACCGTTAGTTGTTAAATAATACTTGATGAGTTAGTGATCATTAATGATATGAGCTTGGCTTGTGAATTACATAGTACATTACTAAAAAGTAATAATCAGACCTCATCGATGCATCACTTTGCTTTCTGATCAATTTTGATCATGTGTACAATATTTAAGATTTTCGGACCTTGTGTAGCATTTAAATTTGAGCCTTTTAAACATACAAACCACTTTGATAAAAATGAAACACATGATCCTAACTGAAAACAAGTCTAACGACAAGTACTTTTCCGCACTAATCCCTAAATAATATTACATCCATTACAATTTAATTTTAATTGCATTCTCATAAACGTTTTGTGTATTTTAAATTATGCAATTAACACCATAAAATTACATTTGTGATCAAATATATACTCACGGTGCTAACTTAACTTTTTATATAAAGTTTGGGGTATATTTATTACATGTGCAAGTTTGGAGTACTCATCTCACACCTATTCAAAATTTGGGATATTTAAATTATTTTCTCCAAATATAAAACATGGAGTGCATCTTAATTGCACAATTTAAGATCTTGTTCCAAAACCCCTACTTTTATTATATCAATTTTAACCAGTCCCATACAAGATATCTCCTTGCTTGTTGAGCAACGATAATTTGAATTTTTTTTTATATATTTCTACACTCAACATCTACAATTACATATAATAGCCCAATATTCACATAATTTAATGTGTTCAATAACACGGTCGACACAATTCAGTATAAAATCCTGTTATCACTACAATTATTTCCTAATTAAACAAAAAAATTTGGCCAATTCATTAAATCACATAGCTTTAAAAAACATAGGCAGAATTTTCAAACAGTAGTGGTGAATTGAGCATATAGTTGATCAAACAATTTGTCAAAAGTTTAGGATAATTTTATATATTTGTTGAGGTTTATTCCTTCAACCCTCGGGTCCAACACGCAAGCCCAAGGATTTCGAGTGGAGTATGTGTGAGTAAACTAGCCCAACTAACAAGTGAAATGAATCAAGAAACAACAAGGTAGCAAGTAAGTGATTAGGTATTATTATCTCTTAATAACTCCCTAATACAATACTTTTCGCTAAGGCTCCGTCGGCCGTTCGTCTTACAAGGCAGTAGAAGTGCTGCGAGTAAGAGTGCTATAGCTAGAGTGCTAAGAATAGAAAGTTGCCAACCCTTTACAATGAAATAAATGCTTCTATTTATACCCACCAATGGGCAGGTGGCTATACTGACGTGGAAGCCTGTGGTCCGCTGGTGCCTCAACCACCAAATCTTCAGCATTAAATGCGCTTCCCGCCAGAATCTAGGTTTCCCGCCTATTTAGTGGGGACGTTCGTCCGCCCGGGGAGCGAGCTGGATTGCTCCAGGTAGCCCCCCAGGGGTACTGGCCGTTCGTCCCCCGGCCTTTGTGGATTCTCGCCATGCGGGCTAGACTGTCCCCGATGGCTATGGGCTTGCTCTGACAACGTTCGTCGTCATTCTGGTGACCCGTGGGCCTGCCCCTTGTCCCTGCATAGACGTTCGTCGAGATGGGCCGCTGAGCCTAACACCCTACTGCAGACGTTCGTCCCTCCCGGAGGAACATGGGCTTGCTAGGCTAGTTCAGTGATCTGATTGGACGTACGTCTGGTAAAAAAGGGGTGAATGGGCCGGACCCTGACTTGGGCCATTAACCCAACAATATTGTTTAAAAATTCTCATAGCAATCTCATGTATAATAATCTCTCATAAAAAGAGTATGACTTTAACATTGCACAAATATTCTCATAAAAGTAGTGTAGTTTTATAATAACTACACTACTTTCGCACTCATAAACAATCGGACCTTTTTGAATTTATTATCAATTATTGTTGAAATTGAAACAAACACATACGGATTATTAAGTTTAAATTTACACATTAATTAAATTCTTATCTGTAAGTTCTGTTTTTTTAATGTATCTGTAAATTCTATTTCGATACTGATGAAGGAAAAAAATCATCGGTCTTTTCAAATTTTCTTATTTATTTTGGTGGAAACTACAAATAAGTGTCACCTGTGTCACTGACATAGTATACATCTATTTTACTTGGATATTCATCACAATAATCAGTATTTGTAATTTCGGATTTTGAGTTTTTGTTTTTTTTAAAAAAACTATATGGTCGTAGTTAAAGGCAGCTCAGGAGATGGAGCAACAGGTGCCGAAGTTAAGAGCGACGGAAGCAAAAGAAAGCAATTCCTGGAAGCTAATGTGGTTGCGGGGCTGATTTTCTATGTTTTCAACTATTTCTTGAATTTTTGAATATTATACCCACTACAGAAAAAAACACGAGATTGACAAGATTTTTTGGCACGGATTTCATAAAATTGACACGGACTTTGGCAGGATATATCAAACCCTTGCTAAAAATAGTTTGACACAAGCTATTTGACATGAAATTATCTGTGAATCCGTGTCAAATTCATGTCAATCCCGTAAAGTTTTTTTTTGTAGTGACCGTTTATACGAACTTTAATTATTCAAGTACTAAACTAAAGAATTTTATTGAAGATTTGATGTCTTTCCACATGTACTTTGTGTAATTCTTCTCTATGTAATTCTTATGCTTTAACTGAAAATACTACGTAGTATATACGATAGTATGTCATACTCTATTACTCCGAATATTTTTAATCTTCAACATTCCTATTTTTTGGAAGAAATAGGTTTAAATTGATAACACATCATTCAGATTATGGGTAATCCGACAAAAAGATTCCTGACAACCGTCGTCTCGCGAACTAGACTCGGAATTAATCACCTCCAACAAAGCAATATAATTCACTGATCCATTAATGGGCACAAATGAGCCAAAGACGGTTACCGCAATCCTCTCATCACCCACATCCAAATCAATCGTCTTACAAAAAGGAACAACAACGAAAAAAGCCACACAGCAACATAAAATGTCACTAAGGAGAAATGAAATAAAAAGCAAATTAACTTGAAACTCTGTTCGAGCCTGCCAATCCGCACGAGCACCCGAACGTTCTTCACCTTGCTTGCACTCCACGGCGGCGGTTCGGGGGGGGGGGGGGGGGGGGGGGGGGGACGCACTCGCCACTCATCCGCCTCAATAGTTAGTAGCACTCCTACCTCCGGAAACCTTGGACTGCTTTTCCCTACTGGAACGTCTTCCGTATTGAAATCCATATCTTCTTCCTCCGTCCCAATCGCCATGTTTTTGTACTTGTATACAAAATTCTCCATTCACAACATGAATCCCCCGCACCAACACGAAGCTTTCGTGGAGGAAAACTTTGACAAACCACGACGAAAGCTCCAACTAAGGATGGCAATGGGGCGGGGCCCCATGGGGAACCGCCTCGTTGGGGGAGAATGGGGTGGGGTTTGGGGCGGGGCGGGGATGGGGACGGGTGAGATATTTCCCCCCCGCTAAAACATGGGGCGTGGATGGGGATTGCTACACCCGTCCCGTTCCCGCCCCGTTATAAATATAAACTCAAAATATATAATACACACACACATATCAACATACATATACATATGCATATACATAATTGCATTATATGTAGTATATAACAAACACATACATATACATATTCATATACATATACAAAGACTCAAGAATCATAATTGTGTGATCACTTTCATCCACCCGAGGATCAATCGCGCAGCTGAGTATCTAGCTCAAAAGAGTGTTTCTATTCATACCACGACTCATCATTTCAATCATTTTGTTGGTATCTTAAAATTTGATGCTGTTAGTTATCCCTATGTGTTTGATCCTGAGTAG